>JAWWMP010000165.1:7591564-7609350 GCA_035047865.1 Dendrocincla tyrannina
CTTCAATATACTATTATAAAATCACTTTAATCCATGCAACATGTAAGTTATATTGCACATTATGCTGCTTTCATTATGTCACACTCAAGAAAGAGAGAGATTTTCTCCATTAAATTCTGGGGATGACTATTTCTAAATCCCTTGAGATACTGGAATGTCAGTGAGTGGATTATTCCAGGCAGCCTTACTTGCAAAAATATCACTAAAATTTATAGCCAAATTCAGGCCAATGTTTTGCAGCTGCTACAGGATGTACCTGAAGTGTCTTTGTATCATCTAAATCAATTTTTGGTGCTCACATAAACTGCATTCTTCTTTCCTGGGAAAATAAATAATTATATGGATTGGGAATGAGAGATCGTGCTCTGGAAAAAAAAGAACATTCCTACAACCAGAAGGAAAAAAGGAAAAATTACCAGAATGATAGGAAAGTGTCCCTCCATTAAACTGCAGCATGAAATGGTATTTACCTTCACCCCACTCCTGTGCTATGCATAACAAATGCCATTTACCTATTGAAATACAAAGGCTTCTCACCTGAATTTTAGCTAAGCAAGGTTCAGTGCAAATCTGAGCTCTGCTTTTGTGACTTGACAAAACAATCTTCTAGATTTGCTTTTCTAAAATAAAGAAGATTTTTCATTTCTAGTAGATAGAAACCTAACTTCTTTCTCTCAGAAATACTTAATATTATAATTTAGGCTTTCCTCTTGTTGAATTATCTGTTGTCTGATGTAAATTTTCAGAATTATTTGCCTTTGGAAGGAGAGCTTCCAAATGACAGACAATCTATGCAACCTATTTCAATGATAAAAACAATTTTGCTTATAAACACCTCCAAAAGTAATTAGAACTTAAAAGTGTATGTTCCTGACCTTGGGTTGTAGTGGCAACTGATTTCCTAAGTATAGGTAGGAATTTCAACAAAAATTCAATGTTTGATCTATTTTTGCTGTGTTTATTACCAGGTGAGTCAAGCCCACTGTTTAGAGACAAGAACTTTCAGGTGACAGTTCTTTTTTATCCTTGCCAACAACTTCCCATGAATATTGTGTTTTCCCTGTTATTTAGGTGTCTGTTAAGTAGTTTTGAGGAAGTGAAGGAGAGAGAAAAAGAGGATAAGCATAAATTCTCTGTGTTGGTTTGAATGGTGGTCAGAAATTCAAATCAAGCACTGCAGAAGTCAATGTCTGTAACCCTGATCACCAGCTCTCTCGGGGAAGGTGCACACAGGGTCAAGTTTGCTCTTCTCCACAGTGATGCCCAACCTCCAGAGCAGGGACTGCAGAGCAGAGGGAATGAACTGAGAGGAGGTCCCAAACCAGGCTGGATGCAGAGCCTGTGCTGTTGTGTTGGGCTGTGTTAGTGCACTCAGAGGCCATTCCCAGCTCCTGGTACTCCCTGTCTCCTGAATATTTCGGGCCAGCTGATGACTCCTCAAGAAGGGCTGTCCTGGAGCAGCCAGGAGTGAAGGCAGTGGGGATTTGTGGCTGCTCTTACACCGTAATCACTCCCCACAGCCCTGAGAGCACAGCGAGCTCTCCTGCCCGAGCGGGAGCAAGGCTGTGCCTTTGTTACACCACTCTGGCAGCACAGCCCTCTGCTGCTCTCCAGGGACAAGCAACTTGAAGAAATGAGGTGGCATATTATCAGCTGTGATGATTCATATTTTAGCATGTTAAGAACTGAAATCAAACCAAGCACGCAAGGAGACAGTAAGAAAGCAAAACAGCCCCATGAATGTGGGTAAGATTAATATTCCATTTCACATGATATTCCATCCTTCACATGAAAGAGCAGAAAAACAATACTGATGCAAACCTCCTAGGTTAAATTTTACTGCCACACTTATCCACATAAGCTACCAAAATGCTCTTGAAGAAACAAAACAGCGTTTCTGAGGCTCTTGCCTTTCCAGTGTTTTATTTACAAATCTAACAAGTGCAAAAGCTCAGGAGACCAACTTCCCTCCTGCTCACAAGCACTGCCTGTTGGCAACATCTTCAAGCACAGCAGGGGTTTAATAATCTTTCTTTTTCAAAATGACTTACAAGTAGATTTCAGGAGAAATGAAAATGTTAGTGATATATTTGGATTGCCCCACTGGCTGAGATCACGCTGAAGTAAAGGCAGTGTCACAAGGGTCAGTACTTCTAATGCTGAGAACCACTGACTGCCTGCCCAGAACAGATGCTTGAATCACTGCTCCTGAATTACTGCTGTCCCTCTGACCCTGAGGAATGGAGCTGAGAGCACATCCTGGCTGGGCCAAACCCTCCTCTGATGTGCAGACTGTGCTGCACGGGAGGCATCTTGCAGGACTCATGAGAAAGTCTGCTGGGACATATTTGAGATACTGAAATAACTTCCCATTTTTCTAGACACTAAGCACTAGAAAAGTTGTTTCATCACAGTCAGAGGCAAAGAAACCGAGCATTTCCCCGAACTAGCCTGTATTCTGTTTGCCTCTCAAGGGAAGGATGGGGGTGGCAATATCAGGGCAGGAAACAAGAAATGTGGCTTCACACTTGGAAGCCACCCATGGACAAACTCTACTGTAAGCAGGTCCAGGGAGGGGATTCTGCTCCCATAAGACCCCACCTGGAGTTCTGTGCCCAGGTCTGGAGTCCTCAGCACAAGAAAGACATGAACGTGTCAGGGCAAATGCAGCTCAGAGGGCTGGAGCACCTCTGCTGTGGACACTGAGAGAGCTGGGGGAGTCCAGCCTGGAGAAAAGAGGGGCCTGGGGACACCTCATTGCAGCCTTTCAGTAACTGAAAGGAGCTTATGAAAGAGAGGGAAAGTCATATCCCAGAATCATAGAAAGGTTTGGGTTGGAGGGGACCCTGGAAGTGTCCAAGACCAGGCTGGACAGGGCTTGGAGCAGCCTGGGATAGTGGAAGGTTCCCTACCCATGGCAGGGAGGTGGAAGTAAGTGGTCTTTAAGGTCTCCCCAGCCCAAACCAAACCATTCTGGGATTCTGTGAAAAACAAAGCTGTGAGCAGGGCAAGACTTGAAAAGCTCTCAAAGTATTTGAATCAGGGAACCATGCAAGCTTTTCCTCTCTAGGTCAGAGAAGGATTAACCCATACGCATTTCAGGTAGGTTTTAATGTAACACATTTTGGTGGTTTGATTTTCAAGTGACCAGAGACTGCACAGTGTTGACTGGCACCTGGAACTCAGACCTGTTACCTTCTCACCATTTGAATTAAACTGATTTGATTTGAATCCCAGGTGACCTTCTCGAGGATGCACAGACACTTCTCTGTTGCTTTATCCTCATGGAAAAGAAAACTGCTGATTCTTTGCTCACAGAGAACTTCAGAGCACTTCATTCCCTTCCTATCTCTGAGTTTTGTTATACCAGAGACCACTTGATTTTCTGCGGAAGAATTCAATTTAGGAATGCAAAAGCTGATTCCAATTCATACGTGTGTGCATTTGGAGTGGGGCAGACTTATTGCTATGGACTTTTACATACAGAATAAAGAAAGAAACAAAATAAATGAGAAGTGTTTCAGTGAGGAATAAGACTAGCTCTTCTTCCTTTATGTGAGAACATAAGATTAGGGGAGTTCTGGTACAAACAAAGGTATCAGATTTATTTTTGCAACAGCCATGGCTCTTCTCTCATGAGCAGAGACACACAAATGATGTCAGTGTGTATGACTAACAACTAAAAATAAAGCAGGTATTTTTGTACAGTCTACGTAATATCCTATTAATACAAGACCATTTTGTTTAGTTTACATTTCCTTTGAACCTTGCCCATTCACAGATTTCTCTGAGCAGCTTCCTTGTATCACACACTGTGAACTATTGTCACCCATGCACTTCTACCACTTTTAGAAAGGAAAAAAAAATCTGCTTCCTCTCCATCTGATGAAAACACTTTTCATCAAGAGTTTAGGAATTCATCTGTCTCTTCGTGACCCTTCTAATTCTACCAAGTTAAAAAAGAAAATCCATAAAAACATTTCCCAACTAATCCCTTTCTCTAATATGTTCTGGGGTTTTATCTCTGTAATAAATGCCTAGCTACATCTTTCCTGTGATTAGTCTCATGGGATGGACATGTGAGGAGTGTCTTCCCACAGTCAAACACGGGTCAGATCCCACAGCAAGTGCCAAAACATGCTTGAATTCCCCAAAATAATCAAAGAAGCCAATACTTGACATAGGTGTTTTATAGAAGACAGAGGAGAGAGGCTAAAGCAAAGCTTTTGTTTTTCAGATGGGAGGGTAAGGTGTTTCCCAAGTGAGGAAAAACTGAATTCCATGAGTTTAATGTTCTTTCATTTCCTCCAAGGACTGCACACAGCAAGTTTCTAAACCCCAAAAAGGCATGAGCTGACTGGATCATGGTCTCTCTAAGGAAGTCTCTAAAAGTCAGTAAAGATATCCAGTACCAAGTGGAATTTCCGCTCAGAAAAAGAAGAAAAGCAGGACCTCCTGACAGTCAGTTCTGGAACTCTCAGAGTACATGACAAGTACTGAGGATTAGGAGTTCTGCTGCCGGTGCTTCTGGATGGTGGAAGGGGACCCAGCACACTCTCATTGAGTAATTCTTCATAAGTCATAGAATCCTGGAATGGTTTGGGTTGGAAGGGACCTTCAAGATCATCCAGTGCCACCCCCTGCCATGGGCAGGAACACCTTCCACTAGCCCAGGTTGCTCCAAGCCCAGTCCAACCTGGCCTTGGACACTTCCAGGGATCCAGGGGCAGCCACAGCTTCTCTGGGCACCCTGTGCCAGGGCCTGCCCACCCTCACAGGGCGAATTTATTCCTCAAATGTAGTCTAAATCTACCATCTTTCAGTTTGAAGCCATTCTCCCTTCTCCTGTCACTACACTGATTCTCTATAAATAATTGCAGTTTTATTGAAACAGGGACGGGAATCCAGGTTTAACTGGACCTGGATTTTTGGCACAAATACTAAGTTCGAGCAGCTTCTTCAACACTGTTACACAACTGACACTTTTTTAAAGCATCACTGTCTTTTTACCTGGAGTCTTTGTTCTCTACATGACCTTGCTGTGTTCATTCTGACATATTTTTTGCAGCAGCTGAGGAACCATTGACATGGCAACACAAAATAGGATTTGGTCTTGTTCTGGAAGTTTTGCCTTTGATGGCACTGGGAGTGCCAGACGATGTCCCAGCTATGCTATGTAAACAGCCTTAAATTATGTTTCACAAGCTTTAATCCTAAGGAATAGCACTGACAATCCCTAAGTACACTTATTCTTTCTCCAAACTGTCCCTAAAAGCAGACTAGCATCTATGGAAACCTCACTAGACTTCACTGCAGCAAAGTTCTCTGAAATTATTTAAGACAAACGTCCCTGGAAAAGCTAGACTTCTACCAGATTTTAATCCTAAATGCAAATCATATTCTTGAAGCTGAAAAAGTAATCCCTGTGGAGATGATTTGATGTTGGATGGGCACGTCCCCTTTTGCTAACAGCAATAATTAGTTTATAGCTAGTTTCCATACTTATATTTTCCCCAGAAATACAAAAACCCAGCCACAATCTCACTTTGTATTTCGGCATTTTGCTATCCATTGGTCAGTGCCCCCACACTTAGATCATTCCATGGTAAGAAAATCTGAAAGGTGGACTGATTTCTTCTCTCAACGTTTTCCAATTACTGTCATAATAACTTAGAACCAGAAGGTCCCAAATTAACTTTTTTAAAATATTAAACTCCTAATTAAAATTTAAATGCCTTATTCTTAGGATACTTTTGCATGTGATGGTCTCAAATCAACATGTAAACCAACTGCCAGATGATGAATGACTCTCCAAAATTCAGCGTGCCAAGCAACCTGTGCAGTGTTTCCTCTTTTGCCAGGAAAGGGTTTCTGCCTTGCCTCTCTGCAGAACTGCCTGGAGTGTCTGTTGTCTTCTTCTGATGAGAAGAATCTATGTTGGTCCTACATCCTCTACACAAACAAAAATGTTCCTACACCTTCAAATCCAACAAGTCAATGGAACTGTGGGTACAACATCCCCCAAAGAACAGATGACGGGGCTCAACAACACTCAGTCTTTGTCTTTTGACACTTCCTAGATCTCTGTCAACACTCAGAAAGTTATTTATTACCACTCACAACCTCCAAAAATTCATCCTTTGTAGGTACCTGCAATTTTTCTTGCTATTATCAAATTTTTGGAGATTAAGAACAAGCAAAGTGTTCTGGGGTGTGCTTCAGCCTCTTTTTTCCCCCATGTTTTGTTTTCCACCCTTTGCAACGTGGTTTTTTTTTCATTTTCATGCCCCTGACCAACAGGAATCTTTCTCAGCTGTTTTGTTTCTCCACTCTTACTGTGAGAACTCCACAGTCCACAGAGCAGACCCAAGGCCTTCCCATTCTCCTGTAGATGTAGGAAAACACCACATTTGCTTTTAATTTGCTTTACATTGTCGCATGACACTTACTCATGATGCAGCTTTACCTTTCTCTAAATCATCCCCATTCTTTTGACACCTGAAGGCTTTTAGGAAGTTACTCTGCATTACTTCTCTGGCATTTATTCTCAGAGCTGGTTCCCAGACATGCAAAGTTGTCAAATTTGATATTTGGTGTTTCCAAGCAATTTCACAACCTCAGAGCTTGCCTTCTACTTCACTCTAGCCTAGATAACTTCCATTCATTGGGGAACTATAATCACTACTTCCTACCTGATCAGGGAACAGGCTTTAGAACAGCAAAATTACCTTTTCAGCCCTACAGACTCTCCTAAGTTTAACCTTCCTCCTTCATCCTTGCATTTAAAATGAATCCTGCATATGTTTTATCCTTAAATGCAGTGTTCTTCAGAGTTCTGTCCTACACCTTCAGAGTTAACAAAAATTATTAAACCCACAAGCACTTCAGAATCAGTACATCCAAAAATAAATATGCAAAAATACCTTCTAATTGCTCCCTACTTTTATTCCAACTACTGTTTGCAGGCTCAAGGGAGGAGGTTTTAGAAGTTTTCCTTTGTGAGATAAATAGTTTCCATTGCAAGAAAATTTGCAGCTGCTTAACACTTTTATTTAGGACACTGAATTTATTGCCTTTTGTTTGGTTTCCATAAGTGTTATTTGGCTTGAACAGAAAAGGTCTTTTATATTCCATGACTAGTTTTACCTGGATGTGCAAAATCCCAGCTGAGGCTGCATCACACCCCACTCCAGGAAGGTGAGTCCTGGAAACCCTCACCCACTTTCTCAGCTGCCCTCAAAGTGATAGCACAAAGCCTGGCCTTGATTTAAGCTCAGTCTTAGCTGGGAAGGGCCCCAGCGGACAGAAATGAAACAAGCACCACCACGTTTCCTCCACAGCATATTTACAGGAGGTTCTACCAACCTACTTTCCTCATGAGGGGACAGTTTCTACTAAACCAACACATTGTTCCTTGAGGAAAGGGCTTGCAGCAGAGTTGCCCTGATCCCTGTTTGCTTGCAGAGCTGTTTGGAAAGCTGCATGTTTACAACCCTTCAAAGCCCTCGTGGTCATTCTGGAATACCTATGAGAGCAACCTAAGTGCTTTGGGTAAGAGACAATGCTGCTATTACTGCACAAACTTCTGATTTTCAGTAGTGCTTGGAAGTTTGAATGGTAGCAACATATGCATTGGTTCCAAAAGAGAGCTAGGAGCAAAATACCCTGTAAAGAAACAAATGCATAATAGCACTTCTACTGAACAGGTTATTTCCCTCCCTAAAACAGAATTTGATTTTAAATTTCCATCTAGAAGAAAACTGTTTATTGACAATTAATGAGGCACTCACCTTTGACTCTGTCTCCTTTGTGCAGGTGAATTTCCCCTTCCCCTTGAGGTTGATATGGCTTGACAACAATAAAAAGTCTCCCAGGGACAGCGCTGTAAAGCTTCCTCTTGGGCCCCTGATAATCCAAGGCAGACAGGGCATCCTTGTTGGCACCAGGACTGTAAACGGCACTGGAAAGTGAAATTAAATGGCATTAACTGCTTGTTTAACAACGGGACAGGTAATCATTTACCACCACATTAGCGGGGTTAAATTAAGCAGTGAGTGACAGAATTGTCTTCCAGTAAGACATCTAATCCTGCAGAACAGAGACGTGTTTTCCCCCTAAAACAGAAGCTTTTAATGGTTGAAATCTCTCAGTATGAAACATGATCAACATTCACCTGGCCAAAATGGCCTAGAAGAGAAAGCACATGACAGTAAAGTTTTTAGTTTTTCTGCATGTTAAGCTTGCACTTTCACAGACCCCGATGAAATTTAGAATTTATATGTAAGTTGTACCCTACCAGCATCTCAATTTGTCAGAGAGACTTTCAAATGTCAGTATTTACAATTATTGTTGAGAATGGAGCTCTTTGTAACGCTGAGTGAGTGAACAAGGGAGACAACTGAATTATTAACCAAATGGGTTGAATAAGCAAGTTACTTCATCACTCCAAGGCCTGGAGCTAAATTTAGATCTGCACAAAGCTCGGTGCTTATGGCAAACATTCTCCAAAATATCATTTCTTCTCAATGGCACTCAAAGACTTCAGAACAAGCCATAGCTCATAAAACAACACACTTATGGTGTACAAAGAAATTATTAAAAGGTAGTGGGAAATGCAAAAATACCAATACCAAACCTCTGGAAAAATAAGTGAACTGTCAAAAATTTATGAAAAGAGAAAGAGGCAAATATTAAAGAGGGTAGAAAACCTACAGGAGGTATCATAACAAACTTGCACTGCACTACTATTCAACTTGGAAAAAAAGCATTAAGCTTGAGGTCTTCCACAGAAAGTCTAAACCCAGGAAATATTAATGAGAAAGAAGACTATTAATAAAGATTTACTGGGAAAAGCTAGGATACCAAAGGAAGAAGGATGATTTAATGGTGATTTAGCATTGTAACATGCTGCTTCCTTTCTTGTAAGAAAATATCTCAAACTGCTTTAAGCAAAATGAAACACAAGGTCTGGAATTTGATGGGATTTCACCCTTTTTTTTTTTTTAAAAACAAATCTCCTACCAAAATAGGAGTCAATAAGTCAACAGGTACAGAAGAAGGTGTATGGTAAGAACCCAAACACAGTGAATGGTTCATCAGGAACACTTCCATTTTCCTGCAGTAATTTCTTCACGTTTTGAAATAGCATCTCCTTTTCACCCCCTCCTGTTCTTCTATTACTGTCAAGAGGTGCTAATAATGATACTTAATTTGTAAGAGAGCTCCAGTTGTATGGCTGGGAAGGATTTTGCATCAGAAACCTCAGGCATCTCTCATGGTTGTTTAAAGAAAGACTGGGGAAGACGACGTTCAGGTTTCAGTTCTTTTGCTCTGTTCCTTTTGCCTTGGAAGGGAAGGAACAGTCATCACCATCAGAAATTCCAGATCTATAAACTGTGGCTACATATCCGATTTCCACTTGCATCAAGCTGTGTTTCTGCCTCGTCTGCTAGCAGCTCTTCACAATGTTATCTCCCAGCATCTCCTTCAGCTGCTATCACAGAACATACATTCATTTTCTCTCTTACTGAAGGAGAAAAGGGAAATGACACATTTAACCCACACAATGAATGCATAACTTCCCATGCAACAGGCTCACTGATGGAAATCAGCACTGTAACGTGGGGTAGAGGACTTTTAAAATAAAAGATCTTTCATCTCCCTCCTTTTCCCCAGCCTGGGCTCCAAGCCCAGCAAGTCCCTTGCCAGAAAGAGCAGGGGGAGGGTGCAGAGATTTCAGAAGATGTGTGGACATGTTTCCCCTCTCTCCCAGAAGAAGGTGGCCATCCTTGCTAGCTCAGCCCTGGCTGAGGCTGTGTTGGCACTTCTTTTACTGATCACTATGGGACAAATCCCACAGGAAGGGTGTCTATTCCTTTGCCTCTCCAGCCCTAAACACAACCAGGTCACCATGAAAAGCAGCAGCCTCGTGAGAATCATAGAACAGTTTGGGTTGGAAGGGACCTTCAAGATGATAACATTGCAAGCCCCCTGCCACGGGCAGGGACGCCTTCCACTAGCCCAGGTTGCTCCAAGCCCCATCCAACCTGGTCTTGGACACTTCCAGGGATGGGGCAGCCACAGCTTCTCTGGGCACCCTGTGCCAGGGCCTGCCCACCCTCACAGGGAGGGATTCCTTCCCAGTATCTAATCTAAATCTCTCCTCTTTCCATTTGGGAAGATAAAACTCCCGAGCCACACAGGCTGCAAGGATCACATGAACCCCTTCCAGCATCACTTTCCAGCACGTCTTCACAAACTCCACTAACCCCACTAACCCTTTGTCATACTCTGACCTTCTCCATTATCCTGCCCCTTCTGGTTTCTTCTGCTCCACAACCCAACCTACTGCTATGTCAAAAAAGGCTTTTTCATCTAAGGGGAGCAACAGCTTCATGGAGAATGTTCTTATTTGCAAATAATAAGCAGAGACTGCAACAAGTCCCACATTTGGTTGACTGTAAGTAGGTGGTCACACAGCTAAACCTGTGAGGAAAGGGTCATGCAAGGTGCCATTCATGGCTGCAAAACGGCCTGTGGCAAGAAAAGGCATTATATGTAGGGAAAACTATATATAAAATCCTTTCAGTTGTCTTTAAATTTAGAGAGCCTCCAGCTCTCTTCTCAGCACCTGCATGTACTCTGGACTTTTCTGAAACAAGTTTGCTGGTACACAGGAAACTGTAGTTGTGATACTGATGCACTAAGAGAAAGACCAAAATTTTAATTTCACAAACCCTCAGGCATTAAATTGGTTTCCACCATCATTTCGTGCTCAAAAAGGGAAGAGGAAAGAGGCTGAATAAAGTCAAAGCAAAGAAATGTTTGCTCAGTCAAAAAAGTTTTCTGTTACCCCCACCTCCAAGGAGTAATGATACTTCAGGGATCTGAAGTGTGTTGTCCCAGGAATACTGATGAAAAAGCTCTTTTTATCCCTGCCAGCTAAAATAATCATTGACTCTGAGGTAAAACCTCCCCTTCTGATGGCATCAGTGGAATCCAGTGGAATATGAAAGCTCATTCTCTGAAAAGCACCTTATGGACACCCCTTCACCAGTGAGGTCTCATCACAGACTGGTTTTAAGCTGACACTGGCTCTGTGAGGAGGTGCCACCCAGACTATCCCCAAAGGAGCTTTGGCCACTACTGTGGCTTACAACGGAGTAAGGTGAGTTTGCTTTGCTGCACGAAACCACTGGTGGAAGAAACTCATCCTCGGTTCCTTCCATCTCCTTTCATTGATTCTTACACTTCAGCCAAGGCTGTTTCACAAAGCATGCTGCTATCACGGACAGTGCTTGTCAGTCAGGGTGCCTGTGGCCAAGGAGAGAAGAAAAATGTGCAAGGTATCAACTACGTGACGTTTTGTTTTACTGACTTGAGAACTCCAGTGAAGATCCATTACACCTACAAATGACAAAGGGGAACCAACAGCTGCATTTCTTAACAAGGCTCGAGTCCTTTTCTACTCTGAACAGCGGATTTCTCTTTTATATTAGGAAAGTAGACAGACAAAGCCTGATATTTTAAGGGACTGGTGAGTTAAATGTGTTTGGTCAAAACATGTAAGGTCCAGCTGACCCCATCAGTGCTCAGCTCTGATGCCTTCCTTCATTTGGCAGCTCTGCACTTCCACCCCTCTTCCTGGTGCATCTCCATCTCTTGAACATTTGGCAGAGGGAGTTCCTGAGTCCTCCTCAAAGTGAAGCTGTAATTGCCTCCTCCCAGGGCAGTGGCTTCTCAAAGCTGCAGCCCCCTTTGTGACCAAAACTCAGACCCAGTCCCCTGTTTTATTATATTACTTACAACACATACATCACTCTAATTAGTTGGGATTTGCTCTCCAGTGGGACGTGGCTGCAGGATATTTGTGTGGAGTGCCTGCTAAATCACATTAGTGATTCAACAGGAAAGGAAGAGCAGCAAAGCCATAGGTAAAGCAAACCCTGCAGCACAGATAATCATGAAGGAAGTCCACGACATCCACCCCACCGTCTCAAGAAGCCCCCTTTGCTCTAGGCCAGCCTGCAGTGGTTCCCTCTGTTTTCCTCTTTGGTTCAGCACACAGCTACAAAGGAGAGAACTTAAACATTCTCTCCTCCATTACCCATGAGGGTAACACAGGTCCAGGCACAGCTGATAGAAACAGTTTACTTTGCTGTTAAATCCAATCACTGTTCCAACTATTAAAAGATCTGGAGAGATAGCACCTCGATTTGGAGGTGCCAGCCCTGTGTTAAGTCACTGCTGAGCTCTGCTGAACTTTAAAGCCTGCCTGGCTGCTGGAGAGCTATGAGAAAACAGCTGGCTTTGTCTGCTGCTCCCAATTAAAACATTCACACTTGGACACAGCCTGGTGTGCTGAGATTTAATACCTATACCATCATATAGAGTGCAAAGCAGGTGTCTACTAACACCAAAAACATGGCAATCCAGCACAATGACCTTAGAGACATCTCAAATAGCCAGAAAGTCACCTGATGTGCCTGTGCTGCTGCCGCTTGGCATCGTCTCCCAGCCTGTTGAGGGATGGCGAGCGGCTCCGGGAGGACGGAGTGTAACTCCCCACTGTTTTTACAGTTCCATTGGGGTTATTCTGCATCTGTTGGAGTAGATGAGGTGAAAGGCTGCGGTGCGAAGAGGCGGAGGAGGATGCTGACCACTCGGGGAAGTTGTTGATGTTCAGGTTGTTGTCGCTGTTGGAACGGAGCAAGATCCGAGGGGCTGCCAAGGTGCTTGGAGGTCTCCGCCTTCTGTTGGAGTAGGTGGGAGCCTCCCTAAAGGGCACTGTGTGAAGAAAGGCATTCAGGGTCATCTCAGATGATTTCACCGCTCACTCACATGTGTTTACCACCACATAAAAAGATCCAGCAACATATGGCATTGTTTCTTCTGCACAGACAGAACCTCTACCTTGCCAGCAGAGCTGATTGAAGTCATTATCTTCAAAACAGCATCAAAATCAAAAACAACAGAGCAACATTAACCTGTTTCCTGGCTTGGATAAATAGTTAGGCAATACCCAGTGGCATGAGTGAGCTGAACAGTCTGAACTATGGCCTTGGAAATGGAAAACACTTCATTATTGCCAAGTTGCAGGCTCAGAAAGTTCATTTTCATGCTGTGTTGTCACACTCAATCAGAAAGGCACAGAACAGGGCTGACCAGCAGAATTTCTGAGGCTGGCACCTTCCTTGTCCCAGCTGGCACCCAAACTGGTCCATCCCATTCAGGCCTAACCTGAAATCTCTAGTGCTAACAGTCACCTTATCCCCATCTTCCAGGTTAAAAATCGAGGACATGGCTGCTTCTGCTGGCAGAACTCTATTACTCTGCTGCAGTCCCCAGGTGCTCCCCTCCTTCTAATCTGGGCAGTGCCACCACATCTAGTACTGTTGGATATGGAGCACATCACCCGGCGGGAATACCCTGGCTCCGTCACGTGCCATGTCCCAGGGAGGGCACGGCTGGGGCCAGAGCTGCAGAACACTGGGCAATGAAACAGTCACAACACAAAACAAGGCGAGGGCAGGAAAAACCCACCCGAGAGCACAGGGGCCATTCCCTCATCACTGTTCCTGGCACATTTGCACAAGCACATGTTGCTGTCCACATCTCCTTCTCTCCCTGTAGTGCGTCAGTCTGTTCCAAATGCAACTTAAAAGGCAAATTCCCCAATGAAAAGGCATCCAGTTATCACTGGATGGGATGGAATTTCCTACCCTACCATAAGATAGTAAGGGATTTGACCCCAAAAACTCATGCTTGCCTTGGTCCCCAGTGTTGCAACTCCCCTCCTTAATTCACCTCCAAGGAGCTCGTGGGGTCACAGGGCTCAAGCCAAAGTGCACACATTAACACCTGCAAAGTCACAGCAGGATAACTAAAAAAAGGCATTCAGGCATTATTCTGGGGACTTCACTGAGCTGCTGTAATTCTCAAAGAAAATCATATTTAAATTCGGAAAGAAGCCCCACAAAATAGCATCCTACATGTCTAAAGTGCCAGTAAGTGCCATTTATGAAGTGCCAGGAATGTCTACTCATTCAATACCCTTCAAAACCACACAAAAAACAGTATAAGAGTGTCTGTCATACCATGCAAGTAAATAAATTGACATAAATATGAATATACATAGGAATCAATCTGTCCTGCCTTGAAATAGAGCCTTTAATTGAGAGAATAAAGCAAAATTTAAGGTTTCAGAGCAAAACCGAGAGCATATTTATAGCATAAAATAGAAGTGGAACTGCAAGTAAAAGAATGGTTTATATAATTTGCACTAGAATCAGTTTGTGATTAACTACAATTCTGAATGTTTTAAATTAACATCCTTTGTATTTCTAACGAGCTGAAACTTTCTCTAGTAAACAACTCAACAACATCAGAGCAACCAAACAAGACAACAGTGTGCACAGAGATAGAAAGGGCTTAAATTCCATATTTCCTTTGGAACAAGGCTGAAAGAAGGGAAATAGTCTTTCAAAGCTGTTAAGGGGGATAAAGCAGAGAAGTCCAGTATTTATGCTGGAAGCTGGCAGAAACCCTGTATAATTTTCAGGCCATTTCCAGTTTTTCACATTTTGTATTTTTTTCAAGGTTTCAAAGCAGCTGAGTATGTCACTGAGAGCACCTGGGTGCTTCAGATGTCACACTGAAAGCCCTGGTTAGAGCCAACTTCAGAAAACTCACAGCATTTATTTCCCAAATTGGCATATGTATCCTTAGATTGAAGTAGGGGGGACAGAGATGTGGCACTTCTGCATTCCTCTATTTTTGACATGTGGAATACAGCTCTAGAAATTACTTCATTGAAGACAAGGATCTTTGCCAGGTACAATAAAGCAGAATTCAGTCAAGGAGAAAGCACACAATACTGAATATAGGGAACGTTTGACACATTTGCTACCTGAAGGTCTAATCCTGCTGCCTTAAGGTCACCAAAGTTTGTCTTGGATTCAGTAAAAATTGAGCCTGACCCACAGATTTTAATGTTTCGTGAACTTACACAGGTGACAGTCCCAGCAGCCTGCCCAGCCTTGCAGCCACAGCCCCAAACCCCGAAATATTGCCCATGTTTCAGGGATGTTTCCTGTGACCCTGGAGAGGCTGGTGGGATACGTCCTGGTGGGAGGGGAGGTGACAGCGTGGCCAGAGAGCTGCTGAGCACACTCATACCAGCAGAGCTGGGCAACCAGGGGACATTCAGCCTTTCCCCCTTCCGTGTCTTTTACACACTTAAGAGTTTAGCTTTAGCTTTGCTATTAATGTTCTTCTCTTAAGGAGAGAAGTACGAGCAAAATTAGGCTTTACTACAGAAAATAAACAGGGAAGGGGACAACTAATGACACCAATTGACGCGTGTCTAACACAAATCTTTTATAGAAAGAGTTAAAAATAAGCATTTCCATGCCTGAAGTGATTAATATTCCACCCAACTGTTTCTTTTCCCCAGCAATCTGCAAAATGTAAGTGGGTGGATATTTTTTTAGCTGTTTCTTATTGGCATTATTTATATTATTTTCACAATTAAAAAAAAAATAACCACAACACAATATGATGAAATGCAAATATCCGTGCTTTCATCCCTGTTGGACACTGGGTTTCCCTAATATTTCCCCCCCATTCAGGACTGCAAGTCTAACTGTTGCAAAACTTGTCTGGGAAAAACACTTGGTATAAAATGCCATGAAAATCCCTGAACTAATTACATGCCCCGAAAGTTTAAATTTATCATCCCTAAAAGCATACTTGAAAGTACAATCTAATCCTTCCTCCAGCTCTCTGAGTTCTATTCCTGGCACTTCATACATCTGAAGGGACAATTCAGCACCATTCACTGGCAAAATTCACCCTGGAAAATCCTTCTGTGTCTCCAAATGCATTTCTTAGGGAACAAAAACGTTTCTAGAACTACTTGATTCTTCAGAGAAAATCCTGAAAGGAACAAAGTCACATCCAGCTTTAATAAATACTTGCCTAAATTGACTGTCCAACATCAAATAATTTTGAAAAAGAAATTGCAGGAACTGATTAATTATAGAGTCACTAAGCCCCATCATATTCAATGTACACAAGAAAACACCGGTCTGAAACATCAAAGTGTTCTGCTTTCATCGCTTACCTTCTTTCTTTGTGAAGGCATTTAACAAAGACTTCATTTTCCCTTTTTACTTTAGCAGCAATCCCCTCATTATATAACCTTTGCTGGGAAGAAAGAGGCAAAAATAATAAAAAAAATATAAAATAAAAAAATTCTAATAAAAAAAAAAAAAAAGAGAAATAAAAATGACTCGAGCTACCCAATCTCTATGTGTTCAGGCTGGCTGCACCCTGACATAAGCAGCAGGTTTCTGGGCACTGTGGAATTGCGAGCATAGCCGGGCATGCAGTACCCGGCGTTCTGGTGACAAAGCCCACCCCACATTCTGTCTGTCAGCTGGGAGCCAACTGTGCACAGACTGGAGCTGCTCAAAAAAAAAAAAAAAAAAAAAGGAAAAGGAAGGCAAAAAAAAACCCTCTTGCTGTCTCCCCCAGCATTAGTCATGTGGCCCTGGCGCCGCCACAGCCGCGCAGAGCAAAGGAGGATGCTCCTGCTCCGCTCGCATCCCATCCCTTCGCATCCCAGCCCTGCGGCTCCGTGCGGGGCGGGACAGCCGCGACTGCCACGGGGGGCACGGGAGGCACCTGGGAATGCCAGGTGGACACAGGACGCACCTGGGCATGGCACGGGGGGCACGGGAGACACCTGGGAATGCCAAGGGGGCACGGGAGGCACCTGGGAATGCCAAGGGGGCACGGGAGGCACCTGGGCATGGCACGGGAGCACGGGAGGCACCTGGGAATGCCAAAGGGGCACAGGAGACACCTGGGCATGGCACGGGGGTACAGGAGACACCTGGGCATGGCATGGGGGTACAGGAGACACCTGGGCATGCCAAGGGGGCACAGGAGACACCTGAGCATGGGGAGCTGCATCCGGAGCTGAACTCGCACCGCGGACTCTGGACGCGCAGAGGATGTGACTGGCTACCTGCTTGTTGCTGTTTATTTGCTTGTTGCTGCTTGTCCGCTGTTTACTCACTTTTTACCGTCTCTTTCCTTTTTGCTGTCTCTTTCCTTTCTGCTATTCACTTTTCCCTCCTTTCCCCCTTTTCGTCTTTATTCCCTTTCCCCTCTTTATTTCCTTTTTTCTCTTTATACCCTTTCCTCTCTATATTTCCTTTCCTCTCTTTATTCCCCTTCCCTCTTTATTCCCTTTCCCCTCTGTATTTCCTTTCCCCCTCTATTTCCTTTCCTTTATTTATTCCCTTTCCCCTCTTTATTTCTTTCCCCCTCTTTATTTCCTTTCCCTTCTAGATTTCCTCTCTCCCCTTGTTCCAGAGAAGCAATCTGAGGAACAGTACAAGTCACACGAGGCTTCACACAATCACTAGTTAAGAACCTGCCACTACACCACATCTTACCATGGCCTATATTCCAATTTCAAACAGGGGAGATACAAGCGCAATTATTTTCCCTTCCCCTTACATTGCACTGGAATAAAAGAGAATTTCTTTTTGCACAGGGTAAAAATATGAAAAAAAAAACCAACCAAACAACAAAAAAACTCTTGCTAAATTCAGTGTAGACACCAGAAAATACAAGATGAAATTTTGAAAGTACTCATTAAAAAAAACCCCTATAGCTGTGCCAGGCAGTGCAAAAGTGCTTCCAGAGGAAGAGCAAATAATGAAACAGGCAGACAGGAAGCAGGGGGAGGTGCTAAAAATGACAAAAAATTTAAA
>JAWWMP010000165.1:7609450-7710149 GCA_035047865.1 Dendrocincla tyrannina
CGACGCTTTCCGATCTATATTTAGTTAAATCTAAGATACAAAAAATCCAAAGAACAGGAAATTCACTCTATAAAAAAAAAAAAAAAGAGTAACCTACGTTAAAAAAATTGTCCTAAATAACATAAACTATATAGCAGCTAATAAATATTTATTCCATTTCAGGCTCCTCTGATCACCCCTAATGCATCTATTTTGAAAATTAGGCGAGTTTCTTACTGAGAAAACTGCTTCAAGACAGAAAATAAATTACTTAAATGGATTTAATGTCTTTATGCATAATGATCTCATAGTTAACATAACACTGAAAAGAATTAGTAAGCATAAATTAATTGGATAGCTTAAACTTAATTTAACATTGCAGTGTCAAATTTATATAGAAAAGAATATTTCTCTAATATAATTTTATATTTTGGTTCAACTTATTTTTAAAAGCAACTATCCTTAGCAAGTGGAAATTTTGCCAGTGGAAATGTTGGACACAGCATCAAACACCTTTATTTGACAGGAAGAATCTTCTTCTCAACTTTTAATAGATGCAAAGCTTTCTAAAGAATAACTTGGAACTTTAATTCATTAACTTATAAATATGTGCATTAATTAGCTCCCCAGAAGAACCAATGTAATTTCCAGAGCAAGAGCTGCTACACCAGAACTGTGCCACTCATTTGAATTACAAGCTTTTGTGCTTTCCATTTTCTAATACCTGCACCCAATCCCCCTGATTATATTTGAAGCTGCAAATGACAAAGGAACTGTGAGCATTAATGAAATCCTTATTTTGGTTTTGGGGAGGTCAGTGGCTCAAAGCAAGGAGAGCCAAGTCTTTAATCCCAGCAGCTGGGCAAGGACAGGGTTAACCCAACCCTGCTCATTCATGTCTCTTCATATACAGGAAAATAAAAACAGACAGGCAACTGTAGTCAATCAAAATCAATCCCAGGGGGCATTTTTATTAGATTCTTGCCAGAGCTGTAACATTTCATCATCTAGAGGTTTCTAATCAGTGTTATAAAAACATAAAAAAAATATTAAAGTCACTTGAAATTATTGAGTTTCGTGGAAATTGTGGGAACTCTTTCTGCCCTACACCAACAGATATATCACCTGAGGAGTGATCATTTTATTCCATTTAGCTGTCTGTCTTTTCCCCAACGCAGGAAATACAATTTCTTCCTACATGGCAGAGCCTCCTGCAATAACCACTCTTGTACAATGGGAAAATAGGACAATCAAGGAAGTCAGTGAATACTTGCAGCTGCAGTTCTTGAGTTTTTCCTCATTTTCACTAATAGCTTATTTGAGTTTGTTTCTCTGAACTGAAGTCCTGAATTCTATGGTGTTGGGAAATTTCAAAAGAAAACATTCCAGCAGCTCCCACTTTTTCCTGAAAGATTTTCTGCCTCACAACTATAGTCTTGGTATTGCCATCTCAGGACAAAAACCTCATGATTTGACTATACTAGTACAGAAAAGCCAATATAAGCCATAAGCCATCAGCATCCTTAATCTAAAAATCAAAGGAACCTCCTAAACAGAGGTGAGCTAAACCCTTATTTCCTGTTTCTTTTGCAGGTGCTCAGGAAAGTCTGTGGGAGTTCTGCATGGGGATGTAAGAGAAGAAAAGGCCACCTCAAACAGAAATCAAAATATGGGCTCTCCAATTAATTTTGATGAGCATTTTTGGTACATTTGTAACAAAAGGCTCCCAATTTTTACAGGTATTTGGGTCCTCAGCCCCCATTAGAAATCTGTGGAAAATCAGTGACTTACATACTCCTGAAGATCTATTTTTAGGCACTTGGATGCCTTTTAAAAAAGCAAAAAATTATTTGTCCAAAGCTCTATTTAATCGTCCCACCAACACCTCTAAGGCCAAATGCTTCTCTGATAACAGCAGAGCACAGCTATGGCTGCCATGATTTTATTCTTTTTTTGATTTTGTCCATTTTGGAGTTCTTGCCAGAAAAAAAAAATCCCTTTAACATCTAGGCTGCTGTTAAAAATGCACTTCTTAGCATATATAAATGCATTTCTCTCCACTATAAAATGGGCTTCCCGTATGCTGAGCCACCAAATGGAGAGTTAGGCAAGAAAAGAGAGATTCAAATATAGACTGCAAAGTACATAAAGGCTCTTGGAGGCAGGGGAAACCCAATCAAGGTTGCTACAGAGCTTCTAGATTATTTACTTTGTCCAGAAAGTGACAGGGTGGGCAGAAACCCAGGTGGTGACAACAGATTCAGGAATCCACCTCAGCAAAACAATTTTGCTTTTATAAAGCAAAGGGTTTGGTTTTTTTTGTTTTTCTGAAAAAAAATGTGGGGGTTTCACTCAGTTAAACCAGAGAGACGCAGCTGAGCCTGCTGAAATGATGCTCAGAGAGCCTGAGCTGCCCTACCATCGGGGGCACCTCTGTTGGCACCGTTAGCATCTTCTCAGTGCCCGGGTACCAGCGGCATCACCCGGCAGCCTTGGGGCAGCCAGTCTGAGCCTGAAGGGTGGAACGGGGGCAGGAGACTGTGTGGAGGAAAGGACAGCTCAGGAACAGATGGCAGGAGTTACCAATTAGAAGGAGAAGCAAAAAATAGCAGTGCTGAGCTCCACAGCCATGTGCCAGACGCCCCTTCCTTCAGCGGGCACCGCCGCTACATCACCGGCCCCGCACTGTGCTCTCCGTGACAGGGGCCACTGTCACCCTGCTCTCCTGAGCAGCTTCTCCCCAGAACTTCCCTAAAAACCAGCACCAAGGAGCTGGAAAGGGTCTCAGCTCAGGCACGGCCATGTGGATGGTTTAACCACAGGCGACTTTTCGTGTGGGGGAACGAAGCGGGCACTGCCGAGTCCTGCAGGGAGCACTTCACTCAATCCCTGTTATTGCAGGTATCTAATAACAAAACCTGTGAGGTGTGCTTGGGGGTACATTCCAGGGCAATTTCAAAGCTGATGAATATGTAGTTGTCATACATAAGTGAAATTAAAATCTCAGGAAATGAAAATCCTTCCTTCTTGCCATGCTCAAGTGATTATAAATAAGCCTTCACTAAGAGTAGAGCAGCAATGCAAGAAAAAACATTGCAAGACCTGCACGTGTCTGCAGGAGGAAGACATGTTCACCTCAGGGCTTTACTTTGAGATGCTTATACCACATCGAGTAGAGACAGAGAATCTTTGACTTAGATTGCATTAAAAAAATGCTGAATATTGCTGAAAACTTGTTACGTGTCAGAGCAAATGTCTGACACCTCTTTGATAGGTTAGAAGGTAACAGGAGCAGAAATTATGATCCAAAAGAGTGTCAATCTCATGGCTTTTCCCTTTTTGCAAAGAAAAATTGCCAGGCTCAATGTGGCAGCACCTGCAAATATGTGAAGCTGTGCCTGCAGCAATACAGATACACAGAGCAGAATTTACCTGAGAGCCCCCAGAAAACCTCGGTCGCCGAGAATGAGAGGCTGCTTTGTGGGAGGAATCTGGGTCAGGGGTGCAGGCAGGAGCAGAACAATCCAAGGTTAAAAGGTGGGGAGATGAAACCCTCTGATTCTGTGTGCAAGGCTGGAAGGGGGGAGGAAACAATGGCCAATAATGAGGGAGATGTCTTGCAAGTAGCAGCTTGAAGAGAGAGAGAGAGAAAAGCAAATGCAATGAGAGGAAGCTACAATAGCTGAAGGGGAATTTAAAAACATGACTGAAATCTATCAGCAATGCTGAAGCAAGCAGCCCATCTGAATAAAATATGAATGGCTCACTTTCATTCTAACAGGTAGAGTTGCAAAAGCAGCAACTTATCCAAATAAACCCCTGTATTTTCTGTAGATCTCTTTCTGCAGAGCATTCTCCCTGGAATGGGAAGGCCAGCTGTGGCAAGGGATTCTCAAGGTTTTATACTCCCAGAGCACTCACAGCCCTCATTTCTATTATGCATGTTTGGGTTGAAAGCAACATCCAATGTCAGTCTGAATAATACAAATAACTACAGTGAATATTTGTGTCTGTCCTCCATACATTTATGCACCCACAGAACAAAGAGTTTTCTCTGCTGGCTGTGAAGACAAGGAAAAACAGAATCTTTTAAAAAGTAAAGAGCTATTGAGAACCCTTTCAAGAAAGGCAATGGGTGATTTGCAGTTGATAAAACATGATACTACTTGTAATTGATTTCTTCAAACATGTATAGGGCTTATTTCAAGGTCTGTTTTCATCAGCAAGCAGAACTCATCCAGAATGGTTCATCTTTATACAGCAGCAGACTATGAGTAACCAGCCACTTAGAAGTGCCAATGAAGCAAGAGATTAACAACTTGTACAGTAGCTGGACAGAAAGATCTGTTTAGCTCCGACTATCAGCCTGAACAGAAAGCAGTCAAGTGTGAAGCCCTGAAGCTGCATTCTTTTGCCTCCAACAATAAGACAGAAAATATGACTCAAATATAATTATATCCCACCAGAAATTCCTAGAGTCTTTATGCAAGCTGGTGAAAGGAGGGGGCAATTTTATTCTCTAATAATACACTGGGAAATCTTGTCCTGATGCAGCACCACTCAGAAGCATCAAAGCACACAACAAATTAATTTCATTCCTTGCATTATGTATATATTGAGTTGGGAAAAAATATCATTTAACATGAGGGGGCTGTGCATATCCCAACCCACATAGTTTATGCTGAATAAAGAGCTAAATTAAAACCCAGCATCATTCAAAGAATTTCATGGCTGGTGGCTCCTGCAAACAAGGATGCCTGACTCTTCCTCTAATGTCTGACACTGCTGGGCCTCAGAGGCAGAACTGGAATTTGGGGGTTGCAGTGTTTGAACGTGTGGGCTGCAGTCTGATGTCGCAGAGGAGAACAAAGACAAGTGACCCTGCACAGGATGCTTAGCAAAACAAGTGCACCAATATTGGGTTGCCCAGTGCTTCTGTGTTCTCGGGGTGTACAGAAAACAATCTCATTTTGCCTTTGTGTAGCTTTCTTCCTACCAGAAGCTCTCAACGAATTCCTTACACCATTATGTTGTTCCAGGCTTTATTCAGTGATTTGATTTCACTGCTTTAATCTAAGTGTGAACCTCTTTAGTAAATAGTGGGACAAAGCATCTGTGCTTCCAAAAGTGTTGGTGGATCATGTCAGTTTTATTTAGAATAACACCATTTTCATAACTGGAAAGTGTATAATGCTCTCAATGGGGTGGGAGAGAAAAGATTGGACTCTTGCAGAAGTTTCAAAATATGTTAGTGGTCAAAGTGGTCGACTGGTGTAACAGAGGCACATGTGTTAGTCCAGTACAATTTATACAGACAGCTGGACTGGGAGAAGGGGGGGACTGGGCAGACTGATTTGTTGGAGTTCAGGGCTGGGTTTGAGTTCGCCAAGGCAGGAGTGGTAAGAAAACAGCAAAGAAACAAATCCATAATACCTTCTTTTAGCTTCTCTTCTTCAGCTCTTAAATCTTGGTGTCCTTCACTGCCATTTTGCAGTTTCATTTTCCCTTTTACTGCTTCCATCACTAGCTAAGGATGACCTCCCCACCTCGCGGAGCCAGGGGAAAACAAATGGCACATGAGAGCACAGCAGGAGGGAAAATTTCTACAAGACACCACCTCATGGCAAAGTCACATAACATTAGCAACAGAGACAAATGGACAGGGAGAGGAGCTGGACACAAAAAAAGTGTCTAGATGAGAAGGATATCCAGGAGGCTGCAACATACAGATGCTTAACAACAGTGGAATAAAGTCACCCAACCTCCATATGCCAGAGTTTAATTGTAAAGAGAAGAGGGGACAATCAAGCTGTTAAAGTGACATTACTATAACTTTTTAACACCCTATTGTACTTGGAGGGTAATATTTTCAGTGACTAAAGAATACAGTATTTTACAGAGGAGACACAGCTGGGCTTGAACTGCCAGCAAAGGAAGGAGAGAACTGTGAAAGTTTTTCACTCTGATGTCTGGTTTCCCAAAGGTTGAAATTACTCTGGGATGTATTTAATGACAAAAAGCTTGCATTACCACTTTCATATTTGACAGCAGAGCAGCAAAAGGAGCCCACTTTTATCCTGGCAGAGGTATTACCAACAAAACCATAAACTAAGCACCACGAGAAAGAAATTGTTGCCTCTGCAGCCTCCCTGAAGCCCAGGGATCTGCAAGCAGTGAGAAAGAAGAGAATCTAAGGAGAGAATGCTATTGGGGCTGGGAGTGTAGGAGCAGCCAGTAAGACATCCAAACCCCCTAGACTTGCATAACCCTTGAGAAAGCAAAAAGCATTTCTGTGATTGTAAATAGTGAGAGCCATCACTATGGTACCCACATTATCCTCTGCACACTGTTTCATCCCTCTTCTCTAGTGTAAGTGATCTTCAGGAATTCATCCTTGGCTCTTATTCTCATCCCCTCAATTCCAAAGAGGACCCAAGCACCCAGTGAAGTCAAACACACGTGACACTTTTGAGACCACATCTGGGTTCCCTGAGCATGGAGTCTCTCCCTGCAAATCTCCAACTGGCTTTTATGCTAAGGATGGTAGATGTGCAATGCAACCATTCACCCCCCAAAATATCTTCTCTTCTAAACAGAGGATAGCAAGCTCTGAAGTCATGTTATTAAGCAGGATCTTTAAAAGATAAAACCCAATAATTTAAGCTGATAATTGTCTCGCTATCCTTAGTTCCATTTAGACACTTGGTGTTAAATAGAAACTAAAACATTGCCGACTTATTCATTAAAATAACAGCGTTTTAAATTGTATTAGTAGCCTACATTTCTTCATCTCAAAAATAACCGTTAATGAATCACTCTGGTATAAGTAAGAAAAGATAAAAAAAGCATGTATGTGCTGTAACAGGGGGTTATCTCTGTACAAACATGTAGGTGTTTGCAGCATTTGTAATGTTCTTGGTGGTTAATCCCATTGAGAAAGGAAGGCTTGCTCACTGAAGAGCCTCTGAGGTGGATTAATGATTAAAGTGAGATCACAATACTATCCCTACTCCTGGGTCAAGACATTATCACAGGGCTTTTACAGGGATTCGAAATGTTGAGGAAAGACTTTTCCCCCTCCACAATGTTTATGATGCTGCCTGAAGACTGAGTTTTGCACACTGATTTAGATTTTATGCAACAAGAATACAAAAAAGAACTCTTGTTTATATAGGTTAGTAAGTCAGAGCAGGTAAATAACTGAAAGAATAAAGAAGGTGCAAGCTTTAAACCTGCCATCAAAAGCGATCTTACGTACACACTATTTCAGAAGCATTCCCATTTATTCTTATGTTTCTGGCAGCAGTGGTAGATGTGATATTCATTAATTCAGTGGAAAATGCATGGCTGACATCCAAGACATTACTATGAAAATAGAAGTGTTCTGGATATTATTTGGCAGTCACACCCCCGGCCGTCATGACTACTACAATGAGATTTGGCTTCCGTGATCAAGTTTCAAAATAACTCTGTTTTCTTCCGGACAAGAAGTGATGCAAATAAAGCCAATGCACATCCCCAAAAAAGAATGGGGAGCAGAGAAAGGAGAGCAATTGGATAAACAAGCAAACTGTGTGTGTTGCTCTCTGCTAAGCCATGGCATTTGAGAGAGCACTTCAGAGTAACTGCAGAGTGTGTGTCTAGGAGAGAAATCATTCTCACTTAGGTATTACCTGCCCAGGTACCACAGCCACCCCTGTGTAACCACTGCAGCACTTTCACTGCAGGAAGGATGAGCCACCCAGCATCCAGCCTGTGGTCAGCTACATCTACATTAAGATGATGATTGCACTCAACTTCGAGCACACAATTTAGGTAGGAGAATTTTAAGATATAAACAGCTTATCTATAAACAAAGAGAATCACATGGAGAATACGCTATGTGCCCAAAGAAGAAAATACATAAGACACAGGGTAATATAAAATATATATTTCAGATCTTGCATTAGGAAGCATTTTTTTTGTGTACTGACATTTGTAATAAAGACCTAAAGCAAAGGAAACACCCAGCCCTTGGCTTCACCAGTGAACACCAGACCCAGTTTCACTGGGAACCTGTGATACAGCAATCCTGCAAGAGTCCCCAGCGGCTCTGGCTGCTGAGGAACCACTGCTTCAAACAACAGAGAGGTGACCACAGTCCCCAGGACACCTCTGTTGCAGTAGGGGACAAAGAGATAATCATTCTCACTTCCTATGCCATGTTCCAGTGGAGATCAGGAGAGCCTAAGACCATTCCCTCAGCAGGGTGATGACTGGCTGAGGGTGATGAAACAAAAACAAGACTATACGGACATCTATAAAGCAGAGAAAAACTTTTATAGAATCACCTCAAGTAAATTTTCCATAAATTTTTAATATATTTTTCCTGGTTGAGAATTTGACAAGAAATTTAGAAATTACTCACCCTAAGTCCCCCTTGCTAGGACCATGCTTCACTTTATATTGGGAAGCTGCAAGGAACATCAAAGGAATTGGTAGCAGGAAAGGGGGAGAAACAAATGGAACTCACAGGACACAGGTGAGGTCAAGAAATAAAGTTCCAATGGAAGTGGAAGGACTGGAAGAAAGGAAGAAAATACAGCGAATTCCAGCGATTCCCAGTGAACCTGGGAGATGTAACCTGAGAGAGATATTCAGTGGAGAAAATGGAGATGGATTGGTGCTTTAAGATGCTTGGGAATCCTTGGGAATCAGAGCCCTCAATGACTCAGGGCAGCGTGTGCCATGTGCACGCAAGGGGGAAGGCAGTGGACACTGGGGTGCTGCCCAGGGCACAGGGAGCAAAGTGCAGCTCCTGCAGCTCTGCTCAAATCTTCCTGTCTCTGAACACCAGCCACCACTTCAACATAAGGGTTTAGCAAACCACAGAGCAACCAAGAGCAATGCAGCACATAATGGAGATGCAGGAGTGACTAATTAGTGACTGAAATTTATGTAAGAAACACTACAAAAAGCAAAGGCTCTGAGCAAACTCCTACAGCACTGAGAGAGTCACAGAATTGTGACACTGGAACGCTTGCCCCTCTGAATCTACAGGGTTTAAGTACTGAATAAAGGGAAAGACACAAGTGTTCAAACCCCAGTTGCAGTAAAGGTGGTGTACCTTTTGCCGTGGACTCTAATGGGACCAGTTTTCTGTCAAGAAATAAAGGACCTTTTGAATGATGCAAGACAGAGAACTATTGCAGAGC
Organism: Dendrocincla tyrannina; assembly: GCA_035047865.1. NCBI lineage: Eukaryota > Metazoa > Chordata > Aves > Passeriformes > Dendrocolaptidae > Dendrocincla > Dendrocincla tyrannina. The sequence continues at coordinate 7,618,624 of JAWWMP010000165.1, forward strand.
AAGAGAAATAGACCTGTGTGGGATAACTAGAATAGGACACTATAAAAGCACAGAAGGTATTCAAAGCATTTCTCCTCTCCCTCATCACCCCTTTGAACAATCCCAGTTCCTGGATTTGTCTAAGCCCATAACTGGGAAGAGACAGAGGTGCAGCCCTGCTCCACCACGGGCAGCTGAGGGGGAAGCCAAGCAGCTTCTGCACCAGCCCCATTTCTGCCCCAAAACTGTGCGGAGCAGTGAGTTTCCCCCTGTGCCCACTGCCCTGAGTTCCAGTGCCATCGACACAAAGAAAGCCCTCTGCTGCTTTGATCCAGCAAGGATGTGGAATAATCTGTGGAGGAAAAGTGAAACATTTCACATCTGTAAGCTCTTCAGAGTACAGATCCAACCGAAGAACAACCAGGGAGCCCTCCATTTCATTCTTCAGACATCATCAATGTTTTAATAGATAAGGTTCAAAATATTAACTAATAAACTCAGTTTTAATGAGTGCTCCAGTGGACCCTCATGTAAAAGCAAGGGCAGAGTTTTCTCTGACTTAGTGCTTTCTTCAGCTTACAAAATCAAGAAGCTTAGCATTTAAAGGTTGTTAGGCTTCTTTAGAAGAGACTACACAAGACTCTCTGATCATTAACTGCCAGGACTGGACAGCCTTCTCTGAGAATAGGGATTGCTACAGGTAAATAACATCACCAACAAAACACAGACCCTCTCTCCTTATCCTTATCATCACCTTACTCTGTCTCAATGTGGATTTTAGTTTAGAATCTCACTAATTAAGGCTCCCTGAATGATTTTAACCTTCATCTGTGCTCCTTAAAGGGTTGGAACTGTCAGGGTTTTTGTTGCTATGCACCATTATGGCTGGGAAAAAACCTTTGTAAATCCAATTGATCTTTCTTATCTCCTCTGTCACTCTGGGATACAGGAAAAAAGGATGGGGGAAGCAGCTGTCTCCCAACTACTGTTCTGTGGCTGATGAGCATTTTCGGGGCTTTTACAGTTTTGCATCTATCAATATTCTGCATTTTCAATACCTAGCCGGTGCAGGTGATGCCTAGAGTCAGAGACAGAACAAACATCCCAGCACACAAGTGTGATTGCCAGGTCAGAAACATATCTTCACTGACTTCTCTGCAAAGGAAAGACATGCAAACACATACAGAGGACAAAAGAGGGGGAGAGAAGAAGCCTCAAGGTCCAGGGACTGTGTTAGCAGTGATGACTAGACCCCATAAGAACAGAGAGCTCAAGAAACTGGCTGGTAGGAAACAACATCATCGCTCCAAAAACTCCTGTGATGAAGGAACAGGGTAAGGACGCTGTAATGGAGGGCTGAGGTAGTTCGACAGGAATCTTGGGATTACTCTGAGACAAAATTTAGGGAACAGTTTTAAACAATAAGAAAAACATGGCAAAGGAGATAATAACTTTCCAAAGCACGGCACATTCACACAAAATCTGCAACAAGCACAAGGCTCACCTAGCCTGATACTACATGTTAGAGACTCTGGGAGTTTGGGGGACTCCAGGAAGGCTCCAAAAGCAGGAGCTTGTTTGGGGAATAAAGTTACGAAAGGAACAAAACCAAATATCATAAAACAATGCTAGTTTTTGTTTCATTAGAGAACAGACCGATTTTTCTCGAGCATTAGGAAGGAAGGCACTTACTCACTACTAATCTAAAGGCATTAAAAATTAGTGTCCATAATAAGCTAAGAAGGACATTAAAATCTTTTCTAAAAGGAGTACAAGTGCTAAGTAATTCATGTGAGCAACAAAAGCCCTTTAGTGCAGCAAGCACAGAGCAAAATCCTGCAAGCCATGCTGGGTTTGGGCATTTCTGCAGCGTATTCCCAGACCAAGGAGCCAAAGGGAAGAGGGCTCATGCATGATTTCTGAGAGTCAGCAGGGCCTAGCAGGGCAAGAATTACACCAGAGCTACAAGACATCCTGTACTCCAAGTATTCCATGCAGATCCACCTGAGGAGTCCACGGAATTTCTGGATATGCCAGGTTGTCATTCCCCTGGCCAAGGAAAAGTGCCCACAAAAGCACAGCTGTCACGGGATGTGGATTTACCACTGAACACATTTTTGAGGCCCATTTAATTGAATTTTGGAAGATTATTTCAATGGGGCACAGGCATACAGCCAGTTTTAAAAAAAATCCCAAAAAGTACCTTTCTACACCATTAGGCACCAACCACCCATTCTGATCTAATATTTCTATTTCCCTGGTGCTTAATTATAGTTAAATCAATTTACAGAATAACTTTTATTTATTGCTTAGATTTTTAATTATATTGCTACACACACAAAAAGAAAAAATATCATTATTTGTATGAGGTGACACTTCAAGAAATTATCATTCAGCACTCAAAAGGACTGCGATTTTCTTCATGGGTATTTAAAAGCAGTTTGACTAAACAAATATGTTTCATTTGCAGAGTATTCTAGGAGGACTGGGAAATAAAAACAATTAAATAGTACCCTACAGGAAAATACCTGCTTCTTTATTTTTCTCTAAAGTTTCTAGATCTTCACTAAGAAAAATCTTTCACAAATATAGCCTGGAAAAAAACCCAACATTTTTGCCCACTGCGGTTTGAATATCCTAATTCCATCCAGTGCATGCCTCTGTGAAAGCCATCATTAGACAATTTCTGTCCCATAGCAACCACTTTGTTTTCTCAGGGAAATAAAATATTTCTACCTCCTTAGGCACTACCTTTCTCTGCATGGTTTCCTAAATGAAGCTGTTTGCAAGCCAAAGCTGAGAGCACAATTTACACTGGGATTCTCAGGGATTTGTACCCGTATCTGTGGAAAATAAAAAGCCAGCCAGGCTTTTCTAGCTATGTGTAAGTGTGTGTGTACACAGCGAGAGGGAGTGTCCCACATTTTATATAAAAGGCCTGGATTTGTTAATAAAATATTGAAAGCTACACATTCAAGTTAATACATTGACGTACATTATTAAACAATTATCTGGAAGAGAGCAATGGAAAGAAGAGAGAAGTATTTTTTAACAATCTGAATGTGCACTGATAATTTCTGTGTGAATTGAGTAAGTGATAAGAAAGTAAATAAGACACCAGAGACTTCAAGCCACTTGAGAGGATCTTCCTGCAACTGCCAGAGCCGAGAATTCCATGGCAATCCAAAAATTTCAGGGTTCCTTGCCAGAGCCCCTGGTTCTCAAACAAGGGCTCTCAATTCTTTCTGTGGATCTGGCTTTTTCTTAAAAGGGGTTTTTAATTATTGAATCACACTAAAGTGACTATATCTGTTTTAAATAATTCACTGCTGCTATTTCACTGTGCAAGTCACTGCTGAAATTCCCTCCAGCCCTTACACAGAAGGGAAGCACAGAGTGTAGTAGTAAGACACCAACAGTGGCAAAGCAAAGCCACAGGAGGAGACCTGGTACTACACTGTGACTCACCGGCATCATCTGAGATCATCACCATCATCATCACCTAAAGACTGTCTCCTTTCAAGCATAAAAGGACTATCATGAAAAAAGAATCTCAATTTACTTGGGGTTTTTTTTCCCCTAATTATATAATCCTCTCATGTCTTTTCACGACATCAAAAGGTTACTGACTTAAAGATTGAACGACGGGGGGCACTGGAATGTGCAAAAAGGATCCCAGGGAAAACTTGAGATTCTTGAGAGATGGGAGGCTAAACAGGATGCAAACACCCACAGAAATGCTGCAGGAAGATACTAAGGAAGGAAAATAAGAGTCAAGTAGCTGTTGTGCTATACCAGATCTTAAGGAAATCCTTATTCTTCCACCTAAATCTTTCAAAATAAAACACTGAGTCTACAAAGGTGAAGGTTTGAATTTTCATAACTGTTCCTCAGGATTGCTGGTTTCAGCAAAGATAAGAAGTTCCCATTTCTATTTCCCTGAGCTTTTCCAACCAGCACGGGAAGAAGACTGGTAGGAACCTGCTTGTTCCCACTGTAGAACTCCAACCTTTTTGTCATTAATCTTTAATGAAAGGAAAAGCGTGATCTGAGCAGCGTTTCACTGGTGATGCAGTGTGATGGATGCATTGCATAATGTCGTGGGATATCAAAAGATGTGTCCTGGTGTAACCTCCCTGGGACACAGTGAGAGGCTCCTGACAATCCAGAAGGCACGCAACAACTTTGAAGCCATGACTGGAAAGTTGTCACTTGTTTTTAATAACTGAACAGGATCTGTGACTATCCAGCCTTCATGGTCCAGCCTGCTCAAGTGCTTGTTATAAAACTACTCCTTCATCACTTTCTGCAAGGCTCATCTCTCTTCCCTCATTTATTATGATTCCTGTCATATGAGCATGGAAAAGAACTCCACAGAAGGGACTTAAGGCGAGTTTTGTGCTCCTTGGTTTGGAGGCTGACTCAAAGCTGCACTAATTAAACCAGAGCTCCCCAACGGGGCTTGTCATTCCATCACTTCCAAATTCCTGGGTGGTGGGGACAGCTCAGTCCCTGCTCTCACTGTGCACCCTGAGACACAAAGGACTGATATAAGACCCGGCTGGGCTTAGGGAACTGCAAAGTCATCAGTTAAGTCAAGCCTAGATCAGCTCAAAACTGATAATGAGATACAAATTAGTGGAAGAACGAGGAATAGTTTTTCATAACAGTATTCTAACTTATTTGGGCACTTTTATTTTCAATATTTTGTATAAATTCCTAAAACACTTGGTATAAATTCCTCTTCAGTTGCACCTTCCTAGTTTCAAGAATCAGGCCTATTTTATGTACAAAAGGTGATCCCCTGTACTGTGTGTTAATGGACCTTTTATCAGCTAAAGATGGAGCAGAATTAGGACCCCATGAGATTTTAACTAAACAATTGCCATGGCAGATTCTGACAAGAACAGGAAAATGTCATAAAACTAAGCAGAACTAAGCAGTCCTCAAGATAATTTCCAACCTGTACTGAAAACAGAGCAGGGTCCATCTATACATTTCCTTACAAAGGCTGTAACCATGGCAGAAAAGGCAGCACAATTTGATTCTGACAGCCTGTAATCCTCGTTATGCTGCGGTGTGAACAGAAATGTTAAAAAATCTCCAAACCACTGCTTTGTAACTTTGAACCAAGAGAAACAAATCCTAATCAAACTGCATTGAAAACTTCCTCCCTTTTAACCAGGGCTCAGGGGAAAGGCTTAAAACATTCCTGTTACAGCACAGCAGCATTTTGGCTGAAATAGCATAAAATGCTCCTGAAAAGATATTGGAGAAGATTGGAGAAGGGAATTCTAAGGGGAGCTGTGAGCAAACTATGGTGGGAGATTGGAGATACAGGCATGGGTAACAGCTTCCTACCTTGGACAAAGGGCAGGAGGAGTCACTGCCCACCATTTCAGAGGGTCAGCAAAACCAAACACTGCCATTAAAATGTTGACTTAACTCTTCCCCAGGCTCTTCTCACAGATATTGAACTCTGCTCCAAAATCAAAACAAGTGTTATTGGAGGTATCTCAACAGCTCTAAGTGGGTCAACACTGCACAGGCCAACTTAAAATCTGCCAGCCCCCCCCAAGACTGCAGTGACTGAGAGCTGTCAGTCTTCATAAACGCCAGTCGAAGAGAATCTCCACCCTGACAGTTCCCTAAATTAATGTGTAACTGCACACAGAGTAATTATTTCTTTCTTTGAGACATAACAGTGACAACTGATAGTAACTAATTTTTTGCTAACTGAATGTCTCTCCCCAGGATACACCTGTACATCCCCAATGTATAGATGTACTCCCCAGACCTTCTCCACAACAGAGAGGCAAATTATACCAGAGTACACAACAGCTACCCCATATGATTTATTCCCCCAAAATGTACTGTACAGACATTATGGGAAACAAGGAATCTGAATCATGTCTTACACTCATGATGGGAAAACTATTGGCTAATCCATCCCTGCTGATTTTCAAAGAAGTTTATTTGGGTTTTAGGGGACTGTGAATGTGGGTTTTGTTGCTTCAACATGTATTTAAGTTCTGAAAACACCTCCTTTGATCCAGCATCAAACACTTAGTCACACTCATTTCTGAAACTCAGATCCACACAGAGATAAAGTACAGTTAAAGTGTCAGAAGAGTCACAGCACATACACCTAAAACAACACAAAGTATGCTTAACATTTCCTTTATACTTCTGATAATACTCAGCACACTGCAAGATCTCAGATCTGTTGTTCTTTTCTAAAGCATTTGAAGCCTTTTCTTTCAAGTTTTGAGAAGTTAATTACTCTGAAATGGCTTCTGTCACTCAGTGCACCATGAAAAATGGCTGTGCACACCACCAGGTGTCTGTACACATGTCCATGGACAAGTGGGCTGCTTAGGCACACTGCAGGAGTCTTTAGGAAAGCTTTCCTTGGCTAAACTGTTCCTGATAAACATTTCACCTTAATAAGGATGGTAAATTGGAGCTCCCTGGAATTTTGCATGGCTCGTGCAAACCTCAGGGCAGCATCAAGGCCCAATGAAATCCCAAAGCTGGGATGTTCAAAAGGACATCCATGCCCAAATTCTGTTGGCTTTGAGTAAAAATTATGCAGCTACTTTATTAATAATTAAAAAAATTCCAGCCTCCATTGTTCAAGGAAATTGGAGTCTTCCTATTAAAAGCTGAATTGTAAACCACATGAAAACACCAGTGTCCTGACACAAGGTAACACACCTGGGTATATTTAAGCAATAACCACTCTCTTTTGAAATAGCTAATTTTTTCAATACCATAAAACATTCCTTTTTTATGCACAAGTTTTCTATCCAAGGCTGCCCTTTTTCTCCTGCACATTTATTGTCCTTCCCAGGAAAAAGGTAGGCAGGACCACGTGCAATAGGCTACCTGTACACAGAACCCTTGCTCAAACAGCATCTGGAAGAAAACTGTGAGATGAGGTGCAGAACTGTATTATTTTTCCTTGACAATATAAACATCCAATACTCCTGGTAGTAACGCCACTTTTAAAATAAGAGAGTGTTACTCTCAAACATCTCAAGGAGTTACAGCCCCTCTGACACACAGAGTGGGGTTGCAGAGCATTTAATCACTACATTATGATTTAATATATATTGGCACAGTATAAAACATATTAAGAAGGTTATTCTATTCACCATAATGAATACACTAAACCCGCTCTACTCCATCCATCTTTTCAATGTTCTCAGGACTAAATGTGGAGTTCAGAGTCATTCTGAGCCCCAAATTTTTAACAGAATCATAAAATCACAAAATGGTTTGGATGGGATGGAATCTTAAAGCTCATCTTGTACTTTCTACATCCCATGGACAGGGATGCATTCCACCATCCCACACTGCTGCAAACCCTGTCCCTCCTGGCCTTGGACACTTCCAGGGATGGGGCAGCCCCAGCTTCCCTGGCCAGCCTGTGCCAGGGTCTGCCCACCCTCACAGCCAAGAATTTCCTCCTAGAAATCCTCTTTATCTACGCCAGCTTAAGCTCAAGACAGCAGATGATGGGTCTGTGAAGTCTTTCCTTATGGGAAAGCTGTGCTCCTAAAATACCCTGTATTTCATGGATTTCCCTTCACTGGGAATAAGAGCACCAAAATCAGACCTTTCTACTACTGCCCCCAAACAGAAGAATTACCATGGTTTAATCCTTACCTGACAGCAATGGATTCCAGGGACTTCTACTTGGATATGGGAAGCAGGATCCTTTAAGAAGGGCAAAGGAACGAAGGCAACATCAAAAAGAGGTTAGCTGTCAGAATTCTATTTCAAGGGCAGGGTTTGAAAGCAGAAGCTTATGGAAGCAAAGCTCTTCTGATGGCATGGTTTGAAAATGGGAAAGTGCATAAAATAAACATCCAGAGGAGATGAGGAAGCAAACTCCACTTCCTCTGGCTTGTCCAACTCCACTGCCCCTGCCATTTTGCACGTGGTACGAGTGGGAATGAGGAACTGGAAGGTGATGGAGAGCATTAAACATGAGTGAGGCTGGCACAGCAAGGACTTGGAAAAGTGGAATACCTTGGGGACACAGCTGGAGCAACAAGGAACACTGATCTAAGTGCAGTGCTCTGCATGGCACACGTGCAAGACACCAGCAGCACCCCCTCCCTGCCTGCACCATGCTGCGAGCTCAGCAGCACCATCACAAAAAGATCCACTATCTTTTTGGGAAATGGCTTGCAAAGCGTGATTTGTAACAATTTCAAACTTTAATCACACTTCAGAACAACTTTTCTCTATTTCGTTTCTGTTATTCCCGGGTTATACTTTGAGAACCCCTCTGTACAGCCTGAACCCAGCCCAGAGAAACTGCATTTCTGCCAAGGATTGTCTCTGCGATTTTCAGCGTCTGCACATCAAATATCATAAGAAGTTCACAAAGGAACTCCTAGGCCTGGTTTTGAATATTTATGGACTTCTGTTATTGTAGCTATTAATCTGCTTTTTAAACAATGGCACAACTCAGTGCCTTGTTTACTACAAAACCCCTGCAAATTCACATGCTTTCAATCTTTTATCTTCACAAATGTCAGGCTAAGTTGACTTTAGAAGCATTATTTTACAATACACTTCTTCATGTCTGGTGTCTGTAAATTCATGGGCTACTGTTCCAGTTGGGGAGTCTGGAACAGCTGGGTTTTATAAGAATGTTTTGTTCAGAAGCATGATTCTATATTTTAGGAGCTCTTTTTAACCACACTCCCACAGGACTCTCATATTAAACACCATTATCCAAAGTATTTGATATGTTTGATACATCCCTGGAAGTTACCACATTTCACCATTCCAATTAAATATTTGCTTTAGACTGGCCAATGGCATAAGTTTCAGAGTTTTGATATTTTAAGGATCAAATTATCATCTTGAATAGATGCCCTTTATTTATAAGCCTAATCACAGGCAAACAAGGACAATAGTGGTGATTTAATTTTTCTAGAAATCTGGAATGTCAAAGGGTTTTTATCCAACAAGCTAAAAAAGAAGAAAATATCTGCCTAATCCAGGTATTGAAACAAGTGTATAGTAAGATACTCACAGGCCCCTGAACAAATTATTAAGGGAAAAACCTGAAGAGGTTTTCCTAGTAAGTGGATCATGGTGGGTTCAAGTGTTATTCCAATGATTACAGCATTTAATGTGTTTACATCTACCTCCATGAGACATTCCACATATTCCATACAAGAATTGCATTTATCTGTGCCCCAAGGCTGCTAGTGCAGCAAAGGACACTCCAATTATCATTCCGGGACGTACTACGGAGCAAGAAGGAGGTGTTAGAAGGAATCAGTGTTCTGAGATAACCTTAGAGGCAGAAAAAAAAAAATATATATAAAAGAAAAACCCTGTTCCTGATAGATTTAGGAAGCTTAAGCAGCAGGTACAACAATGCTGCATTGAAATCTTGAGGGGGAGTCCCAAGGAAAATAAGCTTGAAATGGAAAACTGGCAACTGACTTTTTCATTCAAATAACAGGTAGTCAAAAGGAATAGAGCAGAAAAAGCAAACATTACCAATATTTTGGCATTTGTAGGAGTTCTCCAAAAAAAGCTTATGTCGGTTCTCTACAGCTTTAACCCGAGAAAAAAAATCCACATTAATGCTGCAAAGGAGCTGACACTTCTCATCTGCAGCCCACTCAGCCAAGGAACATCCACTTATATACCCTCATGCATTATTCACCAGGAAAATGGAAATAATCCACCAGTGGTTCAGCAGCTCGGAATCAAATGCAAATCAAGGCAAAGCAGTGAAGGAGGAGGATCATTCACAACTCCTGCACTCGCTGGAGGCTCCCGAGGAGCAGCACGAGCCACTCCAAGCCCACTCTGGGGCATTTGGGAATGGGCTGGGCTGCCACAAGCACTGCACCCTGCCCATGATTTGGGAAGGAACTGGTGTAATTTTAATTATTCAAGCGGAGTTTCACTCCTTGCCAATAAAGGTGGGTCCTCTGGCACACACCTGAGAGAGTCTGATTCTTTCTTATTATCATCACTAAAACTCCATGATTGTTATGGCATTATACGTTATGCAGTCAGATTCATTCTTTACCTGAGTAAGAAATTTTGGACATAAAAGTAAGTTTCAGTTATGTAAAAAACCAAACAAACCAACATTCCAGTGAGGGATGGGGTTATTGGTGTCACCATCTTCATTTCCAATAGCAAGATTTAATGGGAATTCACCATCTTCATTGCCAATAGCAAGATTTAAGGGGAATTACCCTACACTGTGATTTACAGCAGGTATTTTATTATCTTTAGGAGTGTACAACAATAAACATTAAGCTCAGAAAGAATCAATGAATTTTTAAATCCATCCCAGTTGTGAAGTTCTACCCCACTACTGATGTGGACAGCAGAGGCTTCCAGCATTTCTGCAAATTTATACAAATTACCCAGGACAAATTTGCCATGAAATCCCCCTAAACCTTGGACCATGAAGTAGTTCAGTGTGCCTGAATTAACTATCCTCCAGGCACGCCCAGGTGGCTGTAAAGCCCATGCATTAATGTTCTTTATCAGAATTAACAGCCAAAAAATCAAATATACTGCACTCTAGGTCTCAAAAAGAAAAAATCCATTAGGGTAATATATTTTTGCAAAGCTTTCAGAAATATCTTTGACTATCAGAAAGCCTAAGGAAAAACAGAATCCTAAATTACAAATATTCCAGGTACAATTTAAGATCATCTGAAAGCTTAAAAAATGCTTTACAATAAGCTGTTTATATCACTACACACTGTAAACACATACTCAAGATCCTTAATTAAATGGATTATTCATTTAGGTGGAATAATTAAAAATCTATGCTTCGATTACTGACCCAAGATATAAACCAGGAGCATCCTAGAAAGAAATAAAAAGGAGATGAAATATGTACCCAAATAGTTTGCAAATACTTCATTTCTCTTCAAACCTAAACTAAACTGACCTTATTCGAAATTTTATGTGGTAAAAGAGAAAACCTTGAGTATCAGTAGACACAGAGCTCTGATTTTGAGTCAGTGCTAATTAAACTGATTTTTTTCCTACATGTTGGCAGGGAAAACAAAACAAACCAAAAAGGTAGCCCTAATGGCTTTATTTACACACAAATAAATCTTGACTCTGTGTGTTCATCTTGATGCAATTAAAAGATATTCAGCTTTGCAGAAAATATTCTTTATCTAATGATAAAAGAAGCTTAATGACTGATCTGGATTTGATCATTTGAAACCACTCGTTCACATCTTGCCACATCAGAAGTAAGAAGCTGCTAAAATGTTATTTAACACCAAAATACAAAAGCTATTTGAAAAGGACACCCTGTGGCTTTCATGAGAGTAACATAAATGTAATGGTATTATTGTGGACCAAAAATGGGCAGAGTATATCTTTATTATATATTATTATATTGTATATTATTCATATCCTAGTGCCACCCAGGCCCCCAGTGTTACCCAGGCCCTTACAGGCACCTCCCATCCAGCAGAGACAGCTATGGAGCTCTCAAAGTCAAATTTTGGGAGTATTTACCATAAAAAAAACCCCACCACAAACACAAAAAACACTTGTCAAAATTCTGAGATGTCTTTACCATGGTATGGTACTTGCCTGACCTTTCCTTACTGCCTGGAAGCAATTCAGCCAGAATGGAGAATTTAATCCTCCACAACATGTATTTTAATGACTCATTGTTTTCCTATTCCCTTCTAGTTTCCTCAAAGCTTAATGGACTTGAGCATGATATTAAAATGCTGCAAATAAAACAAAAACACACCCAAAAAACAAAAGCCCTTTACTTTTCTTAATTTAAAATATATATATATATATATATATATAAAACAAACCCAATTTATCTGTAACAAGTAAAGGATATTCTAAAGTTAGAACCTGTTAGGGAGAGTAGCAAAGTGTCTAAGCCATATGCTGGTGTAATATATACAAGGCATAGATGTCCTTGCAACTTGCTCCTTCAGAATCCATCACAACTGCTGTGGCACAGCATTAATCCAAGAGTTTTAGATTTTAATTTGTATACAGCACCAGATCAGTGTGAACACCTGGATATCAGACATTACACTTTGTCTTCCTATGTCAAAAACATGTTGTTACCAAATAAACAGTATAAATAAAGAGGGACTCTCTGATTTTAAACAACTCCTTACTCCTAACTAACTCCACTTCCTCCCTTGGACAGAAGACCCAAAGCAGCAAAGAAGCAGCTTTTTAACTCTGCACAGATATTTTTCAGCCCACTGGCTGCCCACCCCCCCCTTCCCCCCCCCAAAAAAAAAAGATTTTGCCTTTTTATTTCTGCAGGAGGAAACCCAAACACACCCTAAGCTAAGGCACTAGCCTAAATCCGCACTAATTTATGTGGCTTTTATCCAGCTTTACACTTCTTTAATGCAGAACACCATTTGCCACTTGCATAACAGAGTTCAGACAGCAGAAAACTCCCCCCACCCCGACATCTGAACTCTCCCTCCTCGCTGGCACAGAATGAACTGCAGCTGGTTATTTGGGGCAGCCAGGGGGGAAACACACACTCATGGGGAGAGGACAGGAGGAAGGGCAGAGGAATTCCTGGGCACCTCTCGTGATGGGCATTGCCAGCCCCCAGGGTTGAATCAAGTCTGCTGTTTCATCAGAAAGTCTTTCCTTAGATACTGCTGCCTCCAAATCTCTGCACTTGCCAAAAATGAGGTTTAATTGCATAAAATTCTGCCAGGAAATAACTTGGGAAATGTATTTTCTAAGGTATTCCCTGGAAGGATGAGAGGCACTGTTAACCCACGAGGATTTTGACTCAACCACATCTTCTCTTACTTAAAAAAAATCCTCCAGTGCAGGCATGTGGAGAGGAACCTCTACCAGCTTTGGAGCTTCAAGCTCCAGCTTTGGACAGTGAAGATGATCAAGGGAAAACCTTCTCCATTCCTAAAAACCTTCTGTCCCCCCACTATGCCCAACCAAGCCAGCAATGGGAAAACACCCCACAGAAACCCAGAAAAGGGGACACACTATTTACCACAGGGAGGAAAACACAGCCCTGTGCTGAAAACCTGCAGAAAGTTCTATCTTAGGAATCCAGCAAATTAAACTTGCTTGCACTTAGTTGAAATGAGAAATGTCACTTTAGTTCTTACATTTTTTGTCTCTCCTGGTTAACTTGACATGTAAGAATGTTCCTCTGTTGCTTGCTATTGCTAATGGGCCAAAACATAACACCTACTCTGTCCTAAGTACAAAATGGAAAGGAAGAAAGTCACCAGGCTCTTGGGATCATCTTGACTGGTTTTAATTCCTAAACTCCACAGTACATGTCACAGACTTGTTAAATAGGGAAGTCCATGCACTCAGTGAAAGTCCAACAAGTGTTTGCAAAAGAAAAAGCATTTTAGCTTTGGATCAGTCAAGCTCTAAAAATGTGACAAAGCCCTGCATAGGGCTGAAATTCAGCCTTGCTCTCCTTTAGGATAACGGGATAATTCTTCTTATCCAAATAATCAGTTTCATACAAAATTGCTGTGGGAAAGGAAAAGTCAACACACAGAAATCACTGTCACTTCCTGAGGTGCAGGAAAGGGTTGTGTCTTCCATGGGAATAGAAGCTGCATAATAACCAAGGCAAAGAACTGGTGCACAGAGGTACAACACACAGAGAGCTGGCGCTGACAAAAGGGAAGAAAACAAGGAAAAGTGACAGCAAAGGAAAGAAATCGTGGTTAAATAGGAATTGATTTGAAACAGGCAGAAATTGGTCAGCTTAGGCTTAGGAGCTTTTTCTCACTGCAAGTCATTTGCAGTGGTTCTCTGCTGTTTTCCTGGGTTTCCCCCCCACGAATATCCAGTGCACATCAGCTACCCCCGAGGAACAGCCCAGCCCTTGTCCCTGCAGCCGGGTCAGAGGCTCTGGGGTTCTGCACAAAGGACCAGAGCATCTCCTTCCCCCTCTCCAAGTTCCCCACTACCTCCTCAGCTGTGTATTTTTAAGGCAGGGAACCGCAGGGTTTAATCACAACCACCCCAGAGAGCAGATGCCATCAGGCTCCTCAGCATCTCCTCCCATCCTTCAGGTAACTGCTCAAGACAATGATAAATAAGATCACCCTGGAATACCTGTGGATCAGCGGAAAATATTCTGAGCCACTGCTACTTGAGAAGCCTTTATTCAAAGGCATTTCTCATGGAATTATATGCAAATACTCAATTGACTGCTGAAATATAGCTAACAAAATATACCATTCCACTTGTTATTTTATTTGGTTTTAAATGCATCATTTCCTGCCTTTAATTTTAATTCCATGCCCTCTAAGAAATGCAATCTCACAGACATATCTCCCCTTTTATTTCCCTGTAATAACATCATAACAGTTTTCTCCAGCTATTTGCAATCTCCTCACTCCCTTCACAGCTTTTCCAAGCTGTAGAATGAAGAAATATGTAAAAATAGGCCACAAGAAACCAGACACACTTGATCTGCACAGCAAAAATAGAGCTCTTTAGCACCTGGCATTCTCAAGAGTGTTAATGAAGCTGGCAAGAGAAGCCATACTTTGACCCAAAATAAAAACCATAGCCCTCAAAAGAAGGATAAATCTCAACTACCACAACATTTGGCTTTTTACTTTCTTGCAAGGTGTGACCCCAGATATCTGCACAATTTTAGTCTGTTAAAATCCCTGGGGTCAAATTCCACATGTACCCTGGTGCCTGAAATCCCAGAAATCCTACAGGTACTCGTGGCTGGGTGGGAAAGCCAAAAGGAAGCAGAGACACTCCAAGGACAAACCAGTCAGCTGAGAGCCTGCCCTTGGAAGGCTTTTTTCAGGAGCAACAAACAATTTCTTCAGGATAAATAAATGATTTGTGTTAAATTATGGATCTGATAAAGCACACTTAAAACCAAAAAGGCATCGCAGAATTGATGTTAAATTCTGCTGTCTCAGATGTTCCAAAGAGATGGCAGAGGCAGTTTCCCAAGCAGGAAATGCTCTCGTGCAAAAGATTATACAGAAATAATGGCGATTTATCAAGTAATGGGTTTTTTAGTAAGAGAATTATTTGGGAGAAGGAACAAAATCCGGGCATTTTGTTTCCACAGCTTCCATATTTCTGGAAGCTCAAGAGACGAGATGACAGGTTTAAGATGGTCTCTTTACTTGGATACTGAAGTGCAAGTCTGCTGGAGTCAGTAGAAAAACATAATTAACAGAAAGCAGAGACACTCCTACACACACAAACAATACAATCTTAATGCCAGAAGCCTCCCTGCCTCTTCAATTCAGTAAATCTTTTGTTGTTTCCATTCTGCATGGATTTCACCCAATTAGAGCCACTTGGCTGGGTTATATTTACTCTGCAACCCCTTCTGAATCAAGATGGTGTCACAATTCTGGCTTTTATGAAAAATTCTGAACAATTACTTCAACATAGAAAATGGAGCAGAATAGCCTTTGACTTCAAAACCTTCATATCAAATCATCAAGAAAACAAAAAGTTAAAGAGAAAAAATCCAAACAGAATGGAGGTTTACTGGGAAAACAACCTTGTTGCACAGCAGGACTGGCAGCAGGGCATGGGCACTGCATTGGGCACAGTGTAGGAGACAGAACAATTGTCCACATGGAAAATGTCCATCCACACCACAGGGAGTCAGTGGGGAGAAACACCCCAGGGAAAGTGGTGCAACATCAGCTCATTCCATACCCAGCCTATTTGTATTTGTAGCTATAGTTACACCCAAATACAAAGTCAGGCTTAGGCTAGTCAGCAGATAAAACTTGGTCAGATTGGTTAACTTGGACACTGAAGAAATTAAAATTGTCATGCCCTAACAACGTGTACCTTCCATAAATTCTGTCTTCAATTACCATGTGTAAATAGTCCTGGAAACTCACATGCAAATAGTCCTGAAAACTCACAAAGGCAGAGATCTTCAAATAATTATTTCTCTGACATCCTTAGAAAACAGCCACTGTAACAAACAACATTTACTTCCTTTAGGATTGCCACTTGTGATGGGAAGGAACCATGGAAAACAGGAAACGACATCCTTCTGATTCAGCTGCAAAATACAGACAAATCACCTCAAACACATTTTTGTCAATGAAGTGGACAGCTGGCAATGAAATAAAATCGGAAAAACAAAACTCTCCAAATACCAGCTCATTAAAATAGAGAAGGAATGGCAGAAAAGCATCATTTGCCTTGGATTCCTTGGAAACTCTGCGCAAGATCCTGAGGAGAACTGATTTAAATACTCAGCGAGTGTTTACTCTGACATATCCTCCCCAGTGTGACAAGACCTTGACTGCAAGAGGTGCAGCTTCTACTGAACTCCAAGAGAAAGACTGTCAACTCCAAGAGAGCCCAGGAGATCGAGATATAAATGGAGTAACCAGTGTGAAATACTGTGAACAGTGTGAAATGCAGTGTGAAATATTACACTCATTACAAAGCTGTCCCTTCATGCCTCACAGCCCGTCCCTTCATCAAGCCTCGTCTGCAATTTGACAACAAACAGTTTCTGGGAGGATACTATTTCCTTTTCAAGAGACTGCATATTACCAGGCCAATTCTCACAAGAAGTTCTGACCTCTGTACCTGGTTATTAAAATCAGATTAATCAGAAGATATTAAAGAGATTTCTGCAGTGAAGCCTTGGTTCTTAAATTGTCAAACCATTGTATTCTGAATGGAAAGCTTCACATCAACTTCACTTTGATAAATAAGCTGGTTTGGATGAAAACTGGTATGTTTAGCTGTTAAAAATGATATAAATTCAGCATAATAGAAAGAGGAGTTCCAAGTGAGGGAGTCAATGTAGTGAAATAAATCTGTTCAAAGGGAGAACATTAGCAATTACTGAAAAAGCCAACTTAAAAAGGGTCTTTGAACCGATCTAAAAGAGAGATATTATCCTTGCAATCACCAAGCTCATACAAACGCAGTTTTATATTCATACTATTTTTTTTTTTAAAATACAAATACTTGTTTCATATGATTGGCAAAGTAACCAAATCGCATCTGCATCTGGAAGGCTTTCCCCATCCAGACCCAGTTATTCCATGGAGGTTGTTCCCTTCCCCAAATGGGAGCTTGACTGAACCTAATTCTCTTCAACAATGCAATGATTAAGACACACTGGCACAAAAAAATCCACATATTCACAAGTTATAAATCCAATCTTGTGCCATTAATCCTAACTTTGTGGACTGCTGGCAGCCTAATTACATAAAGGAAATTATTGGGTGCACAGAGAGGTTTGTGATGAAGTGCTCAGCACAAAGAGCTACATTACACACAGAGTTTCATGGGGGTTTATACCTTCTCCTCCCTTTTTCTTTTGTTTGGTTGGTTGGTTGGGGCTTTTTTATTGGGGGGTTTGTTTGCTGGCTTGTTTTCCTCTTTGCATTTTTCTCTGCACTTACTTTGGGAAACATAGGAATGCTCTTCAGGAAGTATTCCTGACTATTTTTATCAATCTCTACTTTGCTTTTATAAATATATATATATATATATATATATATAGAACTCCAGCATTCATTTCATGTTCTTTCATCTTTTTCCTGTGTTCTCACCATTGTAAGTGGAAGAAATAAGAGAGCCACGGGAGTCTGCACACATCTATTTTTCCCCTTGTCCTCCCTCTATTTCTGACCTGGCTTCCGTTTGAAATCCCACATGGCATTCGACACAATCCTGGAGAGCTCTTGAGGCTCACATTGAAAAATGATTTAAAGAAAACACATTAACTTTTCAGGAATACCAGCAGTCTCTGTGAGACTCTTCAAACGATTTGTCTCCTGCAGCACCCCTTGTTGGGCTGCCTCCCTTACCTCAATAACCACCATTAGGACTTCTAATACCCTAAAATTGCTATTGCCATCCAAACCGTCCCGTTTTGTTACACAGAGACCTAAATAGATCATGATAGAAATGCCCTGATCACACATTCCAGTGGGCACAGCCTCTTAAAAAAGGCACAATTACAGAAAGTTCAGGGATACAGATTTTACGGGAGCCTGAGAAGGCTCTTAATGCAGACCAAACTGACAGTACTGATCAAAACCCACTAGTCCATGGCAGTTTCTTCTGTTTGATCCAAACCTCCATCCAGGTTTCCCATGTCAGTTTTTCCTCTCCAGGAGTTTAGAGCAGCTCTGAAGGAGTGGCTTTAGAAGGGCAGTGCTGCACAGACACAGCACAGCTGAGGACACCCAGCTACCCTCAGTGGCTGCAGCCAGACTGATGACACAAACAAGATACCCCTGTTTAAAGAGGGGGCAATAACGCCACAACTAAACCCAAAGGATCCAAACCCACCAGATCACAGCACTCAGATGCAGCTTCCCAAATCCCATTTACACTGTGGCAGGCCTTTAACAAGACAAAATGCTTTTCCTGGTTCTAATCCAGTTCAAACAGGAATTAGTTAATATAAGTGCTGTAATCTGCACTATGAGAAGGTCAGGCAGCATGATCACATAAATCTCTCCCAGTTTTATGATCTATGACCTATAAAACTGAATCTGAGATGACTGAACAAATTTCAGGTCACATATAAACTCCAAAGTGCTATTTTCTTTTCACATCCCCTCAGCCTAGTTCAGCTCCTTGACTTGTTCTAGTACCTGCCCTTGTCCCTCAAAGACATCCCAGTGTAGGATCAGGCACCTCTCCTGGAAGGCTGAACTGGAAAGCACATTCCTGAGGGATGGGTCACTTCACGAAATATAAATCTTACTCTTTGATTTACAAAAATACATTTCCTTTTTGTCCCCAATGAGAGCAACTACCCCTGGCATCCTCAAATCATGTTTGTTTTCTAATTCACTGTGGTTTATGGCCTTATTTCTTTTTTTAATTCAGTGACTTGCACTAGATCTGTACATGGCCTCTGATTTTAGCCCTCAGTGGTGTCAGGTCAGTGAAAGTTATTTAAAAAACCACATGATCAAAAAATCCATTGGCACCGAAAGGATCCTGCCTCATAGCAGGCACATCCTTTAAGGGCTTGGGAAAGGTCTCTGACCCCACTGGGTGATTAAACAGCACTGATGTTAGGAATGTTACCAGAAAAAAGGACAATTCCCAGCTGCTGGATACAATGGTGAGAAGGTCAGAGCAGGTGAGAAGCATTTCTCCTGAGGAGCAGCCAGTGGATTAGGAGCCAGATTTGGGGAAAGCAGGAGCTGGGAGCTCTGGAAACACTTCCAGCCATTTGGGTCTGAACATAAAGACAGGGACAAGACTCAACCATGTAGCAATTCCGCCCCTTTCTTCCCATTCCTCCTCTGTCACTCTCCCAAGCACCTCAGACATCCCCAGCGCAGCCCTGCACGACCTGAGACCAAAACTAGCTCAAGTTTTGAGAGCAGCCTGGCATTCCTCTGGTGGGCTATTTCTGGTTCAATTGCAAAGGCTCTTCTGGTTCAGGCTGCCAAATAAACTCTAACAATCCCTGCCCACGTGGCATGTGGCAGACTGGTTTACAGAACCAGGCCAAATCCCCCTGGCACGAGCTGGACTCACACCAGCAGCCACCCATGGCATCACTCCTCTCCTCACTTCCCTGCTCGGAATTCCAAGCAAGCCCAAGGAATCCCAGGCAATGCCCACACATGACATACTCTGCACCACTCCCATCTTCTATGCACAGAGTACACCCGAGTTCAAAGGCCAAGGACAGCCAGCTCCTGAAAATAAAGTTTAAACTTTGAAATCAGGCTAGTTACTGCACTGTTTTGTCCTAATGCACACGCAGAAATAAGGAACTTGTGATCAAAGGGAAAAAAGACAACTCCTGTAAGTTTTTTGAGCTCTGTCCTACATTTCAGGATGTAATTAATTAATACACAATTCCCAGTTTTCCAATTTGTTTGGTACCACACAGCAAGACTGAGCACACGGAATTCTGTTTCTTGCAGCCCATCAGAATAAAACAGATAAATAACAGCAACAAACTTACTTCATACCAATCAGCATTTGTTTGCTGAGATGTCATTAATGTAAGGGGTCTATTGCTATGGAGAAGAGAAATAATTATTACTTCAGCAGAGGTATTTGAAAGAAACTGCAAAAGGAATGCAAGATTATGACACTCTACCAAACAACATGCATTGAAAATGTGAGAAATTAAGATCTCGGTGTTTTTGCCATCCTGCTTACATTAAAATCATCCTTTTTTCCCCCAGTAAATATTTTCTAGCACCTGAAACAGGTTTGCGCTCCTCACAAATGACAAATATAACACATGTTTCTGTCCCTGTTGCTTCTATTAAGTAAGATGTGACAAAAATAGAACCAGCCACTGCACGCCGCCGATGGTTTTGTAGGTTTTTCCTTTGATTTACTGCCTTTTCTTGTTTCTGCTCTTCTCTGGCTCAGGGTGATTTCCTCCAGCCTGAGAAATGCTCTGCAGGCATTTGACTGATGAAAAATCAAAATTATTAAATGGTTCCCCAGCCCGAAATAAATAAGTAAACAAAGGGAATATTCAATGGGCTGGCCAGCATTTAATAGCAACACTTACAGCTGAAAAGCCAAGACTGCTGACCTCAATCACTCGGATCTAATTAAAGAAAACGAGTTAGAAAAGCAATTCTACCACAAACCAACTCCTAGCCTTGTGTTTTGAAATACCTGGTCTGCTTATTCTACAATCAAATACACGTTTTCTTAAGAGGTTTACAGTCACAATGCCAAAACACACATTTTTACTCATACCTGAACAATCTTTTATTTAAAAGCAATTTCCCTGCGTGGCACAGGTACACAGCCCACCATACTAGCAGATTTTCAATATCATAAAAATAAAAAAATCCATGTGAAAGCACAGACAAACCATCACACACACATATCTCTGCATAATTATAGAGGAATACAGGAACTCTGACTTGAAGCCTAGCAACAGTATCCAAGTATTAGTTAGTCTGCTAATCAACTCCCAAAAACTCACACACCAGCCCAATGTGTCTCATTTTTCTGAAGCAAATAAAAAGTAAAACAAAAGAATCCTATTGCTTTTAGTCCGGAGCTGCTGAAGGACAAGATGTACAATATAAAACAAACCTTGTTCACTTGAAGAAGAACAACCCATGTCATTTAATCCATCTGAAAATGCATCTCATCACAAAGGACCAAGGCAAAAGAGAGCTTTAAAAATAGGTTATCCAAGCCAAAGGATTATCAGCTTGCAACATACTTAATATCTGCATATCTGTATCTAATGAAAGCTTCAATATTCTTACATATATGATTGGGTTTTGTACCTCCGTCCTATAGAAGCCATAGTAAATTCCGTATAGCAAATGCTTCCTAAATCTGCTGTGCTCATTTACTCACAGACAGCTGCAGGCTGGATGAAAACAAGCAGGGATTAACTTTTCTATTCATCACATCTTTTAATCCATCACTTTCTCTTAGTTTGCAATAAATAAATGCATAACGTTAAATAAATTATGTGTGCTATAGCTAGTTAAAAAAAAGTTGTTTAAAAGGGATATCACTATTATTATTATCATTATTATTTTTAATGGTGTGTAACTGCTATACTGCACATCAGGAGTACATGTAATGTCTTCCTCAGAGCAGAAAGGGAGATGGAACAATAGTCACTGAGCTGAAATGCACTTCTGGGTTCCAAAGACTTCCAGAGTAAGCGATAATTAAAATAAGCTACTTTGATGTTGTTATTATTCCTCAAAAAAACTAATTTGGGGGGGGGATGATGAATTGAAATAATCTGCGAAGCTGTGCTAAGCATTTCATGCTGCTTGGAAAACAAGTTTCTAAGTACCTTATGGTAAGAGGGTTTCTTGCTTTACGAAATATACTATTGTAATTTGTTTCAAATAGGATTACTTTTTAAATGATACGGCAATTTTCATTCACCTTTCAAACAGCTGCCAAGAAAACAAAAGGGATTCCCTCATAAAGCCATGATTACAATGCAGTCTGATCTTGTTTTCAGTCCTTTACTGATACTCTTTCTTCCTCTCCTTTGAGTTCTTTATCTTTTACGTTTGTCTTACAAAACTGCATCATCCCTGTGTGATTAAGACCAATGTCAACTTTCCTGTCAGTAACAGCATAGGGGTTTTTAATTGAACTAAGACACAGGAATCCCCTGCAAGGCTTTTTTTTTTTTTCCCCTCAGTTTGTGTCTGAAAATGGCAGCACCAAGCAAAAAAAAATAAAAATAAATAAAATTCATCTGCGCTAAATGTTTTTCACGCCCCAGTTTCACCAAACTCATCACCCACCTGATATACTACCTGGGGTGGGAAAAGGAAGATGGTAAAACACAAGTGACTTGCTCAGAGAAGGAGGGAGAGGATGTGTGAGAGTTTGGAACTTCCAGAGGGGAAGGTCACATTGTCTAACAGGATGCAATAAGTACCAGATTTCCCAGATTTTCATGCTGATACTGTGGCTAAGAGGAAGCAGGTCCTACAAAGCCCCAACCTGAGGGGAGACACGAGGGCTTACAGAGAAAAAGGAATTTAAATGCTCAGTGAAGGTTCATGCACTGATAGGAAGGGTGAGAGGAGCCTGTGGATTGGGATTCCAGGTCTCCCCATTCCACAGATTGTTTTTACCTTTTTTGGCTCTAAAATAAATATTTTTCCATTCTTCTTCTTTTTACAGAACTGTGAAGTCATGATTATTGAAAAGAAACTTTTTTAATAGATGCCTAATTTTTCAGCATTTCCACACCTCTGTCTAATACAATTTAATTTACAATTGAACTAAAAGCAAAAGAAGAGTCTCTGTGGGATTTGATCTGTAGAACCAATATTTAGTGGTTCTCCTGTAAATCAGGATTTTCTGCTGCTGGAGGATACCCTGATCATTCTCTACCTGAACTGCTTCCCCATCCTCTTCAACAGCAGGGCCAGTCTGAGCAGACACAGGCAAAGGGGCTAAAAACAGACTAAAATAAACCCCACACCCCTTAAAGAGATGGATTTCAGCCTCTTCTTAGCTGACTTAAAATGGTGTTCCACTCTAAATGCCAAGAAGGCAAAGGTGGAATAGAAAACCAGTGATACACACAGCACTTGAACATCTGTATTTATTTATTTGTGGGAAGTTCCTGAGGGCCAGTGCACTGAGATGGTGATGCTTTTGCAGCCTCATCCTGTTAACCCACAGGCAGTGGATTCCCCTCTGCCCCAGGATGACTGAGCTGTGCCCTCTGCCATGAGCAAAGCAGTTTTGGTACCAGGACTGCTGACAAACTGGAAGACACCCACATAAAACCTTGTGCAACCAAAGCATCAGCGAGTTCCCCCCACAGGGCTTTGGGACAGCACAATTACCTAAGAGTAATGTGAATTGGCACGTGCCAAAACAGATGGACATGGAAAGTGTAGCTCCTCACTAAGATCAGAAATTCCAGGCAAATACTGGTTTTCATATTTTCACTTGTTTCTGTCACCAGATAAAACCTGCTCTTGAAACTACTGCCTAAGGTGCAGCCTCCAGTCACTGCCACCAATGAAAATATTCCCACCCTTAGGACAACACACCCAGGAAGGAAGGGAGATGGGATTTGAAAGAAAAATATCATTTCCACCTCTATTACTTAGCTGTGTATTACACTTGCATTTAAAAAGCATCCATGGCTAAAGCTGCTGTGTAGGAGGATCATTACAAGTTAGTGTCAGAACTTTTCCAAGAGCAATGGGGGTTTTGTCCAATGAATCAAGAGCAATGTGGAGTTTCCCGCAGCCTCTCTTCCCAGTGAATGCCACTGTGGATAATCAGGAATATCACTGACTGTGACATGATGGAACAGCTCACCATGAAACACCTTAACCCCCCAGACAGGAGACCCCCAAAGCTGCACATGCACCAAAGCATTTCCCACAGTTGTAGCTTGCTGTTGAGTCTCAAATAATCACAAAATACAAAGCAATTACAATTATTACACGAGCCTGAATTAATAACAACAAGGTTTAATGAACTGGTGTGATAACAAAGTTCAGTGTGTAACCAAAAATACACTTTGTGAGTGACGAGGGATGAAATGTTTCGTAAGTGACTGATAGTGGGATCTGTCCTTATCTCCCTGAGGATGCTGCCCAGGCTCTCTGCTGTTCCTTCCCCCCCTGCTGCCTCTAAGGAGCTAAACCACTCCAATGATGCACGCTGGAATACATCCAAATCCATATGATATAGTGGATACCCAGACGAGCACGATAAGCAAAAACCAGCTGGTTGAAGTTGAAATGCTGACATCATTCTGCACACCCATCATCATCCCAGCTCGCAGGTTTTCTGCTCAGGATTTGGGTCTTTGATTTACTTTTTCTTTTTTTTTAACTGGGAGACATTCCAGAAATAGACACTTGGATGACTTCACATTTTTTTACTTTTTTTTTAAGTAATAAATCTTAAAGGAAAAATGTCAAATTAAATTAGGTGGGAGGAAATAACATAACGTAGCATTTATTCTTTAAGACAAATCTACTGATTTAAATAGTTATGCTCAATCCACCACCATCTTGCAAAAAAATGCATGGAAGTACCAATATTTCTATTTCTCAATGGAAAAGTGAAGCCATCAGGAAAATTTGGAGGCTATCAAGAACTAAGAGGGCAGAAATAAAGGGAACACTTGAGTCTAAACAACCATTTCCTTTCATTTCATGAAGTCATAAAAGCATTAGCCGTATGTAAATGGAAACAACAACAAGATGTTCAATCTATTAGGAATAACTGGTTCATTTTTAGTTATTTTTTACAGATTACTAATAAATACAGAAGGATGTGGAATTTTTACATGGAAAGGAACTATCCTGTTATCCCAGGGAAAAAACCTTCCAAACTCACTCTGAACTGTCATGCAGAAGTCATGACTTTTATGCAAGGTGTCCTTAGTTCTCTCAGTGAGTTGAAAGCATCACAGTGCTACAAAAGTTCACATTACCACACAGAATGTTTCATTCCATTCCTGCAGATCATATGCAACCAGGAAAGGAAATGGAAAGCAGTCCTTAATCCAGAGCAATCCCTAACCCTAAATTCCATATGAGCTGGTCTAGTTCTCCCTCTAAATTAAATAATATCAAGTTATAGATTTGCATCACTAAGTTAAATCAGTGCAAACGACACAGACCATCCTGCTTCAAAAGAAATGCCTTTTTTCTGTTCAACTTCAGGATGTTTCTGTGGAATTTTAATGTACTTGAATTAAAGCATTTTAATTCATTTTTATTAAACTGTGTTGGGAACAACTTTTATCAAAGTGGTTTTTATTTTCATGGCAAATATCTTTAAAGACCCTGAAGGTTTTGGGGCTTTAGTGCTTGTCACTACCCTTGATTCAGTGCCATGCCCCAAACCCAGAGTTGGCTTCTGCCATGTATTCATTTCTTTGGAGGGAATAATCTTTCTCCATCTTCTTCTGACAAACTACTCCTACCTAAGAGCTGCTTTAGGGTGATGTCAAAACAGCCTGAAGGAGCCAATTTGGCTCTTCCAGGGATGTGGATGTGTATTTAATCTGTTACAAACTGATTTATACTTACAAGGCATCTACCATTCCTATGCATCACCTATCAAATTATCATTTTCACAGTGTATTTTGAAAACATTTCAGCTTTTTTCTCCATCTTCATTTTTTTTAGGAGGATTAATTTTAAACCTCCCTGAAATGATCCTTGTCATCAGCCCTGCAGTCATTATCTCACAGAGAACCAGATTTACCATCTTTGCAAAACCCTCAGCTTATTTGCAGTGTCTGTAAATATTTTGCTTACCAATATCAGCTTCCCTGTGATTCTTGATATATTCAGCAAGTTCAAAATTCCCCGCTATTATAGCCACCTAAAGGATTGCAAAAGAGGTACAATTAATGCATTGCCATCACTTCCCAGGGAGGAACACAAGCATATTAAATCACTGAAAGAAACAGCGCATTTATTTTCACTTCACAAAGCAGAGTAACTCTGTATTGCTTCTATTCTGCAACACATTTCTGAAACAAGTGCTGTCTTAATCTATTAGATCACTTTAGTTGCTCCTTTCTCACTACTTACCTGAACAAGAAAAACAGGAGCTAAAATGCAAAGCACGTGAGATAACCAGGGAAGAAGTACTAAGAACTACAAATACTCAGGTGCCTTTAGGACACCAAAATAAGACTGAAACAGAGAGACTGGTAAAGTTATGCATATGTATAGAGTTTAAATTGCCTTAATAAATCGAGTTCTAAAATCACAATTTGCTTTTTCATTTATTTTCTGGTTGTTAAACACAGATGTGTAACTGTCTATTCAGAATTTTCATCTAAATGCACTTAAAAAGGGAAACATCTCCCCCAGCTATGAGGAAAGTCATTTGGTTCTGCCATTGCTGTCCCCTCCCTTTTAATTCTTCTCCTATTTTTGCCCTGAATATTGAGCAATATGGGGTCTTTTCTGGCCCCATTTGGCAGCTATCAGATGCTGTTCCCCTAATGGTTTTGTGGCTTTCCTGATGTTTGTACAAGGCGTTTACTGGGCTCACCTTTCCCACAGCAGCTTCTGCATCTACAGGGTGCAGGTAAAAACAAAACACAAACAAAAAATCCTGCTTGAGGACTTCCCTGCATACAGGGTTCTTGTCAGACATGAGAAATTCCTGAAAACTCAAGGCAATTCCTGAGCTGATGAGCAAGAAAGATTATTGTGCCTCTCCACAAACCTCAGGGATGAAGAATCACACCAAGGAAGACCGAAGTGCAGGAATGGTCTTAGGGAGGTGTATCAAGTGAATGTAATATCTTTTGATATAACAGGCATAAGCTCTTATTTCTGCCCTCGGCACAGGGAATTGAATGGACAAGTTTATTTGCTATCAACCAAAACAAACCAATGTGGAAGTGCTTGGAAAATGGAGACTTTACACACAAGCAACAAGAGATATAGACAGAAAACCTTGACTGTTATGTGTATGAGATTTTTCAAACTTGCTTTAAATGGTAGACTCAGAGCAGACTCAAATCCTGACCATAATATCCATTTCACCTGAAGATAAAATAATTACACTTACAGAAAACTTATGCACTTCTCATCCAGCATCTCCCGCCCTCAGTGAGTCTCACACTTGGTTAATAGTGAGACTTGATGATCTTGGCCGTCTTTTCCAACATAAATGACTCTGCAGGGGTCAGAGTGAACTTTCCATGTATCCTACCACAACTGGAAGAAGTCCCATTGAAACACAGGATTGTGATGGTTCTTTGTTATGGGTGTGGGTGTGCTGCCTTTGAGAGAAGAATTCACTGCACAACTCCTAAATCAAGCTTTCTTTTCTGTAGGCAGCCCTGGAGGTCCTTGCAGAATTTAAAGGAAGGCTTTCAAACGCAGTGATTTAATGTCTGATTTTAATTTTCGACGAAGCAATAGTCGATGTAAAGAGGGACAGACTTATTTAGTTTGAGTTATAAAGTCTACTGGCTGGTTAAAGGACAAGCAAGGCTTGTACACAAGTATAATACAGTACCAGAATAACTTTTTTAGGTTACCACACAAAGTTTAAAACAAACAACTGAACAAACTATTTATTGTGTTCATACCCTGAATCCAGGTCTTCCCCCAATTTCTTTTTTAATGCTTTTCAGGTGCCATCTTTTTTTCCTTGGCAAGTTATTTCTTGTTCCATTAAAAATGTCCATCCAATGCAGCAGGTAAATACAGTCATTTTGTTTTCTTTTCAAGTGTACCTATTTCATGGCAGAAATTCCATTCTACCTTTGTGTATCATCTAGAAATTACACTCAATATGTTTATACTTGTGTTCTAAAACAATCCTCTGTCCTTTAAACAATTAACACACATATAATATCACCATACTTACGAGTGCAAATCATGTCATTATTTTCTCAGTACAATATTAACAGCAAGGAAATGCTTTGCTTTGGGCACTTCTCAGTTGTGCTACATCTAATGTTGATGGATTCCTGGGAGGAGAATGCACTAGAATGAATCAATAACACTGTTCATCTTAATCCTGCTGCTGCTTTTAACCTGTGCTGCTTCTCAGATATGTCACAACATTTGTGCACATCAAGAGATCTGCAAAGGTCAGATCATTGCCCAGATAAGCTGTGGCTGCTCCTGGATCCCTGGAAGTGTCCAAGGCCAGGTTGGATGCGGCTTGGAGCAACCTGGGCTAGTGGAAGGTGACCCTGCCCATGGCAGGAGGGTGCCACTGAATTAAGGTCCCTTCCAACCCAAACCATCCTGTGACTCCGTGATTCTGTGATCAGGATGGTCAGAGACAGGCAGGTTGGTGCCAAACCTCAAACCACCCATCTGAAAGGAACTATATTAACCACTTCATTGCAGGAATGACTCCAGAAGGAACCTGCTGCCCAGCACGGGTGACACACTGGAGTGTAGTCCCCAGGCTCCTCTGGGCAGCCCCGAGGTGTGATACTCCTGCTGCTCCCTGCCAACAGCACAGTGAGACAACAGTAGAGCCACACAAATGCTCTCTTTCCACCTTCCCATTCTGCAGCCTGGCTTGGTTCAGGTTCATAAAAGCACCATTTCTGTGCAAGCCTGAGGTTTTCTCCCCGTTACAAGGAGGCTGTAACACCTCTCTTTGAGGCTAGCCCTAATTAGGATGGAAAATTCCAACAGGGAATTCAGCAGTGATAGGCAGCTTGCTAGACAGCAGCCATGTTACTCAAATACAAGAGTTTTTGATGCAGAGCAGATTTTAAACCTCAAGTATAAACATGCCTTTCAAGTGATAAACACATTTTATTACTTGAAAAAACCCCAGATATTTCCAGATAACTAGGAGACAGCTTGACAGGGAATTGTTCCTGTACTTGCTTCTGAATCAAGCACTGGATTCAGCAAGGAACGATTTTTCTCAATTTAATTCACTTCAATTCTCTAAAAAGAGTATGTAAAATACGAAGAGCAAAATGAAGAGGAAATATGTGAAGATCTAAAGAAAGCAAGAAAAAGCTAAAAAGTACAAATATTCCTTGGCATGACATCAATGTACTTCGCTTGAATTTGATGGGTAAAGTGTGTGGGAGAAAGTGAAGTCAGAGCAGAATCGGAAAGACAGCAAATTACACTCATTCAATTCGTACAGTTGCAAACTACAAAGCAGGGCAACTGCAGCCCCTTTTCCATCTAAATGTGTCTTAAATGTGTCCCGAGTTACAGTGTGTTCAAATAAATAAAAATGCTAATGCATTAGGGCAAGTGAAGGGCCTTCACAAGATCCAGGGCTTGGACCAAATAAAGGTGGCACAAAGTCTCCCCTTGCTCAAGATGAAAACCAAACCAGAGACTAACTGAGGCTCTATATTTGTACTGAAATTCTTTGTGCTTCAGAAAAAGTACTAATGTGGAGTCTTGGCAGAGAATACCAGAGTTTGATTCTCCCCGTGCTTCAGAATTTACACGGTTTTAAATAGCTGTAGTTTGCTTTTCAGGATGTTCTGCAGACAAGTGCTACATTTAAAATGGAGAGGTTGTGGCAGGAAAGAAGGTTTTGTTTGAGGTTTCTTTTGATCACAAGACAACTCCTCTTGGCACTGAAAAAGTAGCACAGGCAGCAAAACTGCAGCAAAGTATTTCCAATTCCAGTAGGAACTGGATTCCAGTCATCAAAATGCATCACATGGGTGTTTATGGACATGAAATATCACCATGAAAGGCTGGAGGTAGCACTTTACAACTAGAGGCTATCCACAGACTCTCTTATGCTGAAACTTCAAAAACTGCAGCTTTTTTAAAAGCTGCATATACAGCAGTCCTGCCATAATTCAGGTGCTTTCATTCCTGCAGCAAATGTCCTTAGACATTTATAAATATAATATATATATAATATATATAAAGACACTTATATCAAAAATCTGCATGCTCTTTGTCCTGTTATTCTGCAGACCTGAAAAAATCTGTTTATGCATCTTATAAAAAAATAAAAAAATCTCTCCCATCCAGCTCCCACTGAAACCTGCTGCTTTTTTGGCCCCGTTGTCAAAGGGTGTCTGTACTTTGCATCAGACAGACCTCACCTGCAGTGTCCCAGCACGGTGTCAATCAAAGCCCAGCAGAAAAGCTTGACTAAGTAGTTCAAGCACAGCACTTTGAAATCCAAACCAGGCTTTTTCTCTGCTGCAGGCATTTGGTTGGGATCCCTGCCATATTCTACTCTACGATACAGAGAGCAGAAATTATCTTGGGGTGGGGTTTTAATCATCATTAGAGGCAATTTCATATGAATGACAGTAACCAAAGGGAATCACTGATCAGCTCTCTCCCAAGTTTCCTTGACCCCTCTAAGGTTGTTAACATGGGCACCTAATTATTATCAAATTACCTTTGACAACATCTATGACTGGCCTGGGGAGGTTCCTGTGCCTGCATCAGGGAAGTGAGCAGGAAGAAAAGCTAAGAGGGAAGATGGATCCCAGGAGGAGAGGAAAGTAAAGCCGAGGGGAGATGGATCCTAGGAGGAGAGGAAAGTAAAGCTGAGGGGAGATGGATCCTAGGAGGAGGAGAAAGTAGAGCTGAGAGGGAAGAAGGATCTTAGCAGCAGGTAACTCATTCAAAGTAAAAAGGAAATAGGGGCAAACCACGCAGCTGGAGAATGGCATCACCTCCTATTTCCACAACATTCTGTCCTCATAGATTCACTGGGAGGAAAAAGACACATAGACATTCTGTCCTCATAGACACACTGGGGCTGTGAAGCACCAAGTCACCCACGCAGTGTGCAGGGCAGTGAGTGGAGAGCAGAGCTGGCTGTCCCTGGCACGGTGTGTCACACACAGCATCGCCACTCACTCTGTGCCCACACAGGGACCTGCCAGGCTGGGCACAGCCCCCAGCGTCTCTCTCGCTGTCTCACCGCCAGATGTTTCTCTCAAACCATGCAACTGGTGGCAGTGCCTCGCTGTGCCAGTGCCAGATGCTCTGCTGCCAACTGAAGGAGTTTAATCAGTGCTTGGTGAGTTGCTGTGGGTGGTGACCAAGGGACAAGAAACTTGAATGAATGAGTGAATGAATGAAGCAGCTGCAAGGCAGAGACTGGGGGAGCATCCCACACTGCTAATCCAGCACAGGGTACTGGGCAGACGGTGACAGCCTGGAAACTGGAGAGGCACCTGCACAAGGGGGTCCCCTTCTCCTGGCAGAACATCATTCTCACCCCTGGCTTTCTGATCCTCACAGTCGGAAACCTTCCCTCTGGGCACAGGCACTGTTTGAGTCGGCTTTCAGGAGTCAGAAATTAAACATCTGAGGCACCTGGTTAGTTCTGCTCTCCCGAATCCTGTTCCCCAAACAAATTCAGTTGAAATAATGACGAATAAAACTCCTTTGTGCAAAGAGTGGAAGTGGCCAGATGTCCCATCGCAGGTGTCAGTGCGACAGAGTTGCAGAATGTTTTCAGACTCCAGGTCAGAGAGAAGTAGCACTGACTCACCAACTCAGCCTCGCAAATGCAGTTCTCAAGATATCAATTTACTGACAGCCAAGTATTTACAGTTTTTTGGACCAAGATTAATGCAGTGTTTTGTTCCTTTCGGGAAACTGGAAATTATATACACACTTTACCTGGCACTAACCTTTCACAATTGACTTTTTGCTACTCTTGACATGTGTCACAGGCAGAGATTATATTAAATTAGAGCATGTTCTTTGTCACCTGTTAACAAATACAATTTCAGAGCTTTACAGGTCCTTTTTGCCCTGAAAGGCAAAAACCAAGACTAAATTACATTATCACCCTTTGGAACAAACTGCTCCACTCAAGGAGAAACAACAGCCAAAAAGACAGAAATTGAAGTTGCCTCCCCTTAAATGCAGGTAATGACCTTTGACAAACTTTCTGCATGGGACTGAGGAGAGCATCCCTTAGTTCATTTATGTTTCACTCACTCCAGGCTGCTGCACATGCTTGAATTTTGGACGAGGTGAGACCCAAAGCTCCAAAATGCACCTGGAGAGTGGAGGGGGCTGTTTGGACTACATGGCTGTAGCTGCAATTCCCATCAAGCACAGAAACCATCAGCGCTCCCCACCTGCTTTCTCTCCTCCCTCCTTTTCTGCTGAAATTGCATTTTATTATTCTTTCCTTTTCAGGACTGAGGTGTTCACCCTTCCCTTGTCTCTGTTGCTCAGCAGTGCTTATTAAAGGGTGGCTTTTCCAGAAAGCTGGGAATGGCAATGAGTTCAGGTATGACATTGTACATTAAGGAGAGAACTCCATCCCAGGACAAACTGTGGCTCCAGACAGTGGAAATGCAGATGGACAGGTGGGATACTCCGAGGGAAATCCACCCTACGTGTTCCCACCTTCAGTGGAAACTGCCAGAAATAAGTGATACAACCCCATGAATGAGGCTGTACCCATAAGACTCTCCAGAAATCACCTTCCACTTACACCAGACTTCTAAAATCATCAATCATTTCTTGTTCCACTGAGGACTGCGCTATTTTAACAGTGAAGAAACACCACTGAAGCACCACAGATTCACTATCAGCAGAGGCACATGAGAAATTAACACCAAGGAATTTAGGAGTGGTTGGGATCACTTCCTTAATTAAAAGACAGCCAGAATCATCTTCCCTGTATCATAATGAGGATGGGGGTTTTTTAGTATTAAAAATAAACCAAGTGCTGTAATTTTTAATAAGCATAAGTTTCCAGGCAAAAATCATATCAACAATCCCCCCCCCAGCTGCAGTATCGAAAGGTGGATAATCCAGCATCAAGGCAAGCCCTAAACCATCCCATTAGCTCCACAACCTTTGGAGATGGTTCATTTGGTACAAAAATCTGATGGTGTTTCCTGCAGGGCAATGAGAGGCAGCACAGTTCAACTTCAACACGTTTCCTTCCCATTGTGTCTTCTCCAAAGCAAAGCTCTTCCTACTGAAAGGAAGATGTGAACACTGTCTGGGGTCCAAAGGCACTCTGGATGCTGTCACAGTGTACCATCAAGCACACAGCACTCATCCACAAGGACATGAGAAAGTTAAATTCGGGTTGTTAATTTTAATTAAGACCCTGTTCCTGTGTATGTCTGAGCCTGCCCGTGTAGCACAAAGCACTGGGAGGTTCCACCCCTGACAAACAGTGACACAAAACCACCCAACACGCCCTGCAGGCTCAAAAAAATATATAAATCTTAAATGGATGTGCATGAGTTGCACTCCTATGGGAGAAGCATGCAGATTTTATAACTCTCTTCAGTGGTACAGATGGAGCTCAGCTTGGAAAAGCAAGAAGCAATCTGTGTTCCAAATTCCCTTTCCATAGGTGTGGGAGAAAAATGTATTGATCCAGCACTGTTGGTTCCTTACGCAATTTCAGAGAGCTCCTACTTGAAATTTATTCAAAAAATACTAGAACATGGCCAGAACTCACCCTTAGGAAATGAATTCTTTTGTAATGCCCTAGCACAGTGTGGCAACTTGGCAAATTTCTGAGCTCAAAGCACAAATTTCACGTATTTTCCATCAGAGAAGATGTTAAGAATTCAAAATGGGTCATTTTCTGAACCAGTTGGGAAATCCTACACAATTACCATCGCCTTGTAATCTAAAATAGAAGTGCTGAATAATCATGAATTCCCTGTTTTGCTTTGCAAAATCAAAGGGCAAGGTGTCATCCCACAATTTTGTAGTTGCATTGATCACAGCTGATTTTTGGCTTTGAGGCTACAGCGCTGAAACACAAAACTCGCTCAAGTTTCTTCATTCACCTCATCGACAAACAAAACCAAACTGCTTGATTAATAGATTATTAATGTCACTAATTCCCTGACTTTATCTCCTGAACACTTACACTGTGGATGACATGAAACATGACCTCAAGAAGACACACATTTACATTTACATTGCCAAACTTCCCTAAAAAATGAGCAGTTTTGAAGGGGAGGTGTAATGCATCTAATACATGTAATACGTCAGAAGCAAGTCACCATTTTGAGTTTATAATTGGGAGTTATTTTGTATTTAATAAGATAATCATTTTGCTGAAAACAGAACTGAAAGGTTTTATTTTATGAAATGAAATTCATTGATAAATTTAATTTTAGCCATTTGAAGTTTTATTTCAGGTATAACATTTTCAAATTTCAGTAACACTCACTGAAATAAGATAAAGAAAAGCAGCAGAATTTCTTTTTTTCTTAAATAATAGCTAGTAAAATTTTATATTAATTGCAGAAATAACCCACATTCTCCACCAGGACAATAAAATGCTGACAATTTGCCTAAATTACTCTAAAGTAATGTCATGAAACTATAAGTAAAAAATCATACTCAGCATTTTCCTACATCTTCTTTCCTGGACAGAAGAGAACTCTTAACACTTTTAATTATATAATGTAACACAAGCTCAATACTATGCATTTTGAAAGGAACTGTGTATATTAATATAACTGATGTCCAGTAGATGGCAAAATACCAACAACCATCACCTTTAATCTTGAAACTTCATTCATTTAAACCCCAAAGTAATTTTTTTTTCTTTCCAATCTCCAGTTCCTATTTCATTGGATAGCAGGATTAGCTTTACCTTTTGGATGTTTTCTGTACATTATCTGCTTGAAAGACAATTTCATCTTCATCACTTCTCGATACAACAAAGCACAATAATGTTACTATCCTTTAAATAGTCCTTTGAAGACAGTTTCCTCCCCAGTGAGATTTTTTTCTCCCAGAGCATGCTGCTGCTCCTGTCCCCAAATTTGCCAGCACATGTTAGCATACTGTGTACTAAAATCTCTTAGCAACAATATCTTAGTGTCTAACATTTCCCTTCTTCCAACTATGATTCACGGAGCCATCTGGAGTCAGATATTGACATGCAGGAGCTTAAAATAGACACCTTGCATTTGCTCAACAACTAGTTTTAGCATCTGAAAATATAAATTATGGGGAAAGGGCCAATGTTTCTTTGAGGCCCGTCCTTCCCTCGATCACTGTTTAAACAGAGACTCGCCATGAGCACCTCACCTCAGTGTTAAGGACAAGGGATTGACACTCCCCAGCCCTTTACATGAGCCCTCCAGGAAATGTCCTGTCCTCCCTGGGGGAAACCACCTCACACTGCTACCCAGGCTACTTTTAACAGTTTGTTTAATACTTTTCATACCAAGACCTCAGTGTTTTTCACACCCTTGGAGCCACATGGGGAGCATCCTGCCATGGGTGGCACAAGGTCAGTATCTCAGCTGGGCAATGACAAAGAGAATCCTGCAGTTGTAGGGAATGCAAGAATATCCCACACTCCACTCAGGGAACAAAAGAAAACTTTCAACTACAGCCTCCCAAGCAATTGCTTTTGTCCCCCAAAACTCTTACGAAGCTTGCACTCAGAAAATAAAGCATTTGCTTTTCAGCTACAGCAAATTAACTATGAGTGGTAAAGACTTTCCATAGTGCAAGTTATACACAGCAATGCAGCGTGCAACTTAGTAGTGCTGTACTAAAATGAGGAAATTTTAATTTAAAATAATCATAATCAGTACAATACATGATATAGAATCACAGAATCACCTATTACAGAAACACAGACTATTCTGAGTTGGAAAGGATCCACAAGGATCAAGTCCAGCTCTTAAGTGAATGGCCTGTAGAGGGACAGAAAGAGCTGACAGCATGAAACCACCTTAAGTGTGAGGAGCACACTTCCACCCCAGAGAAATCCAACAGGCTTTTGTCCACCTCAAAGGAGCTGGGATTTTACCCTGAATACTTTTCAGCAATTAATATTTTTAAAGCAAGCAAACACACAACAAAGTGCAGCCGAATCCAGCTGAGCATTCCCCACAAAAAGCACACTGCAAGCAGAACGGTGCTGGCCCCTTTTCATGCCTAAACTGCTGGCTTTGCTTGCAGGAGATTCTCCAGCCCCACGGGTCTCCTGGAACACATTCAGTGGCCACGAAGCGGTGCCAGAGCTGATGAGCCCAGTGAACTGGAGTCAAAACAGAGAAGGCAATCACAGTGAATGACCTCCTTTTAGCCTCCTGCAGGGCTCTGTGCTGCACTCACACTTCAGATGCCTTGCTCCTTTGCCAGGCACCTTCCTAGGATTTAAGAGATGGAACACCTGTATTTTATTTTACACTATGCTTTCAGGAAGCTACACAACTGCATTCTTAAAATTTAACTAGAATAAGTCACAACTGGATACCTGCAAATTAAACTAAGCCTGCATGGACACAAAGATAAAAAAATGCAAGTCCTTTCCTCGTGATATGGGAGCAAATCGTCTCCCTCTCTGGGCTTTGGAAGGCAAACTGAACTGCTGGGACAAAAGGATCCCACGTTATGCAAGAACCAGCTTGACAGGAAGTGTTGAACTGAATATGGCAAGTCGAGCGAAGCACCACAAAACATGTCAGAAAGCAAAAAAAGAACATGCAGGCAAATTCAGGCCCAACCTTCCTGCTACATGACATTCTTTTGCTTCCTCTTGTTTCTTTAGATGAGGAATAACAAAGATTTTTAAGATACCCTCTCTTTGTACAGACTGCATTAAGCCTCCCCCATGGTCACTTCATGTCATTGGGATGTTTCATGTTTCTATCTATTTTAAGAGTAGAGAAAAACCCTTGCATCTTCTTTCTGCTACTCTGCTAAAATGCCACCTACCAAGTTATTCTCAAGTAAAACGTGTTTCTTCTATGCCTGTGTTTTAATAATTAAAATGAAAGAGCTAAGTGTGATGCACACACATTCACAATTACAGGCTCATTCCTTGGGAATATCCAGCTCAGGCTGGAAAGAGCCATCCAAAGCCAGTTATTACATAATCCTCATTACTGCTGCATGGGTGAACAGAGATTTCAAAGGAGTATTTACTAAAAGGAGACAAAGCCAGGTTGCAGCATCAGATGAATCAGATAAGACACAGCCAGCAGGAAAATTGACTTAATTTTCTTCAGCCCCTCCAATAATATGCTAAATCAAAAAGCCATGAAATGCAATCTTCTTCAGCTGAACTCTCTTAGAAAAAGACTGAGGACGTGTGTTATTTGCTGGCTTTTGTTTGAATGGCATCACAGAGAATTCAGCTCCATGTTTAAATGCCTGCACTGCTGAGGGGGACATGGCAGCCTTCCTCCATGGAGAAGCCAAACTGTGCCACTTGAGCAGCTTCTTCCCCAAACACTTCCAGAAGTGTTCCTACTCATGGCAGGCAGTAGGTGCTGCCCACTATTTCACAGCAAAAACTTCTGCAAACACTTAATAACACAGCGTTGCCTCAACTGCCACACCAAATGGCTGGAAATGCCTTTGGAAAGCCCTCAGGATAAAATGCTTGGGGTTAATAAGCTACTGTGGTGATTTTACCTAATACATTGGGTGGATTCACTCTGAACTCTGCGGGTTAACTAAAATAAAACCTTTGGAAACATCTAGTAATAGTCAATGCCAGTAACACACTCTGATGAAGATGGATGTGGGATGGCAGCGTATACCATGAATGCTCCCTCCAAAAGGCAGTGAAAGAAGACTCCGAGGCTGTCCCAGAGGCACAGATCCTACAGTTTTATAAGGATCTTGGAAATTGCCAGAATGCTGAGTAGACTGTATAGTCATGCAAAGACATGACCCCACCACATACATGAATGGTACTAATATCTCAGAATGCCATGGTTTAAATTAAGATTGCACAAATCTCCAGCGCCTCTTGCATGAACGGTACTAATATCTCAAAATGACATGGTTTAAATTAAGATTATACAAACCTCCAGTGCCTCTAGCAGTTTCATCCATGACAACTAATCATGTCTCAATCATACACAAGCCTGTCTTAGTTTGAGGCAGAAACTGGTAGCGACCCTTGCAATTCAGTTTGCTTAATTTGTTCCCTCTTAGAACTCAGTTTCAGTCGCTTCTGAGCTTTTGCAAGCTTGGCGGAAAGTCCAGCAGATTGGCTCAGGGATGCTGCTTTATCCAGGGAAACTGCTGCAGGTGGGAACACCCGAGGAAGAAGAGCTGGACACCCCTGACTGGGTGGGGAGAGAAAGGAAAAAAAAGGGGGAAAAGTTCTTGGAACACAACACAAAGGATGGTCTTAGGGAGACTCCTGCAAAAGTTTGCAGTAAGTATTTTTAATATGTCTGAGTGTGGCAATATTTTGCCTTGCTCAATAAAAGATAATCACAGGATCAAATTCCTTTATGCTTTATCAAAGTACTTCCATTTGGCTGCTTTTCTGAAGGAGTGATGAGCCAGCAGAATGCAAACCATCACTGGGTCAAGAGGAAAAGATTTAACTCCATCCTGGATCCTTATGCATTTTTCTGCTCCTTCCTGTATCTCTTACTATATCCAGCCCTTACCAAGTCAAGTGAGAGTTATCAGTAAAAGCCTGTTAGGCTGAGGTCTGACTTTTCAAAAGTAGCATCAGTATCTTTAAAAGTAGCAGCAGAAAGGATTTATGCTGTCTCATGTTTTCAGCAGGAGTATGACCTTCTGCTTGGTTACCTTCTTGTCACCATATATATATATATACACACACACATGCATATATGCGTATATATATACATATATGGTAATATTTTATGTATAAAAAAATAAAAATATAAAAATATTGATCTTTGTTAATTGTACTTCATGTGCCAGTAAAGAGAAGCACCTGCCTAAGGGTTTGTCAATACTTCTCCACTGACAGTAGCAGAAAACCTGCTGACACTTGAGGTGACTTCTAACTTGCCATCAGTGCATTTTCCTGTTGGAAGGTTATTTGGAACATCTTGCATCCCTGCTGCTCTCAGGGGTATTCCATTTGGCAGCTCTTCCCCCAGTACCCCAATACCAATTTCCCCCACATCCCTTCGAGATACCAGATCAGAGCTACAAAGGCTGATGTGCACCCAAAGGCAACATGTAAAATTCCCAGAAAAGCCTTTTTCTCTAAGGAGAATATGTGTTCCTCTGAATAAATGGCATTTCAAGGTAAGGGATGAGAAGCCATATCATAATTAATCATTGTGTCTGCATAGATCACTCTAAGACCCCTCTTTTTTACTATTATTATTATTATTATGTTTTATGTTTTATTTTAATTATGTCTTCTTAAAAAATCATGTCGACTATGCTAAATACATACATATTCACATACTTTTTTATTAAAGGAAAAAAAATCCATGGTTTGTTCTATAACAGTCACTTGTAGAGATTTTAAAATTAAACCGAGCAAAGCAAGTATTAATAAATTCCATTATTTGACTCAAATCAGGACAAAAGCTGGAAAAAAGCTTAAAGTCTGACTAAAGACAGAATGCGTCATGAGATCATAGCTGTAGCTTTTGCCAGTAATAGCCAATATTCAATGATGCATCCTTCACACAGGTGCTTCGGGAGAGGAATTAGGCTGAAAATTAATACTTGGCAAAAACAGAGTCCTGGTATAATTCATATATTCCATTAAGACAACAGTTACCTAGTTTACCATCATGAGAGAAAGCTTTCTTTTATATTTCCAAAGATGGGTTTTAATTTGAAAATCAGCTTTCTCACCTTTTCAAAAATAAATCAGAGACAGAAAATAGCTGGGCACAACTCCTTGTGCTTTGCCTGCAAACTTCACCACAAAGGTGGCAATGAGAAACTGATATCCCCCACCAAAGCTGGGATTTGGGATCCATTCCAGTGCTATGCCCAGTTGTGTCTGTCTACACTCCCCCCAGCCAGCTCAGCTCCCAAACGTGGAGCCTGCTTTTGGAGCCCCTGTGTTTGAGTCAGACTCCAATCATTTCCCCCTGTCAGGATTCACCAGGGGGATCCCCCACAGCCTGCAGGGCAATTAGAGACAACAAACCCAAGCACCACAACACAACACAACGGGGGACATGGGACAGGGAGAGGTGGGTCAGCAGAGCTTTCCAGCAGGAGCAAAACAACACATGTTCTCCCTCAGCCATTCTCTGAAAGAGCTGAATCATTTTGGTTCTCCCCAACAGTGTTGCCTGAGATAACCAGGCACCGAAAGATTTCCCTTCAAGCAATTCAAATCTGGCAAAAATATGAGCAATTGAGAAGAGATGGGCAGCCAAGACACTGAGAGGAGCAAGGGCACCTGCAGGACCCGGCTGCTCCTCCTGCCAGCTGGGGACTGTCAGCATGTGGTTTTCCATGCTGCTTTGGGACAACAGAGGTCAATAACAGGGGACATCTGAGGTCCAAATCAACCCTGCCATTAAAAGATGCCACCTCAGTGCAGCTCGGTATATTTTAACACCTTTGCTTTAAAACCACTAATTATTAGTGCTATGGGCTACAACAGTGCTTTATAGCCCATATGAAAACATGTGAACTATTCATGTAGAGCTGCTGCTCACTAAAAGAAAAAGGAAAAACTCAATTAATAAGGTATATGTTCATTTTAACCTCCAAAACAGAATTTCAACAGCTTATAAACACTGCAGAACTGAGGTTTCTGAGTTACTGGAGTAATACTTGCCAGATAGGTAATAAATCATTTTACATTAATCTGAGTGCACATGAAATGTGTGAAAAACTAAGTAGCTATAGACATTTGATAGGATATTGTGGCTTTTCTGAAAGGATATGTGGGGAGGCTTTTATTAATAAAATGGAAACTAATAAAATAACATGCAAGGTACTTAAATTACCCAGCCAAGACAGGATGGATAAGTGATTAATAAACAGACCTGGTAATATAATGGAACAATGGGGCACAAGTTTCATCTTAGCTC
The DNA here is from genome assembly GCA_035047865.1 of Dendrocincla tyrannina. NCBI lineage: Eukaryota > Metazoa > Chordata > Aves > Passeriformes > Dendrocolaptidae > Dendrocincla > Dendrocincla tyrannina. Next base: position 7,659,326 of record JAWWMP010000165.1, read on the forward strand.
TAATTGGGTAATCACCAAAATGCACAGTACACCAAAAATTCTCACACTGGGACTGAGGATGGTGATGCAGGAATTGCGCTGATCTACCTGGAACACACTCAGGGAGGATGGAGGGAGGAGATTAATCCCACATCCATACAAGTTTAATACTTATTAGCAGGGGGGAGACCCTACAAAAACAAATACACAGAAAAATTTCTGCTGACCCACGTTCTGCAAACTTTGAGCTGTGGGTGACATCAACTCTGCTGACTCTGCACAGAGTTCAGGCCACATTTGTTTTCTTCCATATGATCCAGCCTAGCCATGCTTGTTTCAACAAACACTGAGATCTGGGAAGGAGTGAATACGTGCACATCTGCTTTTTTTTTGGTGGCAAAATTACACCACATTCATTGGATGCTAAAACTCTGCTGCTCATTTTCATCAAAACAAACAAAGCCTTGGCAGGCTTTGAAAGCAGCACACAAACTTCTCCATGTCTGGATCCTTTTGTTTTACAGAATCACTCCATTTTCATACCATCATTTTTCTGAGCAGCACTTCAAAAAGAATCCTCCTTTCAGATTGCTGAGAAAGGAGTATAATGGGGGTTACTCAAAGGAATAGATGCTGCAGCTACAACTGCTCTCATTATGTACATATGAGCTGCCTCGATGTTTCTCGCTACTGATTACATGAGCAAACATTTTTAGTATGCAAAATCCTGTTAACTCAAGGGGATTCTGCATAATTTTATCACAGCTCCACTCTGGTGTTTGATCGGCTGGGTCAGCCACAGACAGATGGCAAAGGATTAATTTGCTGCAGTGCTGGAGTCAGGGTTTCCTCTACTCGCTCCACTGGGGAAAACGGGAACTTCTCCTGCATCCCCTACACCTGAAAGGAAGATTCCACAGAGGGAAAAGATGGGAAGTAATTTCCTTTTCAGAATGCAAAAAGGGTAAGACAAAGCCAACCCTTCTCTTTTTGTTAGGGGAAGAGCAGCCAGTCAGAAGCACAAGCAACAGAGGTGTAACATGGAACAGACAATAATGAGCTATTTTATTCCATATGGACAGGACAAAGTTCACTGGTCAGGAAGTGCAACTCCACTGCTACACCCTGAAAATTATTTCTTCTGTGTCCCCTGTTCATTTTAATTTTTGAGTGGTCACCTCTCATGTCTTGATGCCCTACAACCATCAGAACAGCTTTTATAAATTTTTTCTGTGTTGCTTTTTCCCCTGTGTTTTTCTGTTCTAGGAGGAATCTTGCAGCAGTCAGCACAAAGAAGGAAAATGGAAACTCATTTATGTGCCATTTACCCTCCCAAAAAATCCTGAAACAGTAAGAAAAGTTAATCTCACAGACATAAAGTAATAAAATCAAATAATCTGATCCAAGAGATGACCCTGGAACTCATCCCTCCAGGACTCAGGGTTTTCTCTTATGCCATTTTTTGCTCACTCCATAATTCTGAGGTGCAGGGATAAAGTACTACCTAGTACTCACTGAATTTGTGCTTGGCATGTATTCAGATGGCAAACTATTGGCAGTCCAAAAAATGGTGCTAAAATTAAATTATTAATGCACTGTTTCCCCAGTTTGGGGGAAATGGTCCCAAAAGTACACCATGATTTGGCTGGGATTTGCAAGAGGAACTCTGAAGCTATTGAGATGCAAAACTTAGGTCCAGAAAACCTTCAAAATATGGAGATAATTCAACAGATACAGAAATAGTTGGGGTTTTTTAAAAGGCAGTAACTCAGAGGTGTTATCTACACATGAACTTGAAAGAGTCAACTCAGAGACCCACATGGATATAGTTATTCCAAATATTTATTTCACCCAGAATCCCTGGGATTTTTTAGTAACTTGAAAAAAATTCTTTTTATTCCTTTTTTTTTTTAAACATTCCAGCTCCCACCTCTATTTCTCACACGTCAGTTTGCATTATGAATGTTTCCCTGAAATCCAGGCTAATTAATCCTGCTTCAAAAATAAGGGCTTAGGAGTGTCAGCCATGCCTGACAACCCTTTGGACAAACAATCCTCTTCCATTTGGCTTTGTAATTAAGCTTTCTGACCATATTTTAATACAGAAAAAAAAAGTCTAATAATTGACTATCCCAAAGGAAGAGTTAATTTTATTTTGGATGTAACAGCTGAGAACTTCAGCCCTGACACCGACAGTGCAGTAAGTTAATCCCACCCCTGAGACTCAGCCCAGCTCCTTGGCCTCACAGCCAAGGAAGGAAGAGCTCCCTTCTATTAATCCACGGGTGCCAAGGTGCCCACTCATCCTGGGATCCCTCTTACATGGAATTTTGGATCTGTCTTAACACAGGACTGGAGATAAACACAAAGCAAGGCACACCCAACACCAGAGATTTCATGTTTTGTCACCTCCAACTCATCAACAGTGTCATCAGACCTGCTAAGAGTGTATTTTCCTCTCATTCCTAATTATTCCAGATCACAAAAAAGCCATAGTTTTCAAAATGGCAGTTATCTCACTCTGCAACTGTTGTCAGCCTTGTGAGGTGTAAACTCTCCACAAAACCAAGCTTGCACGACATTCCCTTCCAAATGTTTCTGTGGGAGGGGATTTGGTGTTTTACCTGAAAAGGAGACTGGCTGTTGTAATTCTTGATCTCCTTGTTGGCTCCCCGGAACAGCAACACTCTTGCACAGCTCTCCTGAAAATGAGAGAGAAACAAACTTGTTAATAAGGGTCCTTTGATAAACCAGAGACTATAAAACTCTGACTACTAAGAGGCCGTGAGATGTGTTGGTGGCTGGTAAATATTTTCAAGAATAAAAAGCGAATAAATTAACCAATCTGAGAACTTCAGTGATTAAAATAGCATTTTAAATGTGACAGGGCTTCAGGTGCTTTGCTGTGTATTAGACTGGAAAGTGTAAAAAGATTGTGGAGGAAGGCAAGAGGTAAATATCTTATTCATTTTCCAAGAAACTGTACTGAGAAAATTCCGTGTTTGACAAATCAGACTGTGCAGAACGTGTGTTAGTTCAAACTGAAATTGGACTCTCGTATGGTTTTTTGCCTATTTTGTAGGAAAACCAGTATTGTTCTCAGTACACTAAAGAGTAGCTGGGATGAACTGTATCACTCCCTGCTCTGCTGCTAAAAATTTAAAAAACCATTTTCAGCACTTATTTTGTTGGGGGTTTTTTTCAACCTATATTCAATTTTAAACATTTAATGTATGGTTATATTTTTAATACACCTGAAGTTGCTTGATCTGTCACTGACCTGTCTCACTGTCACTCTTTTCCCCTAAAAGATACTAAGAGTAACAGCCCAAACTTTTTTCTCTGGAAAGGGAAAAGTTGGTCTTCAGCCCCTCCAAACTGAGAAAATCTGCCAAGGAAATCCCTTAAAATCAGTTTATTTTTACAGTGTATTGTTTGTCACTCCTTTGCCCTTGCTGTTAAATACGACAATCCCTGAGAAGTCCCCTGTGGTTCTGCCTGGGTGCTCAGAATTCTGGATGGTTTCTGTAGAGTCTCTTAATTCCCACCTGTCACCTCCGGCGTCCCCCTTAGGACCTTCTGCAAAGCAATTCACATTTCACAATGGTTTTGTGTTCCCTCACCATGAATATTGCTACTCATGTCGTTGTGCTTTCTGGGTTTCTGGTGTTACGGAGTTCTACCTAAGGAGGTGTTTTGATGTTGCCACCTTTCACTGTGAACAGCAAATGTGCAGCCAGGGAAAACAATCACATCATTCACGGGTTGCAGTGTCAGAAAGGAAGGTTATTTACCAGCCTCTGAGTCACGGCTTAATGTGCAGCAATTAGGACTAAAAATGATTTTTCTAATGTTTTTGAATTTGCCACACAGGATTCTTGATCCCATTAAGTCTCCTTCATCACAGGGCTGCCCTAAGTTATCTGGAAAGGAAGTTCCTCCCTGACACGACAGAATGGATCCCATCTCAACATGGTATGTTAACAATCATCTCTCACTACCATTTTTAAATTATATGTATAATTAAGGCTCATTTGCTTGCACTGGAATCTCCACCTTAGGTTTGTTCTCTGTATCTCTAAATACATGATGGCCAATGCCCAGTTTTGAGGATATAGATATTTATAATGAGAAAAATACTGCAATTATTGGCTGGTTATTCATTTGGTTATCAGGATAAATAGTCTAACATTACAAAAGTCAAAGAATTTTAAAACCCTCTACAAATTTCACTACACTGTAGTGTAACAAAAACATGCAAAGGGCTTTATTAATTTAATGATTGTGATTAGAAAAGTTTTGCCAGAAGCCATCAGAGTGGTTCAACATTTAAAAAAAAAAAAAAACCAAAAACTTACTCGGATTAAGTTCTGTATTTTCTTATTTAATTATTTATTTATTTTTATTCTTTTGAAACAAACAGAAACGTTTTTTGCTTCATCCTCTCTCCTTTTTTGTCTCCTCCCCACCCACCAAGTATTAAGGGGAATAAATCAGGAGGAATAAGCAAAAAAGTCACCCCAGAAATTATTTGGTTTACTTTTCCCTTCCTTATTCAATGGAAATTCCCCATTTCAGAGCTCTCTGTTGTTGAGGTGCTGCCTGTCAATGCCAGAACTGTTTGCACACATTTTAGCTCTGACCACCTAATAACTCCTGATCCTCGGAGTTTAGTGCTGTGCATTTACTGTATCATGAATGGAATATGTAGTAGCTGTTTAGACTTGCTAAGATTAACAAGAATTTCACAGAGAGCTGTGTGTTTGGCAGCAGAGCAGATGCAATGTGCTGCCTGAGAGCTGATTCCCTGATTTGATACCACCCCAGTTGTCCCCTGGAAGCCAATCCTTGGAGAGTGAGAAGGCACAGTGGAGCCCAAGGCTTTTTTTTTGGGGAAGGCAGAGGCACAGGATCCACCTGGGCTGCACTGACTTCCTGCAAGGCCATGGGATAACTCCCAAAAACATCAGTTCACTCAGCTCAGGACTTAGCTGACACAAACAGACCAGCTTCAGAAAGCATCCCAAAAAAATTCCCCAGGGAAGACTGGAAGGGAAAATCAACTGGGTAACGACTCCATCTACAGGAATCTGGAGGAAACAAGGATACTGGTGTCCTTCCCACCACCTCCAGCCAGGAAAGGCCAGCACTGTTCCCTCACACGAGCTAATAACAACCCTCAATAACAAGAACACTGGCAAAATCAGGTTATGGTGCCCAGAGACCTGTGGAAAAACCTTTTATTTCCATAAACACTCCATTAAGGAAAATAGAAGGACCCTGGTGTAGACAAGGTGTTAAACTCCCATTCACAAAACCAAGCCTAAGGACTATGAAAGTATTTGCAAATTTGTTGATGCAGTTTCTCGATCTCCCACAGAACAACTTCTTCCACTGAGGGCAGGGAAACATCTCCACTGTCACTCCATGGGGTTATTCTAATTTCAACATCATCCTGTTTAACCCTTGCTAGAAGTGTATGGGCTTGGAAAACAACTGTGGCCACTGCAATGGAAGTTACCCAAAAAAAAATCAGGATTTTGCGTGTTGTGGTCTGGGCTTTGAAATTCTTACCCAGGATAAGAGAAGTGAAAGAGGTTAAAATGAATATTTTAAAATATTTTTCGATAGATATGCATGTTCAGCTAAACGCCCAAGTTTTGTTTTGTCAGTAGTCTTGAAAAATGCCAAATTATCCCCAAAATTCCGTTCCTTTTTTTTTTAAGAAGTTGAGGGTATTTTAGACCTAACTGAGGAATCTATCTTGACAAGACTTCAGAAAAAAACCCTAAGATGGTAATTAATTAAGAAGCAGATGCTTTAACAGGTGCTTCACTATTTACAGTCACATCTCATGCTTTCTTAATTCAATGTAATATTATATGTTGCTGATTTTTAACACAGTTGTAAAGCTCATTCCCTCTGCAGCTCATCCCGGCAGAGAGTAAAAAAATGCTACCAAATTAAATCATTTTATTATTTGTAAATGACTACACAAGTTGTCAACAGCAAAGAATCCCATACCTTCTGTATAAAGCACAGACATTTGCAGAGGATTTTCCAACTATTTCTTATTTAATTCCAATTTACATTCTAGCACAACAGCAATAAATTTTGCACAGGAAACTAATATTTAGATATGATACCAAAAAAAAAAAGCTGGTAGAATATAATGTTTTATTTTCTAATTAATATGTATACTTTTGCTACCTATAATGAGCAGCCTTATTTGAAATCACTGAATGAAACACTAATAAAGTAGTTTTTAATTACATTCTAGTTTCTAAGACCACTGTTTAAAACCTAAAACACTTAACTGCATATTAAATAAATCAAATGAAAAGTAATATGTTGTTCTGTAGTGTAACTTGCCTCTGTAGCTCAGTAATAATGGGGAAGTTATCCCAAATGCATTTATCAAATCTGAGGAAACAACACCAAACCTGCTTCAAGAGGAACCTCCCCGAGCCTCTCTTTCTGTGCATGGAAATTTCAGCTTTTTTAGCTCCATTCTGCCTTTCCCCCCCTGCCATTCTCTCCCAGCACTGGTTTCCAGTCTCCACTGGACTGGACTCAGCGTCCCTCAAAGCAGGACATCCCTCCCCACTGAGCACCAGGCATGGCACATGCCAACCCCAGGCATGGCACATGCCAACCCCAGGCATGGCACAGCTGCCTCACTTTCCTCTTGGCTGCTTTCCTGAAAGGAAATTACAGGAGAGATGGAACAGGAGTAGTCACAAGAGCCTGGAGTGCCAGGACAAGGGGCAATGGCTTCAAATGGAAAGAGAGGAGGTTTAGATTGGATATTGGGGGAAAATTCTTTACTGTGAGGGTGGGGAGGGACTGCAACAGGTCTGGCAGGGATGCCCCATCCCTGGAGGTGTTCAAAGCCAGGCTGGACGGGGCTTGGGGCGACCTGGGATGGTGGAAGGTGCTGGGGTTGGAACTGGATGATCTTGAAGGTCCCTTCCAACCCAACCATTCTATGATTCTACGGTTCTGTGACCTCTAAACTCCTGCTGGGGACCTTTCTGCCAGCGAAGGAGGACGGGGACACCCTGTGGGGCAGGGTCTCACCTGGTTGTAGAGGGCACAGATGTGCAGGGCCGTGTTCCCCGAGGCGTTCTGCGCGCACATATCGGCGCCGTAGAAGAGCAGGTGCTCCAGGTGCTGCACGTGCCCGTATCTGCAAGCCTGTTCGGAAATTCATCAGCATTTTGGTTATTAGACAGCCTAGATCTGCTTTTTGGGGAGTGGTGGTTTGAGGGATCCAGGAAATGCTACGTTTGGAAGTTTTTATCCACTATTATTCATGACTCAAATGTGAGACAGGAGAGGGGTTTGGGTCCTGCTGCTCTCCGGAGCGTTGCCCACTAGATGGCACTGAAGATGGTCGGAGTTCCAAAGCTTCCTCCTCCTATTTGGGGAAATCTGGCCAAAATTCAAGTAAAAACCACCTCGGTTCTGTGGTGTCAAATAGACACACAGTACACAAATGGCACCCACCCAAAAGAGGGAAAAATCTTCGGGAGTCACTTTATCTGTCACACAGATAAAAGGTTAGACCCTGAATACTTGCAAATAAGCCTCTAAGATTCCACTGAAATTAGAATCTTTCCTGGTGAGCAAGCAAGTTTGAGAAAAATCTGACTCACTGACAGACCACCTCCCAGTTCCTAACGTTTGTAACTTCACATCATCTCAGATCAGCATCATTCCTGTACAATACAGAATTTAAGTTGAGAGATGAAAGGCTATTGGGTCTTAGTACCAAATTACTACTGAATTCAGTGGGAAGTACAAGCTGGCACACCAGGGTTGGATCTACAATTTGGATGAGAAAAATGAATGTACTTTCAGTGCACAAACTAGGTCTGTGACACAGCTCATTCATCAGGCTCTCAACCCAGAGAGACAGGGATCTCCAGAGGTTATCCTCATTATTGCCATCCTGCCCAGGACAGCAATAATCCACTTTACCTTCAACCTTCCCTGTCAGGGTAACCCAGAGTCTTATCTCCTGAAGTTAAAGATTTAAAAATGAAAACTATACTTGCTACCAATTATTCCTTGCCATGCAAGGCAACTTCAGCTTCTGTACAAGACAACAACATATGGGACTGTATCCTATCCCCATCCTTCTTAATTCCTTGAGAAGTGTTTGTAGTATTGATTACTGAACACAGAGTGCCCGTAATCCAGACGTAAACGTGGATTTATTCAGGATTACAGCTAATATAGTGGGTTTGGAAAACTCTATTTCATTACAGGAACTAATGACCGTATGTGTGTGAGGCTGGGGGTTAAAAATAGGGAATTTTTGTCTTTATTTTCAGATTTTTTATGATTACTCAAACTATCTGTACAGAGAAAAGGCATAAAGGAGCTGCACTGACATTGGGACTGCTACAGTCTTTAAACTTTGTATATTACTGAGCTTATCACTATGCTAAAAGAAATGGATAAAGAATTCTTACACAACTGCTGCATAATATTCAGATGCTTCTGGAGAAGGCAGTAAGAGTTCACAGATGTTTTAATGAACCTCAGAAGACTACTTTTTAAAAAATACTTTTTCTTTATAGAGCACACTATCACCTTTATCCACACACTGAATATGTAAGAGAGGAAAGGAAAACCCAAACAGCAAAAGGAGACCTGTTAAAACTCCAATTTTCACACACAGGAGGAGTGAGAACTGACCCCGAGTGGGAGTCTGTAAAGTTGAACATCCATCATGGCACACACTGAGCGATCCCAGCAGCAGGATCCTGGGCACAAATCTTCCTGTAAAGTTCAGCAAAGCGCTCTGCCAGACACACCAGAAGCATTGCCAAGGATACCAATCTTGGCATCTAACAGAAAGAACAGGCTATGCTTTTTTACTGAAGCGCCACTAAAACAGATGCCAAACTTCAAGAGTCCACGACATAAATATGTCCAGTGCAATTCCTGCAGCAAAATCCATGGTAACCATAGGATTGCAACATTACAGAACTCCACGGGAACAGTTTTCACTTCTAATTCAACACAGCAGGATGCAAAGTGCATAAATTTATTAAAAAAATAGAAAAAACGAACAGAAAAAGAGGAAGAAATTCCATACTTGAATATGCATGGACTAAGCATATCCAAAGGGCCTTCAAAACAGCATTTAAACACGGAACAAAGATGGCACATTTCCTTAGGCAAGTTCAGCCGCAGAGCAAGGGTAATTCTTTCCCACCTGGTGGATCTCTTGCCATCCATTCTCGTCTCTGCAGCTGACTGTGGCATGCTCGTGGAGTAAGAGCTCGCAGCAGAAGGGATCCCCTCCCACGACAGCGGTGTGGTACAGCGGGGTCAGGCCACAGCTGTCCTTGTAGTTGGGAGATGCTCCCAGCTCTAAAAGGGTCTGAAAGCAATCACAGGCTGTGACAAATGTGGAGGCACCTCTGCCTATAAAGGGGCTTTACCTGGAAAGGTATTCATAAGGTTGGTGCTTGCCATAAAGTATATTCTTTGCTCACCTAATTATCATTTGATGGTTTGTGCCCCAGCCCATTCTAAGTGAAGCAAGGAATGACCTCAGAAGAATTAGGGTCTAAAGGCATCCATGGGCATAGGACAGAGAGAATGAGGGGCCGTGAGCCCAATTTGCATCCTCTCCCTAAGTGCAGACACCTCAGTGCTGGAGATGCTGCATCACTTTTGCAGCACCTTCTCCTCCTCAGTTACAAGGTGCTTTATCAAAGAGGTCATGCAATTTGAATCTCTGTCAAAAGGAAATAAGCAAAAGCCATAAACCTAAGTCTTAAATCTGGACTATCAGTGTGATTTAAGAGCACTTGTTAAAATACAAAAGAAAACAGAAGAGGCTCTGTTAAGATATAATGTGCAATTGAGGCCACTGACAGTTGGTTTCAGAGAGATAAGTGACAATCACCCCATTCCTATTCCTCTGACAGATCTTTCCCAATGTATCAAAGAATAAGCTTAAATTTTGCCACTTTTTCTTCCTACCAAAAAAAGAAAAAAAAATCAGAAATGAAAAGGCCTTTTATTGAAAGCTAACCTAAGATTTGAAAGTCACAAGAAAGCACTAGAACAAGGGCATATTAAAGGATCCACTAAGGACAGTACAGTAATTAACTGAAAACATTCTCCTTCATGTTTGGGGGTTTTTATAAGATAATATATAATTTGCTACAGAAAGCATTTACCTTGAGGGCTACTTGATTCTTGGCCCTGGCTGCTTTGTGCAGAGCTGTCATTCCATCTTTGGCTCTGAAGTCCAAATGTGCTCCTCCATTTCTCAGAGCTTTTATCACTTCTACTGTATTGTCAAGCTGGGCTGCCAAAGTCAGGGGGGTTTCTAAAGAAGAGAATGGCAGGTATTTGGGGAAAAGGGGAGCAAAATCGTAAAATAAAGAGCATTTACTTTAAAGAATGTTAAATTAAAAATGCTGTTCAAACAAAATCATGAATTATCAATCCCCCCCTCTGCACAGCAAAACCACATGGGGAAGATGCCTTCCCCAGAGCTTTGAGGGCAACAGAAGGGGTGTGTGAGATTCAGCCTGCTCATCAATTCAGCTTTAACAAACCCAAGGGACTAGTTCTGGTGGCCTCACCTCCACTTTCCAGGTCATGGAAGTTTGGGTCCAGTCCTCGGTCCAGCATCTTGGCCATCTTTTCCACAGAGAGGTGGTGAACATGATCCATGAATTTCCTCAAATTAGCCTGAAGAAAAAATAAAAAGAAAAGAAAAAAAGAGTGACAAAAGAATCATCCTCTGATTTGAAAAATAAAATTTCTGACTAAAAGTGAAATACCCTCTCAATTCTTGTCAACACCTGTTGACACCACTGAAAGCAGTTAATTCATATTCCTGGAGGACTTTATACTGAGAGCGTAAAACTTGGGGTTTATAAAGCTCAAAAGTCAAACAAAGTAAGAGAGTCTTGTGTTTAGAGCTTTAAGGGGAAAATGAGAGGAAGATCCATTGAGTAAGAAATTGGGCCAGTGTACAATGATCATTATTACTGATCTGCAAATGAGTCTAAAAACCCAGATCTTCATTTCTGCAGCATATTGGAAGCACATCGTACTTACAAAGCAAGGTTCATTTAAAATTACTTGTGTATATATCAATGGAAGAGTCACACCTGGGAATTTTTCTATGACAAAATGGGAACTTTTCCACGGGAAAACATTCCCAGATGACAATTCACACCTTGGCAACACATCCTGCTTGTTGTTCAGCAGGTAATGAAATCCTACTGATTTCCAGTTTCTCACGTCCCTTTGCTGAGCAGCCAATTGCTAAATTCTGCAGGGAAAGGGGCATACCTTGGTATGGAGCTTGGCCAGCTGCTTTTCATCCAGGTTGAACTGTTTGTAAACTCTTTTCTTGTATCGAAACTGAGGGAGGAAAAGAACAATAAACTGTAAAACTTAAAAACTCTTAATATGATTTTCTGAACTTATCAGAAAGTATCACCCACAATGATGTGATTTAGACAAAAGAAATAGTCTACTCAACAGCAACACCATCATTTTACAGTTCATTTAAGCAAAATCCATCTCTCGTATGAATATAGTGAAATCAGTGGAGGTGTGTGGGAAGTGAGTTCAGCCTCGGGAATCCACATAAATAAGCAAGAATTACACTGAAAAGAGCTTTTCCCTGAGGGCTTCTGAGCACTTTCATTTATAGTCTCAGGCAGAAAGAACTGGGAAGGCATGTTGAATAAAAACCCACACATTTCAAAATACTGGCTTAGCATTTCTGACATTTCCAAAATAAAAAGGGTACCTGAGAAGTCCCTTAATCACCGTGGGAGGAACTTACACACAGGAATAGTTCTGCTGTTGAGCAGTTGCTTTTGTTGGACAAGGTCCAGAGGATTGCTCCTCTTTATCTGCTGAAACTCACATTTCACCCTGAGCACTTTCCACCCAGCAGCAAAAATCAGGGGAGGGATTCCACTGTTCCAGTTGGCTACTAATGAAATTTCCCACTATAAATTAATAATTGTCCTTTGCTGAATTCAAGGAATGCAGCATTTCTCCTGGCCCAGGGGACTACCCTGAGTGAGGCTTGGACAGCAGCTTTGCACACAGAGAACACTCAGGGAACAGCACAACAGAAAAAAACCACATTTTAAGCAACCAAAGTGGACTTTTGATTTGTTTCCAGCTGCAATAAGGACATCAGGCATTGAATCTCTCAAATAAACTGCTGGGAAAGGCAAGACTTGAAGCTTTTTCAGGACTGGTCCTTTTCTGCTGGATTTGTGTTATAGCAGGGTAAGCTTATTCACTGCACATTATTAGTGGTTGATGCACCACCATACATGCAACCCCCAAATTAATTAAGCACCACTTCCATGCCCCAGTTTCCTGCTCTGGTGTGTTTCTGAGGGATCTGGCTCTGCTCCATGCTTTTCCAGTGCCATAATAGCTCTGCCCAGTTTATCTCCAGCTGCAGGAGCAACAGGGAGGGGGAAAATTCCAACTCTTTCACGTGACTGCTTCACATCCACAGGCTCTGCTCCCTCCCTGCTTTCCCAGGAGTCACACAGAGGAGAGCTGGGCACTCTGAAGGGTGGCACACAGGGAGCCAGGTGGGGAACAAAAGGCTGCACTGAGACAGAAAGCTCATTTCTTTCAGAGACAGCTAAGGCTGGTTATGCAGCAACTGCTTCCCTTCCACTGCAAACCTCAGTACCTCCAGAGAAGGAACTCCCTTGTTCACTGGCTGTGGGTATTCCCTCAGGAGTCGCTCCTCATCCAGGAACTTCCCATCTCTGCCATTGCTTGCGGGCTGGAACAGTCCATAATTCAGGACATCTTTCAAACTCTGATTCAAAGTGCACAAAATCCGCTGTTTTGCGACCCACACTGAAGCTTCTGGGTTAAACCGAATGCACTTCTGCAAAGAGAAAGTTTTTTGGGTTTTTTTTTAAATAATGAATGAAAAAAGAATGTAAATGGTATCTCACAGTCTAAAATTACAAATGCAATAAATAAGTAGAAGCATACACCATAAATCTACAAATTCCATGACAAAACACAGATCAACAGGATTGTATTTCAAATGTGCATTTAGAATAACTGATGCACGAGCACTGTGAAAACAGGGGATGTTTCAAGTCTTTCCACAGGTAACAGAGACCACATCCTCCTTCAGAGGGAGAGAGCACCCTGGAAAACTTGTTCAACAAGCAAGTGGAAGAGATGGGGCATATTTAACTATCCATTTGATTCTAGGCTGCCCTTGCTCTGACATGATAATCACTTTGATCCAGAGGAATTTCACCCCCAAAAAAATTACATTCAGGCAAGGATTCTGATTCACTTTTAGCTACATTTATCTTCGGGTGAGTTTAGGGAGGAACCATACGATGTGAACTTGAAAACCTTGACGATCCTTTCCAGTTCTCTGCCTCTTACAGAATTTAAGACACTTAGGAAGTTTGCAACAGCACAGGAGTCCTTTCTGTGCCCACTCAAAGGACATCTCTGCAAAAAGTACAGCCAGGGCTCGAAGGGCTCCCAATTTACAGCTGTTTTCACCTGAGCAAACACCACAGTCAACCAGTCCTCTGTGTATTCCTCAGAGGAGGCACATGAGACACTAGATTTTGTCACAAATAAAGCTGGACAGGAGACATTTTTCATTCCCCTCACACATTTTGTATTTCCAGGTGTTTTGAGAAAAGTTGAGGGGTTTTAGATGTTAGAGGGAAGGACAGAAGGAGACAAAAAGCTGATTATAAACAGTAGTTTCATTCACAGACATCCCATTAGTTACAATACCAACCTATCAGCAAGGGCATTGGGTTTGGACTGATTTTGGACTTGTAGGACACTGTTTTGATTTTAAAAATATAAACCAGTAACTTCTGACCACACTTTAATTAAGTCTGCTGGTTTTCAATGCACCTTGAGAAGTCAACATGTTCAATTTTATTCAGTTTATCCTTGTGTTCTATCTGTTCTTGAGAGAATGCAAATATTGCAGATAATGGTGTGTATTTCTAATTTCCAAACATCTGCTAAACTGGTAGAATTATAAACAACTTCTAATTACTTCAGAATAGATTCCAATGGAAAATAGATCCTTTCATGGTGTTCAGGCACATTGCACTGGTAATACACAACATTTTTATCTTCTGGAATACTTTGTTTTCCACAAATCTGACAGTGGCTCATTGATTTAAAGCATGAGGACAGGACATAGGAGTCCGCCCACCTTCACTGGACTCACAAGACAGCGAGGAATTCCTTTTGTGCAGTAGGTTGTTTTAAAATGAGTCATAACTATTGCACTTTTACCACCCTAGCTACAATTTTTTAGAGTCCTCGAGGGCAGAATAAATATGGAAACACTTGGAAACTAGTAGTTTCACAAACTAATTTATTGGCAGCCCTTGCTCTTCTAGGGATTCACAAGAAACGTGAGATGTGCATGGCTTGGTGACCACAAGTGAGACAGCAGCTGAGTCAAAAAAAAGCTGGCCAACTTTTTCTAACCTTCAACACCACTGTTAGCAAAAAAAACCCAACCAAAAAATAGGGTTAGTTTAATGATAAAGAACTACAGAAACACATAGGAGAAAGTACAGTGAAACAGAGAGATGCATCTAAAGGGAAGATGTTAATTCAGTGGGAATAATGTTCATGACACAGAGTCTCTGAGGAATAACATTTATCCATTTAAAAATCCATCAACCAACACAACTCTCTCGCCAGGCTCACGGAGTTGTCAATCACACAGAAGTTGCTGTGACAGGGGAACATGACAAACAGGTACTGCTGCCTCCAGAATGTGACTGCCAGAATATCAAAATACAAGTTACTCCTTTCAACATAAGACTCTGATACTACAGATGTGACAACCAAGAAGTGGAAAAGGCAAATGAGAGTTTGGCATCAGGTTGATAAAACAGAGCGAGTCACTCATTTTGTTCTCTGCTCAGTGTTCATGTTCAATGGACAATCAGACAAAAATGAGATATAGAAGAACACTCATGAAAAGCTGCAAAGGAAAACCGGGCAGAGATTTGAGGCAGTGGGTGGCAAAAGAGACTGCAAATAAGTCAAAATGGAGGCACCCTAAGAAAAAAGGGGGCTTGAGCTGCAATTGTGACAATTGCATTGGTGAGGAAAAACTTGCACAAACTAAACATGAGTTTTACCTAAGAAAGAAAAGCACTGAAGATTCTTAATCCTAAAAAAAAAATGAATAGTGGGAGGAAAAAGTAAGGAAAGGATGCAAAAGGATTAAAAAGCAACGCAGAAATGGAACACCAACAAGTAGCTACAAGTTAAGCTGCTGCTTTACTGAGTTGCCACACACCAAACAACAGTTTGGAGTCAATAAATTCTCCCTACAGAACTTACTAAAACACGATTCTGAGCATTTTCCCTTTAAACATAACCTAGAGGGAGCACATAACTACAAGGTAAAGCAAAAGAGTGGAGCAACCACGTGCTGGTAATACCATGATGAAAATGTTCCTTAAAACAACTGGCTGGCAGAACTGACCTCCATGTCTGGGAAAAAGAGCAGTTTCAGGCACAAACCATCACCCCTGTCAGAACATCATGCAAAAGGAGATTTTCTTGACAACAGCTGCTGGAGAGGAACCAGACTTATTCCAGTTATAGGCAGCAGCACTTGTGATGTGCTCCCACGTGTGCTGAAAAAAGAAATGGACTGGGGAAGATTTAGCCTGGATTCAGACCAAAAAGGTTCAGGCAGGGGTAAGTTATGCCAGGCATGAGAGAGGAAAGCACAAACACAGCAGTTCAGCAAATCTGCAGTGCCCAAAAGCCACCTGACAGCAGGCAGAACAAATTCAGGCCCCAGGGAGGAGGCTGGGGCTCTTCACTGCCAGCTCTGCTCCCAGGGGGGGAAGATGCCAACCTGACACCAGTCAGTGCCCTGGCAGTGTGGCATGCAGGGGCTGCCCTGGGGATAAAACACCATGGCCTTAAGGACAAACACCACTGAATACTGCCCAGGATGCCAAAAATTCCTGCACCAATTGCACAGAAAGGAGGGACTAGTCATTCCCATCTCAATAGCAGGGGTTGGGGTCATGCCAAGCCAGGGCCCTCTGAGCTGGATGCAAATAAACTTCTGGTCAAAAGAGTTTGTACTTGCTGAGCCTCCCATTTATTAAATGAAATTAAGTGCCAGCAAATGCAGCTTTTTGCCCCACTCTCCTACACACAGATTTGTGACTGTGGAGGGGTTTCTGTGCTCTCCATTCCCTCAGTAACTTCACTGAGCTCAGGAAATATCTCAGTCTCTTGTTTAAACATTCTCCCCCCTCCTTGCTAAGGGTGACACTTACTTGAATGCAGGTGAAAAGGCAATAAGAAATTGCACAGAGGCAATAAGAAATTGTTCTTTCCACAAAGTATTGTTTCAATAAATTGTATTATCACCTGAACTGAAAAGGAGACAAAAAAGAACTTGTGTAAGAACTGAAAACTAAGTGTTCTTAAGGGCTTTGTACTTGTCAAGGTTTACATGATCTTTAAAAGTTCCAAGTGAGAATAAAAAGGCAGCAACACACATTTCCTACAATAGGTGATTATTTATAAAGTTTTCTATAGCAGCACATCCTCCTTGTGGTGCTTGGTGCTTATCTCACACCTGCAAGGAAAGAAAGGCAGTTTCTGCCACGGCCACTGCAGATGAGCGAACTTTATTCCTAGTGAGTTTGGCTAGGGGTTTAAAGCTCCCCAGGTGGTTGGATTTTATCTAAAACCCTCATCTTGTCTTCTTCTGAACAAATATAGTCTTGATAATACTTTCTTAAAAAAACAAAAACAAGCAGAAAACTAAATTATGTCATTTCACGGTTCTTTGATTAAACAGACTAATTTTAAACATCTCGTATGTTAAATTAATTGTAATTATACAGGAAATGGGGTGTATGTTGCCTCTGGCTCATTAACCCTGATCTCCACAGTTTGCCACCCCACATTTAAGCCACCAGCCTTTCCTGTTTGCTAAGCTGATTCCAGGTTTCACTTTTCTGGACAAAGTTGATAAATTAAATCAGAAATAGATCACCTGCTCTAGAACTGTTTGTTTAAAACAATTCAGGTACTTTTTCATTAAGAATTTATTGAACAGGAAAAAAAGAAATACAAAAAATAAAGCAATAAAGATGAACAAATGAAACACAAAACCAAAAATGTTTTTTGGTTTATTCCATTTCCTGCAAAAAATTAATTTAAAAAAAAAGTCTCAATAGTGTCAATAAAAAGTTATTATTGGTCTAAACAATAGAGTGATGAAATAAGAGGGCTTCAGGAAGCCAACATCTCCCTGGTTTTAAGCGTGGAGTAAAACTAGAAAGAAAAGCTAATATTTGCATTCTGATGGATCAATTCATTGGGCACTGACACGGTCCCAGACAGAGCTCACTGCTCAGATCACCAATAAAATCCTGATCATGTCCACTCAGAGCTTCCCCTGGCAGAGCACTTCACTCCGGGCAAAAACCACGTCAACTGAAGATGCACAGCAGCAGGTTTCAGCACTTCAGGCACTGCTGCAATGCAAGAGCTGAGGCTGCAGCTGAGATGAGACCAGGATTCCACGTGGCTCAGTCTGCTCTGCCCTGCCCAGCCCTTCCCCTACACAGACTCTGATCTCAAACCATACAAACCCACGGATGGCACTGCCATTCCAACCACAGTCCCCACCTAAAAGGCATTTTTTAAGTGCAAGAATTGAAGAGTGGTATCTCTGAGCTTCTGTGCAGACTGGGCTTTACAAAGAGAGCTCCAGCCACACCTGAGGGCACACAGTAAGAGCAGCTCTGCTGCCAGCCTGCAGACAGGCCATCTCTGTCACTGCAGAAATGAACTTAATTAAAAAGGAAGCAATGCTTCCGTCTGAGAGAGCTCTGCGGTGTGATGGAGCCCCTGGATGTCAGCACAGAGGGATGCACGGAGCACACAGCCACAAAATGAACGGGTTTTCATAAAACTGAAATGAAGCAAGTCTGACTCCGACCACTGAAAATCGGCATCCAAGGAGGCCCAGGGTAATTCATGTCATTAATCACACACTTGGGCAAGGTGGGGTTCCAGACAGAACCCGTAAGTAACTTTGCCAGGACCTTTTCCAGGATGACATTCCTAGCGTTTCCATGTTATCCCTATCCACTTGTGGAGGACAATGATTTGTTTACTTGCAAAGTTGCAACAAACTTCTCCAGCTTTATTCTCTAATTTAACACATTCAACCACAAAAGAAACATGACTTAATAGTTCTTTGTGAGATATTTGGGCTGTAGATTTCTAATACTTAAGGAATATCCAAGATACTTTTTTTAATTAAAAAAGTAACTTTCTTTTACCAAGTTAATAAGGTATCTTTTAACAGATGCAAAGACTTCTCAAATATTTCTGTAAGAGGTGAGAGATTGAATATTATGTTGAAAAATCCCTATTTTCATCTCTTAGGCTTAGGGATGTGAGATACAGTCATAGACCCTCAACTCCTCTGGGAAGAACAGGATAGGGTCACTTTGTTCTCTCTGGTGTTTCCAGTATGAGCGGTGAGTGGGGGGGAAAGAATCAAATAACAATATCATGTCATTGTGAGAACTGTGCAACAGTTTGATGCCACCCTTTATTCTTCCTCTACACTGACTGTGTGGATTTCTTCAGGTGGAAGTTTGAGAAACAACACTGTCAGGAGCAAAGGCACAGCACCAAAGGAGGAAGGAAAGATTCATTTGTGCTTCTCTTTCCTCATCTTTAAACTCTAAAAGCCACCAGCTGTCTAACAAGGATGTCTTTTTTGTGGAGGGTGGCAGAGAAAGGCAACAAATATGGCAAAGAGAAGGAGAGAATTTGATGACCTCTTTCTAGACCCCAATGGAGTGTCAGTAAGAACCCCATGGGAGGAGAGAAAGCAGTGGGGTTGTATCTGCACGAGGCTGTCACAGAGATGACACGTGACCTTTGCATTCAACCTGCATCTTCTGAGGAGTCTTCTCTGTCCTCTACCCAAATGCCTCTGAATGCAGACCAGACAGATTTTGTTTCATGGTCACACTAACACACTCTGCCCACTCCCTTGGAAGGGATGGGGCAGGCAATCCCTCACAGAAATCACTGGGGTACAAAGTGTAGAGATTCAAAGACAACACAACATAAATTTTGCCTATATGTCCAAAAATTGTAAAAAAAAGAGAACAGATCTGCAGACTGAAGCCAGCAGAGCTAATAATTAAGTTTTACATTTCAATTGTAATGCAAGCTGCCTTACTGTTTGCTGCAGGTCAGGTATTATAATTCGAATCACTAATGTGTTGCTCTGACTGTCTTCCATTCTGCTGCTTGGCTTTTCTGCAGTTGCTCTGATTGTGTCATAAATAGTTTCTTCTTTGGAGCTGTCGGATTCAGACTCCACAGAATAGTCGGAAAAGCTTTGTGCCATTTCATCTTCACTTGATGTCGGGCTACGAGGCATGTTCAAGCTTTTTCCCCTGCCAATACAAAGGAGAAAAAGGAAAAGAAAAAAAAAGTTTTTAGTTCAAGTCTTAAAAATGAATCAGCTACAAGTTTTGCTTTCTTGGAAATACCATGCCTTTAACAAGGAAGTTTTATGGTTTATCCTCCTTTTATATCTTTCTGTCAATTATGTGGGAAGGCAGAGTGTAAAGGAAATAAATCTGGCTACCAATTTACTACAGAAGGGGAAGGACAGGAGAAGGAAAAAAGAGTAATAAAAAGGAAAATGACCTTTCTTCCCAGGCACACCCAACCTCCCAAAGGATGCAGAGAAAACAGCAATGATTTCCCAGTCCTAACCAGCACCGTAGTAAACTCAGAACAAGGGCTGGCTTTGAAGCCTCCTTCTCCTGTGAAAAGACATTCCAGGAAATTAATGTAAGTGCTGAACTAACACCCATCCTGTAAACCCTGAGAAACTGCACAGGGGAGGCTTCAACAGAAGGCAGCTTTTGCAAACAGGGGAATTAACCCAAAAATGAAACCCTACAGGGAGACAGGAAGGCACAGATGCTGCTCTGGGCTTTGTGGCTCAGACAGCATCCTTCCACAGCAACTCTGCACAAACCTGTCCATGAAACATGCTCAGATCCAGAGTTTACAGGCATTTTTAATCTGTCATACAGATTAGGCTGAAATGGAAATAATTTTAGTCCAAACTAAAGACATTTGCACTTGAAGTTCTCACAGTAAGAGCAGCAGAGTATTTGCCTTCTGGGTTTTTTCAGCTACAACACCAGAAGAATTTTCCTGATGCCACAAACTCAAAGCTCCTCCAGGAAATCAAAGTTATCATTCTATGGAAAAATGAGGATAAAAATTATACTGGGGGGAAAAATAGAGAAGACCATCATAAACTTTGGACTACTTGATAACCATATACCTTTTCAGGTTTTAAGAGGTAATTTTTTTTAATGTATTTTATATATATATAAAATATATACAGTATACATATATTTTATATTTTTTATTTTTTTCCTTGAGAAACCTCCCCAAACAACTTCTCTGCTTTTTTAATTAAAAAAACCCCAGCCAAACCAAAACAACCAAACCACCAAGCAATTTCACTGCCATCTCACATTTAAAAAGAGACATTAAAGCAAAAGTAAACACAGAAGGGTGAACCAACTTGACCAAGGTCACACCCCCACAACATCCAGCCTCGCTGTTATTCCTGGGGAATGCTAAGTCCAGAGTTATTACCCTCTGCTATAATTACTCATGAAGACCAAACCAGTGCACTCAAAGCTGAACAGCAGCCTAATGCAAGGCTCTGTTTACAAAAGGAAACTCTGGAGGGAGGATTTCGGGTTTTTGCTGCTTCACTGAACTGTAGATTAATGCTGCTCTCCAAAGCACCTTAAGTCAATGAAAACCATAAACATTTTGATGGCTTCTTTATTTATCTACCAATGCTAAAAAATCGTGAACCCAAAATACAGCAGGGCAATACCCAGTGTTTAAGGGCATCAGTAACCAGTGAGCGAGAGCAAAAAGACACAGAGACCATCACAGGGTTTGCCTCTGCCTAAAACCATTTGTGAGTGCAACATATTCCAGGGCACTGGATTCTTTGGGGAGCAGTAAACTGCAATTACACAGCACACAAATAAAGAGTTGAGCTAGGAAAAAGAACTTCCCAAGGTTTTGGCAAGTGGATTTCCATGCAAACACCACTCAGAAATACCTCATTATAGAATAAGAAAGGGAAATCATGAGCTGAAGAACCAGCTTCCAGGAGTCAGGCCCTTGAGTTTAATAAATGGTGGGACAAAGAACCCTGTGGAGACTCTTCAACAAGTCCCAAGTCACCCAATTTTCTGGAATACATGTTAAAACAAAATAACCCCCAAGCAGCTATGGAAAGGACAACGAAAGCCTGTAACCACAGCGGCAAAAAGAACAGAGCCCCACCAGCCAGCAAGAAGCAGATGAACTAAGCACCATTTTTTAACCAGACAATTGCAGCACAGGGGAAACCACACCAGTGCAGGTCCCAAACAGGGCAGGGCTGCCCAGGAGCAGAGCTCAAGCACTGGAGAGCTGGACTTGATGATCCCTGTGGCTCCCTTCCAACTGAGAATAGTCTGCGAAGTCTCCTTAAATCGATGTTCGGCTCTCAAGTCGTGTGCAAATGGAAAATGCCCCCATTTAATAACCAGAGAGACTCATTATCACAGCTCCCCCAGGGAAGTTGTTATCTCTCAGAAACTGTTTCAGTTTTGTCTCCATGATATTCCAAATAATTTTCCCCAACCAAACATGTTAGCTCAGGCAAAGTAAGGCAGGTGGCCTGGCTTACTTAGGCTTGGACAGACAATGAAAATACAGCATCCCAGTTTCCTAATTCCTTGGCAACTCATTGATTCCAAAGGATGTGGTACAGCTAAAATATACATTAGGTTTTGCTGAAGTGATTATCTGGAATGCCTTCTTTCCTTTTCTTCCAGAAAAGCAACAGATCACTACAGATCCTATAGTTAAAGTGAGTGCATCTTGTAGCATCAGTGGCTGCTTTGGGTACAAAAATGTGCTGACTGCAGAAAAGTTCCTCTGTAAATGAATAAAAACAGATTTCAAATTAGCTTGGAAATGCACTCACAATGAGAAAGGCCCCCCCAGCAGTGCCTGCTCCACCTCCTGTCCTCATCCCACCCTTCTCAGCTCCCATGCCCTGAGTGTGCCAGCCATGGGGCTCCCCTGCACATCCCCACTGCTGGCAGGAGCTCCAGCTGGTCCAACACCCCCTGTGACACCCTGCCCATCACTTCCTACTCTGTGGCACTGCCAAGTGATGCTCCTCAGACCATAATGATGAACCAAGCTGAGCTCAGGTTGCTGCTCTCCCCTGGCAGGTGCTATTTGGGGATTTACTTTGTCTCCCCTTCACAAGATTCTCCAGGGATTTCTTACCCTGCTGTTTGCTACCACCCGACCATTAAGGAGGGTTTAGAACAGTCTAAACCACGGGCAAGTGGTGTGACCATCAAACTGCCTTGTTCTTTAAAAAAGAAACAAAAATATTAAAAGAACAGTATAAAAGGCTGGAATGAACAAGAAATTCAGCTCCCAGAGCCGACTCACTCTCTATCTGAAAGGTGTTCTCCAGTACATGCAAACTCACAAAGCAGTGGGGAAAAAACAAGAGCAGTGACAGACTGATCCATTTTTTGAAGCCTTGTGGTTCTTAAACGTCATATGAAATCAATTTATTAAATATACATGCCTAAACTTGCTTTTAACTAGTTTAAGTATTATAAACTCGACATGAGAGGGTTTAAACTTGATATAAAGGGTTTAAATTATCACTGATGGGGACACACATTGCGCAGGGGATCTTCACTAAACCCATATGCATTGTAAGATACACGAAACACTCAACCACTGCAACAATCACGTTTTAAAATCTTCCTCTTAATTATGACCATGCGCAAATTTGTTGGTCCTGCAAAGTAACAAACCCTCCTGCCCAGTGTCACATTGGTAAATATGGAACATAATTATAATTACAGACACAAAAAGCTGTTCTAAAGGACCTAGTCCATGTAAAGTTCACCTATTTATGTAGCCCTAATACCGAGACTAACTTTCGATAGGGAAATCACAGCAAGGGACACTGCGAGATACAATCCTTCCTTCCCCAGCACGTCATATTTTGGTTTTGTTCCTGTGAACATAGGTGGGAGTCTCCCAGGAGTGGAAACCCAGGCAAATCACAGCACTTATTAGTTCTCCTCTCCCCAAAACGCAGCTGAGACACAAATCAAATATCCAAGGGCAGCAAGGCCAGGTCCCAGAGCAAGGTTTCAAATTCAAGAGTCCTAGGCATGATAAGACCAGCCTATTTTCATACAAACACTCATTTGCACAATAGCAGCCCTGTTGCCTGCAGGGAGAGCCCTCTAGGCTGCTATTGCCAGGGACTGCCAAACCTACCTGTGGGAGTATTTGGGATACAGACTCGGCATTGTTACAGGCTGAGTAATGCCATTAACCAGGCTGTGAGAAAAGTTTGCTGCTGGAGGAACAGTCGCTGCTAGAAAGAGGGATTTAACCATTAACTCTGAAGAAAAATTATTCAGGAAAGGGATTTCTGTCTGCGTAAAACCTGCCCGAGCTCCCAAGGCTTGGACTCTGTGGCTTTACTCAGGATTATACATATCACCTCCAGGCTCAGCTCAACAAGTTACTAAGATAAAATGCCGGGGCAGACCAAGCTCTGTCTTTCCTAATTACAGCAATATTCAGAGAAAACGAGCATTTCAGGCTGAAGATGGGGGTACAGCCCCAGCACAGCGGGCAGGTGCTGCAGGAAAGGTCAGCCAGAGGACTGGAATTGAAGCCCAGCCCCAAGGGGCAGCCTGCAGTCTGATGGGTTCAACCTCACCCTGCACTCCTGCCTTAAGGCTGGCACTAAGCAGAAGTGGCTCCTGAAGAAGCAATCCCACCCTCCCTCCCAGCCCAGCCCAGCCCAGCCCAGCCCAGCCCACTCCACTCTTGCCCCCAGAGTGCTTTAATCTCCACATTAACAGGAACAGTGGAGAAGAACCGGGTTAAACTCCATCTCTCCCATGTTTTGGGAGGTGAGTTTCAACATCCATCACGCCTCTGAACTGGATCACTATGCAAATGTTTGCAGAAGCAGCAGCAGGAGGATGGCAGAGGGCCAGAAGGGAACAGTCAGGGCTTGGAAAGGGCAGAGCCTCTTTAACCGAAGGCAGAATTAATGTTTGCCAGCAGAAAGTGAATGTGAGATGCCACTGCCTGAGTGACAGGGAAGGAATCTGCATAAACAGGGCCATCTGATTGACCCCGATGGAAATGTGTTATTAGTACCCAAATAGCCACTGATAAACTCACCCAGGCAAATGCAAAAACCCAAAAGAACATCCAAAAGAAGGAACCCAGAACCTGCCCAAGGAGTGATAACCAGCAAATCCTCAGGCGGGACAGGGCACTGGAGCATCCCCTGTTCTCCCAGGTCCACCAGACAGGGACATTAACTCCCATAATTACAGTTTTATTCCCCATACAGCCCTTCACTTCAATCCACTTTGCTTGCCCTCTCTGGTTATGTAGTTTTGGTCTCTCTGTTAACTAACTGCAACACCCAAATAAATATTTCAGAAGATGTGTGCTGACACATAAGGATTGGTATACCAGAATGACAGGGAAAATCCCTCCTGTGCTTGCCTCTGAAGCTGCTTCTCAACATCTTACTTCAAAACTGAAGTACTGATCTGAAATCAGAATTGAAAATCAGTGATCATATCCATTTGTTCTCACCAGCACAGAAGATTCTTCTCACTGCCCTGTTTCAGGGTAGATATTATACAGTCCTTCATTTCTTTGCTGGGTGATCTGCACAAGTGACAGACTGCTTTGCAAAAGGGCTCAAGAGTGAGACTTCACCACAATCTTTGGGTTTTGGGGTTTTTTTTTAAAGGAAAAAGCAGAAAATGGAGAGAATAAATTGTTGCACCTGGCTCTTATTTCTGAGGCAGCCTGTTATCCCTTGTTCATCTATATTTGCACAGCACACACTTGCCAAGAAGAGGTTAAGCCCCATTAACTTCTGGTATTTAGAGTCTTAAATATCAACATCACATGATCAAAGTGGGGTTTAAGCTCACACTCCAAGAATGTATTTATGTTTTTAAACATATGTACTTCACCATTATCACTGCTGTGCACACACAAAACCTACACACCCAGCCTACTGCTGTAAATCCTGGCTAGTTTTCTAAATGTTCCTTTAGTTTCCAAGTAGTTCTGGATGCTGAATTTCTCCTTTGTTCCCTGTCTCTTCTGCTTAGTATTTATTTTCCTTGCAAACTATTCAGCTGGTCATGGTATCTCCATGGAAAGGCTGAAGTTCACCCAGGCAGATGTGAAGAGACATTTTGGGGAAGGAGAAATACAAAGAATACAGGAGACAAGCCACTTACTGCACTGAATGGGGAAGGCTGGAAGACAGACAGAGAAGCACAGGTAGAAAAGATCAATGTGGAAAACATTTGAAGCAGGATTTTTGACATGAGAAAACAGAACCTGCTGGCAGAGAGGGGAACCAGGCATAAAGATTTAGAACTGTAAAGTTGGTTGAAATGGTTAAAAATCCTTAAAAAAAATATCAAATATATTAATAGGGAAAACAGCAAGTATTTATAAATGTTAACCAGCACAGTGAAGTTTACAGTAAAGGCCAACTCCTAGTGGCAATATAAGTTCTTAAGTGGCTTCTTTTAAGCCCCTCCAAGATTTCCAGTGCAATTCTGCCTGACCTTTATTTAAAGGCCATTCTTCCAGACAAGGAATTACATCCAGCCCCATGAGCCCCAAGGCAGGAGCTCCCATTTCTAGAGCTGGTTTAAACATGGCCTCTTGTTTTCACATTTATTAGAACTTCAGCTTTCCAACAGACAGATTACATGTTGTTTGTGCTCCTAAGTCACTCCTAAATACTGCTTGAAATTAATACTATGGTTTACCTATGGCAAAATCATAATGCCCTTGGAAGTACGAAATAGGAGACTGGACCCTGCAGCAATTGCATACACTAAACTGCAAAAACAATTTTTCAGGTTGAAAATTCATCTGTTCAGGATGTATCAACCCAGAATTCTAAAACACTTTACATAGATGTTAAACAAAAGAAGCTAATTAAGGAGCAATTAAATAACTAAATCAGACAGGATGAAAAACAGCAACACTTTTTAATAAAATGCACCCAGTGTATTATTCCAGCTACCAAAGCTCACTTGCATCCCAAATCTGAGACAGACCCATTTGGACCTATAAATTCAAGGCAATACCCCTTTCTAAGCCAGTAGGGCTGGAGCTGTTATATAATCCTTATATTTTATCCAGAGCAGCTGTGGATGCCCCAGCCCTGGATGTATTCTAGGGCAAAACATGCCAAAGGTGCAGCTGCTACTCTGACTGAAAGAAAAAAATCCCTTCACTTATCTAAACCAGAAAAAATACAGTGTGAGTGCCTGTGACTTGTTCCTAAGTAATGCTGAGCTATTACACCACTCCTATTTTTAAAAGTCACTGTCTATTTCTAAAAGATGGATAAAATGGTCATTTTGGGGGCACCACCAAATTTCCTTATCAAAACAGAAGCCCTTTTATTTTCTGCCTTTCTGCTTGCAGGCTCTGCTTGCACTTCACTACATAAATATCAGAAAGATTATAGTATGTTGGAAGGGAAAGGACATAAGAGAATTTTAAAAGATTTACAACAGGAGCTGGGAAAAAAAATCAAAGCTTGTTGAACATATTTACCTCAGTTTCATGTCCCTGGTGGACAAAACAGCTTTGTTGCTTGTTAATTTGCATTTTATGCTTATCAACCTCTATCCTTTTTATCCATAAAGAAAACACTTTTCTGGTAATTCAAATACAAATGGAATTAAATGTTAACAGAGAAGCACTGTTGGTGTCTTGTTATGTAGATTAGATCAAGTCCTGAGAGCAGATAAAGCAGATTCCCTCTTCTCCTTAGATATGGATTAGCATTTAGAGTTTGCTAGGAACTGTAACCTGAATTTTCTTCAGATGTGGTCCTGATGGGGGCTACTATGCCATTTTATTTGCTGTGCTGCCAAGAATAGTATCATTGTTTGCATTAGTTTAATCAAAGAAATAATATGACAGTTAAAAAAAAAGTCAAAGCTTCAAACAGCTGCTCTGTTTTCCCTATAAAACTATGAGCTGTCTTTGAGAGCTGGCTGAAAAACAAAAATTCAATTACTCTTTCTCCTTGTGTGTGTTGAGGTTTTTTTCTTGTTTAGTTTCAACAAATTCATTCCTATTCCAACTTGGGGGGAAACACTCTTGGAAGTCTGTAGAGGACACCAGTGTTTCCTGCAGCCTGCTGGGTGGGGTGTGAGGGCGCAGAGCAAAGAGTCTCCAGCTCTGCAAACCCAGGGCAGTCCCTTCCCAAAGTGCCCTGGGATGGACATTCCCAAGCTGTCAAATGCACAGATCACTTTGGCTTCATTTGAATTATTAAGAGAAGGTCCAAGGATCTCAGAGCAGTTGGATAAATATGGGTGAAGCCATGACCATTACTTTTCACCCCAGTAATTGCACACTGGAAATATAAGAGGCAATACAGCAGCTGAAAAAATGCCTAGTTCAGTTGCTGCCTACATTTCTGAGCAGCTGAGCAGGACCAAGCCTTGGCCTCAGGATCACCTCATATAGAGAGGGAAGAGGCAGAACTGCCTGGCCTTCACATATTTCATTTCTTTTCTTACTCACAAGGGAAGCAGCAAACAAATGGTGACCCAGAAAGGGTACACACACTGTAGGAGAAGCAGGGCAGGTGACGAGCCCGTGGTTTAGCCAAGCTCCAGTGTGAGCAAAGCCACGTGCCATGTCCTCCCCACCCTGAGCCCATCTGTGTGTCTGCAGCAATGTCCCTGCTCCCCGTGCCAGATGGTCTCCAGCCTTCCCTTACCCTCCTTGCAGAGGAACTCACCTGGCCTTTTTTTGCCAGAGGAAATTTTGGAAAAGGGACCTCTGCTGACCTTATCTGCATCTTGCCTGGTTGTTTTCCAGCTCAAGCATATCTTGGGTTTTAACTTACACACCAGCCTGTGCTCATGGCACAGTTAAAGACATTCTTTAGGATTTTGTAGGTGAAGGATGAAAGCTTGAGTGATCTGCCAAGGGGACCCAGGCAGCACAGTGACTCTGCAGATGAACTGAGAAATATATTTTTTTCTTGACCTTTGAGATTCTGATTCAATTCTTTATATAGATAAGAAACCCTTTTTTAATCAAATTCTAGCTAGCCAAAATTTAGGCAAACAAGACACAGATGAAAAGATCCAGTTTTGTCACTGACTACTGATGCTTAATAATTGTCTTCAGTAAACAGCTTGAGAAATAAAAACTTCTTAGGCAAGAAGAAAACAGAATGAGAGAAATGTTTGTGACTATTACACGAAAGTTGGGAAACAAAAAATGAAAAGAATATTATTGGTTGCAAATACAGATTTGTAACAAAGTTTATAACAGGGATTCAGGTAAATTTCAGCATCACCCAAAGTTCTGGATTTATTTATATCACAGTGATTTCTGTACTACGTGTAGTTTCTGTCTGTTTGGGTCCATGTCTAATTCAGACACAGGTAATGTAAGTCCTCAAATGAGGCTGTTGAAGAACCAGAAATACTTTAAACAGATTTATTTCTAATTGACTAGATTTCATGTTGATTGTACCCCTGTAAGACCTGATTAAATGAATTCATTACCATTTATAATTTTATGACAGCATACGTCGGAGATTCCAGCCATGGAAATTATCCCAGTCTAATCAAGATATGCAAACTGAATATAAAAGCACTTCCGAAAAAAAAATCTTGATTGAACCAGAATATAAAATACTCCTAATAAAAACCCCAGTTATCACTTGGACTCCAGACACACTACTATCAGTTTCTTCCATGGAGAAAGCATTTAGTCAAAGCTCTTACTACATGTTCTCTAGGCCACCCCTGTGGGAGCACGAAAAGCAGGGATGCCCAGGAGTGTTGTGCTTCAAAGGCCTCCTAGTTTCCTACAGACCAGGCTGGGCTGACCCTATAAGATGCACCCTGCCCTTCTCTCTGGTTTGCTGCTCCAAGGCCCCTGGCTGTGTGTTGCCAACGTGAACAATCCCCATGCACAGCTCATTTCCCAGCACTGCTGCTGCTGCTGCTGTCAGGGCTGTGGATCCCTGCACCTCATTAGAGGAGAGCAACAGCATCCAGCCAGCTCTGCCCACCCTGGCATGCAGCTGTGCAGGGAAGGAAATAATTAAGCCCATCATGTGAACCAAATCCTTCAGGACAAACCCCTTAATGAGATTTACAAAACCTCCTCTCTGCTCTGCTGTTTGCAGGGGCGAGGGAGGCAGAGATGGTATAAGAAAAGCCCTTCTTTTCAGCATTAGCATAAAACTAGAAATGTATTTTGTTCAGTTCACACTCCTAAAGGAAAGAAAATTAAAACCAGATTTGCCACTTGGTTTTATGTCTGCTTAATATTCTCCCACAGATTTTATTTAGTCTGCATCAGGGCTGGGTGGGTTTTTTTTCTTTTACACTTGCCATCACTAGCTGCCTCACTCAAAAGTTTTCTCCAGTTCTTACTAAATCTAAACTGCTCTTCTCCACATGGATCTTCAGTCACACACGGAGAGTGACCATTTCTGCATATCAGGGCTGAATTTGCTTACATGCTTCTTAAAAGGGTCTTAAATAAAAGAGGGAAGAGCAACTTCTTACACAGTGACAGGACAGGGGGAGATGGTTTTAAACTAAACAGAGATTTAGATCAGGAAGAAATTCTTTGGTCAGGGAGTGGGCAGGCCCTGGCACAGGTTGCCCCATCCCTGGAAGTGTCCCAGGCCAGGCTGGATGGTGCTTGGAGCAACCTGGGCTAGTGGAAGGTGCCCCTGCCCATGGCAGGGGGTTGAAATTAAGTGATCTCCAAGGGCCCTTCCAACTCAAACCATTCCATGATTCTATGCACATAAAATTACAATATTTTGTAAATTGTAATCAAGGCTGTTAAATATATATTGGGGGGAAGAAAAAACCCAAACAACAAAACCACCCAACCTAAAGACTCAAATCCGTGCAATGAAGACATGTAATAATGATATTCTTCAGAAAACCACAGAGCTGGGATGAAAGTTCCAGTTCAGTACCCACTCCAAGCATGCAGAGCACAGAGGAGTGTTCACAGCCTGTATGAAACCCCATGGCACTGTGGCTCTCCCAGTGCTCAGTCAGGAATGTCTGCAGTGACTGTGACTGCTCCAGTGTAAACGGGGAAGAATGACATTCAAAAAAATATAAAGAACAAGACTGAAAAGGTAAACAAGGGCCTTGCACAGTCACATCTATATTTCAAACTCTGCCTCAGTGTTTACAGCTCATCAAAGGCTGTTCTGAGTAACTGCTGCTCCTTGTCCTTCCGCCTTCAGTGAAATGTGGTTCAGCCACACACTGATGAGGCCCTTCTGTTGCCTACACACAGCCTAGTTTCACTGGGTAACTAAGTTAAAAATTCATTACTTGACTTTTTTTTTGCCCCCTGGTCTAGAATTATTTCACATATTTCCTTTCACGAGTCACACTTTCTCACTTCTGTATCCTATTCAAATATGGATTATTTCGGTCACAGCACAGACAAAGGGCCAGCCTGACCCTTGAAAAGCTCCTGCCCACAACTGCAAACTCACTCAAACGTTTCAGCCACCAAAACATAATTACTCCCATCAACTCAACACATTGGCAAACACAACACTTAAAATCCAAATTTGCACACCTGTTTCTGCACCTTTGTCTTTTGACTGGTGTATTTGTCTTTGGTCGTGGCCCTGCCATGGAAACAGTCACTTATTAAATGCCCTGATAAACCAGAAATGTTTGTTGTACTGGCCTTTGAGGTGCAAATATTTTATTAATCCTTTGCTTCTTTTTCCATTTTTCCTGCTCCAGTTTATAGTATTTCGTGTCACCACACACATTACAGCAATAAATATCACACATTTTGCATAATCTCTGTGTTTTCTCTTTCCTTCCAAAGGTCCTGTTAGGACTCCCTATCTAATCTTTGATCTGTGTCCATAACGTGCATTAACACAAACCCTGCAGGAGCCAGTGCAAGAAAAGGCACCTTCAACATCTCTTATCACAGAGAAAATGAGTTTTTTAGTCTTCAGATCATAGAGAAGCAGCAAGCTTCACCAAAGGAAACCTAATTTCAAATCAGTGTCCTTTTTGTTCTAGTTTTCTGATCTCTGACTTCAATGTTTCTATTTATTTTGTGATGGCTGAACTGGAAGCCAAGAAAATAATGTCACTTTAAGAAATTGTTTTGCATAAAAAGCTCTAAGTTGTCTCCAGAGTACCACCAAAACTTTTTAAATTGTATTTTGAAAGAACCACATAAAAGCTAAGATTAAAAAAAAAAAAATGCAATAAACGTAGAGACTGGAAGCCTTTTTGAATAGAAAACACTGAAAATGCAGCAGGTAAGGTAAAAAAAAACCCAAAAGATAAAAAGGACTATGATTGTGGTATATCACAATGTATGTACACTGACTCACTGGTCAAGGCATTGCAGTACAAAAGCCCAGAAATCCTTTATCCAGGTACAACATCACTTGCACATTTGCAGGATAAAACCCAGGGTGTTTCTCATGTCCAGTACAAGCAGGATTACCACATTAGTCTACCTGCTGGTTCTGGAGGAGGAGGAGAGCTGTCAGCTGTGAGGATAAAAGTCAACAGGCAGTGCCAGCCCCTTCACTCCAGGCCACAGCTAAGCCCCACATTCCTCTGCTCTGAGATCATTCCTGCCACCCACCCAGCACCATAAGGCAGCAGGAGGAGGAACATGTTCCTTGCTGAGGATCAAGCAGGTTTTCCAAGGATTTCTGACCACCCCATTATTGAAACACACCTTAGACTCCAGCACGACACACAGCTGAAGTCCTGGGCTGGAACTCCTGATTTGCCCACCTGACAAGAATAACTTCAACAATTTCTCTCCGCAGCTAGACTGGCACACTTACCTGTCAGCACAGGGCACAGAAACAGTGGCAGGATGATCACCACAGTCTAGTTGTCTCCCATCTCAGATTCCTGTGAAAAATACAGGAAAATGTAAAAAGATTTACATTTGGAGCAAGAAATCAAGCGACTAATGGCCACCCTATTTAAAATCCATAAAGCAGAAATGCTCAGGGCACAGAGATTTTGATAAGGGAGAGAGAGGGAAGTTTATTATATTGCAAATTTCCCAATACTCATCCCTCTGCAACATAAATACTATGCCTAGCTGTGCAAGGGCAGAGCCTGAAGTGACTTCACTCATTCCAGAGTGCTTCTGGCAGCATGAAGTCAGTGCTAAGACAAAAATAGGCTCTTCTGGTTATCAGGAAAGACATAATTTCAAGGCAGATCTGACAGAAGGTGAAAGATGCTGCGCTGCTGTTTTCCCACTGACCTCCTCCTTGATTTATGGCCTGCCAAAACACTGAGCATCCCAAGAATGTGCGTCTGGTGAACAACCCAAAGCTGAGCAACAAGATGCTGGTTTTTAGCCCAGGTCCAGCTGAGATCCAGAAATCAGGCTCTGCTGTTCCCAGGCTGCCAAAGGGATTCCCTAAATCATCAGGCCAGCTCTTGGCAACAGCAGGGACAGTCTACAGCCAGGTGACTGGTATCTCTGAAGTGCATGACCTGATCCAAATTTTAATGCCTTCATGGATGGGTAGAAGCTCATGCTGAAAAATTCTTTCTTACTATGTATTTCCTCCTTTTACAGATATAAATGGAAGAGAAAATCCAGAGATTTCCATTGCAAAAGCAAGTTTGACCATCATTTTTTAACTTTTTGGTGTGCTCTGGTGTATGATACTCCATCAAAAAATACCACTAGATTATGTCACAAATGTCACTTCTGAGCACAATAAGAGGTCTACACAGGCACCCTCTTTCAGACACAAGTGTAAAGCAGTCATGCAGCTCCACGAAAAATGCAGAACATGACCACAAGTGAAACTGGAATTACTCCAGGATAACTCTGTGAACATCATCAGCACCACAAGATTTACTTCTGTACTAATAAAAACTGCCTCACCTCAAATTCACCCCTCCTTATTCTATGCTTTATTAGACCCTCCTTGCTGACCATGTTCAAGTAATAGTTAATGTCAATATGTATATATATAATTAAAGATATGAATATACTTTCAGTGTATTTAAGCCCATTCTTTATTTTAAATACTGCTAGACTTTGACATATTTTACTAAAAATAAACATAGCCATCCAGAACGTTTGGAGCAGGCAGAAAATACTTGCAAATCTGTCTCCAGCATCTGCACCATTCTGCAGCAACAAAAAAAGCTATTGAAGGACATTTCCCACACTGAATTACTGTACCTGGTACCAATGTCAGCTGAATTCCAGATTAAACCTGGTAGGGTTTACACTTTTAGAGTGGGAGATATAAATGTGATCTCCACCATCATTAAGGAAAAGGAGGTAAGAAAATTCATCAGCTCTTTCTCCCAAGGCAGAAACCAGAATCCATACAAGGAGAGAATGCAGCAGAATAAAAATAAAGCAAAGTAAACTACATTAACAGGTTTCTTAATCTCAGAGTGGGATGAACTGCTTCCACTCTTGATCCATTTCTTTTGAGGGCACCAGCTTTCAGTT
Source organism: Dendrocincla tyrannina (assembly GCA_035047865.1). Lineage (NCBI taxonomy): Eukaryota > Metazoa > Chordata > Aves > Passeriformes > Dendrocolaptidae > Dendrocincla > Dendrocincla tyrannina. Next base: position 7,693,079 of record JAWWMP010000165.1, read on the forward strand.
CCTAAATGGATCCAGGGAGAGAAGGAATTACCTGAGACTGGATATACCAATCACAGACAAAACCTCCCAAAACTGCTCTCAAATGCTGACACAAGCTCAATGTATTCCAAAACCAGGCTTTGTTGGCTTTAGGAAAGGTTTACAACTTGGTCAGTTTGGGAGAGATATTGCTAGAATTTAGCAAAGGTATGACCACAGCAACAGCTTGAACCTTAAGCAAATATTTTTTGGGATTTTGTTTGTAAACAACGAAAATAACAAAATAAATGTTAAACATCCAGCTACTAAAACCCCCACATAAATAAAAGCTACAGGAATTCATGGCAGGGAATTACTGCACTTCATTGTGGAAGAAAGGAGAATGCCAGCAGTTTGTTCTGTGTGAAGGCCAAACCTTCCTGTTGACAAAAATTACCCATTTTGGATTTTGGATGGTACCTTATTTTTCACTGTGCTCTCCAGAGCCAACCCTAAGGATAAGAAAATCATTGTGGTTTGCCAAGAGCAGGGAGAAGCTCTTAAATAAGAGCGTTTGTACATGGCAAATTCATAGAAAAGAAATAAATGGTGCCAATCCTGACTTGTCCATGAGGTTACACAGTGGAGTAACACACCCTGGTTGGAAGAGTGAGCAACTGTGACAGACACATACTGAATCCCCTCCCAGATCCTGTTTTTCCATCTCCTCAAGTGCAGGATCAGTAGGGCAGGAGCTCCTCTTTATCTCAGAGTTTGTGAATAGATCCCTGTGCCACCAAATCCCTGGCTCCTCACGCGTCCCCAGCACTTCCCACCACAACAGCTCTGCCTCCCAGCCGTGGCTGCCATGAGGGGCTGGACAGGAGAGCACAGCCACGCACAGGCTCATCCCTCAGGAGGCACCAAACACCACAGGCCACACGGTTTTCCTTCTCTGGGAGCTCCACTGTGGGTCTCTCCTACACCAAATCCCCCTTTTAACACGCCTGTAGGAACACGACACCTTCAGAGAGCTCTGTTCCTGTGGAAAACGGAGCTGGAGCTGAGCAGTAAATTCAAGAGCCATTGGAAAGGAGGAGGAGATGGAGATGGAGAAGAAGGGCAGTCCCAGAAGGCATTTCCTTTGCCAAGTGAACCTGCCACCCCTGGAGTGTCAGTCCAAGCCACAAGCAGTGCCGCTGGTTATGTCGTGTCCCCAGGACTCGGTGCCACTGGTCATGTCCCCAGGACTCAGTGCCATGCAGTGAGGAGATGTGACAATCCTGCAGCAGCAGAGTCACAGCCCTGCAGTATTTACAGTCCTCTCTCCTCAGCCCTGCTCGTTTCCCCCCTGCCTCCCAAAGCCAGCTGTGCCACCGCTGGAGGAGAGCCCTCGCTGTGCCACTGCACAAGGGGCACTCCCAGAAGGACCCAGGTCAAATCTATTCGCCCAGATCTGGAAAAACAAGAAATGTTCTGGTATTTGTATGAATTTGAGGAAATGGAAGTGAAAATGTCGAGATTTTCGCATTCTTTTTTTCATGGCAATATGTGCGTTTAAGGGATTTTCCAGACAGGGATGTAACCTTTTCTCTGGGTGTTTCTCTGTGTCAAGGGGCATACCTAGGATAGTAAAAATTACTAAATTAAAAGAGCAAAGCTCAGTAAATTCAACTACTGGTTAGGTAAGTCATGTCTGTACAGACATGAATTTATTCTGACTCACACAAACACAAATCAACAAAAATCATACAGCCCTAGTGGCAAACTCAAGGGAATATTTCCACATAGTTTCTTAACACTTTTTCAGTGCCAGAGCATTCCTGGTTTCCTGAACTGGCTCCCAGCTGACCAGCCAGCTTATCTGCACAGATGCCTCCACAGCCCCAGAGAAATCCCCATCCCTGCAAATTCATGAGGATTGCACACAAAATGGATCTGCTGAAACGCCCAAAAATGAAGCATTTCAGAGCGTTCAAGGACAGGGTTAGCATGTTTTAATTAATACAACTCAAAACAACAAATGGCAGTCATTTAACCTTAACTTTTCTGAACACAAAAAGCCTTTAATGCCACCACAGCATCCTGTTCTCTCTGTTTTCATGTACACAAAAATGGGCTTTAACAGTACACTCATGTAATTTATAGGCAGCTGAAGGCTCTTTGCACTGCAAGGCTCCAGGCAGTCCATTAGTTTAGTGATACCCAGAGACTCCCAGATGTCCTCAGTACTAATAGACCCCAGACACACACCCTGAATTCTGCACTTGTGCCCACGTTAAATTGAGAGCTCAAGCACTGAGGTAAGCACAAGGACCAAGCCTTGTGTCTGCAGCACGTGTGATGGATTCAAATCCTGCCTCAGAGAGACAAAACAAGCAAACCTGATTTGATTCCAGCCCAGCTAAGAACAAAGCAACGAGCTGAAAAATGAATGTAGCAAGGGAAGAGATGGCTGAGGTTTTGAGGGACTACTATCAGCTAACCCTGCCATTATATAAAGCCAGAGCAAACAAAGGCTGGCCATGAGGCTGAAATGTGAACAGAATCAGGGAAACAGTTCAAGGAAGTGGAAAAATAGTTACTTTATACATCAGGAGACACCATATTTGGGCACATATTTAAAATTCAGAGTAGAGAGAACTCCACACGGACCCTTTCAGAACAAAATATTAAAATCTACAGCTGTTCAAACACTTACTGGAATGAATTCACATATTTGTGACTCTTGGTTTTTTGCTATGCTTGACTACTCTCATCTTTTTTTCCCCTCAGCAGCCTAAACATAATGGCTTCAATGCTTGTATATTGTGTGGTAGCAAAGAATGGTCTTCAGAAATGCCAGATGCTTTGGAGCTTCAGATTATTCACTGCTTATGGCAGCAAGTTGATGCCAGCAGAAAAAAAAAAAAAAAAGGAAAAAAAAAAAAAGGAAAAATTCTGCCAATTTAGGCAGAATTCAGGTGTGTCATACAAGTGTACCCCAATTTTAAGCAGAAGACAAATAGTCTGAGGCTTTAAATGGGACAAGCACAGCCAAAAATCCTTCCAAATGCTGCTGGGCAGTGCTGGTGCCCAGACAGCCTTGCAGAACCTTTAATCCAACACGTGCTGCTTTACACCAGAGATTTCCCAGTCCAGGAGCTACAGAAGGAATCCTGAGGGCAGCACTTTTCCTGATGTCCCCTCTCCTCTCCCCAGGTGGGACAGCCACAGATTCATACCACACCACTCCTGGCTTCTCCAGCAGGTTACTTGGGGTAGTATGACCATCACTGAAAGGGTCCCTGGAGGGAAAACACTGAATAGGCAGGACCAGAAGAGCTTGCAAGATATTTAAATAACAGCTGAACTGAGAATACCCCGCAGCAAAGCATGGTTTAATTTGTATGATGAGGATTGTCGAGCCCCCTGCACATGAGAGAGGAGCTGAGAACTCCAAAATAACTCCACATGAGGCAATCTGTGTATCTGGCTTTTCTCTAAGTGATGGTTTTTAGCTACTAAAACAACTGCAGCTCTGGCTAAACATTAAAGTCAAGTTCAGGAGTAAAACATTCACTGCCAACAATCATTTTCATTCCTCCAAAATTATCTGGATGTCTTGCTAATGGTTTATGCATAGCTTATTCAATGTCTATGTTCAGTATTTCTGAAATTAAACATTTCCACTCCAAAACATAAGTTTGTGAGGCCACAACATAAAAGAACAATGTAATTCCAAATAGGTCTCACATCAGATCTTCCATTTTGCTTGCCTGAACATACTAGGTTAAAAAAATGTTCAGCTATGGAAAGAAAAATACCTCCTTCCTAAGCTTATCTAAACATAAAATGGCAATATAATTAAAGTAATAAGTACTACTGCAAATTATGAGCAATCAGTGATGAAAGAAAAAATGTGCCATCCTCAGTTCATGGCTCATAATTATTTCATTTCCCAAATACTGCAAAAATTCATGATAACTACTAAATAATAAGAGCTTTTCAAAGAGCCAGGAGGTGCTCACCCTGGATGTAATTTTTTCCTGCAACTCATCAGATCTGTCCAACTCACTGAATTTGTCCCCAAGTTTTGTGCTGCAAATTTTCCAGTCTTTTATTCTATGACAAGGTGGAGAACTTTGCGACTGATTCACAGCAAGGTTTGTGCCTATTTTCTACATACCCTGCACCTGGATTTGGAGCCTCAGCATAAAGAAAAGCCTGTTGACTGTATTTCTCAAACAAAGGCTTGGTTTTTCAGTATTCAGGCGCTTTCAAGGGGTTGTATATGTTACCAGCTGTTGACCAAAGCAAAAATATTTCCAAGAAGTGGATGAAATCCACAGATTCCAATTTGCTAAAAGGCAGGAACAGCCCGAGTCTCCTCACAGGGGCAGAGCGGTGTCTGCTGTGTTTTAGATGGCTCTGGTTTATTTACATGTCCCATCTAAACACTCGGTGCTGCGTTGTGGAAACACTTGTCACCGATGTGACAACAGCAGGGACATCACCCCCCCTTATAAATCACAGCTGGGGCAGCTGCAGCCTCTGCTCCTGCACCATCCTATCCAAGACAGGAGCTGCAGGGAAAGATGGGAATCCCTGAACTTTGCTGGCTGAGCTAAGTGAGGAGAGATGAATGATGGGATAATGCAGGGGACAGGAGGCAGGTTTGGGGCTGACCTGTGCAAGGACAGCCAGCCTTCCCACAGCTGAGTTATCCCACTGCCAGCTCCTGCCTGCAGCTCCACCAGGCCAATCCATTCCCAGCCTGCCCAGTTCACTGGCACCACCATTATGTTGGACAGGATTGTTAGTGTTTGGAGGGGGTTGGGTTAAAAATTCGCTTAAGGAAAACATTTGCCATTATCAAAGAGAATAAACCAGTTTATATCACCCTGGCAGCCTTTAAAGGAAATAGAAAGGCAAGATAAAGTGCAATGTATGTCAAATAATTTTCAAATAATTATATCAACCTGCTGTGGGAGATTAAACTGTTCTTACTAAAAATACCACAACAGGCATCTCAATAATAAAACATTTGTGTTAATTTAAAATTTCATTAAGCAATTAAATCGCCCTGCATGCAACAAACCACAAAGGTTAAGAGCTGCAGCCACGTGATCTCAAGAAACTCATCAGGCCTAATTAGTCTGATGGTGCACAGTCTCTTCATGGAGAAAAATCACAAGCAAAACAAGCAACAAAGAGTGAAAACTACACACAGCTTAAAAACTGTGTATGTTGCTTGTTAAAATACAAGGTGTTCAGCTTGTCCCAGACCACCAGGGGTACGTTTTCCTTATTCCATTAAGACTGCACAAGGAGAGATGTCCTTTAAATGAGCAGGGTGTGAGCCTTTCCTCATAGCAGATTTCAGGGGCTCCAGCAGGATCTGGGCCACAGACTCCTAATGCAGCCTTGGCTTTCACTTGTGAAATGGGATAAACTGGGAGGGAGCCAGTAAGGAAATAAAAACACAGGGAAACATGAGCCTTGTAACACGCTGTGAGCGCAGTTTACAGAAACTTCCAGGACATACAGCAGGTACCAAAACATTCCCATGGATTTTTTGAGCTAAAATATCTCCACATAGTATTCAGCAAGATTAGACTCATATTACAACACACTTATGTGCTTTACCACAGCAGATATGTAGAGTGGGAGCAGATTTTAGGCATCTGTACCAACAGTTAAACAAATTGTTCAGGCAGAATTCTCTTCTTACAGCAACAACCAAGGTTCAGTGAAATTGGGAGCACAACAAATGGAGGAATATAAAAGCTTCCACAACTTGGAAATTCATAAGCCTTCTTGTGCATCTTGGAGAGCCACATGCAAGTAATGCATTAAGACCACAGTGTGAGTTTAATAAAAAAATCAAGAATAAATTTTGAGTCTTGTTAACAATCCACCACCCCCAGGAAAGTCACTGCTCCCAGGCAAACATCTCTGTGATAAAGGGACGGGAGAAAAGGGAACAAAATTGACAGATGTACAGAAATCCCTATGGGGATCTGAAGTCAGGCAAATAAAGCCCCACGCCAATCAACCAAATTAAGCAACGCTTGTTTACCTTTGCTGAAAACACAGGGAAATTTTCCTTACAGAAGAATTACAGCAGGAGAAGAAGCGCCCAAGAAGGCAGCCCCTGGCATTTTATGGAAAGGACACCTGACTCCAGCTGTCTGCAGCCCAGCACCCGTGAGCACCACGTCTGTGGGAGCATCACTCGTGTCTGCAGGACATCTCCAGGGCCAAGCCACGAGGGCTGGGCTGGGCTGTGACGGAGGCTTCAGTCTTTGATGTGCTGCCTCTGGGTTCTCTCAGATCACTGTGTCCCCATCCATGTCCCCACTTGTGCATTCCCTGTCCCAGCGAGCCTGGTTTGGCTTTTTCCCACTTATATGAATACCACATAGAGTGACCTGGCCCATTTATGATTCAAATACTGAATTTAAGGTCTGCTGACTTGGGTTCTGTGGAGAAGTAAAACATGCTGCCCCTTCTCTGAACCACCACAAAGATATTTAGCACATCAGTGGAACTTCATTTATTCATATCAACAAAGCATCTGGGCCAAGCATATAAATTCCTTTCTCACGTAACATATTGCAGTAAACAGAGTTACACCACCTATCAACTTATTTGTTTGGATTTTCCAGTAAAGATCTACTGCACAGAATATCAACTATTAACTATAAATCCACAGGGGATTTATTCAGCACTTATCCCTATTCACTGTATCAATGTAATTTAAGGTTTTCAGTTTTTTCAGACTTGGCTCTGTGTAGAGTATATGAAGTGTAAATACAATTAAAGAAAGCACATACATTTGTCTCCACCTTTCAAATATGGGTCACGCTGCCCTTTGTCATGAGTTTCTTCTATTCACAGTTTGTTCCCTTCCCTGTTCTTGCCAGCCAATAAACAGGTTAGTCAGTCTTGTCCATGTGACCCAGTTTTGTTATCCACAGAGCTGTTTGCTTAACACCATAAACACTAGGAAATGATAATATTAAGAATATTTATCCCACACAAATAAGGTATGGAAAAAGTCACAGATTCCTCTGAAAAACAGACCTGCTACAGATCACTAAACCAGTCCTACAAATGTGTAGATTGCTGTGTGGAGAACTGGCCTCCCATGCTGCAAAAATAAGTGTTAATATGCCACAAAGCCTGGGAAGTGAATAAATATTCCAATAGTTGCAGCCTCTGCTGCGTGACTGTACCTTGGAAAAGAGTATTTTTATTCAAATGCAGCCTTGGACAGAAACACTTCCCTTCTTCACCCCGAAAACACAAGTTGTGTGTGTCTGTCAGGAGCTAAACAAAGCTAACAGTGCACAGTCACCCTGACCTGAGATATAAGGTGTACCACAGGGAAAAAAAGGAAGAAGAAAAAGCAGCTGGAAGTTTGAAGAGCACATTTGTGAGTGGGAAATATAAAACCACTCTTGCTGAAGGATGTCTCTGGCTTCCACTAAGCCATGCTTTAATCTCCAGGTGACAGAGTATGACCACCTGGGTATATGAAAGGAAGAAATAAAAGCAAGAAGGCACAAAATAGCTGGAAAAGCCACTATTGACAATAATCCCCACAGTGAGGTCTGACCATTCTGGGCGTGGGGAGTCCCAAAAGCTTTGGGTCCTCCTTCCTACAGGGAAGGAAGCACGAGTTGTCTGTGGTGCTGCAACAAACAGCAAAGCTTCCACCACTGTTTCCAACTTAACTTTCACCAAGCTCTGGGAGACACCCAAAGGGAGGAGGAAGCTGGCACAGGGAGCAGCAGGAGGAAGTGATGGCTGGGTGGGGAACCAGCAGTGAGAACAGACAGCTGATGAACATGAAGTGACAGCAGTTCCAAACACACAGCAGTGGAAGTGGAGCTAATTAATGCCATTCAAGAAAGACAGTATCTTGCAAATGTTGGTTTTACACAAGAACATTAGGAAAGAAATAAAGAACAACATCAACGATATTAAATAGTGTGATAAATATGTGAAATGCAGGCCCTGGCTCTGCTCTTTCCCTGTCTTCCTCTGCCTGAAAGGATCCAGTCTGGCCATACCATGCACTCCAAGTCTTGTCCATGTCTCTGTCTCCCACCTGCACCCTCCTCAGCCATGTGGTGTGAGGGCATGTCATCCTCACAGCACCTCAGCTCCAACAAGTCATATCATTACACTTTTTTGTTGGTGTTATGAATATTCTGACAGACAAACTGGAAGACCCTTCAGAGGACAGATGAGTGTCTGCTGTGCCTCATTAATATCAACAATAGCAACCAACCTGAAATATGTACCATCACTAAGTGCAAACAGAATCAGTGGCTAATAGCCTATTAGCAACATAATTAGCAAATTGGATATTCATGCTTATTATCTAGCATTCAATTTGCAAACAATATTTTGAATGGATTAAAACACAACACTATGAGTCCAAGTCCCATGTGAAATGCAATGTTCTCAATTAAGAGGTTACTGAAGTCTCTCCATAATACACTAAGGTTTACTTTTGGAGTTCCTAGAAGGTCTGAAATCCTGTTATCCACTGAGACATTGTTTCACAGAGAGAGAAATAAAAAAAAAAATCAATTTCTCTTCTCCCCAAATAAAGAACAATTCCTAAGTGCCTTCCAACAACCATCATGCTGGCAGTGCTTTGTTGCCAGCCTTGGCTAGGTTTTCTTACCACACTGGGCAGAGAACTGCAAGGCTGAGCTTGTCCCTCTCCCAACTTCAACAATATTCACATGTAGTGGTCTGGGTTTAACCCAGCCCTGCTCAGAGGGCACTAGTGGAAATCCTTTTCCATTGTTCTAAGAAGACTCTTACCCTCTTTGGAAGTTTCATCTTGGTGGTCACACTCTACAGAGCCCATACAGTATAAAAATGTACTTTATCTGTTTTAAACCAACCTAGCAATTTCAACCAGAAAAAAAAAAAAGACAGTTTTTAGCTCTCATGTTTCAGGACACAGTGGAGTTCCCAACTTAATCCACCGCCTTCCAGATTTGGAAAAACTCGGCTCTTTTTTCACTCAGCCTTCTCCTCTCCAAACTGAAGTTACCGTTTCTTTGTTCTCCCTTTGTATCTCATCCAGTTCCACGACATCCTTCATATCATCTCAAGCCCAGATGAACTGATGCCCTATCACAGCACTCACCAGCTCCGTTCAGCCTTACACCTCCAGCATACTTGAATTGTCTATTACTAAGGCACAGGACTGTGACAATCCTATAAACAAATGTAATACAAGTGTCCTGTAGCTCATACCACCCTCTCTCCTTGCACAGCTCAAGTCAGAATAAGCCCAAAATAAGCCCAGAAGAAGCCCTGAAGGATGATCATGTTTGACTTGCAGCCTCACAGCTCTTTGGCTCCTTCTGCAAGGGAACCAGTCCTGCTCCTTCCACCCACACCCAACCTCAAGTGACAACTGCCCTGTCTTTCCCCTTCCCAGCCCTTCCTGGCCTGAGGGATTTCACAGACTGTTAAATTTCTGTGGGGAAAGGGAGAAAACTTTCACCAAAGGCTCTGGTTGGTTACACTTCCCTTATCACAGGGCCACCAATGACATTTACAACAGCAATCTCCACAGGAGCTCTGGAATGCAAGCCAAGAAATAGGGAATGAAACACAGCAGTTCAAGTTGGATTGGGTTTTTCTGTTTTGTTTTTTCCCTTTTCTTTTCAGGAGTCTGCCAGCAGAACTAAAATAACATTTACTTTGGTAGGACTAAAAGCAAGAGCTCAGCTGCATCCTGCTCTGATGTGGGGTTTAAATGTACTATGCAAAAACCTCATACCTTACTGGTGCCTGATTTGGGGATAGTTGTCACTACTGTGCCCTGGAATATGAAAGTTAAAGGTTTCCAATGTACTTAACTGCTTGCCCACAAGTTTATTCTCACTGGGGTTGAAACAAATTTCTTCTCAACCTTTTCACCACTGCTCTTGGGCCACCACACTCTCTTTTTACAGATGAGAGTGATGATGTTCAGGAGCCCTTAATGGCAATGCTTAAGGGACTTCACCAAACAGTCCTCGGGGCAACACATTCCACCATGAACTAAGAAACCACGATGGCTTTCACAGTGGAAGAGAAGCACGTGGAAAGGTAATTTCCAGCATTCCACCGAGTTCTAGATATTGCCAGAGGTGACAATACCACAAGCCTCTCCATTTATCTCCAGCCTGGCAGCACAGATGCCCTGATGGCACGGACTAAACTACTGATCAGTGCACCTTGGGTACTTCTTAACAGGCTTAGTGACTCTTCTGAAAGTGTTATAATTCAGGGAGACCGTCAGGAATTTGTCACACTCTGTCCTTTTGAAGAAAGCCTGAATAAAAGGCGTGTCCCCATTATCAGACAGTCCATTAATTAAATGATCCACATCCAGAAATGAGAGCAGGAATTCACAGGACTACATGTTCTTTTAGCAAAATGCTTTACCCTAGTGAACAAGTGATTTTTGGTCTTCCTCAAACACAAGTAAGGTAATGAAGAAATTCTGGAGAACCAATTAACTGACTGTCATCAGTTAAACAAAACATCCAGAGAAGAAATTTCTTCAGGAAAAATGATTTCAATTACACTTTCTCAGCTTTATAAATTATTTACCTCCAAGATTTTAGCCGACCAGTCAGTCAGACCAAATATCAGGCAGATTAGGGCCAAACATACATCAAGAAGGTGTTTAGTGCACTCTCTGCCCACAAGCAAGGTAAAATACACTTAGGTAGATACCAACAGGTGTCTCTTGTGTGAATCACAAATGTACCAGTGCTGGTTTCTCCTTCAGCCACTTGCAGCCACTATTTATGGTTACCTAATCAGCTCACTTCAGCGGCTACATGACTGTTTTAATAAGGTATTCAAGTATCTCATGGGAATGGATTCATTCAGTTAAAAAGAACATCAGCATGGCTTGAACCAGCAAAATGATGCCCATATTTTATCATAGCAGGATGGTATATAGTGACTAACTTTCTCCAGCTCTAATGCTGATTTGGTCTGGGTTTTTTACATTCCATTTAAGGCAGACAGGCTTCAAGGCAAACCCAGTGTTCCCTACAGGACCCGTTTAACACCTCCAGGTGCTCTGAAGCACAAATGTTTTTGTATAGATTTGCAACTATCAATACAACATTTGTGTACAGTTTGTGAGAAACTGATAAAATTAACCTGTATGACCCAAGCACACTGAAACAGAAGATGCTCAGGAGATCAGGAACTTTCATCAGCCACAAGTGCCTGAGGGAACCCAAGTTTTCCCGCTTGACACAGTGGAAAGAAAGTCTAAAGCAGGAATTCAATTAATGGTTCTTCATTTTCTTGCTGGTTTGAATCTGTGAATCTGATTCCTTTATTACTCAGGGAAAGATGTAATATGGAAATCTGGAGTCCTTATCTTAGTTAACTGGCACATAAATAGAGGTTTAGAAAACAAGCGATCTTGTTCATTTTGGGTCACCAGTTGAATTACATGTGGTGCTTCCCATTCTACCAGCTTTTTAAAATATTACAGTTTATAGTTACTTACCAAGAGATTACAATAGAATAAACTGTTTGCAAAAAAAGAAAAGGAAAAGCCAAATCCAAGTTCCAAAGTGAAAAGCTAAACCCACCTTCTGGTTCAAGCAGGTTTTTAATTAAAAGAGTGAGAGAGATGAAAAAGTAATTTTCAACATAAGAGTTGACAGACTGGAGAGAAGCTCAAATGCTGAACAGTTATAAACAATTCAGCTGTAGCCAAATCCTACGAGAGAAACAAATAAAACCAACAATTGCAACAACACTGTGGAGCAAGGCTTGGGTTCATGATTTCATATAATATGCAGTATAAATGACAAAAATCCACCAATTAGACTGCACTTTACAGGACCCTTTCACACTTCCAGACAACCAGCAAGGAAATGTTGATATCTGAGGATCTCAGCAGGATATTGCTTTCAGTTTAGGTTAAAATTTATAGACTCTTAGGTATCAATAAATATCACTATAATGAATATATTAGTACATGTGTCATCGTGTACTGCACAACACTCTGTCACTCTGAATAAAAACAGTAAGCCTGAGCAAACTGTAACAAAAAAATGCATTTTCTCCTAAAAGTGTATTATTGAGAAAGAGTGTCCTCCCAAGAGCTAAACTCCTGCATTTAGAGGAGCTGGCACTGTACTTCTGTCCCATCTGCTTTGGCAGGTAAGAGAGCTTTGCAAAAAAAAGGAAGCAATATAGTTTGATGAGTTTAATTTCATAAAGTTTTATACCTTCTCTGTCAATCTGAAGTCTCATGTGAGGAAAGTTTCAAAGTGATTCTCAAAGTTTTAGCCCAGCTTTGGTGACAAAAGAAACTCTCCTCAAGCAGGTGGATTACCACAGGAGAGAAAATGTCAAGGAAATGTTTAAGTTTTCAGTCGAGCTTTAAAAAAGGTTCCTTTTCCTCTTTCCTGCTTTGAAGCATAAGAAGGTGTTTATTTCAGGAACTCATTAAAAATGAAGATCATGTCCTCAAGAGAAAGGAAAGAGGAAAAGCCATCAGTCACCAAGGGTGCTGTGGGATACAGACACTTGGGATGAAAACTAAAATCCACTGGAAACCAAAGAAACAGAGCCACGCTGGGATCCAGCTCCATGGGACACAAGCCAGCACACAGCTGGGTGGGAAGGACTGGTCTCCTTGGGAGAAACCAGAGCAGAAGAAAGAAGGAGAGTGAAAAAGGAAAATCCCACCTTGGAATATTTTCTGTGGTATGAATCTTTCAGGGACATTGACGTATTTTTTCCCACTTAAAGGTGCCCCACCTTGCTGCTCTTTGCATTACACTGGCAGTTCTGAAGGCAGCTCTGAACTGGCATAAATGACTTGAGCAGAGCTGCTACACCAGCTGAGGATGCCCAGGCACATAAAATAAACACTTCTGCTCCTCAAATGTTTTCCGTGGGTTGTGAAGGCTGAAGATTTCACCTTGCTTTGTTCTGCACACTCAGTTGACCTGACTGACAACTGGCACTCACAGTGACACAAACCCCTTGCTTTTCAAACCTGTCAAAGTGCAAAGGCCAGAGTAAAAAGCAGGCTTTGTCAGAAGTTAATTTGTTCCATGATGACATTTTCAAATATTTGTTTAGGGTCATCTCCACCAGCAGGTAAACACCATGCTGATGGCAAGGTGATGCACACGTGTTCATGCAGCAGGAGTTTATTAAGAAAAAAAATAAAAGCATGTTTGTCTTCTCTAACACTTCTTCAACCCATGAAAAATGGTGGGTTCAGTTGAGTTTTGCAGGTGGTGCCTGTGGCATTTGCCACAGATAACACCTCAGATAACACAGGGAGCCACAGATAACACCTCAGATGGCACAGGGTGCCACAGATGACACCTCAGATGACACAGGGTGCCACAGGTGACACCTCAGATAACACCTCAGATGGCACCTCAGATGACACAAGGTGCCACAGGTAACACCTCAGATGACACAGGGTGCCACAGATGACAGCTCAGATGACACAGGGTGTCACAGGTAACACCTCAGATGGCACACGGTGCCACAGATGTCACCTCAGATAACACCTCAGATGACACAGGGTGCCACAGATGTCACCTCAGATGACACAGGGTGCCACAGATGTCACCTCAGATGACACAGGGTGCCACAGATAACACCTCAGATGACACAAGGTGCCACAGATAACACCTCAGATAACACCTCAGATGGCACAGGGTGCCACAGGTGACACCTCAGCTCCAGGGACAGCACCGGGGTACCTCAGACTCACAGGCAAGGGAAGGAAGCAGAGGCAAAGCAGCGCCTACAGGGGTGAGACGCCTTCTTTGAGGGCAAAAGCCATGAGGGATGTTTGGTCCTGACCCTGAGATGGCTCTTCCCTGCCATGAGAAGCCTCTCTGCCCCCCGTACCACCTCACCTCGTGCCCACGAGAGGGCTGGTCCGGCCAGCCGGCGCCCACCAGACCCTCCTCTGTCCTGGTGCGCTTGTGCTTTCCAGCAGTGGGTCCAAGAGGATGGACCAGGGCTGAAAGCAAAGGGCAGGAAAGGGGTTACAGGTTACATTCCTGGGGGCTCTTGCCTTCCCCAGCAGCTTTCACCCTCGCCAAGATGACTGAGTCACCTGGAAAGAAGGTCCTCCAGGAGGGCCATTCTCTATTCACCACTAAAGGTATTTACACCACTCAAGTCAAGTAAAACAAAACCAACCTTGAATTAAATGTATTTTAAAGCAATAAAACCCTATAGGCCATTCAGTGCAAGCCACAGTTCTGTCCTGGTTCCTGGCCCTGCTTCAAATGACAGCAAGTGGTGAAAAAACCCAAACTAACTGTGTCTCTTTGCATGAGTCCTCCTGATCCCTCCCTCGGGAACCCACAGCCAGCACATCTTGCTGGTCCCAGAAGGAATGGCATGCTTATAACCTGCCATTGCCTGCAGTAGGCAGGTAGACAAGCTTTTCTACCAAAAAACAATGCCGTTTCACTTCAAACTTTTCATCTTCTTCAGACCTGAACAGTATCAGTGTATGATAGGAGAGGGGCTAGGAACTCCACTAAGGGTTTGGATGCACAGCAACTTTTGCTGCTCCCACAGAAATTCCAGCTTCTGGAAAGCTGGAATACATCCTTATTCAAAAAAATATATTAGAACCCCCAAGAATCAAGGTAAAAAAATCAATTGGCCAACAGTAACATTTCTTTTTTACTACTCCTAGGAGGAGACAGTGGGTAACAAAGGATCTGTGAGTAGCAGGAGTAGAAACAGGCATCATCTTGCTTATGCTTTTCAGGCTATAATATGGTTCAGAAAATCCTATCTTAATATCTCCTGGAGCAGGCAGAAATTGTCCTGGCCACTGCACTGATAGCAACAGCATCCTGCAGCCTTACTGAAGTCATGTACAATAACAAACTAATAACAATATACTACACCAGAGTCATGTCCTGGGAGGATATTGGCTAATTGGATAGATATCATTTAAGAGAGACATAATGTTTCATCCAGCCAGAATCATTTGTAGTGTACTTAAAGATCTATTATCAGAAGTAATGGCTACAGACACGTACACACGCTAGACTAAGTTAATGGGCCAGATTACTGAGCTTCCCACAGCAGTGGCATGCTGGAAGGGGAATTTCAGGGGAAAGCAGCTGGGCTAAAAGAGCCAGTGGAAGATTTCCACAGGTCAGTTACCTGCCAGTTCCAAATGTACCCTTCCCACTGACATGGCAGCTGGGAGTGGCCCAGAGGCTGGCAAGGGGCACACATTTTATTACACTCCATTCTTCATCGGATCAGGTCTCTTGAAAGTCCATCTCTGAAGAGAATGGTAGCTGAAGGTATCCAATCCCTCTCCATCTGTGGTGTGGAAATGGGGAAAGCCTCATGTAGGAACCCCTCCAGTTCCATAACTACATAAGGAGTTATATGGTGGAGGAGCTCAGTGCACTGGTTTTGATTAATTTTGATTAATTTTTTAAAATCTCCATATGTACAGTGGTCAGTAAAACATTTGCAAATAGCAGGGAAATGGAAAAACATTAATACATGACAATTTTAGCCGAAATATGACTTAACCAAAACACAGCATGGTTTCCAGTGACACACCCTATTCACATCACTCTCTTTCTCTGGAAAAGCTGCTTTCAAAATGTATCTGTGAAAAACATCAACATAATTCGCTCCAGCCTACTGTACATCCCAGTTTCTGCTACCAGTGCTCATTTAATAGAGGGTCATGGGATCTGAGCACAGGCTTTTCTCATTTACAAAAGCATCTCTTACTACCCAGAAAAGTCTTATCTCAAATTCTTTAACTATATGCCTTGTTTCATTGAAGGCTGCATTTTGGTTAAAAATTAGATTGGAGCTGGCGTGTGTAACACACCATCAGTGACATCTCAAGCTACTAAGAGGACTGGTGCAGATTTCTTAGTAAAGAATTCTCAGACAAGCCCTTTAAAATGTCTCCCAGAAAGGGGAGACTTTCACACTTAAGTCAACATTACAGATCTTCAGATGCAAAATTGACTGACTGCAAATTTACAGCTTCATGAAGAAAGTGAACCCCTGAGAAACAATAACGAGAAAGGAGGAGCTGCACGAGTCACAAACTATTCAAGGCACAAAACCTCTTCTCACATCCCGAGGTGAATTCAGCTGGATGATTTAAAATATTTATACTGAAGTGATAAGAACTTAAAAGAGGAGTATCTTGATAACCATCTAGAATAAAGACTATTGGACATATTCTCTGTTATAATCTGGTGACTAAATGTAAAGCTTGAACTGCTGGTTTCAAGGCTTCAGAAGCTCAGTGTTGAATATAAAAACACCATTTAGCTAACTGGTTTCTGTGTTGAACATAAAAATATGGGTTAACTAACTGTTTTCCTGAGGTTCACTTCCAAAATTCCCTCAGGCAGAGTAAATACCCCCTGTTTGTCACTGAAAGGGTGCCAGTCCCAGAGTTGTATCTCCAGAACAACTGCACCCTCATTATAATTCTCACGGTTTGTCAAGAACTCGCTCTGCTGATATTTTGTCAGTAAAGTTTAATTAAACAAAAGCACTCGTGCACTATGAATCTGCAGCTGCAATGATGAGCTGGTGCACAAGGTGAAGTCTACGGGTGTTACCAAAGCCTAAATCAGCAATCTTTAGGATCCAAACATAGGAATGAAATGGTTTAAGCCAATTATATATGACAACCTCTTCTACGTGAAGGTGCAGTAAGCGTTTCAGAAGAATGATGCCCAAGGTCCTGAACATCACAGCTAGATTAACAGTAAACAGAACAGCTCAGAGGTTGCTGATGGGCTTAGTTGCCTGCACTCTCACTGCAATGCTTTTTGCCTGCCCATGCCAGGATGTCAGAGAGTGAGTGAAGGGGCACAACTCGGGGACCCCAGGCTCCATCCCCACTGCCAGTCTGGTCACTGGCTCTCCTTTTGGAAGGGGCCAGTCTGGTCACTGCCACTCCTTTTGGAAAAGAGCCATTCTGGTCACTGCCACCCTGTTTTGGAAAGGAGCCAGTCTGGTCACTGCCATTCCTTTTGGAAAAGAGCCAGTCTGGTCACTGGCTCTCCTTTTGGAAGGGGCC
>JAWWMP010000165.1:7710249-7733920 GCA_035047865.1 Dendrocincla tyrannina
AGTCTGGTCACTGCCATTCCTTTTGGAAAGGAGCCAGTCTGGTCACTGCCATTCCTTTTGGAAAGGAGCCAGTCTGGTCACTGCCATTCCTTTTGGAAAGGAGCCAGTCTGGACACTGCCATTCCTTTTGGAAAGGAGCCAGTCTGGTCAATGTCACGCTGTTTTGGAAAGGAGTGAGCTCGGGCTCATGGAGGGAGCTGTGCCTTGGGGATGGAGAACAGCCACTGGCCTCTTTTACTTAATTGTGAAGGCTCTGGTGCCCCTGAGAAGGTGCTGGCACAACATTTACTGCATAAACACGCTGCTCCCAGTGCACAATGCACATTCCCCACATGCTGCAAAGGGGGAACACGTGCTCAGGAATTAACATGCTGTGCTTCTTTCCATCAGAGACATGGCTGGTTTCTAAAAAAGTGGGGTTTACTCGAGCGAGAGAGCACACACCTTTTAATACAGAAATTCATTAGAAACTATGCTGAGTCAGAAATACACCTGCCATACCTCAGACATCACACAGCTAAATGTGTCCCAGCATAGGAAACAAAAAGCTTTTCCTAGTACAACTGAAACTTAAATCTGATCACTATTTAGAAGCAGGAGTTGTATTCGCATGAGCACAACTGTTGCACACTGTTATCCCCCCCTTCCTGAAAGAAAAGACATGTTAAAACTGCTGTCCTCAATTATCAATAGCAGTGGCACTTTGTTTGCTCCCCAAGGGTGCAGAATGTGCCTGTCTAACCACAGCAAAACAGGAGCACACAGCATTTACAGTGGCAGTCACCCCCACAAGTGAGCACCCGGCAATTCTCCCTCTCAGCACCTCTGACATGAGCAAAGCCACTCCTGTAAACTGGCTGGCAACGCGCCCGTGTCGTGTCCTTGTGTGCTGAGTGCTCCACACTGACACTCCCAGCTGGATCTCTCAGCTCAGACACAGAGCTCTGTGCTAAGAAAACCAAAATTCGGGGTCAGCTCCACTGCCACCCCAGCTCCAGTGACATTATTTTCTCCTGGTTTCCCTCTGTTCCTTGAAATCTCCAAGTTCCAGTCCACAAGTACAGGTATTTTCCCATTTAAAAATAAAGCAATGAACCTTTCTGTTGAAGAATGAAGACTGAAGAAAGAAAATAGTTAGAAAAATCACCATATTTTAACATTATTGTTCTTTCCTGGATCAGCTGGGGGAAAAAAGAAAAAACAAAGGCAGAAAGTAAACAGCAGTGCTGAAAGCAGTTCATATTGTCAGAATTCCTGGCCTGTGAATTCCAGGTGCTACTTCTCAGGCAGGCAGGAAAATTAGTTTCCAAAAAACATTGATTTTAGCATGACAGTGTTTTTTGGGAGTTAATGACATGCAAATCATGATGCATTGATTTACATTTTTGATTAGGACAAGACTGAGAAGTTAGAAAACAGAGCAGTGATCCTCCTGTAGGTTCCAGCAAAGGTGTTTCAGATATGCAAGAAACATGAATAAATAACACGGAGGAAATAAGAAAAGGTCAAAAACAAAGAAGGATTAAAGGCTGAAGATAAATAACTTGCCTCCACTATCCTTATCAAAGAGTTCACACTATCTAGGGTGCATACTTTTTTAATTAATGAAGAACTAGTTCGATGGGAAAACCTACGTCACACTGGGGCTCTGAGGAGCTCCTCTAGAAACTCCCAGTCCTGTCACACTGCGAGCTCCAGCTCCCCCCAGAACAGTCTGACCTCGGGAGGTTCAGGGAAACTGAAGTCTGCCAATGAAACTTAAGAAAGACATTTGATCAAATCTCTTGCATAATTCACTTTCTGGTCTTTGGGCTGAGCTGGAGAAGCATCACCACACCTCCCAGCATATCCCACCGATGCCTGACCTGAGACACATCCTAAAGGGAAAAGCTGCAGGACCACTCGCTCCAGGAACACAGGGCAAGGAGCAGAAGTGCTATTTCCAGGATGCAAACTACTCAGAAAGTGCTGTGGCCACCCTGCAAGCAACACACAGTGAGAAAGAGGGGTATTTCTGAGTGGAATGCCTAAGAAGTAACCTAGGGGCTGAAGCAGCTGGGAAACCTGTAAGCTAAACAGAAATAGCCTCAGCTGAGACAGAGAAGCACAAATGTGGGGGGAAAGAGAAAAGCTGGGATAATCAACCTCAAGAAATTAAAAATTGCATTTTCTGGACCTCCCAGCAGGGGAAAAGCATGAGTGCTGTGGGATGAAACAGGAGCCACCAAATGACTCAGTCACAGTCAAGGAAAGGATGTCTCAGATGGCCCTGACTCTCAGCTGTTTCTTCATGAGCTTTTAATTCTAGTTTACGGCAAGATACCCGGAAAAGATGTGAGGAATATTGCTGCATATGGCCAGTCTTCAAACCTGCCTAACTAAATTCAGCTGCTACTTTTTCTAGTTGAATTCTTCTAAACCAGCCAGCTGTGGCTAGAGAAGAAAGACCAAAGCTGTGCTGCAGTTTGGAGGCACTGCAGAAAATCATTGCAAATGCCTGGGGAGTGCTTATACCCAATATATGTAAGATCATGTAGGCCATCAGGTTTGGGACTGGGAAAAACACTGCCACTAATCAGCAAGAGCCTTTTGAGGTCGTTTTGCCTCCTTCTCGAAGACCAGACATGTTTCTTCTTAGCTGGGACCTGGCTAACCTGCTCACCCCCTCCTGCCACGGGCAACATCTGTTTCCCTACACTCTGCCTGAGCTCTCATTTGATTTCTGGAGAATTCATATATTCAGTCTAAATGGAGTCCTTGAATTTTTCATATAGAAGATATGGGCAAAGTTAATGTCCTGTGACATCCAGGAGGACAGCTGGGACTTCAGTGTCTTGGAGCTATGAAATGCACATAGGTGTCTGTTCAAACATCACTGCATTTCAGAGAGGCTGAGGACCTGTCAGCTTCCACTCACATCCATACCCAAGCCTGAAAAGTCTTGCTGTGCTATCCAGCAGCAGAGCCCAAAATTTCTGAGCAGGTACTCTGGCTCACTAAGTGTAGCTGCAGCTTTTGAACAGGACAGAAACCTGGAAAGGGTGGGTCCATACTTCATAACCCATTTCCTTGGGGTCTTGTCAGCTAACCCAGTGGATCATAAAATTATAGAATGGTTTGGGTTGGAAGGGACCTTAAAGATCATCTTGTTCCGAACCTCTGCCATGGGCAGGGACACTCTCCACCAGACCAGGTCACTCAGAGCACCATCCAGCCTGGTCTTGCTGGATGTGAGAGTTCTCCCAGTTCTCCCAGTTTCCCACTGCAGGCAGGGGTGGGGAGTCCATCAGCACCTTGCTGAGCCTGAAGACCATGCTCCAGGTAGACCAGGCAACATCCACTGCTGCTTCATCCCCGCATTCCCTCAGGTGGAGCAGTGCTAGTCCCTGTTATTCGTTCCACAATGACAAGCAGATTAAGGCCATGCTGTGCTGGGTGATACAAATGTACTACAACAGAACCGTGGGGCTGGAAGGATGATGGTGTTTATTGATTCTCATTCTTCACAATCAAGGGTAATTAGGCAATCACAAGTCTAATTCAGACAGGTCCACAGGAAATCTAATGCACTCAGCAACACACAACCAGTCTTAAAATAACATTTGGTGGCAATAAAATAACACAGCACACCTGAAGACACAGCTACAGACCTTGGGAAGAAAGGGGGAAAGATTCAAAGTGTTACAACCTCTATCCTGAAGAACTTCTTCAAATAACACACAAAAATAAAAGCTGCAAAAAGCCCTACCACTTATTATATATTTATTCCCAACAGAGATGAGCCACTGTAAAAATTATATTAAAGTTCCCCCTGCTAAACTGCATTTCATTCTCCCAAGCCTTTGATTGTTTTAATGTGTTCCTGTGTTTTCAATATAAGCAAAGGAGAGCCACTCTGCTTCACAGGGAAGTCACAACCTTGATCCACAAACAGCTTTAAACAAAGATAGTGTTTGTTTTGAGGACTTTTTTTTTTACCCTCCCTTGACAGAGAGTCCCTTCAACAAGGCAGGTTATTCTGAGAGGGCTTAAACAGAGCCAAGAGCATGGGAAAGGAGAAAGGGGAGGTATAAAAAAGGAAAGGATGGGAAAACTTCCAGGAGAAGAATAAATTCACCGGTGCATTCAGTTACTTGCAGGGAGGTTTTGCGACTTCAACTGTGTTAAAGAGCCAGACTGACTTAGACAGGGGGTTTGGAGTAAACGTGCCAAGAGCTGACTATTTCCCACTGCTTTTACTACTCCACGGGGCCCTCTGGAAGCGCTTCCCCGCTATTCCTCCTCTGATCCCGACCCCCTCTCCTCGCCCATCCTGCCGCTCGCAGTCAGGCACACAGTGCATACAGAGGGAAGGTCGCTCAGCTCTCAGCGGGGATTCAGCATTCCCTGCATCCTTGCTTACTTCCTGCCCTCTTCCTTCCGCGCGAAAAGTCAGGATGCTCTTGTACCCCCGCAAAATCTTCCATCCCAGCCCCCTCTACGAGGGGTCCACCTGCCCCGGCCAGTCCAGCCCACCTGCCTTCATCCCCACCCTCCCCATCCTCCGCACCGCTGCATCCCCCGCCAGCTCGGGAGGTCCAGCCCGGTCCTCACCCCGGGATGCGGGCGGGATGCTCCGAGCCTCGCACCCCGAAATTCCGCCGCCCAGCCCCGTGGAGCATCTCGGGGGGGTTCCCCTTTCCCCCGCCCGTCCCCCCTCCCCGGTGCCCCCATCCCCGACCCACCTGCCGGGAGCGGCTCCCCCCGCTCCGGTGCCTTGCACACACCGCCCGGCTCCGCCGCCTCCGCCGCCGCGTCCCGGGGGGGGAACCGGGCCGGGAGCCGCCCCCGGGCCGCCCCCTGTGCCCCGTGGGTGCCGCCGGCCCCGCCGCCCTCCCCACCGCTCCCGGCGATGCGATAGGTACCGCGTTCTGCTGTCCCGGAGCTCCGACAGATCACCCAGCGCCGCTCCCCGCGCACTCCATAGTTTTGGGGGGGGGTGTTTCTTGTGGTTTTTTTTAATCTTTCCGCCCCTCCGAGTGCGACCCTGGGGGTTTGCAGCTCTCAGCTCGGTGGGCGCCTCCCGAGCGTCCAGCAGAGGGATGGGCGCAGCGAGGATGCCCAGAGAGGCTCCGTCCGGCAGCCCCGCCGCTGCCACGCCAGGAGTCACGAACTTCTGCCGACACACCGATTTCCCCGAGGGCTGGAGGGCGCCAGGCTCAAGCCACGAGGTGATCCACGCGTGGGGTGCAGTCCCGGCCGGGGATGCGGGCAGGGATGCACAGCCCGGGCTGCGCGGATCTCCCGCACTCCCGACCGCATCCGCATCCAGGGGCGGCTCCGCAGGTGGCTCCAGAGGCACCGGAGGATGTCGCCGCACGGGCTGCGTGGGGGAAGCTCGCTCTGGGAAACACTCCTTTCGAGCTGCGGTCGCTGCCGAGCCACTGGGAGGACTGGGAGACCTGAGAACCGCAGTCTGAGCCCTTGGTGGGCGCAACAAAGTTTGGACCAGGGTAAAAATGTCGCTCTCAAAATACCTTTGACTCTTTTGATCCCCAAATGACACCAACTTTGAATCAATAATGCCACTCGGAGCAAATTTCCTGTTACTCCATGCAAGGATATGGATTTTGGACCACTTGAAGGTGTCAGCCCTTAGGCACAATGCCACACTGAACTTCAGCAATGACCCTTGCTGTATTTCTCAATATAGGCTATTTCAAACTAAATTGGACAGAAAATACACATAAATATCGTTAGTAACTCACGTTTGGACTTTCTGAACTGCTTTGTACACCTACCAAACTTTTTGCTATGTTAGCTCTCAAATAGCTCTTTTTCAACAAGAAATGTCCTTGAAAAGGAGAATATTCTTTAATATACACAGAGCAACTATGTTACCTCATGAATATTAATAAACATTAAATTTCGTGCCATGAAAATAATTTTCATGCAAAAGGTCTTGTGCCCATAAGTGGATTCAATAAGTGGCAAATTTCACACTTATGACACATGGAGGTCTTTCCTTTCAGATGCAGTGAAGGATGTTGGGAATGCCAAGCTCTCCAAATGTGTCATCCTTAGGGGAAATTAAAAGCAAACAAAAGCAACCAGAATTAAGCAAGCAAACAAACCCAAAGAAGGCTGTTTGGTTTGAATGGAATTTCTTGCCTCTTCTGAGCTAATTTATCCATCCCTACATTTTGCTCTTTAAATTTTAAAGCATCTGAACATTTGTTCTGTCAGTCGAGAAAAAATGGACTTACTTAAACTCATGTTAGATCCCCTGGGGATATCATGGGGAAAATAGGACAGCAGTGCTAGGGAGAAAAACTCCATCTACAGCATCTTTTACAATTAAAAACTTGCAAACAGGGAACAGCAACAACAGGAAAAAATCACCCCAACAAACCAAAGCAACAGTGACAAGTATCTCGTTCATTTTTATACTTTAATTCAAAACTCAATATCGTATCCAATGGCCAGTGTACAGAAAGGGGAAATGGAAATTACGCATGTCAGTGGCAAGAGCTGAGAGTGGAGTGCTCAGTTCTACATCCCTGTTTTTACTGACATCTAATTAACATATACAATCTTCATCAAATTTCACAGGGAAATCCCAAACTAGGACCACATTAAACAGCACGTAATTCAAATATGCTGTAAATGCTGACAGAGACAACAGTGAAGCACAAACCTAAGTCACCCAACTTTTTAACTGTGATGTCTGAAACCTTCCCTTGATGAGTTAAGTCCTACCAAAGCTTTATCTGCAATTAAATACATTTTCAGTTTCTAGATGTTTAGGTTTCATCCTTTAAAAAATATTATTATGACCTTCAGGGGCTTCAGCTGAGTAAGAGCAAAAAAACCCAGGACAAAGCAGCTTCTCCCGACTCTAACCAGTTGCCTGAAAACCTTGGTAGGTTGAGATGTGATGTTAGGGAGTTTTGTCTGTGACATTTTGTCCTGGAAGAAAAGGAGGTACAGCAAGGGAAAATCTCTGTATTTCATAGATATTACACAGCTGTGCAGCTTCAGGGAACGCTCTTCCATGGGATTATACAGGCCTGGAGAAGGAACACTTTGTAGGGTTGAGACCCATGTTTCTTATTCACAGCAGAGGAAGTTTCAAGGACTTTTTAACCTCTCATTGTTTCAGATTAATGACCTGGTTCCAGGGCATTCTGATCATTTTGAATGCAAGTCCAGCACTGGGTTTTTAAAACTCTGTCAAACAGAACCTGCATGTAGATGAATTGCAAGGAATTAGGGTAGGACTAAAGCAACAATGTGGCTGACTCCAAACTTAGAGGTAAAAAGTTAAATATTTTGTTTAAAAACTTCAAACGCCTACATATCCCTTGGCATTTTATAAGTTTCCAGAATGATCTAGTTGTATACATTAGCCAGGAATTTTATTTAGCGCTTTTGTTTTTGTTAAATACTCATAAGAACTACTTTCATGGCCAAATTAAATCTTTTAAGGTCTTTTGAAGAATGTATTTTCTTCCAAGACAAGATGTCAACCCCCTCACTCTTAAGGAGCCCTTAAATTGTCCTGCCCATGTGATGCTCACACTGAATTCCCAACCCTTTTCCATGCTCTGTTCAATACTCTCGAGATCTGACTTCCTAAGCCCTTTTCGGGTGGGATGTTTTGACATCTTTATCCCATTACTGTACTTTGCTTCCACACCCCTTCAGTAACTATTTTCCCCCTTCTATTCAGAAATGGTTTATCAGCTGGACTTAATAAGCCAGCTTCTTAAGCTTAAACCAATATAAAGTTAAATTAATGCAGAAATTTTTTTCCCTGTGACTTTGAATAAATTTCTCCAGCAGTTCTTTATGTTCTTCAAGAATAATAGAAGTCATTAAAAGCCTCAGTTAGACACAGATCTGGAAGAGGTGTAAAATACATGAATGTCTCCTGATGTAAGATTATTGTGCCCTTTAAAATAATAGGGCATTTAAATATGAAAAACTTTGTGTCAATTTTTACTAGGTTCTTTGCTCTCCAAGATAAAACACTTTTTTAAATTAATGACTGACATGGAAAGAAATCTGTTCCTTTTCCATTACAGATAAATTACCATGGAGCCCTGTGCTGCAGGTTTTCACTATTTAAAAAAAAAAAGAGAGAGAATAAAAGGCTTCCCTAACTTCCCCTCCTTACCTTGTTCATGTTGAAGAAAATAATTCTTCTAGAAATTAGTAGACAAGTGAAAATTTTTTATATATAGCAAAAATTAAATAATAAATCATCTGAATGTCCTGTGTCCAAAGTTTGTGTGCCTCCTCCTGATGCATGTGTGACTTGTAACATGGATGTTCCGATTTCCATGCTTAATTCATTTCCTCCTCAGGTTACACACATAGTGACACAGTGACACAACAATTTATTTTAAGGGCTTGTTTCCAACTGCCCTGTCACGAGTGCTGGGCATCATCATGACCTCCCAGGCCATACCTTCCACTGGTGCCTCCACACTGGTGGGTGATGTTGGTTGGTTGTGGCTCCACTGCCACTCCTCTACCAGAGACAACACAAACACAAGTGGCTTCGTGGTGTGCATAAACTGGCACAAGAATTTACAGGTTAGGATCAAAGGCGTCTTGCTCAATCTGCTCTGAAGCCCTGAAGGGAGGCTGTGGTTTAATGCAGAGCTGGGGAAGGGTGGTCACCCTCCTCCTCCTCCTCCTCCTCCTGCTGCTCCTGGAGCTGTGCTCCCTCCCAAGCACCACAGACCATCCCTCCTCATCTCCACAGCTTCCTCCAGCTGCAAGTGCAGTTTCTAAATGAAGAGCCTCCTCGTTCTCATTGCTGTGTGCAGCAGATGTTGTACTTGTGTGCCTCTGCCTTGCTTGGGCCCACATCCACTGGAAGCCTTTAATCAATCAGATTTGCTGTCTGAACTAATTGAAATCAATGAGAACAATAAAATAGAACACAACAAAGAGAAACTGGAATTTAAATGTACCTCGGGCTTTCACTGAGTATTCCCCGAGTCCCACAGCCAACTATGCTGGTTTATAGAAATTGCTATTTTATACACACTTCTGTTTTTTAAACTGAGTAATTCCATTCTTCTTTTTTTTCCATGAAGTCTCTCCATACTTTCTATAATTCCATCTATATCTGGATTCTCATTAATTTATCCTTTTTTTTTAAGTTGGAGCCATCAGATTTAGCATAGAAGAAAGGAACAGCGACACATTATTGTGCTAGATTGTACATTTAAACCCTTTTCTTACAGACTGGATGGATCAGCATTCTCTTCTGCATCTCTATAAATAATCAGAGAAGTAGCTCATTTGCCACACTTTTTGCTAAGGACAAAGCTGAGTGAGGGCAGGTGACCCAAGAAGGTTCACCAGAGGGGTGTGTCAATCACAAATACTATGGAAAACAAGTGTTACCTCATTCAAATGCTTGTGCTGTTGGCAGAGAGTTTCTCTCTCTCTCTAAAAATAGGTATCATTTAAAAAAATATATATTCCCCTCAAAGGAATTTAGCATTTGGCTCTCACAGAAGCCATGCCAAAATTGACATCATACACAAAATATAAATTGTGGTATCAGAGTAAAAAACCCTGCTCTTGTGCACCTGCGAAACTGAGTGACAGGGATAACAAACTGGCTTTGCACTCTCCAGCCAGAGCAGAATCAGCTTTGATGGGCTCGTTTGTACAATATCAGGCAAGTGACTCTTCAAGGTGCTGGTCCTGGAGGCAGAGGGAGAATGTGGCTTCAGGCTGAGAAAGCTCCAGCTTGGCAGCTCCAGGATTGTCCACAGCTGATTTCTCTTCAGAGCGGAGGGAAACCTTTCACACAGACCTCCCAGGAACAACAAGTGACAGGATCACACAATGGTTTGGGGTGGAAGGGACCTTTAAGGCTCATCCAGTCCAGCTCCTCTGCAGCCAGGAGGGGCATCAGCTAGATCAGAGCCTTATCCAGCTTAAATCTGAATGCTTCCAGGGGTGGAGCACCCACAGCCTCTCTGGACAGCCTGTCCCAGTGTCTCACCACCCTCATCATAAAGGTTTTGTTCCTTCAGTCCCTGCTCAGTTCATCACAGCAGCTCTCACAGGCAAAGCTCCTCCTCTGGCTAATGGAACTAAGGAAAACAGTGAAACATCCTGCAGGTTATTCCTATTTCCACACATTAGCACACCTGTCTTTAAGAATTAACCGTGCAGGCATGCAGGGTTAATTATGTTGGCGTTCACAATCACCTCACCCTCACCCAAACCTGTCTGAGATTCAGAGGTGTTTGAAGTGCCAGACCCACTTTAAATCCGAGATATCTGTGCACAGTTTAGGAGAAAAGCAGGTAAGAGCTGTTTGGGGTCCGTGGTGCCAGGTTCAGGGTGGCACTGCAGCCCTCCAGACCAGACCTACAACAGCTTAAAAGAGTGGAAATTCTATATTCTGGCTACTGTCAGTGTTGCCTCAGCATATGTGGGAAGATCGAAAGGTATGTTAAAACTTGGTTTTGCTCAGTGTTTTGCCTGTGCTTATGTACCTTTCTGGGTAGGAACAGACTTAATAATTTAGTGAATTTAATACTAAATAGTGAAGGCAAGATCAAATGAGGCCATTTCATGCCCACAGATTTGTGTGGCCATGTGCTTACAGTCAAAGAGTCATTACAGCAGTGTCTGAGGGTATCGAGGAAAGAATTCAAAAGTGAAGTATCATGATTTTAATGCTTTTAGAGTGATTTCCAGCACCTTCACATGCCAGACATTTCCATGCACTGCACTCCTGTTGTCTTGGTAAGCCATAGCTAATTAGCTGTAGGCTGTCCTGCTGCTAACTCAGGCAACAAACCACTCGTGACTTCAGCAGATGTTCTCCTTTTCCTGCCAGTAGGAATATTTGCTAACATTTTTTTCACATCACGGCTTTCTGTCTCAAAACTTATTCCTCAGGATCAGGAATATGCCACGTTAAACCACTCAGAGCTGTAAATATCCCTTTAGTAAGGTTGGTGCTGGCTTGCAAGGTACACCAGATTTTTATAGAGTTGAATTATATAAGACAGGGATTACACACACTCCACCTCTTTAAAAATGAGAGTTTATTGAAGTTTGTTGTTAAAAGAAGGACTTCATCAAACCCATGGAGGATTTCTGCTGTCAGCATTCACTAATCAACACCTCAGGGAGGTCCAACCAACCTTTGATAAAGAAAAGCAGATAAGTTTCTTTTCTCTAAGGTTAATATTTAAATGTCTTTACCAATCATTGTCTACTTGGTTTTATTTACACTGAATTTTCAAAGTTCACAAATACCTTCAGTGCAAGTCCATTTTCCACAGGGGTCTGGTAAAAATAAAGATTAAGAAACTTTCCCAAGGGCATGAGTTAGTCACAGGGAATGAAGAATTCATAAATCCTGCTTCTTGCTAAGTCAAATTATGTTCCCTCTTCTACTAGGCAGGAGTTGCTGTGCTGTAGTTAATGCCACCAGGTGTTGGGTGAGCTGAGCTTTTATTGCTGCTCAGCCCCCTGAAAACTGGAAATCAGTTTTAAAGCATGAAATATGTGACTCCTGTGTGATGGCTGCTGGGCTACAGAGACCCAGGGCAAACACAAAAGGGGGAAAACAGACTTTTTTTCCCTCTGGATTATTTTTTGTTGTTTTAAATTGACAACACAGAGCACAGTGGCTGGTAGCAAGTCATGATGATTCCAAGAGTTAGGAGTTCACATGAACCCATTTCACTCTTCATTGCAGTGGCGCAGGAATTTGCACATCTCAGTTAAGGGGCAGGTGAGCTCAAATTTAAATAGCTATCTATTAAAATAAGCTAATTGGAACTTTTATGGCTAATCTGTATTATTTGCTGTTAAGGAACAGCATGTGTGTACATAACCATTACCAGGCAGCAGGTTCCCAAAATTTGCTAATTTATCACTTTGATTATCTGACTGTATTTTGAGTGAGTCAAATAACTTATAGGAAACTGAAAAAATACACAAGAACCATATTTTGAGGCAAGTCTGGATTGTTAAAACACACAAGCACAGTGTCCTAAGGGATGAATAGTGAAGGCAAACCTTACAGTCTGAAAAAACCAATTCCTTTAAATACGTGTTCTAGGAAGATTATTAATTAACATGACAATGTTGATCAGAAATCATTTGCTTTGCAGACAAAAAAATTACAATAAGTACAAAACAAAAACATAATCATCCTGTGTAACAGATTTACAAATACCTTGTGACAGAAAAATGACAAGCACTTTGACATGAACCTTTTAGTTGGTTGTATCACTGAACAGTAACTCTAGCAAGGGATGTTCATACAGGTGCATTGAAAACCCCAAATTGGGTATTCATTTCCTATAATTTACTCTTCAGGCTGTTGCATATATAAGAATAAAAGCAAAACACTGGTGCATTCAGCAGCGGGGGATAAAAGCACTCCACCTGCAGTCTACCATCTCTCCAAAGGCAAACCCAGCAGTCATTTCCAAGCCTTGTGATGTTTAGAAACCCAGCTCCAGCACTGGTACATCGGGCTGTCATCCTGTTGAAAGCTCATGTAAGTGTTCCTGATATCAAGGGGTTCTCTGGATAAAGACATCGTTGTTGTGACCTGCTTTTCAAAGACAGCAAGCACCCAGCCCTCCCCTTGGCTTCACAAACAGCTGTAGATGTTCATCATGTCAGAGAGCCGAGCCATTAGCCTTCAGCATTCCTGTATTTAGGATCATTTAGAAGGATTTACCCAGAGGAAATTACTGTAGCTATTAGTTTATGTTCATTTTCTCACACGTAAGGGGAACATATGAAAGTCAAGTCATTGCTGCTGCTGCTGACAATAAAAGTCACACACTCAGAGATCAAGTGCCTTGTGGTTCTGCTGAGCCAAGCCCTTCATGCCCTGTCAGCTCCCTGTCCTCTCTGGAAGACCACCAGTTAATGGGTTTAACCTTTGCAGCAGTGGGAAATAAGAGATCAGCATGTCAGAGACAAGTTACACCAGAGCCATGTGTGCCCTCTTTCTCCTTCGCTTCCTTTTACAGCCATTACATCCCATTTCCTCCACCGCTGGCTTTACTTACTTTCATCAAAAGTATGCTTATTGAAGCAAGTAAAAGCCAGTTTAAAAGAGCAAAGTTACAGCTCCCTGCCCTCTGAAACTCAGTTCCCACACGTGCCACCTTCCAAATGTCACCACCCATCTCTTGGAGGCACCTTGACAACCTCTGCCAGCCCTTGACTCAAGCAGCAGTTTAAGCCAAGTGACCATCTAATGACATTTTTTTCCCCCCAAGGCAACATAGAGAAGGAGAAAAATCACTTGGTGTCGAAATAAATTCTATATGAAACAACTGAAACAAAAAATATGACTCTTTCACTGGCGTTTTATGCATTTCCTGCAAATGAATTTACTTGCACATAACATGAACAGTCCTGGAAGTACTGGCAGGAAATATGGAGGTGTCAGAGGAGAACCAGAGGTCCTGAAACACTCCAGAATCGTGTTCAACAGCTCCACAATTCCAGGAAAACACCTGAGACAGCACAGTGGAAAAACAAAACCCCAACTGTAGACAGGGGGAAACTGAAACATTTAGGAATTGAATGCTAATAAGTCTCTTTTCCATGACACTCAGGCTCCTTGGACCATCCCAAAATGGATTACACTGGCAAATCTGAAACATAGGCAAGGCCAACTTTGTCAGGGGTTTCCATAGGTTCGACAGTAGAAATAATGGAAGTGAGATGAAGTACTTTAATTATTATTTACGAATGACTTTCCCTTGGACCAAGGAAAGCTCGAGTGCAGATTTTCAGGCCCATATTCTGCTCCTGGCACTGCCAGCTGGGTTACAGAGCCACGAAACAGAAAGCAAGACAAGGACCTGGGAATGTGACAGCTCTCGGAGTTTAACAGAAGTTGAAGGCTTTGGTCATGGCAAGCAGAAGTTTGGTGCCATGACCAGCTCTGCTGTGGGTTTTTATCAAGTCTAGCCACCCCTTCGTGGCCCCAAAGGTTTTATTTAGTTGTCTATAGAGAGGATTTCTCTTTTTCACTGCAAACTAAAGCCCATGTGAAGCAATAGCAAGGGTGCCAACCAAACCCAGCTTAAAGAGTGATCCCAATATTCCCAAGGCATCCTCTCAGGGCTCTTTCTAGGATCCCCCTGGCTGCAGCTTATCCTGCAGCCTGGTAAATGTGAATGAATCCTTGGAGCCAGCACAGAGTCCCAGTGTTTTGGAGCATAATGATCCCCAGCAGCAGCTCTGAATGCAGCACCAGGTCCTAAAGCCATTCACTGTTTACAGACACAGCTGGGTTTTGGTAAAGAAAAGCAGATGCCTCAAAGAGAGTCACAGTTTCTGTAGGATTTCTTAAAAGTAACATTTCCCAAATAGGGGATGGATTATTTCCTGATAGATTGCTCAGCTCTTCCAACTCCTTTCTCTTCTCCTATTCATGTCTCCAGCTCTGAGCTGTTGTGTGACACACAGCCCAGCAGGCAGTCTTGTATTTCATACACACCTGCCTTGGACAGGACAGTGGCTCCATGAAAGTTTTGCCAGGTTTCAGTAAAATTGCATCATTGTTTATTGCTTCAAACGTTAAAATCAAATCCAGACACATAAAGAACTTCACCTCTGTGCAGATGTGAACAAAGAAATGAAGTTTCCTTCAGATAAATTGTGGTATTCAAAATATTGACACTTGTTTTCAGGGTAAAGAAAGTTCCAGAGGGGGCTGGACAGACAGTGCCAAAACTAGAGTTAGGATGGGAACTACTATCTCTTCTTCCATAATATAGTGAAGCTCTGTAAAGAATATTTACAGAAGGGTAAGGTACAAATGAGCTGAAATATTTAAGTTTATTTTACAGTTCTAAAGAGTGATTTCCTGCTGTTTAAAAAAACCCCAAACAACAAACAAAGGAGCATAACCAGCATGGGATGAGCGTGAAACTGCCAACCCACCAAGACACCAGTTTTTTACTACACATACTCCAAGACTCACAGAAGAGAATCATGGAATGGTTTGGGTGTCATTCAGCTCCTTGGAATGACAAGGAAGACAGGCATGCTGATATTGCAGGCATTTATTTTGACTCTGTTTTGTCACAGATGATGATGATCATGTTCAGCCACTGCAAAGCCTCAGGTTTTCATAGAACTCAACAGTGACTTGCAGAAATACATTATGTTTTAGCAGCTTCCCCTTGAGACTCTTCAGTTTAATATTCTGGAAATATGAAAGCCAAAATGTTTTTACAGCATGTCAGTAGAGTATTTCCCTGCCTTCTCAGGTTTGTTCATCAATTACAACAAATCATTCATTCTAAGTCTCAGCTGAAGTTAAAGAATTTTTTTTTTAATAAATTCTTCATTTGATGTAAAAGACCCTTCCCTCAAAGCAAACATTTTTCCATTATGATACTTCTGGTTTGTGATTTTTCATTTTATGATGGAAAAATGCTAATATTAATTAGTGCTTCAATGCTCATTAGTATTTAAACTGAATTGCAACTAGTACAATGTTAAAGACAAGGTAAATCATTACAGTGTTTGGTTCAGGGATAGGGAAAGGCCTCAAGTTTAGTTTCTTTTTCAATTTTCCATAATAGATTACTGCAATGATGGAAACACATTCCTTCAGGCAGAGGCTGTCTGAGGACAAACTCATCCTCCCCTAATTTAGGGGCCACCACCCCCCTCAGCTGCTGCAGAGCAAAGTAACACTCACTGCTTCCTGTGGAAATTGATTCACTCAACATCAATCCTTTAAGCCAATGGTGCAGCCAATTCTTTGTGGGCTTTTGTTTGCCTGTTTTACCAAAAATCCCATTGTTTTATTTTGATTTTTATTTTTCAGTCAGAAGAGAGCTGGCTTTGAACGAGTATATGTTTTTACATGGTCCCACATTCTGACTCTCCCCTAATTAAAAATGGTTCTCTTTCCCTATTACTTTAAAAAGCAATAAATTGACCCTGACTTCAGGGGGGACAGGAATCAATCCAGGCTTCAGGAAACAGAGCAGTGTCAGCTGGCAGATGATTTCTCAGCCCCCAAAGCCTCCCAGCCTCCCAGGAGAACTGGGAACTGCAAAACCACCTCCTAGCAGAGTATGTCTACACTTGATAGCAGCAGACTGCATATTCTAATCTGAGACATCCTTTTGGTCCAGCATCTCCTGGCAGAAAAAAGGACAGGCAGCCCCAACACTTTGCAAACAGTTTGACTATTCCTTGACAAAAACATGTGTCAGTTCTCCCTGACAGTGTTTCCAATAAGAAACAAAACAAAACACACAACCAGCACATTCTCACAACCTCTTGCTCTTCTACCTCTCGTGCATAATGGCAGTGACATGTAACTCCACTCAAATCACTTTATACCATCCATGGGCTCGAGACTCAGCATTTTCAGAACATAATTTTACGTGTCATGGCACTGCTGCATTCACTTGGTGATCTTAGTGGTCTTTTCCACCCTTAACTCCTCCATGATGCCATGTCTGCTGAGAATCCCACTGCCCTGGGAATGTGATGGAGTGAAAGAGTGGTGGAACACACCCAGGAAGCATCAGCCTTTGACTTGAGTGAGTTATGTCCCAAAAAACTGTACCCTGAGTTTCCTGCTTGATTAGGGGTTGTGAGTGAGAAATGTGCTGCATTAACACACAGAGCCTCCTGTTGGGCAATATCACTTGATTGATATGACATAAAATAGAATATATATTTAAAAACATATACTAAATGTATAAAAATATATATATATATATATATAAAATTTTATGAGCTGCTTAATGCCACTGCATAAATACATAATTTTACCGTGGATTTTTTTCCCTGAGTCATTTTCTGAAGCTGAAGAACCTCCTGCTTGACTTCACAGCGATGTGGTCTGAAAGCAGAAAGGAGGCATGAAAAAGGAAAACGGTGTAGTTTTGCTCTAATGGTTGCTCCTGCCATAAAACATACATAAACCTTGTGCAATCTCATACAGTTTTTATTGCTCTCAGGAAAAAAAAAAGGATCATTCTGTTACATATATTGGCTGCACTGGAACTGACAGTGGATGGAGAAGGCTGGTTTCTCTTTCCCTTCAGGAATGCACTTGGTCACTCCAAAAATAAGGAAAGCTAAGGAAGAGAATTGTCCTGACTTGGGCATGGGATTGGTTCATTCAGGCTGAAACTGCAGCCTTGTCCCAAACTGGATGTCACACTCCGAGGGTTTTCCCTCCCTTGGCACAAAACCCAGTGTAGTGGTAGTGAATTATTACGAGGAGCAGGCTGATAGGAAAGGAAAAGCAAAATGAAGCCCCAAATCAGCTACTGAAATAAAAAGTTGCCATGAATCCTCAATATTAATGAATTAAAAAAGGAGAGCAGCCCCCACCTCTGCAAGGGCAGCACTAAACAGGTATAAATAAACACTTTTTAGGGGTTTTCTTAGCTTGCCTTGGGTTCCCTGGAGCAGGGAGAAATTCTCTGCCAGATTCTCTGTAGAGCTCTGACCTTATTTCTGCTTTTCCCTTTGGCAGGTCCCTTCTTGCATGTTGTTGGGAATTTCTCCGCGTGGCACATTCCAGGGCAGGGGGGGAGCCCCCATCCCTGGAGGGAAATAAAAGCCACGTGGATGTGGCACCTGGGGACATGGGTTAGTGGTGGCCTTGGCAGTGCTGCACTTGATAATCTCAGACAGCTTTCCCAGCCTAAATGACTCTGAAAGTTATCCTGCAACTCCTCAACCATATTTGTGTGACTCACAGCGCTGCTCTCCGAGTCCCACACTCAGGTCATCTTTCAAGGGAGTTTTATTGCTAACTGGGCATCAGACTGTGCCATGATCAGAGATGACAAGTGGTGCTCCAGCCGGAATTTCCTGAATATTTCATCATAAGAGTCATGCCACTACCAGTAAGCACTGGAAGGAGCTGACTTCAGAGCAGGAATCACAGAGCAGGAGCAGGATACCAGCAGAAGTTTTCCTGAGCAGCTTTTACAGCCCAATAGCTCACAGCCATGGGCGCATAAAACAATGCATTTCTTAAAAGTTAAGCATGAAGTACAGAAAAACCCATCCAGAATATTCTTGTTTTCAGAGGAAGACAGGCTGGCCACAGTATAGTCATAATGGAGGGTGTTCTGCTGAAAAATCTCAGCAATCAACCTTTGATAAACCAGTTTATGTGAAAAAAAAACCAATTTAAAAGTCAAATGCATGAGCATTGTTTAGAAACAAATGGGAAATGTGTGGCTGTAAATATCTGAGGAAAGAATTCCTCTGGTTTGCTCCAGTCTAGAAGCAGGCACTGCACACAGTGTATCTGGCCAAATGCATTCAAATAATAGCTCAAACCTTGAATATTCATGGCTAATCACAACAAGAATAATCCTCATGTTGAAATAATATAATACATTCGGTAAAATAAGAGGAAAAAAATTCACCAGAGAGAACTCATATACTCTGTTGTAACTTCCAGAGTTGCAGCTTCCCATACTGTAGCATTGCTCTGATTTGGCATTTTCAATATAAATTAAAAACTAACTGCCTTGTTCCTTACTTCAGGTTTCCAAGCAGTGAAAATTCCCTTTTTCCCTGTCCCCTTCCCTAGGGATCACTACTTTAATTAAATTTGACTTACAGGATCTTCATGGTAAAGGACAGTAACACGTAAGTAAATAGAAGTATATAGTTTTATTATAAGTAGCCCACGTACAGCTTTTAAAAGCTTTCCAGTCTTCAGGGATTGCCTAAAATTGAGTGCAGATTCACAGGGATCCTGTTTTCCTTACAGAATTATAAACAATAATTTAAAAATACTACATTCTATATGCTCATGGCTTCCCTGTCTAACATATGTTCTTTCAGATTCACCTATGGACTCACCATGGTGGACCAGCAGAAACTCATCAATATTTCATATGGGATTGAATAAAATTATGGTGGAGATATCTAGTTTTATTTTCTGAGATTTAGACCAGAAACATTTTTTTTTTGATTGGGTTTCACTCTTAATTGTTTGTGGGGTTTTTGTGTGGTTCCTCTGCAGGTAGTTGTGAACAGCTTCAAAATGTGCTTTGACTTCTCGCAGGGTTATGGAAGATAAAACTAATTTAACCACTGAAAAGAGACAATAATAATAATTCACTGTTTCCTTCGAGATTGATCTTAAAGGTTTTAACTGACTTACCCTTGAAATCTCCAGCTGAAATTTGTAAGGGAGGTAGAGAAGAAAGGAAATTTGGAGCCAATTTTATTCACAAATCCTAGTCAAGAAGAGGCCCCAAATCCATCTGGATGGGGCATGGCATTCACTTATATATCTATATATCTATACATATTCCTTTACAAATTATGTTGGTAACACCTTGAGCACTTGTTTTATCCCAAATGGCAGATACAGCATTTCATTGAGAGAATTTATGACAATGGCCAGTGCTGGGTCTCACATAATAAGGCAGCAAAGTAGGTCATTTTTGTCTTAATCCCATAGAAGGCAAAAGAGTTTTTTTTTCTTGGAGGTCTTTACACAAAATCCCAGGGAAAAAAAGGTGCAATTGTTCATGGGAGGAAAGGTAAATGCAGTATAATGGAATTTGAATTTCCTGTGTCATGCATGTTGTGCAGGTGGCAGATCCTTTGAGGTCCATACCAGCTGTGGTTATTTAACTCCACATCTAAAGCCTCATCTGAGGTATAATCTCATCCCAGACTTTGCCTTCATCATCATCATCATCATCATCTTCATCATATTCCAGTTTTCTGGCTATTTTTAAGCACTGGTTTATTTTTTAAATTATGGTGTAGACACACCTGAGACCTGCTTGGAAGGTTTTGGTTGCATGCTGCTTATCTGGTCTTACCTTTGGTAAAAGTTAATAACAGAAGAGTGGATTAAATGCAAAGGCAGAGCATAATAATTCACAAAGAGTACTGTTTGTTGCTAGAATTCAAAATTTCATGTACAGGACATTAGGTTACTTACTAATAAGCTGAATTGTGTCTCCTTGTGAAGTTTTATACATGTGTTAGATCCAACAACAATGATTTCAAGTTCTAGAGTTGAATTTGTGTTGGAAAGCTGGGATAGGGGTTACCATTGCAACAGACGCCAAATTCCTCTTAGCACTCCATACAATTTAAAATCTTATCTAAATTTCATCAACATTGTCTTTGCAGTAAATTATACTGATGAGGGAAACGCAATCATATGGTTTGATTGCTAGAAGGCTCAGAGTACCTTTTCCAATTTAGATCTTTTAATAGCTGCATTTACTGTTAAAAATATTGATAAAGTGCCTTTTTCCCCTAAAAAAAATTGCAATTGAAAAGATTAAGAATTTTTCCCTACTGTAAAACTCTTCTGTCATGAAGAAATTTCTAAGGCAACCAGCAAGAATGCTCTAATTCTTTTGTCCCCGTTTCTCAAAATATCAAACTGATGTTACGTGCCTTGTTGTCCCAGATTGTCTGTCGGGGATTGCAGGGCAGAGCAGCTCGTTTTGTGATAACCCAGAAATGAGGAGCCCAGCTCTGTCCCTGCCTGTGAAACCCACACTCCTGATGCCAGCTGGGCTGTGGCTCCTGGGACAGCACACAGGGCTTGGCTTGGACCAGCTCTGCAAGCAAATATGTAAAGCATTTGCTGCCCCTTTGATATTTGCAGCACCCTGGGAGTGCTCAGCATCAACCAGCAGCACTAAAGATAACAGGGATTTCTGTGCACTGGCACAGAAGTCTCCAGAAGGGCTGTACCAGGCTGCATTTTCTCAGGGGGTGCCACAGCCCAGTCCCATACACAAGTGCATCATTAAATATACACTGTGCTCTTGCCAGCGGTCCCTGCACTCACCACTGCTGTCTCAATAATGCAATTCTAACCGAGGCTTCAGCCCTGGGACCATTTCTAGTGTCTCCTGCATGTGACAGCACACTTTCCAACCACCTGCAGTTATTTAAAGGCCATAGGAGTGGGGTTTACGTATGTATTTCAATATACATGGATAGCCAGGCATTGGAACAGCTGCCCAGGGCAGTGGTGGAGTCACCATGCCTGGAGGGATTTAAAAGCCACATGGATGTGGCACTTGGGGACACAGTTTAGTGGTGGTCTTGGAAGGGCTGAGGGAATGGTTGACTTTAGAAGGCTTTTCCTACCTAAATGATTCCATAAATATATATATATATATATATCACACGACACCTATAACCTTTATAAAGTCTGTCCTCCCCCTGAGTGAAAACTCTGCCTTTGCAGTGTGGGAGCCCTTCCTTCAGGAACAACAATTACCTCATCTCACAGCATTCCCAGAGAACTACAAAACCTCTGTGCTCCTTAGGAATCAAATGTGCTGCCCATCCAAGGGGTGCCAGCTCATCCAGACACTCGAGTCTACCTGTGCCAGTGGCGAAACACAAACCAGCTGTCACTGCCTGGGCTCTGCCTCTGCCCCCTCACAAGGTCCTTACAGGACCCTGCTCATAATGGCATTGACATCAGCTGCGTATGGAAATGGTATCTTTGCCCAAAACAGAATTATCCAGAGGGGTCAATAGTTAGGAAAGCCCTTCTGCTTTCTTACATATTGCATCCATCTGAAAACAAACAAGGAAAAGGCTCTGCACTGCCAGGTTAGCCCCCTGGGACACCTCCCAGCACTAAATAATTAAGGCTCTCCGCTTTCACATCCTCGGGGAGAGTGGCTGGACGTGGGTATCAGTTGCTTCGCTGCTCTGTGAAACTTGAACAGTGGAAACAGCAGAGCTCTGAGACAGCATGGGCACAGCCACCCATCCCCAGGGGACAGCTGAGCAAAGCCAGGCACTGTGACCCCAAATTAAAGCTGCTGCTGCAGGCACAGCTCCCCCCTGCACACCACAAGGAGGGAAAGCCTGGTGACCCAGCACTTCTGACAGCCAAAGATGCCCCAGACCCAAAGCTGGGTTTCCCCCAGGCATAAGAACAACAGAAGTAGGAAAAAGTCTCTCCTTTCTTTGAGAGAAAGTGTAACGAGATTATTTCTTACCAGGTCTGGAGTCAAACTGCTGCAAATGCCCACCTCTGCTGAGTTTGTGACACTTGTGGAGCGTGACCACAAGTTATGTGCCTTGGGGCTTCTAAAGGGAACAAAAAGTATAGCCAAAGTGCCTTGAAAGCGCCAACAGGATCCCTGCACTGCCCACCCTTCCCCAAAATAAACACATAAACAGGGATCAATAAACGTTGTCTTTTTTAGAGCAGATTAAGTCACTCCAAAGTGGTTTTCGACCAACTTCCTAACCACGTTTTAAAAGACTTCCAAGGGCTCAGCTAATGATCCCAAGCCATGGCTGTATGGTCCCTTCTCCCAGGAAGCATCATTTTGAGCGAGACACGCTCCCACCTGGCTGCAGAGCTTTGCTAGTGCTGCCATGTGCCTCTGGAGACCCCTCTCCCACCTGTTCAGATCGTCTCGATGTCCCTGGGCTGAAAGTGCAGTTGTCCTGCTCTGATTTCTTCAAACACCCATCCCAGTGCTCCATTTGAGGAGGCTTGCTGATTCCAGAGTTCCTTGCTCTAGGGACACAGGAGTGTTTGCCACATCTGTTCCCTGCTGTTCCCTATGGATGTGAAGGGGATATGTCACTTTTCTCACTGCCTGAGTACTGGCAAACCAATTCACCCACGGCAGGGAGTTGCTCAAGCACCACAAGGGTGGTACAAGTGCTGGAGCTCGCTTGATCCTCCGTTACTGATGTGCCAAATGAAAAGTTTATCAGAGATGACACACTCAAAAGAACAGAAATCAGCTCCTGCCCATGACTTTAGACTCAAACATGAACACAACACCCAGCAATGCATCACTCAGAGTGCCTCTCTCTGGCTGTCACAGACAACAAGGAAGGGGATGCAAGTGGGTTTAAATTGCTGTATGTAAAGCCACCACTGCTTTGATCTGGTTGAAACAACCCGGTATTTGACAGATCATTCACATATCAAGTGGCAGGTGTGTGTTTCTGCTTCTTATTAGAAAACCCCCAGCTGCTTTCTGTGAATTGAGCTCTGGGAGCCGGCGTGTTCCAGATTCTGCCTGCATTCTGGGACAGGGAGCAGAGACCAATTAATCAGGAAAGCTCCCTCAGATGGTCTCACCTTCTTTTGTCTTTGAACAGCACAACAGAAAATAAAAATGGGTCATCAATGCCTTAGCAAGAGGCTACAACATCCTTTCCTTGAAGGAGTGTTACACTTCAGAGAGACAGAGACAAACAATCATGTGCTGGATGCCAAGGCTTGTCATCTGTGGGTGGGCACTGTTTGTTTTCTCAGCAGCACTAAAATACTATTTTATAGCAAGGATATCGATAGCTTTCAGCTTTGCAAAGCCTGGGAAACAAAAGGACTGGGAGACAAAATGCTGAGGGACAGACTCAGCCAGGGTTCCACAAAGATGCCCAAGGGCAGCAGAAGCCACGAGTCAAAAATGGGTTTGGGCAATGAAGGGAAGGGTAAATTGCTGTGGCACAGGATGTGCTGAGAGGCTGGGAGCTACAGGTGGGTGGGGAAAGTGTGGTTAGGGAGAAAGGGAAAGGGAAAGGGAAAGGGGAAGGGAAAGGGGAAGGGAAAGGGAAAGGGGAAGGGAAAGGGAAAGGGAAAGGGAAAGGGAAAGGGAAAGGGAAAGGGAAAGGGAAAGGGAAAGGGAAAGGG
>JAWWMP010000165.1:7734020-7784547 GCA_035047865.1 Dendrocincla tyrannina
AGGGGAAGGGAAAGGGAAAGGGAAAGGGAAAGGGAAAGGGAAAGGGAAAGGGAAAGGGAAAGGGAAAGGGAAAGGGAGAAACTTGTCACAAGAGGCATAAAGCTTTGCTATCCTTCACTTGGCTTACCTGGAGAGAGGGGGGAAGGGACTGCACATAAAACCAGGGGGGAGAGGCAAAGAAATGACAGTTCTGACTTGGCAGAAATCAGCCAAACACCGCTTTTACAGCAGGAACAGATTCCTTGGGATTGACTACAGGCAGAAGCAGTAGGATGAAATCCACCTCACATTTATTACAGACATCAAAGGGGAAAAGAACAGAAAAAAACAACCCAACAACCAGACAGCTTTACAAGCACGATTTGAATAATAAAAATAGCAGAAAATAGTTGGCATGGAACATTTAGCAAATTGTACCTAAATTGCAGTCAGTCAGCATGAGTTCACCCACGGAGAGCTGGTAACAAATCTCCCACTGACTCACTGAGGAAGCAGCAGCAGCAGCAAAGACTTTGCAGAGAAAGAACCTGCAGGTATAATTACATGGCCTGCAGGAAATATTTTTATTTGTATACATCTATATATAAAAACAGCTGGAAACTAAACATGAATAGGGAAGCAACCACTACAGTGAAACTTCAGTTGCTGCAATAGGAAAGAACAGAAATAAATTAGAAGAGATCTTAGAGGACACCAAGGGAGTAAAAGGTCTTGAATGACAAGGCATATTCTGCACTATTCCCAGGAAAACTCTCAGGGATGTGTGTGGGCAAGAATCCCTAGAGAGCTGGTTTGTGTTTAACCAGGAATAAGCCAAACCCTCCTCCCCAAACACTGAATGAAGAGAAGATAATGTTTTGAGCATATGAGATTTAGAAATCAGCTTTTAAGGTTGAAAGAGCCTGTGATGAATTATCCTGACTTCACGCAGAATGCAGAGCGAAAGGATCTCACCCAGGAATTCCTGGCTGGACAACGATGTATCTAGGAAAAATACTTAGTCCCAATTTAAATACTTTAACAAATTCACTCTGTCCATAGGTTAATTGTTCTGATGGTTAATTACTCCCAGTGAATCTTAAATGTATCCTGAATTAATCTGTCTGCAGTTCCCAAACTCTGGATTTTGTTGCATTTTGTCTTATTTCAAAGCTCTCTAAAATCCCCTGTTCGGAGGTTTTAGGTTTTCTTATCTTTTAGTAGGTTGGACTTTCTTAATTTCTCATTATTAAACATATTTTTGAGATTCCACTTTTTTTTGTCAATTCTTTCCGAGTTTCTCTTTTTTCATCTCTCCACATAAACTAGACACAATTTAATAGTAAATATCTAACCAACACACAGTCATAAATTTTATTTAAAAAAAAAATAAATATCAAAGCAATTGCATCTTGACATGGACCAGAAAGTCAGGTATGAATTCCTGAGAATTTTACCTTCTGCCTTGTGATAGAGTTAATCCTGATTTTTTTTTACACCTAATCAGAAGAGAATCTGGGGCAACTACACAGTTCTGGTTAAAGGAAGCAAAAAAATGGACAACACAGGAGGTTCAAAAGAGGACAACTGAGATAATAAGCCTTAATGCCTCTAAATGATAGAGAAAGAAGGTTAAACGTGCTGTGGAAAAGAGAAAATTAACAGAAGACCTCCTTGATTTATAAAATACCTTTAGGGAATAGAAAGGCTGAATTTTAGTAGAGTAGCAATTTAACAGGGAGCTATGGAAGCATGGTTAATGAATTAACATCTGCATTAGTTAGTGATGAGGCAAAGCTCTGTGTCATTGCTGAGCTGCAGGAGGGGAAGGAAAACAGCAGAGAACTTGGTCCTTTTTGAGGCAGAAGTTCCGCAGGTGAGCAGGGAGGTGTCAGCAGTGGGAGACACAGAGAAACCATGAATCCTGATAAGTTTCTAAGGGGAACGTTTCCATAATTCACCAAAATATCATCAAACACACAACCAATAAGTCCGGATGGTTTTGCTGGCAGCAATTAAACTCCTTGGGGGCTCTGAGGTGTTTCAGTGGGTCTTGATAACTCCCATGAAGTGTCTTGAAGCAGATCTAGTTCTCAAGCGAGAGGCTCATTTGTATCCAACAGAAGCTGTGACCTCCTCCAAGGCTGCTTGATTAGGAGAGGTGAAGGCTGGATTTAAATGAAACTCAATTTTAAAGAAATATTTGGAACTTACTTTTCTTTCTCCTGTGACCATGAAAAACGACTGGCAACAGGTGGTTCCTTTCAGTCACTGAAATTCAGCACATTTCTTAGAGAAATACTTTTGCTAACCAGTTTTCATGATTAATGGCTAACACTCGTTAGGTGCTTTATATTGCAACTGTGTATATTGTTTTATGCTGCAAATATATGATTTTAAATACTATCTTAGATGCTTTACAATGTCACAATATCTACAACTTGCTGCACCCACCCCTTTTTGATACAAACTCAAACTGACCC
This sequence comes from Dendrocincla tyrannina, assembly GCA_035047865.1. NCBI lineage: Eukaryota > Metazoa > Chordata > Aves > Passeriformes > Dendrocolaptidae > Dendrocincla > Dendrocincla tyrannina. The sequence continues at coordinate 7,736,483 of JAWWMP010000165.1, forward strand.
ACTTGCATTTAGAGAGGAATTATTATATCAGACATAATAAAAATACAGGCCCTAAATAGCTCAGTCTCTCTCCATGTCCCCATTTTAAATATTATAAAATATTGCCAAATAAAAAGTTTAGTTTGACTGAACATAACAATTAATTAATATAACCACGATGTCACTATAATTGAGAGTGCATAACTTTAACAGGATACCTCTGGAGCAAAGAAAGGTTGTTGCCAACCATTTTTATTTCAGTTCTACTGACCAAGATGAATCCAAAGGCTCCAAATATGACACCAACCTAATTTTAGCTTTTAAGAACCAGCTTCCAAGTCAATGCCTTGGACACTGAAGACAACAGAAGTAATTTAGCCACTAATTCTTTTGCGGTTGTATTTTTTTTTCCTATTTAATCCCTGAGATTTAGCAATGAAATTAAAAAAATAAAAATAAATAAGAAAAGTGGCTCAGTTTCTCTGGCCCCAGCCCAGCCCAGCCCAGCCCTCTCACAATGAATTCCTGCAGTTTTTGGTTAAGCCTCTTAAGTTTCCTGTGCCTCTGGGAATGGCAATAATCTCTCCAGCACCCAGAAGTGTCTTTTAGAGCTGCTTTTGTCCACCTCAGTCTGCGTGTGCAGCCCCACTGGAGCAGAGCTCATTTTGAAATGCTCCCCAAGTTCAGTCCAAGCCCCTGTGACACCCCTGGCACCCCTTCTTCCTCAGTGCAGGATGCAAAGAATCAGAAGGAAATGCCAGGACCACGTTGCTCTGATAAGAAAATCAGGCTGGAACTGTTCCTGCGTCCCTGTGACACTCGCATTTAGCTCTGCTTCTAACACAGTTCCCATGCACAGATACAGTTCACTAACAAAACCAAGGAGAAAGCCTTTCTCACAGGGGTTTGAGAACTCCCCCCAGTAAAATCCCTCTCATCTGTCAGGAACCTACCAGTCCAGGTTCATAAAACAGAAAATAAATCCTCACTGAATGCACAGCCCATGTTGAATTTTGTTTCTTCCCTCAGGCTCCCCTCCTGCTGAAGCCAAGGCTTCCTTTGAGTTGATTGTAAAGATTTAGTGCAAAGAATCTCTTTATAATGGAAGAAGTAGAAATTTGGCTCATTTCTTGCACCATTTTTGTATAAGTGTGACATCCACTGGCAGATAGGGGAGAGGAAAACTGATCCAGCAAGCAGCTCAATAAAATGCAACATCCCAGAGCTCTGTTTTTATTTTATTCCAATAAACTTTACCAACATATTCACCCACCATGGGCTTCAGAGTGATGTTTGCCTAGGGAAAGAATTTGGAGAGAGGAGAAGGTATTAATTAAAAGCAAGCAATAAAATCAGGGGTGTTTACTATTATTACTGCAGTAATTCTCTTTTTTCCTAATAAACAGAACTGAAAACATCACTGGTCAGGGTTAGTTTTGCAGTAACAGTCGTGGCTTTGCAATTGTCCAGCAGGTGCTGGTGTGGAAAAAGAGACTGACACAGGAACAGCTTCGTGCTTACAACACAGCACTGTGATCACTTGTCAGGATTTCTGCTTTCAGGGGTTTTGGGGGAGCCTGGGCAAGTGAACAAGTGACCCTAGGTTTGTAAAAGAGGCAAAGCAATCACGGATGGAGGGGAAAATCAGATTGGAAGAGACCTTTAGAGTTCACCTGGTCCAGCCCCCTGCATGAAGCAGAGCCGGTTTGTAAATTAAATCAGGCTGTTTATGGCAATGACATCAACATTCCCTAAGGATGAACATTCCCCCCAGTGCCCCAGGCAGCCTCTGCCAGTGCTAGTCCACACGCAGGGTAACCATTCTCTCCTTAAATCTGACTGGAAATTCCTTTTGCCAGTCTGTGACATTGCTTTGGTCATAGGCTGAGGGGAGTTTCCTTCATCCCTTCACCCACCCATTCCCACCTTTTGGCAGCAGCAAAGTGTGGTGCAATTCCCTCCCTCCAGTTCCCACCAACCAAACCCAGCCTGTCCCTTCTGAGGGACTGCCCCATAACCTTCCTAAGGACCAGCCTGGAGTTCCCTCCCTCCTGCTTAACCCAACCTGCAGCATTTCCTTTCCCCCGTCCTGTTCCAGGACCACAGAAAGAGGCATTACTGGATTTTGGGCATGGACAAGAGCTCCTGTTTCTCAGCACACACCGAATTCTCTCCCCTGATGCTAAAGCTCCTCGAAACAGGAGGGCAATGCAATAAAATGCTGCCAGTGGAAGGGGCAGCCAAGTCTCCCTTCATCTCCCTTTGCTTGGCATCAGCCTTGGTGGTTGCCAGGACTGTCCACAGGCCAATTCCACTCACTAAGCCATCTGGAAGCTAATTAGTCAACACAAAACAAAAGGGACCTTTTGTTTGAGCACCACAGACCAGGAGAAAAGAAAGGAGAATGGATGAAGGGGGGGTGGAAAAGCCTTGCTGATGGCAACACACTAACAGAGCAGCTTGGATGTCTGTGAAGCTGCAACCTAAAAAGTAGGTACCTTTAGGATGCTAAAATAATTATGACAGTCAGCCCAAGCGGCTGCAGCTTTAAGCCCAAAAAAATAATCTTTTAAATCATTTAAAAATGGTCAGATGAGGGAGGTTCAAGACATCCTTGTCTCGCTGCTGAAGCAGATGAATGATGCATCCAAGTTCCTGAGCTATTTTTCAAAAGTGGACCCCAGGCTGGTTTGCCAGGCTGATGCACAGTGTTCCTCTGTCAGGAATGCCACTTAAATATTAACCAAAAGTCTGCAGCAGCCTTGCCTCTGTGAGCATCCAGAGCAGAGATGGATTATTTATCCTGCTCGGGAGTTGAAATCCTGTGCAAGCTGCCATCTGTGTTTATTCCAGCAGGATTAGCCTTCTGGATTGCTTTACTTGGGGGAAAAGAAATGGTGACTGAATTGAATAAAAGGGTTGTGACTTTAAGGTTGCAGCATGTACAGACTTCAAGAGGTGTTTCAAACTGCATTTCTTCGCTGCTCATTTGTGAGGGATTTTTGTTCCTGAGACCCCCACAGCTGTCCCACAGACTCTATAAGCAGGTTTCTGTGATGTGTTTTGCACTCTATAAAAATCTCTAATTTTGCTATTCAGATTTTTTTCCCCTAAATTGATTCCTACTCTTCACGGACTCCCCTTTCAGCCTTTGTACTTCCTTCCAGTCACCAGTGACATCAGCTGTTGTCTGGGAAACGCATCTTGTGTCCTCCTGAGCATCCTGGCCCCACCAATGAAAGAAATGCCTGGGTCACATCCCATTAATTCAGCAGCTCTGTGGGAGAGCCAGGCAGCTGGTTTAGTCAGTAACCTGCACTGCAAAATGCTCTTTACAGGACTGGCAGAGTGGAAGAGCCTGGAGGGAAACCTTCCTGACAACCCCCTCGCAGTTACTTGGTCAGGGACTCACACACATTCAGGGTCACATCATCTCTCAATCACCAAGGACAACAGCAAAGCATTGGAATGGCACAGGGAAAGGCCCACATGAGTGGTTTTTTTTCTCCAGACCAGCTCCACGCACCCCATTCAAATGCTATGGACAATATGGCTATATAAGAGATCAGGAGAGGATTTTTGATGTTTCGTTGCACAAGAAAAACCTTATCATAAGAAAAATAAATCCAAGCCCAGACCACAGCACTCAATTAATGCTTTTTCACCTTGAAAGCGTAACAGAGCTCTGTCTCACTCATCCTTCTCCAGGGCAATAGATAGATCCATCCAGAAACACAGGTAAGATTGCAACAGCAGAAAGTGGGCAGACAGGGTTGTCACCTGGGATTTGAGTAGCACCAACCAGGCAAGTTTGGGCAGACCGGGGCCATTCTTCACTTATTTTCTTTTTATTTTGTTTCATTAAATTCCAACGTCAAGCTGCCAGGGAAGGTCAGTTCTGAAGGCACAAAGTCACCACCAGCTCTAGGAGTCAAAGGATGTCAAAGGATGTCAAAGGATGTCAAAGGATTGTCAAAGGATGGGATGCACTTGGTCAAGCTGCTGTTTCAGGGTGGGTATTTCATAGAGCAGTGGAGGGCTGGACCAGCTGAAATTCTGCTCTGGATCAATTAGAGGCTTGGAAGCCCTGTAAGAACCTCATTTTCTCTGAGCCAGATAGGAAATCAATAAAGAGAGTAAACCTACAAAATGCACTCCCAGATCCTGGACAGCTCTACAGGAAACTGCTCAATATCAGCATCAGCTTCAGTCAAACTCTGCATTACTTCGTGGCTGAGAGAGGTTGTTTGCCAATAGCCTGGATGGAAAAATCTGCTGTAAAAAGTGGCCTTTGGAATGGATGTTCTGTGCCAACTGACAGTGGAAAGACACCCTCAGACTGTGTGCAGGCTGAAGGGGGAGTGTTCATTCCATCCCACTGCCCAGAAGGGAGCAGATCCCTGGAAAACACAGCAACAGAGGGCAGGCGTGGATTTCAATAACTTCCTCGTGCACAACTTGATTTCCTGTTGTCTGTACCCACTGACATCATCTCTGTGATTTTTTTAATGATACCCCACGCTGGTGGTGCTTTGCTCCAGGGAAAGCCAGCCTGCATTAAAATGATAATAAAAAAAAGCCCAAATCCTGGTGATTTATAGTATCTTCCTGAGCTGTGTAAATGACCAACTCTCCTCAGCATATTAAGCCATTTGCCATTCAAATCCAGATTTGATTTCTGCAGAGGACCTCTCCCAGTAATTGAAGGTGAGATCAATATCACTCTTTGGAGGGGCTTTGAAATACATGCCAGGAGACATTTCCATATTAAAATTCAACAACATATTACAGCGACAAACTCTCTCTTGCCTGAGGCAAAGCTCAAACAGGAGATATTTCACCCCTTAATCTCATTCTCCTCCCTATCAGCTTGTTCTGGGCTCGCCTTCCACCTTTGCACATTTAATTCACGTCAGAGCCTGCACCTCTCCCTGCTTGCTGGCACTGCATTCCTGTCCTTGGCTCCTCTCTCTCAGGACTGCTGTTTTCTGGGATGCCCTGTTGAAGCAGCACAGAGAGATGGGTATTTGGGGTGGGTTTCGCTGTTCCACGCTTTGTCCCACCCCTGATGTGAACAAGACCTGGCCCTGCTGTCACACTTCACACCTAACTCAGCGCCTCCCCCCAGAGCTTCTCGACGTAGATTTGCACCAGAAACCAAGAGCTTTGCCTAAAACGGATGCAAGCAAAGCAGACTGAGCTACAGCAATTGCTAATTGATGAGTCGGGACCCCAACCTTGCCCTCCTCTTGACATTCCCTGCAGTCAGAGCCGTGTCTCAGCCAGCAGAGGGAGGGAAGGCAGCCTGGGGGACCCTCTGTGCTCTTTCTTACTTCTCTGAAGAAGGAAAGGGCCCGGGGAACGGAATCAGAAATGTGAATGTTGTCCACTGTAACCTTTTAGATGTGTCAAGTGTGTTTTCCCCTTCCCCTGGCGGATGGGAATGCCCAGTCAGGAGGCCCAGGTGATGAGGTCTGCAGGCTCCCCTTCAGACAGAAGATGCTCATCAGTCTCCTCTGTTATTAACCTCTGCAGCAAAGGGTCACCAGCTCCTTTCCCTCTTTCATTAAAAGTTTGCCACATAGGGAAAGGGGTCGAGTTCGCCCCAAGAGTGGTGTCCCCAGTGACCTCAAGGAGCTTTCCACAGAGGTGATTTGCTTTCACCACCGTACATTTTCCTCCCTGTTCTGCATACATGAGGTAAAGCAGATGTCAACTCTTCTCTGAAGCTCATGATCCCCAATTAAAATGACCAACAATCATTTTAATCAAAGGTTAATAATTATTTTGGGGGATTTCCATCTCCATTTTGTGTCTCTAAAACACTGCTGCTTTTTTGAAACAGATTTTCTTGTATCTAGAGTCTCTGAGAAAGTCAGCAAAGCCCTAATAAGGAGCTCACTAATTCCAGGAAAATACTATTTCACCCAGATATTCCATTTACCTTTGAAGCAAAAACAGAGAGAAAAGCCCCCCAAAAAAGCCTTCAAAATGCTGCTTGTATTTTAAGAGCGCAAATCAAGATCTGTGACATAATTAATGACAAGTGTCTCAGCCCAGACCTCGTGTCATTAACAGGAAAACATTGCTGATGGGAAATGGGGAATTGAATTGCAGTCTCAGAAATCACTTACAAGACAGCATCCCCTTTTAAAAGCTAGGTGCCAAATATTGCATGGATTTAATACACGATGGTGACAATTATTCTTTGTTCAAATGAGTACAGGAGAAGGGGTTGTTTTGAAGTGACACGTTATTAAACATGGTCCCAGGCAAGAAATTGTGGGAATTTTAACAGAAGCTCATTGCCAAATTAAAAAGAAACAACTGAGAAGCTCAGAAAAACTTGGAAAATTGTAAATTACGTAAGAGACAGCTGTTTGAACAACCTGAAAGCAGCAGGGCTCTGAAATAAACCTCCCACACCATAGAAGGACACCACATAGTATATACCATCTAGTATATACTATCTAGTATATCCCATCCAGTATATACCATCCAGTACAACCTGATTGCAGAAGGTGCTGCACAAAAAAACCCAAAAACACCTAAAATCTGATTCCTATTCATAAAAACCTTTTAATCTGAGAAAAGAGATATCACTGGGGTGGCAAAAGGCAGGGCAATATCTGATAAAGACATCTGAGCCTCTGAGTGTGCTTAGGGTCAGCAGCATCGGGGACTTCTAAAGTTTTACAGAAATATTTCAGAGGGTTGAAGTGGTGAGGAGGTTTCCAGGGAGCTGCTCCCTCAGGGGAGGATGGGGCTGCCAGCCAGAAACACAAACACACTGGCACTGCAGGGAGGGGTTGGTTTAGTCTGAATGCCAGCTCTGGCAAGTCTAAATGTGGTAGTTTTTAACACACACATGGTGACAGAGGCGTGTGACCCACGAAATGCTGGCAGTGAGCATGGCTGAGCACCAGCTCTGAGCCCTGGAACCCTTCTGGCAGCCAAACCCCTCAGGCTGCTGCAGAGAATGTGTCCTGCTGCTGTCCAGACACCTTTGAACATCACTCCTGCTGAGGTTCAAACACACAGTTTAGAGCTACATTAATGCTTAAATAACTCATTTCTACACATAAATGTAGCTGATTTCCCCATTTAACTCCACAGAAATGGGGCCAAAGTGCCATTTTGCTCCATCCTCAGGAGGGGGATTTCAGTGAGAAATCCATGAGGGCAGCAGGAGTCACCCACGTGGAGTGTCAGTCACCCACTGGATAGAATGGGAATTGTAACTCTGGTGGAAAATAATGTGGGATTGATCTTGCATGATTAAATCACCAATGAATATATTAAAATGATAAACAGAGTATCTGGGTAAGAAACTCACCTAAGCAGCAGTGTGCTAGCCAAGATGATAAGCATGACCTTCTGACAGTATCTAGATCATTAATTTAGACCCTCTACTGCATTTAGAAGGGATTGAAATTTAAGATTCAGGCATTTCTCAACTGAGAGGCATCTCTGTCCAGCAGCAGCAGCAGCAGCATCCATGGCTTCTACAGAACTGACTACATTTGAGAATGAATACCTCAGCTCCTACAGCTGAACGTTGTCTGCACTTCCCAAAAATTCTTCTTTTCATTCTCTGTCAAATCCCTACAAAGGAAAATGCTGTCCCACCTATGAAGAGTTTCTGAACCTCCCATTCCCACTGGTGAGGACTTGTCCATCAGGGAGCTCATGGCTCTTTCCCAGGGAGGAGGAGGAAGCAGCAGTAGCTGTTCCATTTCCAAAATCCAATGCCACATAGCCAAGCTTTTCCTTGATGTCTCTCTTGGTCTCCTGGCCTGCAAACTTGTGTCACACAGTGTGACAGCCAGGACACAGATCTTCCCAAGCCTGTTTTTAAGACAAGCCCTAGAACTTTACATGAAGTCACGTTCAAACTGCAAAAAAAAAAACCCCAACCTATTTTTTAATAAAAATGTGACTGTCATTAAAATAAACCACCCCACTAGGAAAATATAACAATACCTGTGCATAACCATGTTATTCTTGGGTGGGAAACGAAGTGCAGGTTTTCCACTCAAAATGAATAAGGTGTTTCTGATATACAAAGAGCTGAATTTTAAACATAAAACAAGTACCTATGACAGTCACAATTCCTGTAAGCTGCCCATCTTTGTATACAAAATTCTATCATGGCATCAGGCTACAAAGGCATGTGGCATTTTAGTGTTGATTTCAAAGTATATGGAACCTGAAGAGTTCCAGACAGGTTGAAAATGCAGCTCCCCAGCCGTGGTTCCCCAGGCACTGCCTCCACTGCTCCACACGTGGCTGGCACACCGAATGCTTCCAACAGAACGTGGAAGGAAGAGTTGGGGAAACTTTCAGATCTACACTTAACAGGATCTGAAGAGACAGGAAATTTTGTATTTTTTGAGATTAATACTGACAATTACTACTCCTGAGTGCCCTCCTGAACCACAGTTCTTCTGTGGACAGCATGTGATGTTTCCTTTGGGATTTTATTTCAAAGGGAAAGCCCCAAAACCAGTGGATATCTTTCCATTAACCCAGCTCAGATTTTTACTGACAACATTAACTGAAGACACCCTGGGGAAATTTTGTCACACTGATGCAGGATTGCAACAATGCAGAAATCTACGGGGTTTTATCTCTATATATGCACAGAAATATAGAAATGCACAGAAGGCACAGCTGGAAGAAGCCACAAGGAATAATCTGTCTGTTCCCATCTCAAGGAATAACCAGCCATTCCTCTAAGATTGTAGAGTCCAACTGCAGACGCAGCACTGCCAAGGCCACCACTAAACCATGTCCTCAGTGCCACATCCACGTGGCTTTCAAAGCCCTCCAGGGGTGGGGGCTCACCCAGCACCATCAGAGCTCTGATCTGAAGGGGTTAACTCAAACTCTGGACTTCAGAAGTGAATACACCTTTGCCAATGAAGTCAACTTTTCATTAGACTATGTTTTCAATCAAAGAATACACAAATTACCAATATTCCATAATTGTTGTAATGAATTTAATGCAATCAGTAATACACAAGAAGCCTTTAAGCAATCCTGAAAGCAAGATTTATCATCAGGTCTAATGACAGAGGAATAGTCCCAGACACGTCTACTGTATGAGCCACACCTCCTGGTTGTTAAAAACCACTCTGTTCTCATGGCCTGGGCTTGCTTGGCATCTCCCAGTTGTATTCCCCCCCAGCAATTCATCCTGGCAAACCCACTACTTAATTAATTTATTTACACTGTTGCTAAATTGATGCATAATCTTCCTGTTAAATATATGCCCAAAGTTGGCACAAAGGGAAGTGCAGAGACACATCTCATCTCCCTGGGTGATTCTACACCTCCATCTGTATTTCAATCACACTTACTTCTCTTTCTATCACTGGCTGAACTCAGAATGGGGACTTCTGGTCATGAAGCTACTCCAAAATACAGAAAACTTCAGAGGTCTGCCTTTGGTTCTGATCAGAGTTGGCTAAATGAGACTGGGCATGTCACAGGGAGCAACACTTAGCAAAGCATCATTTAGTGCTCCAGACAGCTCATTTTCCCAAGGCAAGACAAACATTCCAGTTTTGGAACACTTCCCCCCCGATCCCTGAGGAGATGCTCCACTTGGAAACTGCACAAAGCCATGTGCTTGGTGGCCCTCAGACATCTTTGTTCTAATCTTTCAAAACCATCTGTGTTCTAATCTTTCAAAGCCCCATAAGTGTGGTAGGGCAGGCAGCTTTTTGTCTGCTGCAGAGGTGCTGGTGAAGGGACAGAGCTGAGGGCAGAAAGCAGGAGCTGGGCTACGAGGTGAACCCTCCTGGTAGCCAGAGGTGGCCGCCTGAAATGTGCCATCCATCCAACACTCACACAGAGGACTCAGCTGGTTCACAGCCAGCACTTCCAAACACATCAGGGACTCATCAACTCCATCCTAAGAGAGTCACATTAATGCTGGGTTATCATTACCTACACCCCAAAACTCAGCATCAGAAGCCTTTTGGCCTCACTTTTTCCAGGAGGAGCACAGGCTTGTGAATACCCAAAAAAATCACTCCAAGCTTTTAAGAGGGTGTTTGTGCATGGCAGTGACACATTGGGAAGCCCAAAACGTTTTAGGGCCTCGATAACACAAGACCTCTTGCTCCCTCGTCATGGCTTATCCCTCTTGCCAACCCACAGCAGCCTTAAGGGATTAGTTCCCAAATTAAGAACAAAACTGAATAGCCAGGACGATCCATATTCCCAGCTGCTTCCACGCAGGAAGGGTCTGTGGCTTACACCATTCCCTGGGCCACTTCTTCATGGTTGGCCTTCAGCCAGCGGGATGGGATGTTCCTCCAGGATGGGGTGCTCCTCCAGCACAACCACAGCTTGGTGTAGAAAGAACGATGCCAAACCTAGAAAAGAAAATCTGCTTCGGAACAGCGTCTGAAAACATCTTGTTCTGCCCACAAATACCCTCTGAGTAGTGCATTCTTATTATATTATTTTTAGTAACATATTCCATTATATGCGTATATTTAAAATACAAGGAGTATATTTCACACAGTAAAAGAATCCTTATTTATATTGTTTTTTATTTAAGATTTTTACAGACATTAAAATAGAAAGCATGCAAGTGCAAATCTGACAAATTGAGCTCTATGGGTAAGTTTATCCCAGAAACAAGCATTAATATTCTCCAAAATTAATTTCAATGAAAAAAAATCCTCTTCTTTTGAGGCACCTACAATGTCAGCAGCTGGCCAGAGCTGGAATTACTTATTAGATTAAGAAAAAAAAAAAAAAAGAAATCAGCCCTAAAAAGGAATTTCAAATCCATATCAATCCCCTAAAAAAAAAAAAAAAGGAATAATCAGATGTTTCCTGAACTGGGGCTTGGGATGCCTGAAAGTTTAGAATACAAATTCAGGGAGAGAAATTGAATAAACCAGAAAGTAAAAGTTTTTTAAAAAATCATCTAAATCAAATATAAGAAGAAAATGCCATTTCAGACAGGGAAGAAATAAGTGTTGGTGATTCCAGCAGTGAGAACAAATCTGGACTCCTAAAGCAGGACCCTGCCTGAACCCTGGGCAGGTTCCAGGTTTCCCCTCAAATCCAGGCACTGCTCAGGCCACGAGGCTTGACCTAATGATGACCATGTTAAGGGATAATGATGTTCTCCACGAACCAAAACAGTCCATTGTAGATGAGACTTCAACGTGAGCAGCAAGCACAGGGGCAAAGAGAAATCACTGAGGAAGAATTATCCCAAATCAGCCCAACTCTTCCATTAACCATTTACCAATCACTGGGGCCTCCCCTCCCACCCATTGCCAGGCCAGTTGCTGGGAAAAAGTGAACAATTTGAATATTGTGAAGTGAAGCAGGAGAAGAGGAATGTGCTCCTCCTCCTCCTCTCCCCATCCTGCTCCCACTTTGCCCCCTGCTCAGCCCCCTGTTTTGGTGACCCCCTTTGTGTACCCCCTGGATGATTGGGCACTGCACTATTGTGCCTTTGTCCCATTTTTGGCACATTACCCAGTAATTCCCTTGTTCCTTCTACACCAGGATGCTTTTAGTAGTGTGATTGCCAAGCATTAAAAAGAAATCCGTGGTTTGGATCAAAATCGCGCAACTAGTTTAGAAAATCTGGAGGGAAATGTATATATATATGCACATGCAAAAGATATTCCCTTAGCATCAAAACTTTAGGAGTTCTGTTTCAGAACTTCTCTCAGCCACAGGAATCTCTGTGTGTGCTACAGAACTTCAGGGGGACCAGGGAAACACGACTGAATCAGGGAAGCCTGTATGTAACAAAAAATACACTTTTTCCCTTATTTGCAATAATCACAACAGTCCAACTCTGTTTCTTCCAGAAGAAGGGAAGTTTGGGCTAGGAATCCACTTTCACAAATAATTCCTGCATCCATGTAAGTGACAGAGAGAAGAAAACTCCAAGCTACACAAGCCCATACAGAACGTGACCACTCTGGAATCACAGCACTGCCTGAAGCCTCCATCACACTGCACCCCCAAACCAATCAATCCAGCCAATTCCTTTCCCTAATGACATTTTGGATAGTCTGCTCTTAACACCCAGCATTACCCAGAGAAGGAACACACACCATTCTGTGCTGTGCACAGGACAATTTCCAGATGCAGATGAGGGAACATAAAAGAGTGACCTCCAATTTTATTTATTCTTTTTTCCTATAGGAAAATGTAATTCCATGCTGAATGCAGAGAGCAGGAAAGTTATCATAATGGGCTGTATGAGGCAGACAGAAGGGTGTCCTCGCAGGAATGAAATCCAAATACTGTGCTTCCACCTAGAGGAGCAGGAAGGCAATTCAATTCCAGCTGGGAACTCAGGAATTCCCATTGCTCCCGCATGGACTTTGGTCTATGCTCTGGAACGCTCTGCACTTACCGGTTTGGGTTCATGGGTAGCACCTGGCTTTAGGCACAGGGATTATCACTGACTCCAGGACACCCTGCAGTGGTGGTGGCCACATCACCAGGAGCATTCCCCTGGGCAATTTCCTTCCCAAACCGTTTCACCTGGAGACAAGGGACCAAAGTGCAACCCTGACTCCAATGAGGGGGTACAACATTCCACAAAGAGATGCTTCCCAAGGAGAACAGGCCATGTGGAATATCAGAGGGAGAGTGTCCTTTGGGCTCCCCTTCCCTCTCCAGCTTCTGCATTTCCCAAGGGCATCATCGCTCTGGCCACATTCCAAGGAAGTTGTGCTTGAAGGGTCCTGTGACATTCTGCTAATTGGCCTCATGACCATGGACAAGCTCAGCAAGAGGACACACAGTCAGCTCTGCTTGGACTTAAGGAAGCTTAAGTCTCATCAAGCATAAACCCACCAAGGCTCAATTACCTTCTAGAAGGTTCATTTGTTCAGAATCAATTGATCATATGCACCTACCAGCTATAATGTTAGTAGTTCATGGTAAATGAGAATCACCAAATATTCATTACTTCCAAGTTGCTCCCCCATGGCTTGTTGAAATTTGCCCTTTTCTTCGAGGGTCAAAAATGGAATTCTATCACATACCTTTGCAAACAGCTGTAACAGAGGAATGTTTAACCATTAGTTCTGGCACCTGGTACCCTTGAACATTCAATCACGTTGCTGTGAATTGTTATTTTCTTCTAAAAGCCTCAGGAAATGGCTTGAGAGTGCAATAAACCAGCAGTGTCCAACATTACTGCACCCACATTGACTCTGACAGTGCAAATCAGAGGGAAACTCAGTCCTTAAATACACCAGGAATTACATCAGCTGAAACCCTGAAATTCAGGAGTAGAGAACATTAAAGTAGAGAAACAGCACAAAGCTCTGAGAGCTCAGCATCATTTTGTGGCTCTGGAACAGGCTGGACAGGACCAAGAAGTTTAATCCTCCATGAGGAGAAATAATACTCCCATGGATTTATAAACATATTTTATATATGAATTCACATGGAAAACCAGGAGCAGAACAGCCTTACTAACACAAATTCCTCGGAGAAGGCCAAGTGCTCTGTGCAAGGCACACTGTGAAACACTGGCAGCAATTGTTTGCACTTCTACTCACTGCTCATTGATGACAGAGAAGCCACTGACACTAATAAAATCATATCTCTGAATTTAAATTTCGTCATTTCTTGGGGTTTCTTTAGTCATCTTGCTTTGCTTATCATTACTTAATCACAAAGTGAATGCACTGATAAGGAACACTATTTAGATTTTTCCCTGAGTCACTTACTGCTTTGCAGGTGCTGAATTTCTAAGTTCCATAGTCATTTCCACAGAGCATCTCTCTGGAAATATTTCCACCAGGTGAAGTTCCTGAGTCAATTTTCTAAATTTGCTTCATTGCGATTTTTAGTTTCAGTTTTTATTTTCTAATTCCCAAGTGCAGGAACAAACAGGGAACTTCCATTTTGGATTCTGCACAAGGCCTGATGTCCAGCCAACAAACACTGCTGCTCTTCCACCTTTCAGACACAATAAGGAGGTTTCAATCCCATTCTTCTGATCCTTCCAGGAGCGTCTCCATGTTTCCCTGCAATCTGAATTGCCTTTCACCTCTGGAATGCCTTCAAAGCCTCAGCTAAAAGGTTTTCCAAGTCCAGGAAGCAGCGTGTAAATCCCTCAAAGACCTCAGACCAGGCAAAGCAAAGCATTTAAATCGTGAACTTTAACATGCAAACATTTTCAGGGCAGTTCTCACCCAGGAAATGGTGATGATTGGTAAAAGCTGCTTCATAAATGACATGATCTCCCCTCCCAGTACATTCCTACCAGCCTCTGGGATGGAGTTCCAGGGTATCTACATGGCGAGCCATTTGTGGAAGTTCAGTTTGTGCTTATCACAAAGGCCTGCAGAAACCAGGACAGAATTCCTACCATCCCTGGATCCTTTCCCACTCACTGACTCGCTCTGCCTCAGGACAGAGGGTCGTTTGGTCCCCTCAGGACCACAATCCCTCACACAGGGTACAACTGGAAGGACTGCAGGGTCAGTGTTACCACAGGAAAGCATTCTGCTTCGTTAGAACCTAATTAGCTAAGAATAGCTCGTTATCCTTGTGCCACCATCCATCTGCAGGCTGGAGAGGGAAAGGTCACCACGGACAGTCCTCATGTTCCAGCTGTACCTGGTGTTATCAGTGCTGAGTTACCCCAGCACTCCAGTCTGAGGTGAAAACAGGGACTGAATCAGCCATTCAAAGGAGATGAGTCATTTCTGTTCTACCAAAAAAGAATAATCATCAATTGGATTGGAATAGATTGGATTTATATAAAAATTCAGACCTTTACTAGCCTAAGGAATATTAAAGACCACCACAAGAAAAAGGTTTACATGATTTACCTACAGTGGTTTTTCCTTTCCCACAAGATTCTCAGTTGAAAATTTACCCTGGAGTGATTTGTACCTTGAAGCTCAAACATGTAAAATATGCAATGTTGTATGTGTTCTGCAGCTGAGGAACGTTTTGCAAATAGACAGGCAGTGACTAAACCCCACCAAGACAAGAAGTGCAAGTAAATTAAAAAAGTACCAAAATCCCCACAAGTTATAGGGAAAAAAAAACAAGCAAGAGAATAGAAATTGAAGACATTTCTTTATGTCATCTCAATTCTGAATCTTTACTGGGCTTTAATCATTAGCTTACCTCATTACCACACACAGACCTGGGCACCTTGTCAGTCATTACACACTAAATGGCAAAGAACCACCTTCTTAATTCTTTTATTTTTAGCCAAAAGAAAACCCCAACCAACCAAAGAAAATCAAAAATGCAGTAGTTCTTCCTTTATTGCACTCTATAAAACTTCTTGTGATAACCAAGAAGCCAATATACAGTAATAGCTTGATATTCCTTTAAAATTTATAGTTTAACTCTTAAAATAAAATTTGTATAGAAAAGATATCATTTACAACCCAGTCAGTAGTAACCAATCATTATGTACTCCCAAACACCTTTAAATAACTCGTATGCAGCAGTTTCTTTAGAGGGCAGAGGGGAATATTTTCTCCTTAGCAAATATAATATCCCACTGTGAAAGAGCCATTCGAGTCACCTTTGGAGCAAAGTGTGATAAACACAAATGTCACTGGAGAAGCTGAAGATCCGTGTAGTGTCACCAGAGTATTTACACCCGTGCCCAGTGCACAGAGGAGCAGCAGCAGTGAGGAGTCTGTCGTGCCACGCTGGCACCCCAGGACAGCCATCCAGGGGCAATGCAGGGCACTCAGAGGGCACCAGAGAGGCACAGCAGAACAACGAGGTGCAGGGTGAGCAAGTAGGTGAGGAATAAATAGCGGGATTTGGCTCGGGAAGTCAGCAGCTTGGAGCAGTAGAGGCTTCGCCCACGGAGCCAGCGCCGCAGGGACAGGGCTCCTCCTTTCACCTGGGGGGACAGAACAGGCCAGGGGAATAACCATGAACGGGGGAACCAGCTCCACTGCAGCCTGAGTTGCTGAGGCAATACAGACCTTTGACTCAGCAGCCGATGCCACAGCACAACCTGTGCATAAGTGCTTTAAAGGCCAAAAAACCAGCACTATTCAGAAGGAACACAAGGTCTGTGTGTATTATGCAGTTACATACACAGAGATTCACACTGCATTGTGTGTGTGCATAAAATCACACACACACACACAGATTCACACTGCATTCTGTGTGTGCATAAAATCAAACACACACACACACAGATTCACACTGCATTCTGTGTGCACAAAATCACACACACGCACAGATTCACACTGCATTCTGTGTGTGCATAAAATCAAACACATGCACACTTTATTTAATGGCCACATGTGCAGTGTAAGTATGATTACTCCCATTTTAATGTTGTGACACATACACTGTGTTTTATGGCATGGTTTACACAGCTGCTTGTATTGGACTCTCAGCCCAAACAGAAAGAACTTTAGGATGTTTTTTCAGTAAAATGCTGTTTCAGAAGTAGTTTGCTGCTCTGAATGATGCCTCTATGGCCTGCCCATCTCCACAATGCCAAACCACTGAGAGTAGCTGATAATTCAGAGTTTTTAAAAGCTTTCATCTCCTTACCTTTCTCACAACAACATGTTCACTGGGATTGATGATTAAGGCTTCCCTCTCCTCCTCAGTTTCCATCTGGACAGTGTATTCAGTGGGTACTGACCTGTAACTGCTCACTTCAAACCTAGGGAGAAATTACAGGGAGATATTATCTCATCTTAAGTACTGAATTCACATTAAAAAAAACCCATTATTTTGCTTAAAAAGTATTATTTTGCAAACTTACATTAGGGGCGAGGCTTCCCACACAAAGGAGTCAGACTCACTTTTGAGTCTCAGCCATTTTTCAGTCTCTATTTAAAATCTACTCCCAAGGTGTTTCATTTCTTCAGAACAAGCCCCACAACTACTCCCTGACTGAACAGTGATTTTCAGGTGATGGTTGTGAGGGACACTTCATGCAGGCAGATGGATAATGATATTTTAAATCTAACCAGTGGCTCTGCTAAAGCTGTATTTGTGAGATTTACATTTTTTTTAACTTGGAAAAAATTAAATACCACTATCTACTGAGTCCAATAAAGAAATCCAAGGCCTGTAAGAGTTTCTTGATCCAGAGTTAAACTGAGCTTTACATGTGGATTTCCACTGCTTCAGGCATTGTGGACTCACAAACAGGTTCTGTTACCTGTCAGCCCTATTAGCTGCTCACAAATCTAACACCCACAGGAAAACCTACCATTACTCTCACTAAAAATCAAAGGCAAACAAATAATTTGAGCCAGTATTTTATATTTTACCTGTTACTTGTCTCTTCAGAGAGTCCAAGAGCCTCTTCTGCAGCTTCTCTCCTGCGCTTCTCCTCTGCCAGTGTTTCTGTGAGCTGGGAGAGAGCCTGCTGCACTGACTCATATTGTTGCTCAGTCTCGGCAAGCCTAGGACAGAATGTAACCTGAAATCACTATTTTATGTCCTTAAACAATCGCTTTCTTGCTCTTTTTTCATTAGGAGATCTTCCTTTCCTTGACAGGCTTCATTATAAAGAGATGCTTAGCTTAAATATTGAAATAAAGTCACTAATAAGTGTGTGTATATATAGGTACCAACCCAAAGCACAGATGGTAACAATCAAGAATATGACTTATGATTTATTTAATCCACTGTAAATCCCCTTCTCTCCCTTCTCCACACACAAATGCCTTGCAGGGATAACAAAGCATTACTTTCACACTCTGCCCAGCTGTCAGGACAACAATACTGCTAATCCATGCTCTGAGTGCTGACCTTTTCCTGAGCTCATTTAGCTCCATATTGTCTATCTCCACAATAATCCCAGATCTCTCCCGCGGAGCTCCAGGGGGAACTTCTGCTCTGGTTTCATCCTACAAAATATTAAGGGAGGGGAAGGAAAAAAAAAGCCAGTCACCATTTTTCTAGTTGCTAAAAGTCATTATTTCAATTAAAGAAGTCACAAGCACCACAAAACAGTGGAAAAAATAATTCTTTGTGCTGTTTAATCTTTTGATTTCCAGAGCTGCAATTTGCCAGGCCTGTTTTCCAACAGCAAATTGGAAAACCTTCTGAGGGGAAAGAAATGTATCCAGATTGCAAGATAGCACTGAGCACAGTTTCAAAATATTGCAGCTAATCATTTATTTTATTTTCAGTTCTCCTTGTTTGGGTTTATTCCAATTTCTGGAAGAGCAAGGGTTGTTTTTTATATGTATCCATATGCTATTTTGGGGTGTTGTATTAACTGATTGTTAGTGAAGAGCCAAGGCAGTATAGGAAAGCTTTTTAAAAATGAAAATATCATAAAGGCATACTGATAGAAACATAGAGGATAGGGTTGGAAAGGTTAGAGATTGTCTAGTTCCAACCCCCAAATAATAATCTTTTAGCATATGAGGGGTTGACAAAGGGTACCAAAATACTGAACTGGTCATACAGATCTCCCTTCTGAAAATACTACTCAAACACTTTGCAAAATTAGTCATGACTGATGTGAAATAATCACTATATTTGCTGATCCGCTGGTAAGTGATCATCCAATTACCTCTGCCAGCTGTGGATCAATTTAAAAAACGCACTCCAAGCCAAGAAAAGCATGTATAAACAGCTTCTTTAAATGAAAAGTCAAGTTAAACCAGCATGACAACAGAGAGTTATCCTCAGCACATGATGGCCTGGTAAAATGGACACCACAAAAAGTGGATTTTTAGCATGAGAAGCAGAAATGCATAAGCACAGGAATAAAAAACCTAAAACCATTTCCATGTATTTGCTTACCTGAGCAGAGCCCTGGAAAGATGCCACTTGCATAGACTGATGCTCCCTCTCCAGTCGCAGATACCGAGTTTGCAGCTCAGTGTAATGAAGCTGGTTGTCCCTCAGGGTCTGAGAAAGGGTCTTGAGCTGGGCAGACAGGACAGCATTCTCCTCTGCTGACTGCACAACCTGCAGGGAATTCACATTTCAAGACACCGATGAGGAATTAGCTCCTCAAGGAAATTCCTGTTTCAAAATTGCACAGATATGCTGGGAAGTTCACAGTTTGCATGAGGTTTCAATAGTTGTTTTATGAGAGGAAATAATGAAACCTGAGCAGTGATTTCCCCTGCCATGGATACACCCGAACCAGGAGCTAAAATCTTATTCCAACCTGTTTCTGTCCACAATGACAAATATTCTGAGTACAAGCTCAGTATCATTATCTTCAGAATGCAGAGTCAAATAAACCCCTCAGTCAGACAAGGCAGAAGATAATGCTGACATTCCACTTGCAATTTCCAGTGTGAGCCCACAGGGTTGTTTGGAAGAATGGGAGCTTTAAGGTAAAATTAACTGCCAGTCCTGCAAGACATCACCAACTCAGCAGCATTCCCTGTGACCCCAGCCCAGGCTGCCAGGAGCTGCTGAGGGTCAGAGCTGCTCTGAGCTACCTTGGCATTGACCTGCTGGAAGTGCAGGTCCTTCTGGTGCATCTCCTGGAGGCAGTGCTGCAGCTCCTTCTGCAGCTGGTTCTTCTCAGCCAGGACACGTTTGATTTCCTCTGGGGCATCTCCACTCCCAGCAAGGGAGGCAGTTTCCAAAGGCTGGAAAAGCAGCAGGATATTCAGGATGAAGAGAACAAGAAATCTCTAAATAATACACTAAACAGACAGAACTGCCTTTTCACAACGTAATTTCCTTCTCACAACCTTTGCAAGAGACTTCATATATTCAGAAAAACAGGTTCCACTTAGTGTTTTCAACCTAAATATTTGCATTAAAAATAATGAAAAATTACCATGAAAAGGCAGCCCAACTTAATTCTTAATTTGCAAATTAGTGTGAGGCACCAAAAAATGGCTGAAAAATAGAAACATATGAATATAAAACAGCTTTCAAAACTTATTTTCAAGCTGTGAATGTACTGCATTCATGACCTGCAGAACAGCTATTTTGTAAATATGGATTTTAAGCTGAAAAAGTCCATTTTGAAAAGAAAAACCCACCTGACTTTGTCACCAGTTTGGAGCTTTGGCCTTCTTTATCTCTAATGCTTTATTGACCCACACAACCCGAAATATAGATTTCTACCACATAAAATACTCCATAACCCACCAATATTTCTGCTCAAGAGCTGTTATTTGTAATTTTTATCACAGAAAATAAACAGCATATGAAACACAAACCTGACCAACTGAAATGCTGTTTTTAATAAAAATCAAAAGGAATACTGCTTCCTTCCTTTGGCACAGGAATGGCAAATAAGAGCATTACTCTAAAATAACACTTTTCCTTGAAGCTTTAATGAGAGTCTATAAAAGCAGACAGCACTTGCCAGACTGGGTGTCAGCTGCTGCCTCTCTAAATCCAGGATTTTGGTTCTGGCACAGGCCAATTCCAGCTGCTTCAGGGGAAGGGCAAGAACACTTCCACCAGGCCCATCTGCCCCTCTGCCCCCAGTTAGGTTCTGCAGTCATTACACACTGATTCAGGCTCTGAAGAATGAATTATATTAGATCTTTGACACTTCTTTGCATCAATTACACAAATTGTGAAATTTGTTGTGGGAACTACCAAGCTCTTGATCCTCTTAAAAACCACGACCCTAAAAATAGGTTGGAGCCACAATAAATCTGAAAAATAAAAGCCATTTAATTTGTTTTTAACTTCTTCCTCTTACATTCTGGATTTAACTAACCTGAGCTAGCAACTTGCAAGGTTACTATCATGTGCTGTGCAGTTCTCCTTTAGGCTGCAGATATAACACAATGAACTGCTAAATTCCATTTCACATTCCTGCCACATTCCACCCCTTTACCTTCACTGGGTAATTGCTGCCAGCAGGGACTGATTTCTTAACAATCATGTCTTGTTGCAGCTTCTGCAGCTCTGCAATCTGTCGGTCCTTCTCAGCAACAGTAATCTGACACTGATTTCTCAGGGCCTGGGACTCGGAGAGCAGGAGGTTTTTTTCCATTCTAGATGTAAAATATTGCATGTTAAATAATTATATACCACATACAAATCAGTGAAAAGGATAAAGCTGTGCTTACTGTTAGTTCTCAAATAATGGCATTTTTGAACAGTTACATGCAAATATATTTGTGCTGCTCACTGGTTAAATCTACATGTTAAAAAGAGGTTTGAGTATTTCCCGCAGGAGTATTTCAAAAGCTTCTAGTGCAAAACAGAGCCTTGAATCAGAGATCTAGAAATTGCACTGTGGCCCATCAAAAGCAGTGAGGCACCAGGACACTGCCCAAGGCCTCAAATTCAAACACAATTATTGTTACTCTACCTAGCATTGAAACAAGACTCTTTCAGTGTAGCTCCCAAGTCAGCAAGGAACAGAAACCATTCAAGTAAGACTGCCTGAAACTTCAAATAAAGGCACAAGGCCAACTGTGCCCAAAGACAACCCTGTGCAAGTTGATGTCACACACCACAAACATTCTCACCCTGCTTCCTGCTAATTGGGGGTGCTTGGGAAGTCCCTGAGGAATGCTGAAGGAGAAGCACATGTACCTTTGAAATGTGACATTCATACCTCAATCCAGCCAGCTCATTCTGGTAAGATGTGATCTCTCTCTGAGTTTCTGCTTGGAAGGCTTTGGTCTGATGCAATGCCTTCTCCAAATCATCCACCTTGGTCTTCAGTTTGGATATTTCCACAGCTGCGAGGCTGGCTCCTTCCTTAGCCTACATTTAATGAACATCATTAGTGAACTAGAGGGAACACCCTGGGGTTGAAATCTGATTACAGAATGTTGGGTTTCCCCATTTAACAGGATAACGAACACCCCGAACTGTAAACACGCCTTCCCTGGTTACATAGTGCCATCTCAGCACCCTCACAATCTACAGAGTTAAACTTCAGAATGTACCATGTCTCTAAGCATTCCCTGCACAAGGAATAAAACCACAAGGAGACGTGGCTAATCAACACTTACCAAAGTTTCCCTACTGTCCTGAGGCACATGCCCCTTACTTTTACAGTGACTTCTCTCATTGATGCTGCTGCAATCAATGGGAGACAGAGCTGTGCCCTGTTGGGTTTCAGCAGTTACCTTCTGAGGGCTGAGCTCCTGCAGCAATTTGTCTCGGTCATCCTGAAGACTGGCCATAGCCTTGGCAAATGCTTCAATCTGCTGGCCATAGTTGGCACACTCAGCTGAGAGCCTGCTCACCTCTGTGTCCCGGCTCACCAAAGTCCTACAGAGCCTTCCAACTTCATCAGCAAGCCGAGCCAGTGGCACCTTCTCTGCAGCATCAAAGGTACCCCCACGCAGCAGAGGGTTTTCTTGGAGGACACTGATGAGGTGTAATTTAAACCCCTCCAGCTGTGCTTCGAGTTCATCCCCTCTCCTTTTTTCAGTCTTGAGCTCAGCTGTGTATTTGCTCTGAAGTGCCTTCAAGTCCTCGAGGACCCGATCTCTGTCGTTCTGCAGAGCAGTCATTGCCTTCCCAAAGGCCTCGTTTTGGGACCTCAGCTCGCTGTTCTGAGACTGCAGCTCCCGCAGGAGCTTCTCTGCACAGGCATCAGGTTTATCTCCATACTCGGGTGTTAAAGGAGCCCTGCTGTATTCCTCACCTGCACTCCTGCCTCTGGATTTCTGGAGTTCTTCAACTCTTTTCTGCAGATTTTCTCCATGCTGCGCATTTGAGTCTTTTTTCTGAGCACTATCACTACTTAGCAGTTTCTCTCCAGATTCAGAAACAAGTTTCTCTTTGTTTAACGAGGCAATTAGAGATTCTAAATCACTTACTTTAGACAGCAACTTTTTATTTTCCTGTTCCAAAGACACAGCAGTGCCCTTCTGCAGCTCACTAGAAAGCTGCATTTCCTTTATTTGCTTTTGAAGATCGTATTTTTCATGCTCCAGGCTTTTAATACAATCCAATTTCTGCTTCAGTAAGTCCTTCAGCTGATGGTCTTTCAGAGACAAGACCTGGTTAAGATCTTCCCTGTACTTTATGAGCTGGGCACTCAGCATTGCATTTTCAGAGTGCAGATCATCTATCCTGTTGAGGAGCGTTCTCAACTCCTGTTTCAGAGCATTACTCTCACTTGCATTGCCAACTATAAGCCTGTCCCTCTGATTTAAGACATCCTGGTGAAGATGTTCCAGCTCCTTGTACTTGCTGAAAAGCTCATCCCGATCATTCTGAAGAGATGACATGGATTTTTTAAATGCTTCTATTTCACTGGCAATGGCAGCCTTCTCTTGCCCTGCTTTTTCTGCTTTCACCTGGAGAGTCCTCAGCTCATTCTCCACCCTCTGACGGGACTCCTCAGCTTGTTGTCTCTCCACCTGCAGAGACCTGAACTGAAGTTCATACTCTTGGATTTGGTTTCTGTGCTGAGTCTGGACCTGCATCAGATAGTCCGAAATTTCAGCACCTTTTGAGGAAATGAGTAAGGAAATTTCTTGGTCTTTATTATTTAGCATGACCTTCATTTGCTCACAAATGGTAACCTGCTTTTGCAATTCAGCACTCATCTTCTCCTTCTCTGCTAGAAGCTCTTGCAATTCTTGCTCCTGTCTCGTGAAATTACTTTCCAGAGCTTTTATCTCTCTTCCCGTACTTTTACTATTCTCTATGAGATGGTTAAGAGAGTTATTTTCTTTAAGGAGTGCCTGCAAAGCTTCTTCTTTGGACTGAAGGACACTCTCCAGCTCTTGCTGCCTGTTAAAAAAGAAGGTGTTTTCTTGCTTTATCCTGCAGAGCTCTTCATAGCGCTGTAGATCAACAGATTTTTGCCTCAGGTACAGCTCATCCTTCGTCTCCTCTACCACAGAGCATTTGATACTCAGCTCTTGAATCTGAGTCGTTTTATCTTTCAGTTCATCCTGCAAGGCCATTATTCTTTTGTTACTGTCCTCTATCTGCCTCTCCTTATTTTGGATGGCCTCTTTGAACTGCAGTTCCCAGGTTTTCATTTCTGTGATGACCCTGTCCCTGTCATCCTGAAGAGAGGACATGCACTTGGTAAAAGCAGCCAGCCGCGCCAAGGCTGCGTTCAAATCCGCCTGGAGCTGCTTGTTCTGAGAGTCCTTAGTGCTGATGTCCCCTTGCAACCCCTGGATCTCACTCACTGCCCGATCCTTTTCCCTCTCAAGGGCACCGTGCCGCTCCTCTAGGTTTGACAACTCCCTTTGGTGCAGCAATTTTAACTGCTGGAGATGAAATTCCAATTGCCTCTCATATTCTCTCTTTTGGAGTTGCAGTTCGTCATCCTTCTTCTGCAGTTCTTTCCTCCAGTTTAGGTTCTCACCTGCCAGCCTATCCACCTCATTCCTTGACTGATCCAACAGGTCCATCTGTGCCGAAAGCTTCCCTTGGAGATGATACATTTCTTCATTTGCCTTCGCCACCTTTTCTGATGCATTACTTAAGTCCTTTTCCAATTTTTCACATTTCGACTGGGACACTTTCACAGATCTTTCCAAGTCCAGGATCAGCTCCTGGAACTTTATAGAATCCTTCTGCAAATGACTGATCTCCTGCTGTTTCTCCTTTAAGAGCTCTTGCAGTTCTTTAGTTTTGTTTTTACTTCCACTGTTGTCCCTCTGAGCACTCTTCACCTTCTCCTCAAACATCTTTACAAGGTGGAGCTGCTGCTCTTCCTTTTCTTTAACCACATGAAATTTCTCTGCCTTCAGTTCTTCCAGCTGCTGCAACAGCAAGTTATTCTGTACCTGTGCTGACTTCATTCTATCAGTGAGATGATCAAACTTTTTAACATGATTAAGCAACTCTGTCTCAAGGAATTCCCTCTCGTTCTTTACTTTGTAAGAACTTTCCTGCACGTTCTCTAATTCTTCCTGTAACAGACACTTGTCATCCTCTAAAATCTTGACCTTTTCATTTAGACTAACAATTTCTTGTGTAAGGCTTTTACACTCCACGTCCAGCTTTGTTAGACAGTGATTTTTATGGGCCAAAGATTTTTCAGCTTCTTGCGCTTTTTCCAAAATTAACTTTTTCTCTTGTTCAAGGACAAGCACATCTTGCTCTTTTGCAGAGAGTTTATCCTTTAACACACTGACGTCCTTCAACAGTGATTCATTCTCACGTAACACACTGCTGATTTTGGACTGTGTGTCATTTTGGTACACTTCCATCTGAACCTGCAGCTCTCCCAGGGCTGCTTTAGTTACAGCGATGTTATTCTGCAGGGTCTCGTTTTCCCCCTGAATTTTCTCCAAGGCCTGCTTTAAGCTCTCAGAGGTTTGCTTCAGCTGCTCGTTCTCCTCCATGAGCTGGTGGTTGTGCTCAGTGAGCTCATGAAGGCGATCCTGGTGTTCCTGCATCCTTGCCTCCTGCTCATGGATCTGCCTTTCTGCTTTGCTCTGTAGCTCCTCAACCTCCGTTCTCTTGGATTCACCAAGCTGCTTCAGTTGATTCTTAAGAACCTCATTTTCATCCAGGAGTTTTTGTAAATGCTTCCCCAGAGCCTCCTTCTCAGCTTCTCCTTCCCTGAGTCTTTGCAGAGCCTCCTGCTTCTCTTTCCTACTGAGATCAATGACTTGCCTCATATCTGCCACTTTACTACTGATGTTCTCATATGCCTGAAGAAGTGACTCATACTCCTGCTTTAGTTCGCTATGTTTAGCCTTCCAGCCTGTCAATTCAACTGTCTGAGAATCTTTTAAGGTGTTTAGCTGGAAAGAAAAGGCCTCTTTTTCCTGCACTATCGACTCCATGGTGGATTTCAGACTTTCACACGCCGCCGTGAGGTTCTCGTTCTCCGTCAGCAGCCTGGCATTTTCAGAAACCAGGCTCTCCTCTCCAGCCGAGGGAGCAACGGCACTTGAGCTTTGCTTTTCTCTGCCAAGCTCCAGCAGCTGTTGCAGCATCCCTGCCTTGCTCACCAGCTCTTCTCTTTCCAGCATCAGCTGATCCAGCTGCTCTTTTAGACACTTGTTTTCTCTCAGGGCTTCTTTACGCGATATTAAAGCCGCCTGGAGTTTCCTCTGGAGGTGCTCCCTGGATTTCTCCTCTGTTGCAGTTCTTTGCTCTTGGGGTTTCAAATCATTTACATTTGCAGGTTTTCCCAGGGGCTCTTCCATCCTTTGCATCTGTTTCTGCATTTCACATTCTGTTGCTTCTCTCGGTTTAGTTTTTCCAGAGTAATCAGCCTCTGGTAGTTGAAAACCGGTGCTTTTAACTTCTAACTTGCCTTCAAGGAAATTCCTGTCTGAACCAACCTCTCCCAGCTCCTTTTCAGCATCATTTCCTTCCTTAAGCTCCTTGCCAGATCCCACAGGTCTCCTCATCTCCGCCTTCTCACGCAGCGTGCCCAGCTCTGTCAAAAGATTTTTGTTTTCCTCACTGAAACGTTCTACCTCCTTTTTCATGTTCATTAGTTCCAAACTGGACTTCTCTAAGGAGCTGAGAAGTCCCTCTTTTTCACTCTTCATTTCTTCCAGTGCTGTTTTGTAACTGTGGGCTTCTTCTTGGCTCTCCTTTACAGCTTTGTTTAATAATTCCTTTTCCAGGTCAAGTTTCTCTTTGAAATCCGTGAGCGAACACCTCAGTGCTTCTATTTCCTCAGTCCTCTCTGCAAGCTCCTTCTCAGCTTCAGCCCTTGCCCTCCGCAGTTCCTCCTGGCTCATCTTATAATCCTCCACTTTTTTAATGAGTGCTTCTTTCTCTTTATTCACCTGTCCAAGCACTGTCCTAAGTTCTCCAGTTTCAGCCTCGTATGCCCTCAGCTTTAGCTGGAGCTGCTTTATGTCCTCCAACAAGCTGCCCTGACATTGCTCCTGCTGTCTCAAAGACTCGACTTTTCCATCACCAAACTCCACCAATATTTTTCTCAACTCTTCCCTTAATATTTCTGTTTCCTCCTCAAGCTTTGCATAATCACTTCTCAGTTCTTTTAACTCGGTGTCTTCCCTGGCCACTGAATGTTCTTGTTTGAGCTGCTCAGGGCGGGCTTTTTGTTCACCAAAACCTGCTCCAACTTTGCTGTGCTCTTCCCCTTCATGTTGAAGTGTTTTTGTATCTTCTTTCATGACCAAAAGCTCCCTCTGGAAAGCTTCCTTCTCTAATTGATTGACAACACCAATGTCATTGTTGGGGTCCAGACACTCTCTCCTGTCCCCACCACTTAAACCAGACTTTTCTAAACTGGAGTTTTTCAATGATTCCTCCCTCTTCTTAAGTTCAGACTCCACCTTTTCAAGAGCTAAGAGCAGCTGAGAACGTTCCTCCTCGTATGCACTTGCTTTTTCATCCAGCATGGCCTGCATGTGAGCAAGCCTGCAGTCCTTTTCCTCTAAGGATTTTAGGTTCTGCTCACAAACATTCTGTTTTTCAGCAATGACATCATTTAGTTCCGTGATATTGTGCTGAAGTTCCTCTAAATAAGAAGCTTTTGAAGACAAAATTTCAGTCAAATTGCTTATTTTGGCATCTTTATCTAAAAGTTGTTGCTTCAAAGTGCCAAGATGAGACTCAGAATCTTTATGTTTTCCCTCAATTAGTTTCAGCTTGTCTGTTAATTCATTAACTTCCTTCAACAGCTCCTCTGCTTTTTTTCGCTCTTTCTCTAGTTCTTCCTGACCACTCTTTTCTAGTTTTCCAACTTTTTGCATCAGATCTCTTCTTACTATCAACGCTGCTTGAAGTTTCTTTTTCAGATTCTCTTTTTCCTTGCCCATTTTCTCCAGATTAAGCTGCACCTCCTCTTTTTCAGCCATTAAATCCTTAAGCTCAGCTTCTCTGCTGTTTACCACCGCCTGAGTGCACTCCAGTTCTTCCCTACAGCTCTCCAGTTCCCGCACCACTCGCTCTAGCTCTGCCACGGAACTGTCATGAACCGCCTCAAGGTCTCGTAGTTTGCCATTTAATGCGTTTTTCTCTTCAGAGAAATTCAGCATTTCATTAGACAACGATTCCATGACCTGGGTAACAGAAGAGTCTTTTTCTTTCAGCTGCTGGCTCAGGCCAGAGATTAAATCCTTCTGCTGATTTACCTGTGAAGTTAAGTTTTTGATGAGCTGATCTTTTTCCCCCACTTCTTCAAGGAGACTTGCTACCTTTTTACCTTCAACCTGCAGCTCTTCTTGACGGGCTCTTAGTGTTTCTTCTGATTTATTTATCTTGTCATGAAGAAATTCCATCTGCTTATTTATTTCTGCAAAGGCCTCTTCCCTTTCCTGCAGGAGAGACTGTTGTTTACACGATGTTTCCTTGAGTGTGAGCATTTCTTTGGACAGACACTCCACTTCAGATGTGTATTTGCCCTTCATCATTTCCATGTCACTCTGCAGCACCTCCTTCTGCTTCTGAAGCAACTCCATCCTTTTTAATTCCTCTTTCACGGTGTCTATTTCTTTCTGTTTTTCTGAAACCAGCAGCTGCAGCTGCTCTCCTTCTGTTTCTTTGCTCAGAATAGAGTTTATCAGAGCAGAGAATGTTTCCAGCTGAGTTTTACTATCAGTTGGCTGCAGTTCAGCATCTGAAGTCTGTGCCTTCTTTTCTTTACAGGAAAGCCTACTACTAAGTAATGGAGACAAGCTCTGAGTTAATTTCTCTTTTATAAGCTCCAGCTCTTGCTGCAAAGACTGGATTTTGCTATCCTTTGATTTCATTTCACTTTCTAAACTGCTCAATTGTTCAGTAAGATTATCATTCTGTAGACTTGCCCTGTCAAGCTCTGTCACCCATTTGTTTTCTGACTCAAGCAGACTCTGTTCTAGAGTCTCACACTTAAGTTCTAATTGAGAAAGCTCTTCACCCTTCACACTAACCTGCATCTGTAACTTCTCTTTTTCAGTCTTCATCTGCAGTTTGACAGCATCTATTTGCATTCTGGAATAATTCTCACTCATTTCTAGTTTTTCATGGACTTCCCGGAGCTCCTCCAGTTTCTTCTGCAGATCATTCTGAGCTGCACCCAGCTGCGTGTTCTCCGCCACCAGCTTAGCAACATCTTCTTGTAACAGACTTTTTTCTCTCTCCAAAGACTCCACCTGGCTCTGGAGACTGTTTATTAAAAGCCCATTGTCACGGGAGGCTTGAGATGATTTGGAGCTGGCGTTGCTCAGCTCTGCCCTCAAGTGCTCCAAGCTCTCTGCCTGCTCAGTGCACCTCATCTGCAGAGACTCCACAGCCTGGTCCCTTTGCTGCAGCTTCTGCTCCCCTGTCTTTATTTGGTCTAGTGCTTTTTGGTGGTCACTTTTAAGAGCATCCAGTTCAGCAGTCAATGAATCGATTGTTCTCTGGTTGGCATCGAGCTTTTCGGTCTTCTCCTGGAATTCCTCGGTGAGGTTTTTCAGGGCTGTTGCACTTTTCCCTAGTTTGTCTCTGAGAACTTCAATCTCACTGGACAGGACATCAACGTTGCTCTCTGCCAACTCTACCCTGGCATCCTTCTCCTTTATGGAATTAAGCAGGCCAGCAATAACTTCCTCTTTCTTCTCTAGAGCCACGTTCACCTCAGTTCTCAGTTCATACTCTGCTTTGATGTTCTCCTGAAGAGATAAAAAGGCATTTTCTTTCTCATGGAGTAGTTCTTTAGATTTTTGTAGTTCCTGCCTTAGTTCATGTACCTGATTTTGGAGCTGAGAAATTAAATTTGACTTCTCCTCATCTTTCTTTGCTTTCTCCTCCAAAGTTTTGAGGAGACTTTCATTTTCCATAAGAGAGGATTCCTTTTCTGACAGGGACTGCTCCATCTCATTTATCACATTCTTCTGCTGCTGAATTTCTTTTTGGAAATTTGCTTTCACTTCCTCCAGCTCCACCACCTGTTTCTTTAAGGCATCACATTCATTCTGCTTCTCATGAAGCTGCATCTTTAAATTCTCACTGAATATTGAAATATTGGCGATGGCTGATTCTTTTTCTGAGAGAAGTCCTTTTAACTGTTCTGCCTCAGAGGTTAAAAGCTGTAACTGCTGCTCCTGCAGAACAGCAGATTCCTGTACCTCAGAAAGCTGTGCTTTCACACTGATGTATTCATCTACCTTTTGCTTTAGAGATACATCTTTCTGTACAATTGAATCATTCAGCTGGGCTGACTGTTCTGTCACGTTTTTAAGCTGCCACTGAAGGTCAGAAATCACCTCCATATTCTCAGACAGTTGAACCCTAAGTACATCAGACTCTTCAGATTTATCTTTTAATAACTTTAATTCCTGGGCTTGCCTCTTACACTCACTTTCCTTTTCCTGCACTGTGTGTCTGAGCTGGCTGGTCTCTAACCCCAGGCCTTGGATTTGGTTTTGCAGCTCTGAAATGATTTGCATGTATTGCCCTTCTCCTGCCACTTTACTGTCTTTCATTTGCTGAATCAAAGCCTCCTTTTCAGAAAGGAGAGTTTCTTTTTCTTCAAAGGCCACTTTTAAGTTTTCTTTCTCCATCAACAGGCCATCAATTTGGTCCTTCAGAGCTAAAATATTATGACCTTGTTGGGACAAGTGTGAAGTCAAAGCAGCTACTTCCTCTGACTTTTTCATTACTATAACATTAACTGCTTCCATGTCTGCTTTCAATTTCTCATTTTCTAGAGCCGCTGTTTGTGCTTGGTGCTTTGCTGAAGTCATTTCAGACTGAAAAACTTCACATTCACGTGTCTTCTCCCTCAGTAAGCCTGAAAGGTCCTCCTTTTCATGCCTAAGCACCTCCATTTCTTTGCTTAACAGCTGCAACTGACCATTTAACACTGCAATTTCCTCCATTTTTTCAGAAACTTGTCTCTGAAACTTCTCCAGTTCTGAACCCTGACTTTTCACAGCCACGTCTCTCTCCTCTACCAACTGAGAGAACTTTGCCTTTTCAGCTTTAAGATCTTTAATTTCACCCTGCAACTCTACAACACAAAGCTTAGTCTCCTCCATTTCCTGACGCAGGGAATCATTTTGAAGGTTTTTCTCCTCTAGACACCTGTTGGCAGCCTCAAAATCCAAAGTTACGCTTTGAATTTGTTCTTGTAGGAGTAAATTCTTTTCCTTAGCGTGGCTGAGCTCTTGGGTTAGGCCACTGCATTCAGAGAGTTTACTGTTTAACATTTCTTCCTTCTTTGTTTCTCCATCTCTCATCTCCTGCAGCTGCAGGAGCAGTGACTGCACTTGGTGCTGCAGTTGCTGGGTCTGGTCCTTGCTCTCAGCCAAGTGCCCAGCCAGCACCTCACACTCCTTTGCTTTCTCCCTCAGCTGCTCTGCACCTGAGCTTGCCTTTTGCTCTGCAGCCACTGAGAGCTGTTCCACCTTTCTGGTCAGGGTGTTTTTCTCACAATTCAGTGCCAAGAGTGTTTTTTCGTACTCAGCAGTGCTAGCAGATAACTTGTTCTCTATTTCTGCCACAGCCTGGCTTTTCTTTGACAATTCACACTCTTTGACATCCAGGAGTTTGGATAAATTCTCATTTTCCCTGATTAGCTGCTCCTTCTCTTTTTCCATGGTATCTATACTTGTTTTCAGATATTCATTTGCTTTTATTTGCTCTGCCAGTTTTTCTTGTTTCCCTTCAAGATCTGCCTGTAATTGGTTATTAGCTGAGGTTTTCTCCTGTGTCTCAATTTCCAGTTTGCTAATTTGTTTATGTATTTCATTTAATTGGTTATTAAGTTCTTTGCAGCACATCTCTTTGGCTTTCAGATCTCCAGTTAATTTAAGTTTAGTCTCTTCATTTTGCTGCTCCAAAACCCCGAGTTTCTGCTCTAATGAAATAACAAGCTCTTGTTTCTCTTGCAATTCTTTTTTAACTGTTTCCTGGTGTTCAGTATGTTCTGTAAGTTTCCTGGATAACTCAGCCAACTCTTCATTTTTTTTAGCATTTTCCAAAACCAGTTCGTTGTATGAATCTTTAATTGATTTTAACTCATTTTCAAGTGTCTCTGCTTTATTCTCTTTCTCTTTGAGCAAACTGCTCCATTTTTCCTTCAGAGCATTGTTTTCCTCGAGCTGAGATTTCAAATACTCAGTTTCTTTTCTTTGTTTATCCTCTGTTTCTTGTAGTTTTTCAGATGATTTAGTAATTTGTTCCTTCAGCAAAGCAATCTGTGACTCACACTCTGCCAGCCTGTTGTGGTAGGCAACGCTGCTGGCCTTGATTTCAGCTCGAAGATCCTTAATTGTCACACTGCTCTCAGTGCTTTGCCTTATTAATTCTTCATTCTCTTTGGTTTTAGCCTCATTCTCAACTCTGAGTCTCTCCAGCTCTTGTCTCATTGCGTTGCTCTGCTCAGAAAGCACAGAGATCTTCTTGCTTGCATCTCTCACATCAGCTGTCTGGACCTCCTTCAGTGAATGAGCCTCCCTCTGAGCCTTTGACAAAGCCTCCTCCATCCCTCTCATCTCGTCCTCTTTGCACTGCAATTGGTGCTTCAGGATCACGACCTGCTCCGAGTACTCTGCCATGTTCACTGACAGGACAGAGACCTCCCTGTCCTTCTCTGCCAGCGCCTCTTTGAGGTTATCAATCTCTCGTTCCCGTTTCTGGAGGTCTTGGATGAGCTGAGACCTTTCCTCTAAATGGCTTGAATTCAGTTTGTCGAGCTCTTCATTTGTCTGGTCCAGATCCAGCTGCATGGACTCCACCACGCTGTCTTGTTTCAAGGTCTAAACACCAAGAAAATGATGTTACAACAAGAACACCCCAAATGTGTCAGAGGGACAACAGAGGTTACATTCTGCATGTAGATGAAGTATTTAAAGTAACCAACCCGTCCCCCACTGCCAAGTCACAAGGAAACCATATTATTCTACAGAAGGTTCAGTGTATAAAATTTGAAGCAGCTAACGCTGTTAACTTCTGCTGACATTTAAACAGGTCATGACAAAGGAGCATAACATTTCTTCTCTTGCTTTATTTTTATGGGTTACCTTTTCCTTCAGTGTAGCAACTTTTTCTGTGAGGTCGGTGATGACTGTTTTCTGCTCAGTGCTCTCCACTTCATACAGACTGCATTTCTTCAAGGCTTCATTCAGCTTAGTAGTAAAAAGAAAAATGCATGTGATAGAAATAAATAGAATTGTATTAAAGGTC
Organism: Dendrocincla tyrannina; assembly: GCA_035047865.1. Lineage (NCBI taxonomy): Eukaryota > Metazoa > Chordata > Aves > Passeriformes > Dendrocolaptidae > Dendrocincla > Dendrocincla tyrannina. Next base: position 7,769,444 of record JAWWMP010000165.1, read on the forward strand.
TGATGTCTCCAGTTATAATACTGAGTTTACACAACAGTGAAACTTATACTTTGAAATTAATACACAACAATAACTTATGACCCCAATAAAATGCAAATACTTCCATGCAAAGCTGTGCTGGGTCTAAAAAATCCTAACACCAAACTTAAAGCAAAGCATTTAAATGAACAAAACTGCAAAGACACAGCAAAAACCTTTAGACTGGGAAAACAGCAATATTGCTGCAGGGACACAAATAGGAAGTTATGGCTAAAGCTCCTCAGTTCTAATAAATCAAATGCTAACAAGAAGTTTAACTTACTTTTTGCTCAGTATGGACAAGCTTTTCACCAAGCTCTTTGTTGAGAAGATCCTTTTCCTGAAGCAGTTTCCTCAAAGTTTCAATCTGCTCCAGTTTTTCTGTCGTGCTCAACAGTTTTTGTTCTTTTTCTCCAAGTGAATTCTCAAGGAAACTGTTTCTGTCACTTAATCTAAGAAGAACATATTTAGACATTTTGAAAACAAAGCTTAAGTTTTCAAACCTTACCAGCCCCAAACTGTTCTCCTAAGACAGTAATTATTTTTATCCTTCCCATTTAAACTCTCGAGTATAAAAATAACAAGACTGAAAGCAACTTCCAAGTCCAAAACTAAACTCACTGCAAACAGCAACATGAATCAAGCAACTCTTTTTGAAATGTTTTAAGAGCTTAGACTCCTCATTAGAAATTTAAGCTTAAGGCAAAGCGAGCTCGTCATCATACCTGAAGTTGTAAAGAACCTCCACCTTACCCTTTCAGCTGCTCATTCAAGCCAGAGATGAGAACCTGATGCTTCTCCACGTCCCGCATTTGCTGGGTGCGTAACTGGGTGAGCTGAGTTTGCAAACGTTCATTTTCATTCTGCAACAGAACAGCAAGGATGAGCCTTCATAATGAAAAGGAACATCCACACAGCTCGTCTGGGCTTTAAAACACAGAACAAATCTCCTACTCTAGTCAGATCCACCGCACCAATTCAAAATTAAAACCACAACAGAATAAAAAAAAAAACAGTAGTTCAACAGCAACCAAAAGCAAAACACATCCAGAACCAACAGCAAATAGGACAAACATGGCAAACTTGTCACCAGTCATGAAAATAAGGTGGCATTTTGGAGGAGGCAGAACACACCTGCACCGCCCTCAATAGCTGCCCTTCTTCCTCTACACCAAACGTTACCTGTATTGAAAGGCTTTGTTACAAGATTCTCAAGGAATAAAGTTCATCTTAGACTCATTCATTCCCTTCTATACATGTGCAACTTAACAGATAAAGAACTGTGAGTGATGCACCAGCAGTCTGAGTCACAGCAGGTGTCATTTAGCAAAAATAAGGTTCACAAATTATCACAGTCATTTGTCACTCAGGCAATATTAAAAATAAGCTTTCCTTTGAAAAGAACTTTACTTTGCAGGGTCTCCACTAAATCATTTCACAATATAGATATATCTAATTAATATCTGGGGTGTAGATTGATCACATATAAATATTACAACATTAATTATTTTTCTATACACTGTTACCTTTCTAGAAATGTGCTTGTATATATTGATGTATAAAATATTAAATAGACATACACACTTACAGAAAAGAAACTTGAGGGAGACTTATGCCAGTCATAACAAAATCTAATTCTGGACCTTCTGACAAAGCCATCCACAAAGAATAATGCAAGTCATGTTGTCTTTTACTAGGTTTCTAAAGCAAATTTGAAAAGCTCAATCCTAAACACATTTCTCCATGTGCTGAACAGAAGCAACACCTTCAGAGCACAATACACTAAGTGTACACTCTCTACCAACATAATTATGAGTATAAATTAGCCACTTTTTGTTGGCTGCAAATTGATGTTTTTGACTTACTGTAGGCTATGACTGTAAGAACATAAGCTGAGAGTAAAACTGTCTCGCACCATCAGCCTGACACAACTCCAAAGCTCACCTGCAGAGCCTCCATTCTACCTTGAAGCTGAAATCTGTCTTCCAAATCCTGACAACGCTCTTCCAGAAAGAGAATTTGTTCCTGCAGCTGATTTCTTTCCAATTCCAACTCTTCAACCACACTCCGTAAACCTACTCAAGTCCAAGAAGAAAAATTATTTCAAGAGAAGTCAACTAAAATTCCTGAAGCCTAGAAATGGTTTCAGCTTCTTCTTCATGATTCTCACCAGTGCTGGGCACACCCAGATCTCACCATTTCTAGGGGAAATGCCTGAGGCCCTGAATTCCCAAAATTTATGGCAAAAGTGCCCTAAACTACTGAAAAACCAAAAGAGAGTTGCAGAGCATAAGAACTCAGAGAACCTGGCAAGAATATTCTGATAATACTGGGACACAACTATAGTGGCTTAATCAACAGTGTGGCTCTTGTTACTTTAACCACAAGTTGATCAAGTACTCAAGTAACTATGAATAAACTGGTGTGTATCAAAATTCTCAAGTGAGTCCATTCCAACTTAACAATAAACTGTATTTGCAACCTTTGCCACTGCTATAAAAACATCAGCATTAAGAACTAAGAACTGTGTTTACAAATTAAAAGCAAACAGCAATGGGATGCGATTCCAGTTTGCAACAGAAGTGTGATCTAAACTGGGAACACATTCACAGGAACAAGACTCAACTCAAAAGAACACATGATCTTGCCACAGAGGAGATCTGATGGGCACCAAGGCTCATCCCATCCCAGTGCCATATCCACAGCCATGTCCACGCTCTGCTCCTGAGCCAGAACTAGGCAGTTCATCCAGCACGCACATGCTTTGAAATGAGAACGGGGGGAACACAAGCCAAAAAACTTGCACAAAGATTAGGATACACCACAAATGGGCTGTTAGTTGAATTTGCAAACAAAAGTGGGCACGAGCTACAGATGCTGTGTGCATGCTTTAATAAACTGTCTAGTCGCTGTCACACCTGTGCCAGGGGCAGAGCACTCTGGCCACCAACCTCCCATGTTCTCTCCTTCAGCTGAGTCAGTGCTGTCCAAGGGGACATTCAGCTCCTGAAAGCATTGCTTGCCATCGAAGTTGTATTCCTCCTGCACACAAAACAGGAGGATGAGGTTGAATTTAAAGAGGAAAGGCAGCAAGGGTAAAACAGTCCTGTTATTAAAAGCACAGTTTCAATCACAAGGCCTAAAACTCAGCACGTGATTCAGGTGCCTAAATGCAAACGTATGGGATTGCTGTGGGCATTGGAGTATCCTGCCCGGCTTCCAGCTATTATTGCCAGAAAAGCCAAGTCTCACACAGGTTTTTTAAGGTATCTGCCAGCCTTTGAAAACACCCTCAGGCATCTGAGAGGCCAATGTTTGGCTATCTGAATTGGTCCCCTGATTTCCACAGTTATTAGAGTTCTCTTAATATTAGAGTTAACTAAACATATCCTTCCAATGGTTTGTTGATGTGACAGTGACACCCTAAGTCTTACAAAAGGTATCATTTTTTGTGCAAGCTGCAGCCCAAACTACCTGGAAGTCCATCTGACAGTGACAGATGCTAATTATTCAATAAAGCTTCACCCACACATTTGTACCCATTTCATCTAAACCAAAGCTGGCCTTAATACATGAAGCAAACACAGAGCTTCAGGCACTGGAATGATTCCTGGGGGAAGCTTCTTATCTTTCAGTGTAAAATTAAGTGGACTCATTACTCAAGGAATAAAGGGTGTGATGCCATTGGAATTCTCACCTGGTTACAGACACAACCATTACATTTACCAGCATTTCCAGCTCCATAACTAATCTATGTTAAATATTTTCAAGTCTAAAGCACCACATAAATAACAGCCCTCTCCATGCTTTTATGAACATACAGGTAAAGCCAAACTCTTGATTCTCCTCACCCACCTGGAGCTTCCTGCTGGTGGGGCTGCCCTTCCTCCGTGGCTGCTGCAGCCTGCCCATTCCTGGGGCTGTGGCCAGTTCCTCCTCCAGCTCCTGCTGCCCTGAGACCATGGCTGGATCGGAGCAGCCAGGAAAGAACCAGTCATCCTCAATCAGTTTTGTGCCACAGGAAAGCATTTACATTTATATCAGACACTACTACATGAAGAGAGACCAGGGACAGGGTGAAGTCCCTACGAATGACTAACAGGAACACGATTAAAGGTTAAAATCCACTGTGTCCTCTTTGTGATCTCCCTTCAGCATTGCTATGGAGAGCACAAAGGCTGAGGATCTTGCTAAGAATAAGTAAGCTGAAGTCTAACTTCACTTCTTCACCAGCTCTAAATGAATGCTTTACACAGGAGAGTGGAAAAGGAGAGGTTATACCAATACAGAAAAAAATTCCAGGGCCAAATTCCATCCCCATTCAATTTACAGAGTTAAAATACACCTAATTTGCGTGATAAAACTCACAACTTTTTCAGCTGGTGACTTTATAGTCTGAGCAATCACAGTGATTTTTACAGAAATGACATGTGTCCCTTTCACCTTGGATTTAGTAGGAGCTATAAAGCCACATAATTTGAGGGAGTCACAAGCACGTGTTACTCTGCATACTGGCATCAAACCACCCAGCACTAATTAGTAACAGCGTTCTTTTGAAGACAGATACAGAATCACTGGTAAACAAACACACTGAATAAACTGAGAATATGAGAGCTTAGGTGTGCATCTTGTTCAATGTTAGAAATGATTTGTCTCTTAAAGTACATTCCCATCTGTTTTGTGACACAACAAGACACGTTTCGGGGGGACAGATTAGGAAATGGACGTTTCATGCAAAGCAGAGAGGACAGAACAGGCAGGGAAGAGAAGGGAAGGCAAAGGTGGCTCCATACTTCAGTTGAAAGTGAAATTAATTAGTTAATTACAAGTCTGGCTTGGAGTTTAAGCACATCAATCCACAGTCGTGCTCACAGCATGCATCATCCAGAGAACTTATGCTGAGGCATCTGTGAAACCACTGGGAGATTCAGCCCTACTGGGAATACTCTGCTTTCAATGGAGTTGTCCTAGGATCACTCATGCCACAGATTTAATTCCCACACAATTCCCTACCACCTGCCAGATTTAAATCCTTCCTGTAACATTTCAAAATTCCAAACCTAATGTGCTGTCAGAAAAAAAAAAAAAAAAAAAAAATCAACGATTCTTTTAAAGTGGGGTTGATAAATTGGATTATAATTCTGATTTCAATTACACTTTGGCTTCTCACACTGTTCATTTATCAGCATTTGTTTTACACATCTTTGTTTATTTTCTAGGTTCTACAACTCTATCATTATATATAATTTTTCAAAGCTGTAAAAATAAATGCCAAATTTTGATGACAGGCCTTAAATCTGTGTTTACAAGAGCTGCCAGTGAAAGGGTTCAAGGAAAAAAATATTATTCCAGATAATAATTTAACCCCTTCTTTGACACTGTCATTTAGCAACACAAAATATTCCGGCTCCTAAGCATTTGATACTGAAAAAAACAAAATTACTATTGCCCCATGAAAAATGAAAGGCTAGAAATCAAAGCTTTAGAATGATTTAGAACACTGAGACAAGTGTTAAAACACTTCCAGTTAAACTGAGCATTCCTTTAACAACAATTAGTAAGTAAATACATTTTCTAAAGTTTTACAGAAACTTTGGGTGCTTTTCATTTGCAGTATAAAAAAAACCTGGAAAACTTCTCAGAGCCCCTTCTTCCAGGTACACACTGCATTTAAACTGAGTGATTATGTGCCTATATATTCCTACATCCATGCTCAATATCACAATCTTCAGTGACTTGCAGAAAGAAACAAGGCCCAGTTCATAAATATCATTGATATTTTCATCCTCTAAGCTTGTGCAGCTCCCCACACATTCACCCCAAAAGAGACAACTGTCATATATGGCAATTTGTCAAATGAGTAGTGAGATGACACACAGCTTAAATTATTGGTATCTCATATTAATGCACCCCAACTTCTGCAGTTTAGGGCATGGAAGGCAATTGTGTGGAGTTTTTGTAAATATTACTGAAGGGATTTTCACTCTTAGTCACAACCACTTGTGGCAAGCCAAGAAGATGGAGAATACATAAATATGGAGTCAGCTGTTCCCCCAGAGGAAAGTGGAGATGATTTGGTTAATCCAAAGGAAGAAAAAGGCACTGAAAAGGCAGGAGAAACTGCAGCTAAAACCCAGCACTTGTTACATGTGTCGCTAAGAACCACATACCACCAATGGCAGACTTTATAAGGCACTGCTGGTGATTTTCTCCAGAAAGAAGCAACAAAAAGAAGAAATCAGCAGCAGTGCCTTACACTTGCCATTGCTGCAGGAACCTGCATGCACAAAACTGATGGGAAACTGTGGGCCCTGGCTGCCCAAATCGCAGCAGAGGGAGCAGTGGAGGGGGAAAGGACGCTCAGGGCTCACCAGGAACGGCAGGAAAAAAAGAAACACGAAGATCATGCTCATCCCAAGGGGAAAAAAAAAAAAGGCAAAATTCAACCTGGACTGAGGCAGAGGAAATTTGACAGCTGTTATTATTAGTGCTGCCTGTGGCTCTGGAGGCACCACAGGCAACAGGCAGATTTAATGAAGTGATGTTATCCTTTCAATCCCAAAGCATTACGTGAGAGAAGCCCTCAAAAAGAAGAGTCGTGGTCCTGAAAACATTTCTGTGCTTACACACTGAGCTTCAATTATTTTCCATTTCTGTGTTCAATTTGCAATCAAAAATAGAAGGCTCGAATTTACTAACTGGAGTAATTATGATGGTAGGCTCTGTGCATTAAAATCTGTCATTAATCCACACACAGTTAACTCAGAGGACCAAAATAACAATACAGTACCAGATGGCTTGGAGAAAGCAGGAAAAACCATCTGAACTTTAACCAGACTTTTGTAAGTTTTAATGGAAGCTGCTTCAGATTCTCAACACCTGCTTAATTAATAATTTAGCAAACTCTAACAGCTGACATTACTTGGAATGTTATTTTCTGTAGGTAATTTAATATTTTTAACTAGCTCCAAGCCACAGCCAGTTAAAATTAGTCAGCTGGCCTGTTACAAGGGACACTTACTGAGATTACTGAATATTCTAAATATAATTAAGGAGGAATTTCTTAAAGAGAAACTCCATCTCAAGCACAGGTTGCTAAAGCACCACCTTCATTCATCAGATCCAACCACCATCTTCACGAGCTGTTCTAGGCAGGCAGCTTCAATATCACAATAGGAAGCTTTTTATTACAGGCTTTTTTAGAACTTTTATCATTTATCATATGCAGACAATAAGCTTTTGAAGGCAGTTTGAGGAGTCTTACAGAGCAGCAGCTCAGATGGCAAACAGAACAAGCACACCTACTCATAAAAATGATGCAAAAAAAGATGTGTATCACAAACATATTCAAGGAAACAAGGAAAAGCAGAAACTGCAAATTTAAGCAATTTCACTCACTACACAAATTCCATGACTACAGAAACAAGTCGTGGTGGTGTGCTATCCATTCAGGCTGAAGCACAGCAGACACACACACAGATATAAAAAACTACTATTACTGTAGTGTAAATGAAACCATTCACCTTCTCTCTCCTCCTCAATCTGAGCCATCCTCAAGGCCATGGCAGATTTCTCTTCTCTGACTTGATCACGGGACTCCTCGGACTCCGGGACACTCTCCTGCCATTCCAAGAGCTGGCTCTGCAATTCATCCACACTACCTGATTCACTGGCCTAACGAGAGAAATTGTACCTTAAAATACATTTACCAAACCCCACTGCCAAAGTGGGTAACATTCTGAGTTGGCAAGCCATTCTAATGCACCACTTGGCAAAAATGAAACCCTATGAAAGCGAAAATTGCTGTCAGAAATCATGTGAAAAATGAGCCCCACCACTCCGTGAAACATCAAAAACATTTTGCCTACAAAATAACAGCCACTCTTTGATGATGGCTCATGTTAAACATAACTAAATAAACAGAAACCTGCTTGGAAAAATGTCATTTAAGGTAGGTGGCAAAGGAGGGAGAAATTAATCTTTTTAACTCGTTCAGAGGCTGTCACCCTGTTACCCAACTGAACAGCTCCTGACACTGACAATTCTACCTATCACTAATTGATTCTCAGCTCCAAAATCTAGCTGACACTTTTCAAAATCTAATTAGCAACATTAATCACTAACTCTTAGAAATCAATTTGCAAGTTCACCTGGGAAGCTGCTCTTTTTGTAACTTGGTCAAGATCAGCCTGCAGCTTCCTTTGCTGCTCTTCATACACCTCCAGCTTTTTCAGCAGCTCATCTGCAAAAAACATCATAAATTTGGTTCAGGAGGACAGACAACTAACAGGAGGATGAATGAAAATTGAAAAGAAATATTCAAAATCAAAACTCAGAGCACATGCAGTACTGGTAACAGAGCTCTACTTTAAACTACCTGAGGTTTGCAGCTGAAATTCCCTCCCAAATCCTTAATAATTTCTGAGTTTACCCACAACTCACAGCTCTCAAAGGTTTATTGTATACGTGCTGATAAACGTTCCAGGTGTATTTGGTCTCATTTTTCCTCCTAAGATGCCTCTTCCTGAAAAGTTTACACCTATTCTGCTAAGCCTAAATGCATCAAGAATTAGGCACAGCTAGATTTAGGGAAGGAAAAGCTGAGCTGGAACTCAGACTTCAACCTTCGCTGCTGTTGTTTAAATTTCCATGAAGTTACTTCAGCAACTCTTTAAAAAAATAACAGAATACACTTTGAACATGAAAAACTGCATTTGTATCTCTACTTTGAATCACTGCAAAAGAAAAGGATCTTCTTTTACCATTGTGAGTTCTGATTTCATGCAACGACTGTAGCTTTGACTGTAGCTCTTCATTTTCAGCTTCCAACTCTGAGACACGATGGTTTAAGGCAGATACATCATTATTCTTTGAGGAAAACTACAAGAAAAAACAGTTGTGGGGTTTTCAAATGCAGCAAAAACACAGCAAAGGCAATGCAAACCTTTTTTTATCTTGTTTTTCAGTAAAATTTCAAAGAGCTGTTTTTGTAATATTTAAAGTGCACTAAAGTAGCTCATCTCTAGTAAGTTTACTCCTGAGTGTTGTTAATACCAGCTTGTACTATTTTTGTTTAAACTTCACACTGCATCAACATCTTTTGTCCATTCCATTTTTATCCATGAATTCACATCTAAAAATACTTTGAGTAAATTATTTTGACATGCTATTTATCCCATATTTCACTTTTTTCCAATCAAAACTATAAGCACAGTAGTCCAAGAAAGACACAGTGTATTAAACAAAGTTGCACATACACTTTTCAGCTCCTCCTCCAGCTGTTTGATTCTTGATTTAGACCAGGCCTTCATTTTCAGAAACTTGGCTTCAGATTTGCTGGCCTCTTCTGTTTTCAATTTCACTTGTACTAAGAACCAAGCAGCAAAAATGATTTAAAACTGCAGGAAGGTCATTAAAACCTGTGTTAAAGCCTTTAGCAATTGGAACTTAGATACTTCCAGAAGAAAATGGCATTTATAGAAAAACATAACCATTAGCAGCGTAGTGACAAATTTATAGTTCGTGAGATTATCTTGGTGATCCTCCAACCCTCATTACCATAGCACTTGATCATAGATACTCTAACAGGGGTGGCAATAATATTCCACTGAATTGAATGTAATCCTGCTTGCAACAGGTATGAAAGTGGCCTACAGTCCACAAGAGCCTGGGGCAAAGAAACCCTTCCCACTGACAACTGTTTGAACAGGATACCTTCCAAATCTTCCATCTTCTCTTTGGTTGCAGACTCCACATCTTTCAATCCTTGGGAGTTACTCTGCGCACTCCCATTCAGTTCTGCCACTTGTTTCTGCAGCTGGACCAGGGCCTGGTCCTTCTCTTGCAGCTCAGTTTCGTGTTTCTCTTGAATTTCATGCAGTTCAGCATCGTATTTCTCCTTAACTTTGGTCATTTCCAGCTCATGTTTCTCCATCATGTCTTTTAATTGGGCTCTCATTACGTGTTTCTCAGCATCCAGTTTAGACTGGAGGTTTTCTTTTTCAGACAGGACACGTTTCAGGTTTTCATTAATCTCCTGGTTAAAAAAAAGAAAAAAGCACAACACACAAAGCCATCTATATTTTAATATTTATATTTTAATACTACCACTCCCAAATATTATACCTGTATTCCTACCTATGTTATAACCAGAAATCAGGGCTACTCTTGGTAACTTGGCTCTACTACAAGCCACATGCAACCTCTCCCACAGTTGAAAATGGAATAAAAAAGAATGTCTGGCTCTATGGAATATTAAAAAAAAGATAAAGAAAAAAGCTAAACTGCTGGACCTGGCACCCCAGACAGTGCCACAAGCTGAGAGAGCAGAACACCCTCTTTCCACACTGCTGAACTGAAGCAGCATCACTGAGAGGTTAAAATCAGACGTCATCGCGGGTGCTTCAACATAAAGAGCCTTGATCAGGTATTTCTTTTGCAATCAGTAGAAATACAGCAAAAGGAAAGGCACAAAACTAGCAAAACACCCTTTTTGGGAGAAAAAAAGGCTTAGATTTGGGGCTCACTGCAGTGTGCAACTAGAGAAGCTAAAAACTTGGGACAGCAAAGTCTTCCCTGGATGGCAAGATTCCAAAATTAATCAAGACAAACTAAGGGTGAGAGCTCACATTTTTATATTTTATGGAATTTACCTCCCTTTTAAGTTAATTTCCTAACTGGAATTAATATTTATTTGCACTACTATAGTTGCATTATTAGCAAAGAGATCAAGCCTCTCAGAGAACTGCCTAAACTAATTTTCCATGTAAAATCAAACAGCTTTTTTAACTTGTAAATGTCCTGATGAGTTTAGTGGGCATTTAATTTATGCTATTTCCTACCTTCAGTTGCTGGTCTTTGGCATCCAATTCCTTTTGCAAGACATCTATCACCTGAGTCCTTCCCAGCATGACCTCCTCCTTTTCATGGAGCTTCTGTTTCAAGGCCTTTAGTAGCTAGAAAAAAACATAAAATAAAAAATTAAATAAGCAATCTATAAAGGAGTTCAAACTTACAGAAGAGAATGAAAAATACTTAATAATTATTTTCCCACCCAGACATCTGAACTGTGCCACAGCTTACTAAGTAATTCCATGATGCCAAATTCCAGCTACTGAGTTTCCAAAGCAACAAACCTGTTCTAGGTCAGCACTTGCATCAGATTTAGCAGCTAATCTAAAGAGCTCCTGCTCATGCTTTTCCCTCTGGGCTTCCAGCTCCTTTTCCTTTTCCTGGATGATATTTTGAAGCACACGTACCTAAAACCACAAAGAGAGCAAATATGAAACCAGCCCACAGAGGTGTGAGTTAACTTTCAAAAGCAAATGTTTTTATAAGTCAAAGTACACTGGATTGTCTAACTGAAGGTAGTGCAAGACAACAGATTCCATCTTGAGCCTAAATTTTGCTTCCAGTTAACAGTAAACACATTAATTACTCTATGATTATGTTCATTTCTAGCAACGTTCTATCAATTAAGCCCAAAAGGCAGCTTGGTTTGAAACTGAGCTGTCTCCTCCTCAAGAACCTGTATCCTACATCCAAGGTGGCTTTTTGCTTTCTTATCATTTTTCTAAGAACTGGGTCTAACTTTTGGAATCTCGGCAATGACATTTTGAGTAAACTCACTTATGTCCTACCCAGACTTACATCTGAGTGACAACACTGTGCTGCCCAAAATGGCTTTTACAGCCTCAGCTGTCTGTTTTTAACTTTCTCTCCTGGATCCAAACTAATTCCCTGTGTGTTGCTGAACAGGTGTAATCTGTTCAGGATTACAGGAAACATTTTTGTTACACATAAAATAAACTCAGGCATCAAGTGACGTGCGAAATGCTGAGATGAATCATTTCCTATGTGGCAGAACTCAAACGCTGAGAAAACACACACAAGTCACATTAATATCTGAGCTTTTGCTTCCAAAGGAGGTGGAAGAGCCTGGTAACATCAAGGAGTGGGTAACAAAGCTGCCTGGCTCCACCTTTTTATTTGATTTCTAAGTATTATTTAACAATTTCATCTGAACCCCATATACATCAGTCCTCAAAAATCATCCAAAATGAGAAATGCCATTTCCTCAACAGCCAACACACAACTTTTTTCACACACACCAAATAAAAATCAGTATTTTTACAGTATGTTCACTTACATTTTCCATGTAAGTGGCTTCTTTTCCTTGGAAATGCTCTCTCTCCTTGTTTTGAAGATTTTTAAGGCTCTCAATCTGTTCCTGGAACAAGCTACATTTTTCTTCACTGTCCCCAACCTTCTTGGTAAGGTTCTGAACCAGAATCTCCATGCTTTGCAGTGATGACTCCTTAGCTGCCAGCTGATTCTTTATGATGCAAACCAGAAGACAATCAGAAGAATGGACCCAAAAAAACAGACACAGCAATCACGAAGCCTTTCAGCATAAAACTCAAAATTCAATTGGGTTTTAACAGCATCAAGATCTGCCAGCAGATCCTGAAGTTGCTGCTAACTGGTTTAAGTGGCAATGACAAAAGAAGTAAATACATTTAAATGAAAGTATGAGTAAATATAAATGAAAATATCAGGAAATACAAATGAAAATAATCAGTGAAGAATTTTATTCACAGGAAATAATTTGTGGTACTTCACATAAAATAACTGCAGAGGATTTGTGGTTCAGAGAGACATCAGAACTCTCCTCTGTGGAGAGTTCCTATCAGAGGTGCTGCTATACCTTCAGCTCTTCAGTGGGCAGGGGCATTTCCTGGGCAGCCCCACTGGCTCCATAGGCCATCTGCAAATCCATGATATAAGCATCCCTCTCAGCCAGCCTCTTGTCCTTCTGTGCCAGCAGGGAGTCCATGTCAGCCCCACGGCAGCGCTGCGCCTCCAGCTCCACGCTCTGCGAGTGAGAACGGCCCTGCTTGAGAGCTCTGCTTCCATCCACAGCACACAAACATGCACTGCACTGATCTCCTCACTGCCTGTACCAGGAGACTCAAAAACAACAGCCAGATGTAGAACTGGTTCCATTTAAGAGTCATCTTTCCTTGCTGAGCCTTTCTGTCTGCAGCATTCCCACTCCTGATGGCTTCCCCAGAGTCATGCCCACAAGGACATGTGACATCAGCCCTTGCCCATGGTTCCTTCTGGTATGACTCAGTTTTGCAACCAGAAAAATTGAAGATGACCAGTATTTTTGTTCAAAACATGAGATTTAAGTATAATAGGCACCCACAAATTCATCTTTCTGTATCCTAGTCCATTCATTCAGGATTCACTGCTCACTGAAAGCAAAATGACAGAATTCCCACTGCATTTGCTCAGGGAACAGAGAAAGAGAAAACTCTCAGAGTACCTATTTAGTAGAATAGAATTAAGTATCTACTTAAATACACAAATGTGGAAAGCCACACACTTGGCATCATATAAACCCCCACCTTTTTTTGTAACTCCTCATTTTTTTGGGTGATCTGGGACTCCAGTTCTTCAATTCTCCTTCTCAGCACTAATATTTTCCCCCGATTTGCTGCAGCATTTTCCTGGTCACCATCTTTGGATGCCTGAAAAAAACCAGGGAGGTTCATATTCCATTAACAGGTAAAACCTGGCTGCATTCCACTACCAGGTACCACCTGGTAGCACACATCTATCTCACAGATAAAGTGAGATAAAAAGTGGGCTCCCCTCATGGTTTGTGCTCTAAAATGTTCCAGATTCTATGGAGAAGCTGGACAAACCAGGCACTGAGTTTGTATCAAGCTTGTGAAAGTCTCTGGATTTAAATTATTAATAATAATTATTACTGAGTAACTTCCACAGGTGTAACTGCTGGGTCACAGAGATCATTATTATTATAATATTACCAAGTGCAATTGCTAAGCATGTTTCATGAGCAAAATAGCTCAGAAGCATAAATAATTGTAGTGCATGTTTTTGAGGACAATTAGGGACTGCAAACTGAATGTTACTGTTCCCTTGCAGCACCCCTTTAAAAAGAAAATGCCCTAAAAACACTAAAGGCTCACTAAAGTTATTTTAGAAGCTGTATGAAGTCCAAATATGCTATTTTGAAGCACCAAAAGTCTACTTGCACAACTGTGCTGCTACAAACAGACCTCTGTTAACAGTAAAACACCTGTCACTTAAAGGAGACATTCCAACACTTCATTTACATTTTGCTACCCAGGACAGTTTTCCATTTCCTAGGGAATAATTATGGGTTTCATTTCCTCTCAAATCTTTTCTTCCTCATTAACTTGTGTTAAAACTTTGAGCTCCTAATATGATGAAGATCAGAGAGAATTTTTTTAGTAAAACAATTTGAAAGGAATATACCATTTCTTAGATTTCTACTGAAAAAGTAAAGAATTAAATAGAAACACAGATGAATTGACAGCACCCTGATCCTAATGTGAACTTTGGTTCCAACATGGAAAACTGCCCCTAGGCTCCCAGAAATGCCACCTGCTTTAAAATGTGAGGCCACTCACCTTTTTTGGTTCTGCCTGTGCCTCGGAGCCTCCTGACACTGGTAACTGCTTCTTGAGTTCTTCCAGCTGAGAGGTTAATGATGCAACCTTGGCTTTGTTCTGCAGCTTCAGCTTGGAAAGTCTGGCATCAGCAGATTCCTTCTCCTCCTACCAACATCAAAGTCAAGCAGGACTAAATTAGCTGCATGGACAACGGCTTCCTTCAGTTATTTCATTAAAAACAAACGGGGGGAGAGGGAGAAATCTGAGGTGATTAACAGAAAAATCTCTCCCCTGAAGAGACAATGCAATGTCTCCTTTGCATTATTTAAACTTTCTGCACGTGGCTGTTATTAGTGTACAGAACACAGAGCATTAGGATACAAATTTTCCTATTTTTTTCACAGCTATGCAAGTTCAGGGCTTGATTTTTTAATGAGAAGACTTAATTATATTTTATGCAAAAAGAGACACTTCTTATAGTAATATTTATTCATAATATTTTACAATACCCTAAAAGCTTATTCCATTTTGTTTAAAGAGATGACTTAATTCACAGTGGAGTTTTAAAAAATTCAGTATTTTAACAGCTGCCTGTTCACAACCACAGAAAACATCTCATAAAAAGTGCAAAAATTAGTC
>JAWWMP010000165.1:7790154-7800410 GCA_035047865.1 Dendrocincla tyrannina
TGGATGGATGGATGGATGGATGGATGGATGGATGGATGGATGGATGGATGGATGGATGGATGGATGGATGGATGAGCCAGGGGTGGCCCAGGTGGGAAAAACGCCAAAAGATAATAGACTGATAACAAAAGGACTGAAAATGTGGACTGATCGGCATGAGAAGAGAGAGACTGATAACCAACAGATTATAGAATGCTAATTAATGAAGAGTACCCTGTAAACCACTAATTCCTTTATTTGCTGAAAGGCATAAAGAGTTTAAAGTTTCAGTAACTGACGCACATGTTTTGTGGGGTGATCCCCTTGAACCTCAACACTGTATAATGTCACCGTTTCTTCCCTGCTCCAAACCCTCCCTCCTCCAGCTTGAAGCCATTATTCCAAAGCAAAGTCCTTCTTTGCAGGTTGGACTCTCCTTTAGTTTGTTACACAATGCTAAAGTTTCCGGGAGAATTCCAGCACCTCATTACATTGCAGCGTAAAATGTGAATTTTATACATATATTATATATAGAAAGAAAGCTCAAACACTTTTATATTAGCCAAGCTGCTTGCTGTACAGTTAGGAAAGGGAATTTTCATAACAATAGTTCTAGTGCTCTAGCTTTCAGGGAGAGGAATGGATTGGAAATCCTTTCTCTGAGCTAGAAAAAGAAAACCACCTCCAGCTTTCTATGGGTTAGAACATCCTTACAAATACAAAAGGAAGCTGTGCATCATATCTGACAGCAGCAGCTTTTGTATTTTGCCTTCTGTAATCTTTTAGATAGGAGTTTTATCCATGTGCAAACTGCAGCTTTCCAGCAGGATCTGGTCCTGGGATCTGGGCTACAGCCCCAGCACTCCCCAGACAAGCACCACTTCATCCTACAGTCCCCAGAACAGAGAATAAATCTCAATTTCCAGGAGCCTGCCACACTGCCATGACTGGGAGCAGGGAGCAAGAAAGCCAGCAGACTTTAGAAGGAATAATTACATTTCAAGATGTGGCTGTCATCTTAACCACTTTATTCTTTCCCTGGTGCAACCTACGTGATTATACTGAGCTGTGTGTGTTCTCACCCAGGCCTGGACCACTCAGGGACACATCAGCTCCTGCTGACGGATGCCTGAAGTCCTCTGGAAGGCACTGGAATCTCTGGGAATAGGAGCCTGAGCATGGATAGAACTCCTATACCGCAGGCTTGAATGCAGCAGAGCCCTCCTTGGGAATCACCTGGAGAATAAGGGCTCTGGGAGGATCACAAAGAGGGGGAATAAACACCTTGTTGCACTGCTGGGCTAGTGAGGGATTCAAAAATATTGTGCATTTTGATGAAACCCAGAGGAAACTTGGATCCTTGAAAAACAATGGAAAGGTTTGAGTTAATACCCGCATTGTTGCACTGTGCTCCTCACACAGAGCACAAGGCAGACAGTCATGTTTGCACTATTTCTTCATGACTTTGGTCTTGCAGCAGCCTCCGAAACAAACTCCAAAGTGAAAATCCCTCTGTTCAACCTGTAACCTTTGTGATTGTATCCCCATCCTGCAGTATATACGTAGCATCAACTTTTCCAAACCTGCCCCCAAACAGCATCTCTGAATGGCTGAGACAGGAGAAAATGGGAGTGTTTATGCTCCTCTCATCTTCAGCATCTAAACCAGTGCAAGACTCCCAGCCACTGGAATAGAACCAACATTGCATCACATGCAGAGGTTTTGGTAATCAGGAGGGAAACTTTGCTCCAAATACTTCGTTCTTTTTTTGAATTCATTCCACTTAAGAGGAAGAAATCAAAAGTATTTTCAAGCTTGGCCTTTTCCAGACTCCAGAGCAGACTCCCTGCACAGTAAGTTGTCATACTGTAATCATCAAAACAGAACAAAACCCCATAAATATAATATCATCTGCAGGTCTTGATTTTATCCCAATGCATAAATTATTCTTGGGAAGACAGGAGTGAAAATGACAATGTCCTTCTTCTGGGGATCCCACAGCCAATTAGTGCTCCCCTCTCCCTCTCTGAGATGCAGAATGGTGTTAGCACTGTCCTAATTAGTGCAATATTAACACTGTGTTGAGGCAGAAAGTGCCTGTTTCTGCCTGAGCAGAGCGTGGGGATCTTACAAACAATGCTCTCTTGGATATTTAGGCAGAAACTCCCCTGCCCTGGTGCCAGCCCTGGGACTGACTGTGCTCACCAGCAAGATCCAAGCCCCTCAGAGACACATTAAAGTCCCTTCCAGCTGGAGGAACAGCGTTGCTATTAAAATACATTTAATAATTCTCTAACAGCAGTATCCAGATGCCCCAGCTAGTGCAGCAGCGAGTTACTGAATGTGCAGTTCTCTGCTGGAACTCATTTATTATCTTAGCAGTTCCTCCTTTTTTACAAAAGAAAGCTGCTCACTGGTCAGCCTCCTCTTTTCTCTCCCTCCAAAAAGCAGTGGGAGGAAATTGCTTGCTCTGCCTGCCTGCTTTCTCCCACTCTTCTGCTCCCTTTCCCTATTTCCTGCATCCTGAAATAACAGGGAGACATCCCACCTCATCTTTGAGGAGGGATGGTAAAACTAGAGTGGGACTTCATGCAGGGTGAAGCCAAATTCCTACCAGCCGGGTACATCAGCCCCACATTCCTACCAGTGCCAGGAGGATTCCAAGCCCTCCGTGCCTGAGTTCAGGTCAAACACAGCAGGATGAGGGCTTGAAGGAGGAATTAATGGCAAAGACAGGCCTCAAGAAGGAATTGCTGCTGCTGCCCCTTCCATTTGTTACCTTCTTCTTCTTTTTCCTATCTAACTTGTGTCCTCCCCCCCCCCAAGAAAAAGGAACTACTGGTTATGAGAGCAATGACTATTGGGAAGTAGCTGCAGGGATCTAATCATCTCTTGATTATTAGATTTGATGATTAGAAGGCCATTAGTATATAAATGATGTGTATTAGCATAAGAAGCATGCTCAGAGGTAAACAGCTAAGGCTGAGCTTTTAGTCACTTGTTTTTTGTGTCACTAATTCAGAACAGAGCAAACCATTCAGATAATTACAAAATAAAACCAAAACAACCCAGACAACAGTGGCAAGTTACCCAGCACTCACTGCAGGGGGCAACACACACCTTTGCACAGGGACACAGAAGGTTCACCCTGAATTTATCTTGCATTATCCTGTGTCTTAAATGTGTGGCACCTGCACTTCCCACTGAGCTTGGCCTGAAGTTCAGAGTCCCTGGGGTTCACAGTCCATTTTGTGACACCCCCCTCTAGGACTGGGAGCAGCCCCAGGCACCAGGACATGCTGGGGTCTGACCTGGTGGCAGAGGAGGACTTGGGAGTCCTGCTGGTCCTGCACTGAACAGTCTTGCTACCACCACTACGTGGAATTCTAGATCAAATTTGAGTATTTCATGTAAGTTTTTAATGGCTCTGGTCACCCTTCTTTGAGGACTGGCCATCGAATCTGCATGTGACACAGCAGAAGTGGGAGAAGTGCCAAAATTCACTGCTCAACAATCTGCAGGAGAGCTCATCAGACAGCCCACTGCAGGCTCAGAAAATGCAAACCTCACAAGAATTAAACAATGATGTTGTCTTTACAACAAAAGTGGCCTTCCAGTGCTCAGGGCACAAGGACTCACCGCTCAAGCTGCTTCTAGAAGAGAAAGGAAGGAGAAATATGATAAATTAGACACAAGAAGTGTTCAAGGCTATCAAAAAAAAATTCAAAATGATTCTTTGAACAGCTATCAGACAGACAAAGTACAGAGTGACTTTTTGCACTTACTAAAAAAGGAATATTTCATATGTGCAGACCATGCAGCATTAAAACAAGTTTAAAAGTGTCACCATCAAGAGAGATGTTGACAATATAAGAGAGAAAACATACTGCAACCAAGATGATTAAAGCATAAGGAATCTACCAGCTTGTCCAACAAAAGCCACCTCTCTGCTACAGACCTTCCCCCACTTTATGTTGAGTCAGTGCTTTAATACTTTTTCACCTAAAAGGAGCCCAAGTTTGGTCACTGTGCAGAAATTACTGTCTTCTAGTGTTTGTTTTTGTTAACCAGGTGGGAAGTAAAAACCAGGAAGGAGAGAAATCTACTTGCAACCTGCTGGATGAGAAGCCTGGATGCACCTCACATGGGAACAACTGGAGTCGTACCCAGCTGTAACTGCTGTGCCCATAAATCACCACACACTCACCCCACATGTTCTTTTTTGACATTTTTATTAATCAAAGACAAGATGACTTTCACAACTCGAGTGAGAGGACAGATCCCAGGACACTTTCAGAGCTGTGACAAGCTGGACCATAAGACACACTGTGGAACACACCAGGGATTTGGAGCGACACCCTCGTCCTGACTGGGTGAACTGGGGTCACTGGCACCCTGCAGAGGGTCCTCAGGGAGAGGATATTCCATTGGCAGCAGATCACGGTTCTGGGAGGGACATGCCAACAGCTCCAGAAGTGAAAAAAGGAGGATTTGGCATCATACCTGCCCCAAAGGGTCCCCAGGTACCAGAGATGTGCCAAAGGTCTGTCTCCACCCTTTCAGCTCCAGGTCTCTTACACGTACAAACGGAGCAGGTTTTACTCATGCTATATAAATATACTTATACTGTGCATTGGCATTTACAGAGTTGCATAAAAGTCAAAAAAATAAAGCTCTGCAAGATTTTAATACTCTTAGGTGGAAGCTTGAAAGGTTAACGTGTCACTGTTTTCCACAAAACCCAACCAGGTGGGAAAGTAAACTAGATGTGCCATTTCAACTCTTTAGCATTTTATAATCGATGTTCAGTATACCAATACTCAGTGCAAAGCACATGCTCAGTTAAAATCCTAGGCATGGGTAATGTATGAGGAAAATAATAAAAAAAGAAGCCAGCACATGTTGTCTACATGCTCATAGAGATACAAAAAAAAAAAAGAAAAAAAAGAGAAAAGTGTTCCTCACTTACAGCATTATTTTGGTTTTGGCTGAAGAAAGATGCTTTCTCCCAAAATAACACTACTTGACAAAGTTATATCATTGGCTTGTTAAAAAATAAAAAGCTTGTGACAAGGGAACATCCAAAGAAAAACAAACCAAACCCCCCAGAAATGCCAGTCAGTAATTACAGTTTATGGGATGGTAAAAATGTGATGGTTTCCAGCAGAAAAGCTGTAGTGTTCCTTCTCTTCCACATCACCCACTGGAGCTTGCCCAGGCTCTCCATAACACCCCTGCCTAATGAGTTCTCTTCCCATGAACAGGGACAGATCAAACCACCTCAGTAACTGGTAACAACACCCATCTCCTTCCCATGAGTGGAGACAGTGATTTAACAGATACAACCTCAGGAAACAGAACTTACAATGGAAAGGTAATGCTTCTGGACACAGGAACTGAAAACGTGAGAAGTACAATATAGAAAAAGAGTTAATGGTTTTGTGGAATCTCAACTTGGAAGTACAGCATAGAAATGAGGATTATTACAGGAGCATCCATAACAGGGCCATTACAGAGGCAACACTGAAGGCTGCTTTGTTAACCCCAGGAACTGCCCCCTCATTGCACAGGTCGTGTTGGCAGCAGAAGAATTCAAAATTATCCAGCTGGAAGAACTCAGCAATTTCATTCATGCTGCACTGGGATGCCTTCCAGCAGGAGAAAGTTCTCAGTTTACCTAGGAAAAAAAAAACATTGAACAGATTAATCTTGACAGCAATAGCATTTTTGGTGTTGGAAGCATCAAACGGGGGGAAACGCAAAGCTCAGAGTGGAAACGCAGCAAGGGGATGGAGGTCCTGTGGTTTGTGTTGCCATGGCATCGGGGAGAACATGGCTGAGGCAGAGGCTCTGTGGCCTCATCCTTATCCCCGATACCCAGGAATGTTCTGGTCTCATCCTCCCCCCTGATACCCAGCGGATTCTGTGCCCCTCCTGCCAAGGAATAACCTCACAATGTGCCCACCGAGAGGGCAAGGTTTGACCCCAGTCCCACCCACAGTACTTTGCACAAGAGGGGGGAATAAGGGGTAAAATGCACATAAAGTGCATGGGATGAGAATTGCACGTGAAATTGCAGGGGCTGATGGATGGGTTTGTCCTTTTGGTGGGTCTGGCAGCCTCAGCTATGCTGAGTGTTGATCTGCTCGTGATGGCAATGGTTTTGAGCCACCTGCTCCACCAGAGGATGTCCCTGCTCATTCCAGGGGGATTGCACTACATGACTGTAAAGGTTCCTTCCAACCCCAACCATTCTGTGACTCCAGGAAGAGTCCTGCCCTTTCTCACACTTCCCCTGGGCACCAAACCCTTTGTCCTCCATCTTTCTCAATCTCAAGTACTCAATACCTGACTCTTGACAAGCTACTCCAATAATTACTGTAGGATGTGTGCTAGAAAGCCGAAAGTTTGTAATCCTGAAGGTTTAGACTCAAGGGAAATAGCAAAGAGAAAATTCCTTAGGATGGATCAGCACAGAGCAGCATTAAAAGCTTCCTCTCCCCACCAAGTCATGAGCATCCTGGGGAACAGAGCAGTCCCACCCCATCCTTAATACCAGATCATATTCAGAAGTTACTTAAATGGGATTTAACAAGCACAACAGTAATTCTATGCCCTGAATATCCTTGACCATCCTCCTGAGACACAGGTCACTCCACCCTCAGGAAAAGAAAATTTATTTTAATAGTGTTAATTCAAAAACGCCCCAGTCTTCATCTGCAGGTGCATTTTGTGGGCTACATGTCCTGCATCTGTTTTTAAAGCACAACAAATTCAGGGCAAAGGATTTGTATTTTAAAGTCAGTGCCGTCTCCTACTTTTTTCCTGCTCCTTTGGTTGGGTTTTTGTTTGATGGTTGGTTTTTAAACCTGGATCTGCTTGTACCACTCTAAATCAACAACCTAAATCATCATTACATCACCAGTTGCCTGAATATAAGCATGACCTTCAAAAGGATTTGCAACCTTCTTTTGCATGAGGCTTAGAAATGCATACTAAGGCCAGATTAGAGATGCACAGGTGATGAAAACTGATACAAGGCTGTTTATTTTAGGTCTATGGGACACCATACATACCAAATTTCATCTGCAAGCAAGTATCTTCATTCATCAGGCAGGTGCTGTTTGTCCTGCACAAGGAAGGGCTGTTCTCGCAGTGGTAACATCTTAAGGTGTAACCTAAGACAACAAGGGTTTGTCTTTACTGAATCATAAAGTACTGACACAACAGCAGCATTAAAAAGAAAAAAAAACAGAACCAAACCAAACCAAAATAATCACTGTCTGCATCTCACTGTCACAAAATACAAGCCTGGTTATTAAACTCAAGCAAAAATGATTAAACTCAAGACTTCAGCTAAAACTGAGCTTATGTCAGTTGTATAAATTTAGGCTGACAACTTTGAAAGGCAGATTCTGAAGCAGGTACTTGTGTCATTTTTTAAAACCACTTACTGCTGTATGCCTGCAGAACAAGGTTTTAACTGCTGCCTTCTTTTATGTGCTCTTAAAGACTGCCTTTTCCAGGCAGGAAATGACAGGCTTTCACTTTCAGCAGAGTTCCATTCTCTCCTGGTTTTATTTCATACCTCTCTCATGCTACACACCAGTTTCCAGTCCACACAACAGGAACCCAGTTTTCCAGCAGCAAAACACCACAGTCTGCTGCTGTTTTAAGCAGCATCACATCCTGCACTCGACTCTCTCCTCTGACCCAGGACACACAGCAGAGAAACTGAGCTCTGTTTCAATGCTTACTGTCGTTCCCCAAAGTGGCATTAAATAACCCAGGCTAATTTTCCTGCTCTGGCATTTTTGGCATGATCTTCTTCACCCCTGTCACAACATTACAGCAGGAAAAGTCCCTCCCTTCTACTTACCAGAACTACAAAAAGCAACCAGAACAATGCAGGCAGTTAACAGGGTGAAGTTCATCTTGGTCATTCTTCCTGCCTGGATTGAGGGCATAGAGACATGTTACATGTTTATTATATTTAAAAGCTACATGGAACTGCAAAACACCCAGTGAGGAACTGAGGTTTCAACACTTCAGGATGGAACTGAAAGCACTGGCCAGGAGAAAGAGGGAAAGACAAGAGAGAAAAATAACTGTGCTTTCCAAGAGAGGATTTTTATTCTGAGAACTGATATTTGAGCCCTGACAGGCTCAGACAGGTCTCATTTCTCCCCTCTGATCACACCATTCAACAGGTCTCCCTATTTCTCACAGCTCCAAATGCACCTAACAAACAAACACAAAAAAAGGCCATTTAGGTCTCAAATGCTTTTTCTTTTATAGCAACTCCCCAGTAACCCTGGAGCCAGACTGTGCTCCTTTCTTCACTCTCATGGGTTTCGCTGCTCTAAAGGAGTTTTGGCCTGTCCTCTCCCAAATTCCTCCCTGTCCCTGAGAGACTGGCACACTCACTAACTCCCCAAGTGCCTGCAGCAACAGCTCAGGTCTCCATGACTGCTGCAGTCCAGCAGGGAGATGGCAAGGCCAGGGTTTGGTTTCAACACAGGCAGCTCCACAGCAGGAATTATTAGACAGATTTCTGCACAGAGCCTGAACTGCAAGCACAGCTCCTAGGAAAAAATCTCTGCTATTGCAGAGCAGGATGTTCAGAGGAGGCACCGAGCAGACACAGGGGGAGAAGGGGACCATAATTGTTCTAGGAGGGCATGATTTTTTTTGTCTTCAAAGCCCAAGTATTCCCAGAATATTAAAGGTATTCAAGTAACAAGTTTTACATACGATAAAATCATCACATCACTGCTCTTGAGACTGCTAATTCTGCTGGAAGCTATTCCTGTGTGCAGCCATAACCATGTTAGGATGGAGCCTTTCCCTCCCAGAAGGCCGAAAAGATGGTTTCATAACAGAACAATATTTACATGCTTCTCAACCTTAAGTCTAGTTGATTTTTCTACTGGCAAAAATAAAAAAAATCTCATACACCAATATCAACAAAACCCCATCCAAAAAAATAAAAAAATCCAACCAGAAAAAGGCCCCTATCCTTTTTTCGTTTTTATACGACCTACTGCAGAGCAGGAAAACTAAGAAAAGCATAACCATAACGTGCAGGATGAGCTGATTTTCCGGGGTAAACAACTTTGCAAAAGAAGCCTTTCAAGGCCACAGGCTCATCCCACAGAGACATGAATCTGCAGAAGTGCTGCTGGTCTGGTGGTTACAGCAAGGGCCCTTTTGGACAGCAAACAGAACCTCCCTGGAACCTCTCCAGCTTCCAGGAGTCCTCAGTCACCCAGTGTGTCAGCAGAGGAAAACAGTTTCACCTTTTAGCAAGACCAAGTCATGACCAGAAAAAATAGAAGGCAAATGAATAAAAATCGTCAGAGCCAGGAGGAATTCAACTAGTCTATTTCTGTGGAAATGAGTAATTGTTTCTGTACTCCAGAATGACAGGGAGAAAGACAACAGGAAAATTTTAGCTTAAAAAAAAATACTGAGAGAGAGACAGTAATTCACATCACACCTTAAAAAAAATAAACCAGAAAACATTTCCTAGACTGAATTTTCTGAACTGCTGTTTTAACTCAAGTGTCGGACCCACGTCAATGACAAGAATCAAGAACTGCAATGGAAGGCTCACTGCCTGGTTGTGAAACAGAATTCCTCTGCAGTCCCACCTGGGAGAGGGCAGGCAGGCAAGACCTGCTGCTACTGCCACCATAGATCACAACTGGTGACAGCAGAAAGGGGCAGGAGAAGGGGAACAGAACCAGGAGCCCCATGCCTGCAGGGACAGGGAACAGAACCAGGAGTCCCATCCCTGCAGGGACAGGGAACAGGGAACAGCACCAGGAGCCCCATCCCTGCGGGGACAGGGCACAGCACCAGGAGCCCCATCCCTGCAGGGAACAGGGAACAGCACTAGGATCCCCATCCCTGCAGGGACCAGGGAACAGCACCAGGAGCCCCATCCCTGCAGGGAGCAGGGAACAGCACTAGGATCCCCATCCCTGCGGGGACCAGGGAACAGGTCACTGGTCCAGGAGCCCCATCCCTGCGGGGAACAGGAACCAGGGAACAGCACGAGGAGCCCTATCCCTCCAGGGACCAGGGAACAGCACCACGAGCCCCATCCCTGCAGGGACCAGGGAACAGCACCAGGAGCCCCATCCCTGCAGGGATAAGAGAACAGGGAACAGCACCAGGAGCCCCAATCCTGCGGGGACCAGGGAACAAGCACCACAAACCCCATCCCCGCAGGTACCAGGGAACAAGCACCACAAACCCCATCCCCGCAGGTA
>JAWWMP010000165.1:7800719-7818551 GCA_035047865.1 Dendrocincla tyrannina
CATCCCCGCAGCAGCCCCGGCCCCGCAGCATCCCCAGCCCCGCAGCAGCCCCATCCCCGCAGCAGCCCCGGCCCCGCAGCAGCCCCGGCCCCGCAGCAGCCCCATCCCCGCGCAGTGCGGTGCGGCCGCCGTGACTCAGGCTGCCATAAACACCAACCCGCCATAAACTCGCAACCCCACGCCAAACCTTCGCTCCTCTCGGGGAAAGCCTTCCTCCCCGCACACAAACACACCCACCCACCCACACAAACACGCACTTCTCTGCCCCGCCCCGGGGACCGGAGCGCTCCCCCCGCCGCTGTTCCTCGCCGGGCTCCTGTGCCTCCCCCGGTGTTCCCCCAGTGCTTCCCCCGATGCTCCCCCAATACTACCCCAATGCTCCCCGCTGCATCCCCGATGTTCTCCAGTGCTCCCCGATGCCTCCCCAATGCTCCCCAGTGCTCCTCGATGCCTCCCCGATGCTCCCCCAATACTACCCCAATGCTCCCCGCTGCATCCCCGATGTTCTCCAGTGCTCCCCGATGCTCCCCCGCTGCTCCCCGCTATATCCCCAATGCTCCCCATGGCTCCCCCGCTGCTCCCCGCTGTTCCCCCTCACCTGTCCCTGTCTCCCCTCACCCGTCCCTGTCCCCCCTCACCTTGTCCTGTCCCCCCTCACCTTGTCCTGCCCCGCTGCCGCCAGCCCGGCTCGCTGTGGGCGCTGCAGCCCTCGGGCAATGCCGCCCCCGGGGCGGGGATGGAAGGAGGGATGGAAGGAGGGATGGAAGGAGGGACGGACGGACGGACGGAGGGAGGGAGGGACGGACGGACGGAGGGAGGGACGGACGGACGGAGGGAGGGAGGGACGGACGGACGGAGGGAGGGACGGACGGACGGAGGGAGGGACGGACGGACGGAGGGAGGGACAGACATCCCTCGCAAAGAGCAGCACCCCAGCCAAGGCGGTGCTGCCACGGGCAGAGAAGGGGTTGAGGCATGGGGTTCTGGCCGCTTGTGGATGGACCCTGGAATGGTTTGGGTTGAAAGGGACTTTATGGATCATCTCGTTTCACCATCCCAGGTCGCTCCAAGCCCCGTCCAACCTGGCCTTGGACGCTCCCAGGGATCCAGGAGCAGCCACAGCTTCTCTGGGCACCCTGTGCCAGGGCCTGCCCACCCTCACAGGCAGGAATTCCTTCCCAACATCCCATCTATCCCTGCCCTCTGGCAGTGGGAAGCCATTTCCCCTTCCTGTCCCTCCATCCCTTGTCCCAAGTCCCCCTCCAGTTCTCCGGGAGCCCCTTTAGGCATGGAAGGGGCTCTTGAGGTCTCCCCAGGGCCTTGTCTTAATAAAGAAAACAGTGGAGAATTTTGGAAGAGGCAAAGGAACAAACCAGGAAGGGAACCTGGAAGTTTCCTCCAAAGGCATCCCATTATAGAGCTAAACATTCACAGCCTAGAGAAACACTGAAGAAAATCAACAGAAATGTAGTTGAAGACACCAATAGTGAGGTGTTTGGTTTGAAGAGACTTAGATCAATGCTATTTTGGAAAAAAATTTGAGGGCTGATTTGAGGATAATATGAAATGCCTGTAACTACCAGCTGAATTGAAAAAGGAATCTTGGTTTTATTTTTGTTACCACATCAGAACTGCCAATTTATTTGCTAAACCTAAAGCAAACCCTGAATCACTCCGAACTTACACCAGATTCTATTGATGTGGTAAGATGATTATCAGTCAGCTCAGCACACGATCTTGCAAGTGTCTAAAAGGTTTTACTTCTGTTTAAGCCACAAATAAAAGCAAAGGCATATAAGGGTAAGATGTTTGTAGGCTACTGGATGCAGTTTATTAAATGAGAATCCCCTCAATACTTCATAGAAAAAAAAATCCCTTTTTAATTCACTGAAATGAGGGACTGGGAACAAGGAACTTCAGCCATAGCTGAACATTTACCTGTTTTCCCAAAATCTGTCAACAGTCCCTCCAACAGAGCACACATTTATTTGTATCATCACAGATACAAATATGGAAATGGTATTGGAAACGGTATTTCCAACTCCACCTGAATTTATCACTTTTGCATAAATTCTGAGAAAATAAGCAATTGCAGGAAAAAATAAAACCGGCACTGGAATAACTTGCACGGCAACTTTTGGTTGTTTGGTGTGCTGGCCAGCACACCACTTGTTTTTCTCTCATGTGATTCAGTCACAGCAAGGAAACCATGGCCAAAGGTCCTCTCCATTAAACCATTCAACCAGCAAAATGCTGAAGGAATCCTACAGGGCAATTAGTAATCAGTGTAGGCTCTTCCATGGGCAGAAGGGTGAACTTAGTTACATATTTGTGTTGGATGTGCCTGGGTTAACGAGGCTGATTTTACCTTGCCAGGTGAAGTCCTAACCAAGCACCAGGATGAGAGTCAGGTCTGAGCCAGGAGAGGGTGGCAGGATTCAGGCTGGACCTGCAGGACAGCAGCTGCAGGGAAGGGCATTCCCATATTAGTGTGACAACCTGATCACAGATCTCGGATTACAGTGACCACAGGAAGGATTTGGCACCTGCCCCAAACCTGCAGGATCTCCACTCAATTCTCTCCTGCTGCTCAGTGAGGATCTGGCAGAACATCCCTGACTCCTTGTTTTCAACGCCTTGGCTGCTTTGTTTTTCATTTCCCATTGATCCTGGGATTTTGAGTCCCACCACACCCCTCTGGCAATACCATCCCTTTTGGGTGGGGTGAGGAGATGCACATCTTGAAGAGCTACAGTGCTTTTGGCAGCTGGAGGCGGGTCCGCCCTGTGCTAAAATAGCTGCCTGGAGCAAAGAAATAACCCTTTCCCTCTTACAAACACAGACTATTTGGGGCAGCAACAGCAACCTGTCACTTCCCTGGGTCCCTCCTCACTCAACAGACACTGCTGGCCACCAGCAGAGAGGCCTCAGAGCGCGGCACTGCAGCTGAGAGAACAGCACTGTCCTGTATCATGGCTTCTCCCACAGACAGCAATAATTACAGCTCATCTTTAACGACCCAAGGAGAACCACTCCCTAAAAAAAAAAAAAGAAAAAAAAAGAGTGAAATTGCCAAGAGCTGGCACTTTGTGCAGAGCCCCATGCCCTTCAGCTGATTCCACTGAACTAGAACATACAGGTCCTGGTAGGAATCCTCCCAGGAAAGTCCTCATAAGGGTTATCTTGTCCTTAAAAAGACACAACAGACTGACAGCCCTGGAGGAAGCTCTAGTTCCACTAAAACCTTTTTTCACTGATCCTTGATGAAATGTCTGTGAAAAAGCATTAGACAACAACCACATCATCACCTCCCAGGTAATAGTGAGGAATCCTCAAAATGGCAACATTTTGGAACCACTCCAGCAATCTCACTCCTGTGAGGGACAACACAAGTTGGTTTTGCCCCTCTAGATGTTTCCCTGAACAACTGTTGAAGGGATCATACTAAATATATGTTTTTCTACCTTGTACCACTATGGAAACTCTGTGAGGCACTTCAGAAAGCTGAGCACATGAAGAATCCAACACCTGGACTTGTAAAAAGATGCTGCAATTAGTCAATAATGGAAACTCTGAGCTGGAACCACAAAATATTTGTTTTCCTCACAGGAGCTCCTAATTCTGGCTGTCAAAAAGAACTGACTTGAGCGATGCTGTCACACAATGACTGGCCAAGTCTTGGCAGGAACAGTCCCACGCAGCCCTTGAGCACAAAGGAGGCAGTTAAATTTTTTATTAATGACAACAGAAACAAAGTAAAACTGATAAAGCAAACAGATATTTCTTTAAATATAAAGTTTCTAGTCATCTAGTGTTCTGTCAGGCTTCCCTCCTCCCCCCCCCCCTTTTTTTTTTCGCTTTTCTTTTTTCATTCAGGCTTAGTTACAAAAATCCAGAGGATTTAGGGAAATATAATACTTAACATAAATTTGTCAGCAAACATCATATAAAGAAAAAAACCCTCAAAATATATCTACAAATGCATACTTTGTAGTCATTGAGAAGTTTCTTGGTTAATGAATGGCAGATCATACATGGACACTACATTCCCAGAGGCATTATCCAACCAGAGTCACTTAACATAAAATTAAGCTGACAAACAGATTGTCTAAAAATAAGGCCAGTTTCACTCCTAATTTATGCATTTGTTGACCAGAATTTTCTGCTATTTCTATGTTAATTTAAAAAAAAAATAGCATAAGAGCACCTAAACTCACCCAAATGGGATATACAGACCAAACTGCAGTTTCATTCTCAGTCATCCGGTTAATTAAGTCAGGAGAAAGGACAGTAACATACACCTTGCCATCTTGTCTATTGCTGACTTTAAATGCTCATTTTATATGCTCATATAAAACCAAAATCCCCCACACCCTATGTGCAGTATGATCATAAAGAGGCAATAGTTCAAAAATTGCCTTAGACTATCAACCTGTTTCACACTTCAGAAAAAAAAGTGAACAAAGCCCAAACACCTTTCTCTTCCCTTCCCTTCCCTGTCCCCACCCTCCACCCCCCTTTCCAAACCAGGGGAAAATAAAAGGTATACTCTAATGGATATTAGAACTGGCACCAACATTCATGCTAGTTGCCCTGATGTGCAACAGAGAGTTCATTTACAATAGTCAGAAATATTCTTATGCACTAGTCGCAAAGAGTTCAGCTTCTGGAAACAGTTTATTTGGGAAAAAATCCCATCAGGTATGACATGGGCAGCACCCAGAGGGCTCGGGAATGTCCAGCATGCTGCATCCATCTTCAGAGTCAGCAGTGCCTGGGGAATCTTTGTGTTCAACTCCTGCCGGCTCACATGATTTGTTTCCTAAAACAAAACACACCCATATTTAATTAAAACCTCCTCTTCCAGTTCTAAGAAAGCACTAACAACTGCCTAGAAAAATCTGCTCTGCATTATCACATCAGTGAACTGAAGCAGACATTGTGATCTGTGTCCTGAAAACAGCTTCTTACAATTACTGTCATTTGCAATAGGGATATTTTGACCTTTAACTCAGCAAATATCCATTGGGTTTCATTATTCCATACCTATAACTATGTAAACCCAATTGAGTATCTCAGCTGTACTGATTTTCTTGGTGGCTTAGGTTGTCTTGTTTTGAGGTAGTTTTAAAACAAAAGCGCCATTGCCATGTTTAAAACAGAGGTAGAGCAACAGAGAAAAGCAAATTATTTTCACAGTCAGCTGAAGGGAAGGTGGTTAGAGCTCCCAAAACTATGAGCAGGAGTTAAGAGATGTCATTTTCTGTTAGAAGCACGACATCTGCTGGCACCTCCTGTTAGAGCCACTGGGATAAAGCGTCTCAAATGCTGGGATAAACCTGAGAAAGTGCCCAGTGCCTCCCCCTGAGAAAAGACTCAGTAGTGCCTGCACAAAACCCAGGGATGAAATACATCAAGGATTCTTCTCTAAATGCGTCAAAGAAAAGGAAGAAAGGATATAATTAACCAGCAATCTCCAAACTAGAACTACATTATAATTAACAGCAAGTGGAGCATCCTGGTGATTTGCAAAGTCATTAAGTGACTTTATGAAATGCACTTTCAGTGAGAACTAATGAACATCACACAGACTGTACAGTTTTTAAGCTGTCATTACCTGGAACTTGTCTGAAGAAAGCAGACACATTATTATGGCTAAAACAGATGAGTGTGGGCCTACAGACCACACTTCCAAGATCCTTCCAAGGTAAAAACCTTTTAAAGAACTCTGAAATCCAAACAGCTCAAGGAGCATCATGTTTGTAGGCACAAATTAAAGGCTCTGGAGTATCATTCATGTTCTGTATGGAGCTGTTTTGAAAACCGCATCTCCACTTACCACTCATGCTGTAGACACCTTGAATGTTGGACACACCATATGAAATCTGGGAATTGTGACATTGAAGAATCTGTCCTTGTAGTAGAGGCAATGAAAGGTGTAATACCCCTCCATGTATCCAGATGTTGTGGAAAATGTAGTACAGCTGGTGTATTCATAGACTCTCCCTGGACTGATAATTGGAAACTCCCCTGTTGGTAAAAATTAAATCAAAATTATAAGGACTGAAGTAGAACTACAATTTAGCAGTTTGCTAAAGCACTTGCACTCCACAACATAATCAGGCAGCTCATTTTCTATTCCTGGGGATGCATAAATGACTCTCAGCATGTTCAGAAAAACCAAGCAGGATGTTCAGATATCCCTTACAAAAATACCTTAAAGCCAAAACAGAGGGAAACACATCTTTTTGATACAAACCATACAACTACTACCCTGGCCAACAGCTAACAGCAGAAGTTTTGTAATAAGTACAGTAAATATTGCATTAGGTTAGGAAAAGCCATCTTTCACCTACCAACTACTCCAGGACCCTGGACTTCTTCCACGTCCCCTTTGGCATTTGTTATTCTCCAGTATCGACTGTCCAGCTGACAAGCCTTCTCAGGAAGAGCATCTTTGGACATTTCAATTCTAGAAGCCAAAGAACACACTCAATGTCTATGGAACTACTTTAGGAGTGCTTCAGTGCCCTGGGGATCTCAAAGTAGGCAGGGGGAAAAAACCCCATTAAGGTAAAGGAACCTGGATCAGTTGACAGAATCCATCTCCATGCCCCTGATTCACTTTGTGGTGTTATTTACCTCTTTCTAAATCACCAGAGCTATTTGTAACTTCTTTCCTCTCCGCCCCCCCACTGTACTTTTCCACTTACGACCTTGAGGTACTTTGTGTATCTGACCAGGTAATGATTTAGTATGATTTATATTAAAGGACAGCATGTTGAGCACATCCTATTAATTTTACAACTGTTTTGAATGCTGTGCATAAATTTGCAAGAACTGATGCTTTGAAAACTCCATAGGTCTATCCTGTGCTAAAAGAAAGAATTCAATTGTTATTTTTACCTGATTCTGTAAGTGAAGAAATAATGTGGTGGATGTACAGAACTGAGTTCAGGTAGAAAAGAGGTGGACACAGACACAGTAATATCTCCTGTGGTAGCAACACATTCTTTATCGTGCACATACCTACAGAGAGGAAAACATTAACTCCTGCAAATAGCTCTGGACATTCAATACAGAAAAATAAACATGTTAAGTAATTAGTTACTAATAAGAACACTGTGATGCCAAGTCAAATGCAACTTTTAAGCTTCTATTAAGCAGTAAAATAAAGGATGGACGTGTGCAGTGTCTTCCTGATGTGTAATTCCCCATCACCTGAGCCCACAGAGAGCTGTGGATCTCTTTGCACCTCCATCAACACCTCTAGTAAGTTAGGGGTATTGTTTGATCTGAAGTCAGTGAAAACACACTTGTTTAATAAGGTTCTGTCATGCTATTTGAAAGACAAAACCTAGAAACTCAAAGAGCAAATAAATTTACAGATCAAGAACTTGGTCCTAGGGCATCCCAAGTGAGACAGAATTAAGGTTCTTGATTGTATTTAGGAGAAATTGCAAGTATAAGAAGATTAAAACACAAAAACAAGTCCTGGTTATTTACATGTTCAACAGTGTCATTTTAAAGACCAATTTGCTGAAACAATTGTTTTTCTAATAACTCAGAACAGTCCTGTAGCAGCAATACACTTATGGCACACAGAATAAACACCATGCTGTTCACTTAACCTCACATCACTTAAAATCCAAAATTCTGGTCCTATTAATTCAAAGCTACAAGCTCTGAAGCGTCTGGTTGAAAAAATAAAGCTGCTTTAAGAATTCTGTTTTACAGGTTAATTTTCAGTAGCTTTCATGTGCTTTTTCCTCACTGCACCATCAGCTTTTGTAAAACTACTTGGAAAGAGGTCAGAATTCTAGAAGCAGCATCAAAACCTTGCACTGTAGTTACAAATCACAGTCACAATACCTGAAAATCTGGTCTCTGATGATGGGATAACCTCCAGTTACAACTTTGTTGACATAGGATGTAAACCATTCCAAGTAGGAGGTACCTACATGCCAAAGAAGAGAAGCACTCATAAGGACAAGCAAATATCCCACTAAGCACATTGCAGTAAATACTTCAAGGAAAAAGTTGAAAGCTTTGATTATTTTTATAGCAAACTCTCAGGCTTACTTAGATGAGTCAGTCAATATTCCAGTTCATCCTACCAAGAAGGATAATTTGGAGGAACCAACCAAGCAGTAAGAGTGACGGGTGAATACTTCAGAAATGAGACACAGCCAACAAGCAGTGTCTTAACTAAGTATTTCACATTATAATTATGGTCTCATCATTTGGTTTCCACATGAGTAGTTTCTGAGGAACATGCCAGTAAGGTGCAGTTTCCTCTCCTTATAAAGAGGGGTAGAGTTAGAGACACACTCCACACTCCTTCCACAACCTCAGAAAACTAAGGCTGTATGTCATTTCAAAGCCCCTGGGGTTTTCACACACTTGGAGCCATTGTCTGAGAGCAGCTTTTCAGACACCCACAGCCATCATTCTGGAACAGCCTGATTGCTAAGCAGACACTCAAGCTGTCACACTTAACTCTTAAAGAGAGTTTCACACACCAGCTCCCTGTAACAGAATTTCTCAGCCACACACCTTCCAAGCACTGCAATATAGAGTTCAATAGGAAAGTAGAGTTCAACTGTTTGTCAGTATCTGTGATATAAAACTAGATTTAAGCTGAAATCCTAAGAAATTATTATCCTTGCCTTCACTGACATGTTATCAAGTGCTCCCACTCCTGTTAGATTAAGTGTACTTACCACTTCTTCCTTTGAGCACGAGCTCTGTGTGCTGTCCTTTGATCTTTTGGAAGTCTAAGGGATTCCATGTTTATTATCCTCCTTTCTACCACTAATCCACAAAATGCAAACCTTGTATAAAGTCATTCCAAATGCAGAAATTGGATCAATCTACCTGCCACCTTCAAAATGCCAAGAGAAATGCTGTGTGTGAAACTTCCCCTCCACCCTGTGGTAAGCCAAGATCAACCATTCAACCCACTGGAATACTTTTAAATACATTGGAATCATCCCACATTGCCTGAATTTCATAACAGCAGCAACACCTAAAAAGGTTTCCTCAAATTAACATGGCTGAGAGTTTGACTGCCTTCAACCCAAACCAGCAATGGTATAGCATTGCCTGGTGTGGTTTCTCACTGTAATAAGAAATGTGCAAGGCTAAATTTTAACATTCATTTTGGTGACGTTGTTACACATCTCCTTTGCCACTGAAAGGAATTAATTTCGACATAACCACAATTACCAGATTTTTCAGCTTCTCTCACGGCTGCAAAACTACCAGGGTAACAAAAATTTAAATCTTTCTGTACACTTGGCTGCATTTAATAAGTGCTGACATCACCCTATGGTGGCTAACAAAGGTTTGGCTCACCCTGTTAGATAGGTTAGAAACTGCCTCATTTGTATAAAAGACACACAGAAGGACAAGTTTTCATAGAGAATATTTTATCTAAAGTGTTACCTGTAATGAACATAACAATAGCAGATGGATTTCGAGCCATTTGGTCCTAAAAAAGAAAGTTTGAGGATGTATTAGAAAGAGAGCACTGGACTTTCAAGGTTAAAATTCAATACCTGAAATATAACATAGGGAACACTTTCCCTATGTTCACTAGACCTAAAATCTGGCTGCTTAACACAGCAGGGTTGTCCACAGATGAACCAAATATATAAGTGTTTGAGTAACCTTCCAAGTTCCCAAGCAGCATCACATGGTTCAAATACCTGTCTTAACACAAAGGGGCATCTTAACATTCTTCAAGTGTTCCATGCATGATCAAACAATCCCTAGAAATGTCATTGCTACCTGCTCTGAAAACAAACTGCCATGAACTCCACAGCAGGATGAAGATCTCTATGTTTTTCATAAGAAACATCCTTTACACATCCCACTTTGTTTTGAGGGGGACAGGTGATGGAAGGGGACTCAGAAACAAGGAGTATATAGGTATATGTAGCTGCCATAGACTGAGCAAATGAAATTGAGACCTTCCAACAAGGATGAGTCTTGTCCACCATCATGACCCCAGAGCAGTTGCTAAATCCATTAACAACTTCATGGAAATGGAAAGTTAACAACTTTCACTTATGGGCTTTGATGAAAACCAGATGGCAGCTCAGGGGCACGTAACGAATGTGATCTCTACTTTCTGCTACCTAAAACACTTCAGGTATCAGGTAACACGCAAAGGGGCACCAGCAACCATTAATAAAGCAGACTGGCAAGTAGAAATGTGTGTTCCTTACTGGACACTGGTAGAAGATCTCGTATTTATTTCGTCCCTCCACACTCTCCAGGGCCATGTATTGGCTGAGGCCAGTGTGGATGCAGAAGGTGAGGGGCAGGCACTGCTTCAGCCCCAGCCTCTGCTGGAAGCCTCCGGCCGCCGTGTCGATGTCCAGCAGGTCCTCAGAGCGGTAGTGGTTTGACAGGGCCATGCTTCCCATCAGACTGAAAAACAGGGAAGGTAAACAGAGGATGCCACTCACAGGGCAAAGCTGGGATTTTCTGGGAAGTAAAATAATCACCAGTGCGCTCTACCTCGAGTTTTGTGCAAGTTCATTGCAACACTATCAAAGCAGCCACACTCTTTCCATGGAACAATCAATACCAAGCTGCTATGGGAACAGTCAGTGACCAAAATTAGAGTAAGCAAGATGGTCTGTGCTTCAGAGGAAAGGTTAAGAAGCAAAATAACCACTGAGTCAGAGAGATTATAATCTCAGTATAAAACTAAGGTAAACAGACATACAAGGCAAGAATGAGACAATATTCATCAACATGACATGGCAAGGTTGTGAACTGCGTAATTTTTCCTCTAGCTTTGTGTAAGCACCACAGTAAAGGATGGGATTTTTATTTGTTTTTGACAATAAGAAAGTGATGCTGAATCCATAAAAGCAGTCTCTCAAACATAAGAATATACACATTTAGAAAGAAGTAGTACTAATCTGAACGATGTAGTACATTAGGAGTGGAGGTGAGCATTAGAAAATAAGGTTAATGCGGGGCTGGGTGAGAGCCAGGGTGAAAATAAACACCCAAGCAATTTACACTCAGTGTAAGAATGATCGAAAAAGGAAACACGATCAAAGTGATCAGCTCCAAGGGCAGTGCACTTAGCAATGAGAGGAGCACACCAGCCTGCAGTGTAAAACCTCCACACCCACACTCCCTGCTGAGAACACCAGGGAAAGGCAAATTAGATGCAAACTCCTGCAGATGCTGAGCTTCCAGTGGTGTTATGAAAGCAGTGACTCAGGTGCAAGCTGCCACATGTCAGTGTGCCATAGGCTGATCCCCTCTTGGGCAACAGGTTCCATTCCCCTTTCTCCTTACAAAGTCATGCCTGGAATTAGCACATCCTGCAGTTTAACAAGCAGTGCCAACATCCAAACACAGAAACATGGAGCACCTGACAATATCAACCAGTCCCCAGCCAGTCCCGAGTCGTTTCCATTTCTGATTTATGCTGAAACTGCATAAAACTGTAAAATCTACTCAGAAAACTCACCTTGCAGAGCTTACATTTTGATTCCACTTAATATGACTACCTGGTTTGAAAGTTACTCCCTAACCATTTTAAAGAAAAAAAAAAGTATTAAAGAAAGAAGTCTGAGGAAAGTAAGAGGCCAATTTATTTCTGTAATACAAAGCAAAACGTCAGGGGAGCAACTTGCAGCGGTGTGATTACAAGCCTAGCAGCTGGAAGTTTGAGCTACTACAAGAAATGGAAAGGCTTTTCACTAGAAAAAGGAAAGTGTAAGAGCAATTTTAGCCACTAGAAATCTACACTGTGATTTCAATTACTTCCAAGGTTAGCAGATTGGCAATTCTAGAAGTGTCACTTAAACAGTGACTCAGTTATGATAATTGAAATTACAATTAAGATATATTTATCCTGTTCAGGAGACATTTTACCTCATGAATAAATAAAATGCCCAAGAAATACCACAGGACTGAATAATGTGGTGAGCAGTTTTCTCTCCTTACCCAGGCACAACCAGCTTCTGGCCGTTGTGGATGCGGAAGGAGCACCGATAGTCATCCGGGAGCTTGCAGTGGATCTGTGCTTCTACTGCATCCAGATCTTCCTCCCTCACGCTCTCTGGGGACAAAGGAAAGGCTATTGCAAGGATTTGCAACACAAAGCATGGAATTTGTAAGGCCTTGATCAAAAGAACACAGGCTCAAGTCGGTATCTGGTGACTTTATTGGATGCTGGGGGCACAGAATGAATACTACATAAATTTGGAAGGAAGATGATGCCATGAACTGATTACTTAATACAGCACCAATCTCCATCCAGGGAAATCTCAACAGGCCTGACTTAGACAGAAAGTATTTATAAAGTGAAATGAACCCTTTGCCCACAATTTGTCATTAGCTAACTGAGTCCCAGTTACAACTTTTTTTTTACTCTTCATCATTCTCTCTCAGTTTCCATTTCAATCAGTAACACAGAAATTCTGGCTGCAGCCACCATTCACCTGGAATTTGAAGCAATAAACGGGTTTTAGCAAGGGGATTTTCCTATAAACAACAGAAAGGGGTGGAGACTAACTATTCTTGCACTTCCACTAACATTTAGGTGGTTTCCACACCCTCACTGCTAGCAAAAATCAGGTGGGTTGCCTGTGTGGTCTCCTCCAATCAAGGCTTGTTTAGCAATTATTTTTAAACCCTGTTTGTATTCATTATTTCTTTCATTTATAAGATATAATTTAACAATTCATTGAAACAACATCCCTTACAAAAAGAATTAAAAAGGTGTAAGTTTTATCTAAAACGTGCCATCACGATACAAGTGTGGAAATTGGTAATTTTATATTTATTTTTGTCTTTCTGTAGACAAAGACCAGCTTCAGTGCACTAACCTCCTTAGGAGGAATTTTCAAAGTAAAACTTGGTAAAATCTGTTCATTTCAACACCCCCAACGTTCTATTTTAGTAACAAAATATCTGACTGAATATTCAGAGGTTCTGGATACCTGAGTGAAGCCTCAAAAAAACCCCACCAAAAATGTAAAGAAAATACTAAATTCTAACCAAGTTCTATAATCACAAATACTTAGCAAAACTTAAGAATCCAGCACTATCCAGCAAGCCAAAATACAAGAGTTAAGTAGGAAAGACATAATTTGTCTCTTAATTTCACAGATCAGGTTAAATCAAACATCTTGGGCTAAAAGTCAACTTCATACAGAAAACTGAAGTACACTTGAAAATGTAAAAGCTTTTTTGTCCCTGTACCAGAAAAGCCCAAACTCACTGTCGGTGTGTAAGATTCATGACCCAGAACACTAGAAGAACTTCAAGTATTAAAACACAAACTGAAATTGAAAATAAAATATTAAGAGGGGAAAAAAAGGCAAAACTATTGTTCGACCACAGTGACACACAGTAAGACCTACAGAAAAAAAAGCAACTTCCTTTTTGTTTGGCTTCAGATAAAAATGTCTGTTTTCATGTGGCAGTGTTTTAATTAGGTCTTAAGAAAACCTCACAAATAATATCCCACCAGCAGGTCCTTGAAATAATGGGATTATTACACTAAAAAATAATAACAAACAAACAAAAAAATCAGTCACAGCAACCAAAGACAAAAGCAGCAAAAGTGTATTGATAACCTAATTCTCCGGAGATAAAGACACCAGGCTGAAAATAGAAATAAATAACCTTGTTTTTTGATTCTGGATGCATCAGTGGTACCTGGACCAGGACTAGGGAAGGGAAAGCACACGGACCTGACTTTCAGCACTCCGGTAGTTAAGGCACAGCCCTTTCATGAAGGCAGCAGGGACTCAGTGACAGGCAGGGCTGGGGGAGCCTCCAGGTGTGACAGTACCTTTCAAGGAGCCGATCATGCGGGGACACCACTGCCCCAGGTACTTCTCCAGGTCATCCCAGGCCTTCTTCAGTGTAGCATAGTAGCGGATGTACCTGCCCAGGTCAGAGTAGGTGCTGATGAAAATGGATCTCCAGCTCTCATTCCGTTGGCTTTTCTCCTTTCTAAGTGGACATGAGGAAAATAAGTACAAACACCAGCCTGAAAAGCTCATCTTCTAAACTCAGGGGGCTGGTGTTTGGCAGGAACAGGAGGCGGAACATTAACCCAGGAACATTTTGTGCCACGTGAAGCTACACAAACTCAATTAATTCCAGCATCTATTCAATAGCGAGTTGGAAGCAAATTAGGAAACATTTGGGCTACTTAGGGGAAAATTTGGAAACAATACTCGTTTACACAGAGTGCCTTTTAAACAGTCTGTATAACAGTGAATCTTAGAACTGGTGAATAGCTAATTCACATCACATTTCACACACACACACTTTTTATCTACTGCGTTAGTTCCAAACTCCTTTATTTACCCACTAAGAAGGATTAAGGAGCAAACCAGAGAATTAAATGAGAACTCTGTGCACTGATGTGGAAAGTGACTTTCTTAGGGAATTCCTGTATATTCTGTTTTCCTCACAGGCTACAGGAAGATAGGCTGTCAAAAAAGTGCTAACTAACATCTGACAAAGGATGTTTGCCTCCAAATTGTTGCAGGCATAGCATCTCTGTTAGGATATATTCCAACACCTCCGTCCAACCAGAAAGCTGAAGCTACAAGGTTTAGTAGAGCTTCACACACATAAATAAAAATGCAATAATTGAGAAGTCACCACATCACCTCTTCTCCATGCACCCATAAAGCTTTTATAATCCTCACACGTTCATGAAGCCTTTTTTACGTAATCTATCATGTCTTAGAAATTCATTTTCATAGAAAAAAAAGGCTTAAAACAACCCCACTTACTCTGAAATAAGCCAGTATTTCTTGCAGTGTCTTTTCCACAATGGATCATGGCTTGATAGCTGATTCAATCTTCGATTTAAATAGCAGCAACTATAAATATAAATCATTATATTTGATTGCAGAAGAGCAGCAGGACAGGGATAAACACTGACCAGGGTATTACATATTGCACTCTCCTGACATAAATGCACTGACCAGTATATTACACATTTGCATTCTCCTGAAATAAATGCAGTTTGAAAGTCAGCTAGCTGTCCTTTTAGAGCTGTGCTTACAATGGTTAAAAGTCTTCATTAGAGCTGTGTAAGTCATGAACTACTTTTCTACAAAGTGATTTTGTAAAGCAGGTCATCCTGTAGACCTGCACCAGCATAAACACTGCCTGAAAGACTCCAGCATGACTCCACTCCTCCAGTGGCAAGCATTCCAGTAGCACTGGCTGGCCAAGATTTAAATCTCATCTGGATTGTCAGGCTCTACCTTATCTTTCCCACAGTAAGGTACAGAAGCTATAGTTTGAGTGTCACAAACTTACTTTCCACTTCGAGTTGTTTAAACAACAAACTTCGTGAGCAGAAAAAAACATTGGAAAAATACAAAGGATGACAGACCTACAAATAAGTACTGCAAGGTCACCCTAATGAAGGCCATTTATCAGCTCCTGCCATTGCACTGCTGCTTCAGAAAGCTAAAGGAATCACATCCTGCACTACAAAGCACTACTACAAATGCAATATTAAAAAACCTGTAGTATATAGGTCTAAACCAGTCCTCTGAAATCATTCCAGTTATTCCTGGCTTGATGCATTTGAGCCGAATTCTCAGTTAAACTTTAACGAAACTCCCCAAAAGATACCACCAGTTCAGATGTGGCAACATCCCTTCCTCTGGTGGCTTGTTCTGGCAATTAATATGTGTGTTTTAATGGCTGTGATTAACATCTAAATACCCCAAACGAGGTTACCAAACTTAAGCTTCCAGTTACAGCTTTTTGGGGTTTTGTCAGTGTTGTCCAGAAATTGGTAAATATGAAAGACATAGTTATATAATGAGATAGAGATGACTCCCAATCTTGTCTTTTTTAAGTAAAATCAGCCAAAATCCTCAGCTGGTGAAAACATCTTGCACTGAGAATACAGAATTTTTCATATTTACTGGTTCAAGCCAAACTTTTTTTTCTTTTTTTCTCCTCCCCATACC
Source organism: Dendrocincla tyrannina (assembly GCA_035047865.1). Lineage (NCBI taxonomy): Eukaryota > Metazoa > Chordata > Aves > Passeriformes > Dendrocolaptidae > Dendrocincla > Dendrocincla tyrannina. The sequence goes on from JAWWMP010000165.1 coordinate 7,816,712, forward strand.
CGTTATAAGCTGTTTAAACCAGAATTGTATTAGCATTTCAAAATCAATGTCAACAAAATGAATTCTCCTGTATGTCCTGAAATTACCCTTTGCATCCTCAATGACACAAACACATTCACTTCACAGCCTGACATTTGGCTATGTAAGAACTTCAGTCATGACACGGGGAGTTTTTATACTTATATTAGATTATATATGGGATGTAGGGAAGAGAAATATCCCAAAGTCAAAGCAGAAATCTTGCAGAAAGCTGTTATACTGGTGTTTATCAACCTAGCCTGTAATTTCTGGAAGGAAAGAAGCTACCTCGGCATCACAGGATCATGTGGCTTAAAACGTGATAAAAGTGCAATTAAAGCCATTCTCACTAATTACATAAACAATGACCAAATATTTAAGGGCCACCACCAGATTAACCACCCTGTGGAACACAGGGAAACTGTAGTGCTTGTGATGGTCACAGTATACATATATGTCACTAAAATAAATCCAAACAACCTAGACCTCAAGTAACACTCTGAGTCCTACAAACAGCCAGTTATGCAAAGCTGCCATTACTGACCTTGTAAATAAGACACCTACATGGTACTTAGTTATCTCTGCAGAGCAAAGCCCATCTTATTTTGTTAAATACATAACAAAAATTGTTCTGCCTTTACCACACCATTAGCAACGACTACTAGACCATCTATAACAAGTGTTACAGATTTTGCTTGTGCTTAATCTCTTCTTTTGCTGTTATCCTAACAGAGTCCCCCTGATGTCTTTATCGTTCTTAACTAATATTTACAAGGGGGGAAAAAAAACCCACACAACCCAAACCCCAGCACGCTTTGGGGAATATTCTATTTTATTCATAACTATCCCTCCCTCCTTGGTTAAGCAGTGCTTTCATCACTGCCACATCAGTGGGGAGGCTGTACCCAAAACCACATCTTCGCTGTATGAGTCACAACTCCTCCAAGAGGCACCTGCCACTTTCATTCACGTTTTGCTCCCCGAAAAGCCACCCTTATTGCATTTCGTGCTCTCTCCCTCAAGCAGCAGCTCGCTCGCACGATGGGATACATCCACTGGCAGCAGGACCACCCTCTGCCTGCCCGTGGATACACAAAGGGTTTGGGGGGTGAAAATTAATGATTTCATAGATTCAGCTATTGGTTCACAAAGCCAACGTATAGTCGGGGAGAGAAAAACTGAATCCCAGAGCGGTTTGGGTTGGAAAGGATTTAAAGCCCATCCATGGGAGGGGACACCTTCCACTATCCCAGGGTGGTCACAGCTCTGTCCAACCTGGCCTTGGACACTTCCAGGGGTGGGACAGCCACAGCTTCTCTGCCCAGCCTGTGCCAGGGCCTGCCCAACCTCCCAGTAAAAGGGACCATCTCAATTTGGTTTTAAAACACAGGAGGAAAAGCGGGGGGAAAGCCCTTTGCTGCTCCAGGGGAAAGGCGCCCAGGCCGTGTCCTCCGCAGGCAGCCAAGCGCTCTCCCCGCACAGTCCGGGAGCGCCGTGCCCGCGGCACCCCCCGTGCCGGCCGTACCTCACCAGATCGCGGTAGTCGAGGAAGCTGAGGATGAGGAGCAGCGGGTCCGTGGGCAGCAGCTCCAGGCTCAGCGCTGAGGGCGCCTCCAGCTCCGCCGCCGGCGCCGCCATCTTGCCGGGCGTACCGGGGCTGCGCGGGGCGGGGCGGGGCGGGGCAGTGCCCCCTGCCGGCGGCGGCGCAGCACGGCAGCTCCCGGCACTCGGAACAGGGGACTCGTAACCCAAAGTACAGCCCTCAGAACCCAAAGTACAGCCCTCAGAACCCAAAGTACAGCCCTCAGAACTCAGAACCCAA
>JAWWMP010000165.1:7820279-7848970 GCA_035047865.1 Dendrocincla tyrannina
TTTTTTTTCTAAATTCAAAGGAGAGGGATTATTCCTTGGTTAGCATAATATCTTAGTTTCTCCTGAACTAAGACACCAAGTTTTATTCTTTCCCAGGGTTGCTTAGCTCAGAGTTGGTTTACTTTTCGTATCAACCCCTTTCATATAAATCAGATGGAAAATACTACTAAAAATGGAAACATTAACCTGTGAAATCATCAAAAATAAAGTTTATTTACTTTACAGAGCACGGATGGCATAGGAAGGCATGATTCTTGCCTCCAAGAGCGAACACATGAAACTGAGCAGATGTGGTGGTGGCTGTTCAGAGGTCCTTCATCACAGGTCAGCAGCACTGGTACTTGTGTTCAGGTTCTGTACATGCACTTGTGTGAGCTGGACTAACACTGACAGAGACTAGCACCGACAATGTCCCCAGGAGACCAAGATCACTCATTTCAATCTTAAGTTGGTCCAAAAAGGCAGTAATGAGCCCTCAGGAATATTTCTAATTTCATGTGGTTTCAGCGTCTTCACTGTGTGTGGCTCCTGATGCAATGACACAATTCAAGGTCCAAGGACTGTGTGAAAGAACCCACCAAAAGCAAAGGTTTGGGGGAATATTTCATGATCTTGTGGAAAGCGCTGAGACCCTGGTTGTTTTGTGTGGGAGCTCAGGAGGTCTTTCTTTACCTGAGGAACGTGGAGAATAAAGAGGCAATCCTGGGGAAAACGTTGCTGCTATAGAGTGTTTCCTGAACTAAAGCCCCCCAAGTGTATGACCCAGATAGCAGCTCACTTTGCAGCTCCACACTGCCTTTAGGTCACTAGCTGAGATTGTTGGCGAGGCGGGCAGTCACACGTGGCTGCAGCGGTGGGATGTTTTGGCTATGAGCACCTGCACCCAGGGCACATTCATCACAGGGTGGCAAACAACAAATGACTGAAGTGCTGAGCTGGGTTTGGAGAGGCGGCGCACAGATAAAAGCCTCCCGAAGCCCTTTGCAATTCCCTTAGTCATCCATTCCCACCAAAAGCTTCCCTTTTGAAGCTTCCAGGAAGCCCGATGTGACCTTTGGTCGTCCTTTTGGTCAGAGCTCTTATCTGTGTAGTGCAGACCCAGCCTCTCTCTGCTTGTCCCGCTCAAAACCAGTTATTATGGGATAAACAAACCGTATTTGCTGATGCACGTTCTCAGTTCCCTTATCAGCTGAACAACACGCTTCTAGTGCATGTTATGTCAAACCAGCTGCTGGTCCAGCTCCAAGAATTCCAGGACAACTGCACCACAGCTCATTTGGCACTTGCTTACAGCTATGGACTGCAAAAAATCACAACCACACGGTGATGGAGCCAACCAAGAGGTTCCTGGTGGTGCAAAGCATCCTTAGGTTGATGGTTGCAGGTCATAGGTCATTTTTTAGGAGATATCAACATGATAAGCACTGGTTTAGGTAGCTGTCAAGATATGGCAGGATATGGTCAGACTTTTGTATGTCTTACCAAAGAAGCATTTCAGTTTTATTGTGATTGTCTCTTTAAAATATAAATAAATAAATAAAGCATCTGAATCTCAAAACCAGTTCACAGCTGTTTGGAAACACATTGGTAAAGTGGTCTGAGATGAGGCACATATCTGAGGAGAAGGGAAAACCAAACCCTGTGAGCTTTTACCAACCCAGGTAAGAAGTTACAGCCCTGAAAAGGAAACATCTCTGGAATCACATGAAACTTGGCTGACACACAGCTACTGGATTAAAAAAGGAGTGAGTTCTCTTGAGTCACAGCTTTAAAAGGTTATTCCTCTCTCAACACCACAAAGCAATGGCTTTCCATCGCTCCTATTACAATATTCCTTGCAGCTCCCCCTGCAATTCCAGCACCTCCACAGAAATCAACCTTCTTGCAGTCCGTTCATCCCTGGTTACAGGCTTTGCTGTCTTACATCAACCTGTAAATGAGCCAGATAGCCAGACAGAGAGCAGGGGTGATCACAGAGCACTAAGCAAAAGGTGTATTCAAATTTTAATTAAAAAAAGAGGAATCTCTACCCTGAAAATATTCTTTAAAAATCTAAAGTTTTCGTGCATTGTCTGCTTTTCACCACACACACACAAAAAAAAAAGTATTGAAAATTAACTTTTTAATAGAGATGCAGTTTAGCAGGAGCTTTTTGATCATCCCTTTGCTGTTGGTAAAGAACACAGATAAGGGGGCTTCAAGAATTGCTTGAGTATTGCTACAGAAAGCAAAATGATGGGTCAATCTGTTGTTTGGAGAATAAGCCAGAGATGCCACCAAATGTGTTGATTTTAGCAGAAGTTCATGGCTTTTTACCACCCATGTCCAGGTGTCCACAGAGGCTGGGGAGTAATTCATGCTTGCAAGGCACTTGAAAATGGAATGTGGTGTATAGTCCTGCAAACTACATTTAATTAACCACCAGAGATCTGGTGATTTATTAGGAACCTTTCCGAGATGTGCCTCCTCATTAGCCTGGTACAAAGCAACCCACAGCAGGAGGGAACAAGATGCTTCAAACACAGTTCAACTTTCAGCCAGTTTAATCTTCATCCCATTGACAGGCTTCTGACTCTTAATTTAATTATAGTTCCTTAAATGTTTTGTGTTATCATATCTCAATCTCTCTGTTCTATGTCTTTTTGTGGTTTTCTTAGTTGTTGTGGGACAGAGGAATAGATAATTTTTTTCCAGTGTCCATTAAAATTCCCTTTGCCTGCAGTGCAGTATACGCTCTATAAAAGAGATGAACCTGCTGCAAGTGAAATAAGATGATGCTGCACTGTCTTTTCAGAGCAACAAAAATCTTCATAGATTATTTTCCCAAGTGTCATGAATCTCCTTCAAAGCCCTAAGCTACCGATATCAATTAATAAACTTAATAGTCTCATTTCCAATTCACATTCAGGCCATACAGGGCGGATGCTCACCCTGGCAGATGCTTGAAAGCTTTACCTTTCAGAGATAAAATGTTACCTTGTGTGTGAGGGGGGTAGCAAGGATGGGGTGATTCAGGAGCAGAAAGACCCGTTAAAGAGCAGCACCCGAGGCCTTCTTGTTTTAAGAATTTACAGTCTGGGGCTGGCAGTCGTATAAATGAGTGATGCTCTCTGATGTTCTCTTCCAAGCTGGCTACGAAATTGGCAGGGAGTCTTGGGTTTTGTGCTGATGTGTCCAGAATTCAAATAATTTGATTCTTGGGTATAATGACAATTGGAGGCAGAGTATTACCTTGAGAAAAGAGAGGGGAGAGACAGCTTCTGGATCCTGTATTGAATTAACAGCCGATTCCCATTTACTCTCTCCGCTGAAAACTCTATTATGCAGGGCTCTTATTGCCCTTATTCAAGGGCAGGGAATTAAAAAAGTGATATGGATGGTAATGCTCCCATCTTCCTACCATGACATTGAATAATGGGGACAAAGAAGGGAAATCTTGACAGATGATACGCCTTTTAAAATAGTGCTGATAGTGAAAACACAGGACGGACGGTGCATTTGAATATCAGCGATGAAGTCACATTCAGATTTTTGTGCTTTTTGCTTAGGAGTTTGCATCATCTTTGCTTTTATTTTCTCTCTTGGTTTTGGAACTTTTTATGTCCTTGTTATTCCAAGAGAGAATCTTTACCGTAAGGAACATCACTCAGATAAGGACAGAAGTGAAGTGTTGGTTACACTAATTCCACAAGAAATCTGCTCTCTCTTCTCCTGGATTTGAAGAGCAAGAGTTGGGAATGTGGCAGGGGAAAGTCCACCAACAGACTGGCTTAATTATTCAGGTAGAACAATACTCTGATTCAGTGGAGGCTATTCTTTCCAGCTCAGCCCAAACTCTTTCTGAAGGTACGTAGGCTGGATCACATCGTGCACCCTGCAGCATCCTTCCTTTATAAGCACATTAATTTAGGTTTAAAAAATGCATTTTCCTGCGTAAAATACACCTTACACAAAATAAGTGTATTTGCATTAGGAAGTTTTAAAAATTTATGGAGTAAGTGCCACTATTGCCATTCTACAAGTGGGTAATTGAGAAACGATATTTAACTACCTTGCCAAGTCACACAAGGAATATTTTCTGAGGTGAGAACGGCACATGGATCTTGATCTAGTTAGTACAAAATCATGGAGCGTCCCTGAACTATGGACACTCTTCTCTGGGCTCAGCCCAGGTGTTAACAAGACCCCTCACACTAAATTCTCTGTCAAACCTCTCTGTGAGGTGGAATCATGAAAATCAGCTCTGCAGCACCACCTAGTAAGGTTAAAAATGACACTGGGAAGGGTTTAGGGAGGAAGTGTCAAAACTCTTGCTTGTACCAATACCTGTTGACTCTGACCTTATCGGTGCTGTTATGTTGGTGTAACTCTGATTTTAGAGTCAGTGATACCATCCTTTGTTTCTAGCCAGACTGAGTGTTTGCAAGGAGCCCTTGTGCATGAAGAGAGCTGATAGCTGTATCCCTGTGCAGATATCTTTTATTTCCTCTGGTGGCAGGAATTTAGGCTAATAATTAGAATTCTGACCAGCCGCCTGTGGCCTCCAGAGGTCAGCAGATCACCGGAGAAGAGCTAAATCACAGCGCCCTCAAACTGCACTTCTCAAACACGATCTCATTATGTAGTTTCCACTTTCACCGGTAACAGGATTTAAAGGTTTTTTCTCCAATGCTCGTTGTGACAACAAAAGCAAGAAAAGACAAACGAGCTCTCAGAATATCCATTGTAAAATGGGACATGTTGTCATTGATGTGGATGGGAGATCCCTTAGGTGACAAGATTATTGAAAATAATCGAATTGATATCCATGGGCTTAGGTGCTATTCCTGGTGTGGGGATATGGACATGCTAAGAGTCTTCTGAGTGGCTGGTACTTGTTCAGTTGTGTGAAAAGCTTTTAATTTTCAGTGTATTTGAACACAACTTGCAGTTCTAGTGATACCTATCTCAGAAAGGGTAACATATAACCAGAAAACAGATGAAAAACAGAGATTGTCAGAGGCGTGAAACAGCTTTCGTGAGAGAAGGAACTTCGAGTATTCGCCTCAGAAAAAAACCATTTGGAGGAAATGTGATACCACAGAATCACAGAATGGTGTGGGTTGGAAGAGACCTTAGAGATCACCCATGGGCATGGGCAGGGACACCTTCCACTAGATCATATTTTCCTACACCACAATATAATTGCTTAGCATGAAGAGCTCTAAAAATTTACCAGGACCTCACATTGCTGCTTTGAAATGCAACCTGAAGGGGATCTACCTCTAGACAAAATGTAGAAACCCTGTTACAAAACATAAAATTCATAATACAAACAAAAAAATCCAGCCCAACTGAAAAAAAAAAAACAACGCTCAAATCTTCCATTATTTTTATTAAAGCTGCAGAGTCTTACTACACACAACCAATATTTTATTGATATAATCTAAGTTAATAAAATAGTTGAACAACTCTTTAGATTTATATTTGTATAGAAATGATCTGGGGAACGTCTCCTCTCGAAACAGCAGTGCCTGGAATCAACTACTCAGCAGGATTTTTTAAAAGAAGAGTTTGGGACTAGAGGATGCACTGTTCATTCCCAAAGGGCAAAAAAAAATCCATGCAAAAATAACCCCCTTCCTGCTTTCTCTCCCACCCAAAGTGTAGGGCCATATGGAATGATCACGTCAGGGATGGCTCTCCCAGACCTCCTCCTCACACCTAATTTGGGAGCTGAAGCTTAAACTCGTTAATTAAAACAGGACAAAGCAAATTTAATTGCACGGTCCTAGTCTGCAGGTGACAACATCATAACATCTCTTTACAGCAGCCCCTACTCTTTTCCAGCTGGGAGAACTGGTCCTGGTGTGGTGTCTGTCCCCATGGCCGATGTCAGTTACTGTCCGTGTGGTTAACGCAAGTTGCTCTATCTACTATTGCTTTGCTCTCCCTCCTTCACCTACGTGTCCCTTACATTCTACGTGGCACTGCCTGCCAAGGGCCGGCTCCGTGGTGTTTCCCCCCGTTCTCATCCCACAGCTCCAGGGCTGATGTCCTCACTGCAGCTGGGCACCGGCGTGGCCCGTGAGGCGGCTGGTACGGACCGCGAGGCACGTCCTTGCTAGATCATCCCGTTTATCTTAGTCCACTCGTAGATGTCCTGCTCGCACACTATGTCCGAGTTGATGAGCAGGTACCTGTCCCCAACACAGAAATGTTTCTGGCAGGCGGCGCACTTGAAGCACTCCAGGTGATACACCTTGTCCTTCACCCTCATGGTCATCTCGTAGGCGCGGATTCGCTTGTCGCAGGAGGCGCACAGCCCGTCCTGGCCAAAGAGCCTGCAACAACACGGCAGGGAAGTGAGCAGAGCTCCTCTGCTGGGGAGGGGGCAAAAGCCAACTCAAAGCATGGACACGGTGCCCTGAGCCACTAGTCACAGCAGTGGCGAGTTAGAAAGATTCAGAAAAGACATGAAAAGATGTCCAGCAGAGCTGGAAAGGGCAGCACCAAAAACTGAAGCAGAAAATCCACGGTCCTCACCTATTTTCAGTATCATGGAATCACCGAATGCTTTGGGTTGAAAGGAACTTTAAAGTCCACCCAGTTCCACCCCCTCTGATATCAGCAGGGACACCTTCCACTAGCCCAGGTTGCTCCAAGGTTCAACCTGGCCTTGGACACTTCCAGGGATGGGGCAGTCACGGCTTCTCTGGGAAACCTGTGCCAGGGCCTGTCCATCCTTACAAGGAAGGATTTTTTCCTAATATCCCACCTAAATCTGCTCAAACCTGTCAATAGAATTGACTTCTCTGATCAATGACCTTACCCTGAGTTGCTGAGCAGCTTCGGGAGGAGCAGAGTTTCCCCAGGGCACTGCACAAAGTTGTGCCCTGCTAATACTTCCACTTCTGTGGTGGACAGAAATTACCTCTCCACAGATGAACGCTCGCTGTCTCCAGCTGTGCTTTAGGGCTGAAGGAAGGCAGTAAGGGCAGAGAATACCATTCCTTTCGTCTGCCAGGAGATGTCAGTGTTTACTTCTACCCAACCAAAAAGTAATGCAAAGGTGACACAAAGGTTGCCAAATTTTTCATTAATGAGGGAAGATACTATCTGTTGCATTATTAAATAAATAAAAACGCTGAATTTCACTGCAAGAAAAGGCATTAATTGTCTTGCCATGCTTCCTGTTGCTTCCATTTTAAGATGAAAAATAATTGGGGAGTGTAATTAACACTGGATCACTGCTGGATTTACAAGTGGTCCCATTAGCGGAACTCAGTCCGTCCTTTCTGCTTAGCAAAATTCCCATTAGCAAAGCTCGGGGACAGCATAATTAGGGACTCCACTGAGATGTTGGTTTAGTTTTTATTGGCAGGTAAATCAGCCTTCAATAAAATAGCTGGAAAAATACCATTAAATATCATTATTCTGTTCCACAAGCCTCCAGACATGGCAGAGATCCATTAGAAGAAATGAAACACAGCCAGCACATCAAAGACCATTACACTTTAATTGTAATCAAGAACGTAAAGATCCTTTGCTACCAATTTTTGTGACATACCTTAATCTCCAATTAATCCTCCTACTCACAAATTTTGGCAAAAACTGACAGGCAGAGGGCTGTTAATGAAAATACCCATAACAAGTAACAATACTGACCCTGTGGGGTTCCCCTGGAGCTGTGGGGTTCAGTCGGTGCAGACCACCAGATGCCAACAACCCCACGTTGTAGGATTTCTTACTACATTCTTCATATTATTAAATAATTCTTGTTTGTCCACCACATGCAGCAATGCTTTCATTTCCATTTAAAAATGCCTTTTTTTCCCAAGAAGATTGTAAAGCTTTAACTAAAAACAACTCGAAGCTGTTTATCTAACCAACACTGATAACCTTTAGATCTATCTGTAAGTTACTGAGGAAAACCATACTGAGCAGTACCATAAAGCATCTGCACAGGAACCCCAAAATTATGGAGACAGGCTGAGCAAGCTGAGGCTGTTCACCTGGAGGAGAGAAGGCTCTGGGGAGACCTTGGAGCCCATTCCTGTGCCTAAAGGGCTCCAGGAGAGCTGGAGAGGGACTTGGGACAACGGATGGAGGGACAGGCAACGGATGGAGGGACAGGACACAGGGAATGGCTTCCCACTGCCAGAGGGCAGGGATAGATGGAATACTGGGATGAAATTGTTCCCTGTGAGGGTGGGCAGGCCCTGACACAGGGTGCCCAGAGAAGCTGTGGCTGCCCCACCCCTGGAAGTGCCCAAGGACAGGTTGGACGGGGCTTGGAGCAACCTGGGCTAGTGGAAGAGGCCCCACTCATGGCAGGTTGGAATGAGATGACCTTTCAGATCTCTTCCAACTCCAGCCATTCTGAGATTCTACAAGCATGATACGAGCCCACCTTGCAAACCCGAGCTGCATGACACCCGTGGCTGCTGGCGGTCTTTAAGAGTCATTAAAACTCAATCCCTCATTCCTCTCTGTGCTCACTGAATGAATGCGCAAAGCTGAAATGATGGGAAGGAGAGAGGTGAGAGCGGAAGGGGTGGGCTGCGTACCTGAGGTAGTCCCTCCTGCAGAGCTTCCTGCCCAGCTTGTAGTAGAGGCGCCTGCCCACCTCGCCGAGCCTGCAGCCGCACAGGTCGCAGCTCAGGCAGTCCTCGTGCCAGTACTGGTCGATGGCCTTCAGGAAATAGCGGTCCCCAATGTTCTGCTGGCACCCCCCGCATGTCAGCAGCGACGGGGGGATCTGCAGCACCTCATCCACTGGCTCCCTGCGGGAAGGAGACAGTCACTGAGAGGGGAAATCGCCACTGAGGGCATCCTTGTGAGAGGAGGAGAAGCAAAACAAACCACAAGGCTGGACTAGTTACAACAGGGGTTATATCCTCGTTTTTTCTCCATCTCACCGGGGGCTAAAGGATTGAAAAAGGCCCCTGAGATAGTTTACACTTTCCATTTGGAAATGGGAATTTGAGGAGTTAAGTCTTAGGATGTCATTTCCCCGAACAGCATGAAATGAATAAATACAACAGATGAGATGGTTGGAGTTTTGCTGCTGGTTTTAACAGAGCCAGAATTTTAGCTCATGTTACTGCGGGACTTTTTTACCCTTAGCTAAGGACACAAATCCCCTGGGATGGGTCTGTGCCAGCATAGCTCAAACAGTTATTTGGGATTTACACATCAGACACACACATCTTCATTGGGATATTAGCACTGACTATTCATGCACCTTTTGCTGTTGCCTTTTTATAAAGCTTGGAAATCCAGGATGGGGCTGGGAGTACCTGGGAATAAAGCAATAATTTTCTTCAAAGCTACTTTCTTAAGGAATTCTCTTCTTTGTCTTCTTGGGTAATTTTACAACTTAAGAAGAAAAAAAAAAGAACAGCAAAAAAATGAAAAGGAAGGTGCCTGAGCTAAGTTCTGTAAGGTTTTGGCTTCACTCAAACCCCAGGGAAGTCACTAAAAAATCTATTGGATCCATCCTTTAAGCACCTGCTTAATTTCAACCCTGTGGGAAGTAGAGTGGACCCCCAAATTCTTCCCTGTTATTGGTTTCTTGCTCTAACACAGAGTCCCTCAGCAATTAGTTTCTGTCACTGGTCTGTCCTCCCTTGGGCTGCTGGGGGCAGAGGAGACCTACACTGATGGAGAAGGAGCCGGCTGCTCCCAGTTTCCAGCAGGCAACAGGAAAAAATGATATTACTCCTGCTTATTTACTGGATCAGCAGTTTTCTGGGCAAAAATTACTTTCTTCAGCAGGGAGGAACGACCTCTGGTCAAGAACTTCTGGGCTGAGAAAGTGATCCTGCAGTTTTTATTTAGGCAAGCTGAGCCCTGAGATATTATCTGGTTATATTCTGCTCTGGTTTTCACTCTTCTAAGTTTAAACTGCTGTGCCCTGCAAGTTGTGTTGCAACATCCCTCTCCTGCCAGCTCTTCATCCTTTGAGTTTTCATTAAAATCATGGGGAACTCATGATTAGGCCGTAGTTTTTTTCCAAATTTATCCTTTTGGGCTTCATTACTCCCTTTCCTAATGCGTGGGCTCCACTCTGACAACTTCTGATAGCCTTCCAACAGAAGGAAACACACATCATTATCCTTTATCATCCATTATTTGATACTTCAGATGTACCCCAAAATATTCCATCTGAAGGGTGTTTGGGAATCCCAAGCCAGGTTTCCCGGACAGCCCTAAACTCTGGAACAGCCTGACGGATGTTTATGCAGAACAGCATTCCTGGTTTACACATCAAGCTTTTTGATGTCCACGGATTCCTAAGGCAGCACTTAAGTAACCAAAATACAACACAGGTAAATAAATAAAAACTGAAAAACTCTATAGTTGAAAGCTAGACATCATTAAGAGCTTGGATTAGCGTTCCTTAAAAAACAGCATAAAAGAAGAGAAAATGTAACATGTAAAACATCAGATGTGACATGGAATGAAGTGATTTAATCCCCCAAAGCACCAGTTCCCATGTGTTCACTACAGGCTTCAAGCAATGGCATTTGTAGTATCTCACAGGAAACAAACCACGAATGACTCAATTTACTAAGAGCAATGTTTTAAGCGTTATCTGCAAACGGGGATTTTATAATTTAGGGTTTTTTTCTTCTCTCTTATCATGATCCCAGACAAGCCTGAGTGCAGTTATTAGCACATACAGGGCTGAACTGACCCTGGCTCTGTGCTGAGTTCCTGCCCCTGGGTGTGCAGGAGGGAATGGGACAGCAGGAGTGCATTCCCAAAGCCTGGATCAGGAGAGGGAAATTCTCATCTTCCACATCCCATCCACCAAGCCCTTCTCCGTGCCCTCAGCAGAACACCCAGCCCCCACCAAAGCACTTTCTATGAGCTCTTCAAAGTTGCATTATGAAAACGTGGAAGTTGGGCACCCGCAGACAAAACAGCCCTGACCTTTCCCCGATGGGCTGCAGCGAGCTGGGCAGAGCCGCGATGGGGCACAGAAGGTCCCTCGGTATGGGCACGGAGGTTCCCCTCCCTGGAAAACCCTCCTGCTCGGCAAGCGGGATGCTCTCCCTCTCCCTGAGCATCCCCCGCACGCCGGGCTGGACATTCCCTGCCCGGGGTCGCGTTCGTCCGCTCCCGGCTGCTCCTTCCCACAACTCGGGGGGCTCTTCCCAACCTCACCCCGACCCGGGGCGGTTCCAGCGGGGCTGCCCGGCACACAATGCCCGCGGGGAGGATGGAGAGCACCGGGAGCCTGCCAGGGGGGAGGATGGAGAGCATCGGGAGGATGGAGAACACCGGGAGCCTCCCGGGGAGGACCAGGAGGATGGAGAGCACCGGGAGCCTCCCGGGGGGGAGGACAGAGAGCACTGGGATGAAGAGCGCCGGGATGGAGAGCAACGGGAGGCTCCCGGGCAGCAGGATGGAGAGCAGCGGGAGGATGGAGAACACCGGGAGGCTCCAGGGGGGGAGGATGGAGAGCACCGGGAGCCTGCGGGAGGGGAGGATGGAGAGCACCGGGATAGAGAGCACCAGGAGGCTCCCGGACAGGAGGATGGAGAGCACCGGGAGGACCGGGAGGATGGAGAGCAGCGCGGGTCGGGGGAGGACCGCTCCGGAGAAGCGCCCACTTACTCGGAGGGATCGAGGCTTTTCCTCTCGATGGCCGATGACATTGGCAGGGCCGGTTCCTTTGTGGCGTGCCGGTGGTGGGCTCTGCCCGCGCCGCCCCCGCACACGCTGTCTGCCCGCGGAGCCTTGTCGCCAGCCGCGCTCCCCCGCCGCCCCGCGATGACATTCACAGGATTTCCTCCTGCAGCAGCGACACGGACACACGCACACGCAGACACACAGCACACACGGGCGCTGGCGCTGCGCTCCGGCCCCGCACAGCCCTCCTCCCGCTGCCCGCCCTCCCCTCCAGCCCCGCACCGACCCCGCCCGCGGCTCTGACCTCCCATCCCCGCCGCTCCCCCCGCGCCCCGCCCGGCGGCGCCGCTCCCGATCCCGATCCCGATCCCGCAGCCGCTCCCGCAGCCGCGGCGGGTCCGTGCGGGGCGCCCGCAGCCCCGCGGGGTTATTACTGCGTGGCTCGGCCCCCGGGGCCCCGCGCTCATTTCCTCTTTCCTGACCGCCGCTCCAATGTACAATGGGAGGAAATCACGCTTTAAAGGGGCAGCCGCCCGCTCCGCTCGCACTGCACCCGCGGGGCTCCGCCGGGGCTCCGCGCCCGCCCGCGCCGCTTAAGGGGGCACGGCGGGACCGCCAAGCCCTACCCTATTATTCCTTTCCGAACGCTGCCTCGGTGGGCAACCTGAAAATCATCCCAAGGGCTGGGGAAAAAATCGTGTTCTGCCGGTGTTCTGCCAGCCCCACGCAGGACCAGGCGATGCTCGCCATCCCTCTGCTCGCCCTGCCCTTCCCTCACATGCCCACGCGTGTTTGCACGCCACTTGGAGATCCACAGGTGAAGAGCGCAAGTAATTTTTCCCCACCCAGAGTTCGAATCGCTCAGCTCAGCCGTGTGTCGTTTATAATCCCCCGAGTGGACATTCGTGGGTGTCTGCTCCCTCCCAACCATCCCCCAGCCCTTTGTAACAAAGTCATACCCCGGCACCGTTTGATGTTAATAAGCGATAAAAAGCCGGCGAGTACGAGGTATCGATCCGTAATTAATCACAGAGAAGCTGAAGATGGGAAAGTCTAGCCTGGGTATCTGTGCTTTCCCTCCCACCCTTCCTCCTCTCCACCAGCACAGCACATCCCGGAAAGGACTGATTTACAGCGCCGGAGTGAAAACTCTTCCAGCAACCCGAGCCTTTCCCAGTCCCCGTGGCATTAGAGACTGGCCCTTGCTGGAGGCAGAGTTCTGCATGAGATGAACTGCTTGCCCTGTAAATCTCTAAAAACACCAAGAAAATAGCTGCAGTAAAGCACTGGAGAGCAGTAGTAGAAACACTTTGCTTCTATATTAATTCCCAGAAGAGAAATTCATTTGATGTCTATTTTTATGAGTAGATTCTAATTTTTTTTTCCTTCAGCTTTTTGGCAGCTGGGGATATAATACCTGCAATATATTAATGAGCCCGATTCAAAGATTAGTGGTGTCAGCAGAAGGACTGGTACTCCTTTCAAGGGGCTTTGAACCAAGCTCTTGCAACACTTTAGAGCCATCACTGGTCATTAGAACACATCTTTCTTACTCTTTAAACACATTATCTCCAATGTATTTTAAGCTATTACAGCATGACAGTCGCTCTTATTTCTGCTAAAGGAAAAGGCTCTTTTGTTAGGTTTTCACAGACAGGATTGATTTATATAATGACTATTTAATTTCTGGTGTATTTACTCTGTGATCAGAAAAGTTAAATGTAAATCTTTCGAGAAGACTGAATATTACAAGATACCCTCTCTCCCCCCAAAAAATCTGCCAGGAACTTTACTTGGTTTAAAAAAATCAGAAATTGAATTTAAAGGGGACTCAGAAACATCCATAAGGACATCAAATGTGTTAAAAAATTGCAGACATTTCTGTGGGCTTGGTCCTTTCTCTTTGTGTCCCAAGGTTTAATGAAGTATAAACTCTAAGGCAAAATTTCCCTGATGATTGGAGTATTCATATTCTGAATAACTCCTGATGGAATAATGTGAGCAATTCCATAATGCCAGTAAATGTTCTGCTTTCAGAAGCTGTGCACAGACTACAAACATACTGGCCTGCTGCCTCCCTTCTATTTATTTTTCCAAAATTCACAGGAAATTAATATATTTAAGAACTCAGTCCCTTTGTGTATCTAAAAGAGATCCGCTGCTTCAAAAGTTTTGGTGAGGGATGAAAACACATAAGGAATTACTTAATTCCTTAGAAAAATAACAGAAAAGCAAGGACTTATAATACACAGTAGCCAGGGATTATTGAAAAAACCACACAATTTTTAAGGTTTTGCAATTCCTTGCTTTGGTCAGACCACCTCAGGTCTAGCAGGTAATGAGATATTTCTCATGTTCATGGCTGGACAGACCAGGAACATCCTCTGCTTTGCCAGATTAATGCCTTCACTTGCAGAAAGTTTTTCTGTATAAAACCCAGTGGAGCAGCTTGAAATACAGAAGCTGGGGAGGACAATTTGTATGTGTTTTGGTTTTTCACTCAGATCCAGAACAAATTTGGCTATAAGAAGTCAGATCTTTAAGCTCTGAACTGATAGTGCTGGGATTCCTCCATGGCTCTTCAAGCACCACCTGTCTCCTGATCTGAAATAATTGTAATTAAAACTGTGATTTCCTACATTCTCTCAGTCCTAGGAAGAAGAGACACCAGGCAAAGTCATGAGGAAAGAAAAGTGGAAAAAAAAAGCTGGATTTGCAGTGAAAAGCCCAGCAAAAAGGTCCTCAGAGCTGCATCTTCTAAGAGTTCTGAGGAACAAAGACGTACAATTTTTGGGATGTTTTCCTTTATTGGGTTTCCATATATTAAACTCCTGCTCTGGACAGCAAAAATTGGCATTTCCAGCTGAGCACTTTCTGTCCCACCAGAACAGATGACCAGTGATCATGAGTGACTTCTTCCCTCCACCTGGAGCAAGTCCCCTAATAGCTCCCTGCTGCAGTTTTCCCATCTGAAACGTTTATTTTCCTCAGCAGAACTGGCTGTTGATCTGATTTTGCCTCCCCCTGAACAACATCCCCAAAAACAAAGCGTCATTCAGCCCTGGGGTTGGTGCTGCCGACATTTCCTGCCCAGGACAAAAAGACCTGCACTATTTTTAGTGAGGGCTTTTGTTTCCATTGTCTCTCTCTCTGTGAAGCTGGATTTTCCAGTGCTTTTTTTATTTTGTGTGTGTGTGTGTTCATTGATTGAAGATCCTGAGGGATGAGTTTTGGTTTCAATTAACTTTTATTAATAAGGATCACGCTATAGGCTAATTATTGGAGCATGGCTGAGGTCAAATCTGCTGCTAGAAACTACATTTAGCATTCAGTGGAATAATGTGCCTCAAAAAATGGACTTTTCTAGATGTTTCTCACTCAGAATATTTAATGTAAAACTATCCTTTCCATGAGTGGTGTAATCTAAAGAAATGGCTGTTTCAAAACTCTGGGACTCAGAGGGTATTTTCAGCTTGGTTTTGAAAGCCACAGTTTCATCATCACACAGTCTCAGGTTGTTCCCACCTTTATTTCTTTGGCATATCCCAGCTTTATTCCCCCTATAGCTTATGGATATTATTGAGGTATTTCAGCTCAGCCTCATTTAGAGAAGTCTGTGTTCAGTAAGATTAACTTTGCTGCCCTCAATAGCCAGTAATGCTGGTTGCCTAAAAATGCAGTTTATGAAGATTGAAGTCTCTGCATAGGCAGAAGAATTAAATCTCAGTGATGGTGGCCTAGATTTTCTAGTAATGCTTTCTGTGGGAGAGAAAACTCTGGACCATGACTAAAGGGGAACAATTAACATGAAAGGTGGCAAAAAGGAACAGGGATTTCTGTAATTTGGGCTGTGTTCTGCTGCTGACCCACCATTTGGTGTTTGAATAATCGCTGTTCCACTCCAATCCTCAACTTACCTATTTGCAAAATCCTCCTTTTTCCCACTACACCCTGGACTGAAGCCTTGACATGCCAGCCCTTCAGATAAGGCTCTGGAGAAATGGAAATTTGGGGTTCGTTTGGGTTCTTTGAGCACAACTTTGACACTGTAGAATGAGTTGGGACCTCAGTCTTTGTTAAAGAACACAGAATGTTTGAGGGGGAATTTGAGGGTTGGAACTGGATGGTCTTTGGGGCCCTTTCCAACCCAAACCATTCTGTGATTCCATGATTCTATGGATACCAACCAGGACATTTGACTGTGCCACTGGAGAATCAATGCTGTACCAATAGTTACTCATATCACCCCCATGTCCTATTAATGCCATGAAAGGCACTACATAATTCAAAGGCAAAAAAAAATATCTGTATTTATTCCCTTTTCACGAATCTGGAGATTTCTCTTTTAGCCAGTAAATTCTGGTCTGGTCTGTGTGGTCTCCGCAAGGGCTGTTTTGATGTTGTGTTTTTTTCATATCAAAACCTCCTCTTCTTTCTCCTAATTAGCACATTTTCTAACCTCCCTGAGGACAGAGGTGGATAGCAAGGATAAGCAGTTGTCCTTGAGGGATGAGCACGTGCACTAACTTGAACACACTTTTGGTAAAGTGTGACTCAGAGAACTTACAGGCTCCTGACCAAGGACACACTTCTCTTTCTGGGGCTTAACCTTTCCTTTGAACTGGAAGAAAACAAACCAGAACAATAAAAACCACACTGAGGGTGAGGTTTGCTCTGGCACTGTGAGGTCCAGACGTTAGATAAGGATCCTGGTGCATAAAGAGCTTTGAGCAGTTAAAAAGTTCTGTTTTGTTTTGCCTTATTTTCTTCCACGGGCAACAAAGATGAGAAAATAACCACCCAGCCCAGCACTGTGTTTAGAGCAGGGAGAAAATCTCCAACTGCAGATCACATCAGGGATGATGAAAAGTAAGTTACAGGCAGTCAGATGAAGGGATATTTCACTGCAAAAATGTGAAAGGTTCCCCCTCCCCGTTTCCTTTCTCTTCTTTTATTGATTTCTCTTGCTGCCATCGAGCCCTTGCTGCCTTGCACACAAGCCAGATCCAATTACCCTGTCATGGTTTTCATAAGGCTCCTGCTCTACAGCATGGGCCTTTCAAGTAATTGCCCCTTTTTCCATGGGAAATACTCTCTGCTGGTGCACAGGAATGACCCTAGTAGGGCACGGGGATACTTTGGATTTTGGTATTAAACACCTCATCCCAAGCCATTCATGTCAGAGGGGAGACCCATCTGAACCAGAATGGGCTTTGAGTGGGACCCACAAATCACTTTAGAAAAATAAACAGTGACTGGGAAAGCAATTCCCTCAGGGAAAATTTCAGGGGGAGTCAGAGACAACCAGAAATATATATATGTATATAATATAATATATAATGTATTATATATATAACATATATTATATAATATGTAATATATATATTTCTATGTAACATATATATACCTATATTTATATATATGTATAAATATATATTTCTTCTATGTAATATATATATACAGATTTGCAAGTCATCTGGTTTCCTCTTTGCGGCTTTCCAAGCTGTTTCCCAACCAGAAGTAGCTTTTCCAGATTCCCACTGGCTTCACCAACATGCTCCTTTGTGTTATCACCTGAGAGAGGCACCAGGTGGGTGCAGAAATCATGGCACTAACCAGCAATATTACTGGGAAGTCTGACATCAGTCCAGAAACCAGCACTCCTCTTGTTCCCCTGTGTAATGTTGTCATTTCTGCTTTTAATTCCCCCTGGGTCTTCAACAGGCGACAAAGGAATCTTCCCTAGGGAAGTGTGTTAGGAGGTGGATCTAAGGAGGAGCTCTGGTGTCACCATGGGACCAGTGAGACTGCGTGGCTGTGCCATCCCACTGCCCAGGCAGAGCCCCAAAACACATGGCCTGGGGACTGGAGAAGCGTGGACTCATGGAATGGTTTGGGTGGGAAGGGACCACCTTAAAGACCTTCTCCTTCCAGCTCCCTGCCGTGCACAATAACATGATAACAATTCGTGGCCAAGCACTGAGGACCTGTGGAACAAACCAGCCAGAAATAAAACAAACAGCTCAACCCACCATTGTCACAGCAGCTCAAATGAAAACTTCAGCCCCGAGGAGCCACAGTCATCTCTGTTTCAGAACCTTGAGCTCAGCGTCAAATCTCACCACTCATTTTCCCACATTCCCTATGGAAATTCATCTGACACGCCTCATGCTGGAGTCTGTCCCAGCTCCATCCAGAGACCTGCCTGCTGGACCACTTCACATTCCCTAATCCACCCCCTTCACTGGCCCACCTTCAGCAGGTCTGCTGATGCTCCTGCAAAATTTCATCACTTGGGAATGTCTGATGCATCCTTTAAATTGCTTTTTTTTTTTATTCTACCTAACAAGGCTCTGTCCCAGCCATAGCAGCCACCTAATTACTAACCTTGACCTTGGGGGAAAAAAACCAGGAGAGTGCATTTAATAACAACCCCAGTGAGCTGAGGCAGCTTTACAATTATGTTGCATAATGTAGTCATGAGGAGAGGGTTACCAGGGAGATAATGGTAAACACCAGCCTTAATTCTGCCTGAAAAATAACTGAGCTCCCTTTGTGGCTGGGGTAGAGGAGAAAATTGGCTGGGTACATTTCCAGATTTCCAGTTCCCGCAGATGTTAGTGGAACATGCTGCACTCCACCACTGACCAAATTATGAGCTGGCTCAGGGGTATGAGTTGTGTGGCTTTCTCCCTGTGCACGCAAACCTTGGAGAAGCAGCATCATTCCAGGGA
Organism: Dendrocincla tyrannina; assembly: GCA_035047865.1. Taxonomy (NCBI): domain Eukaryota; kingdom Metazoa; phylum Chordata; class Aves; order Passeriformes; family Dendrocolaptidae; genus Dendrocincla; species Dendrocincla tyrannina. The sequence continues at coordinate 7,838,636 of JAWWMP010000165.1, forward strand.
GCGGGCAGCACTGGTTGAAGCACAGCTGGTGACTTTCCATGCTGTTACTACAGCTCCTCTTCACAGTGGCCCTACCAAACTGCGCTGTTAGTCGGAGTATTCATCAATCCTGACACATTTTTAGTATACAAGCCCTTGTGACCTTATCCACGAGGGTTGGAGTTATCCTGGTGCAATCCTTGTGCCTCCACTGGGCTGCAGTGTGTGATCCACAGAGGAATGTGCTGTCCCTTGTCCTGCCTCCTTGCTCTCCACACCAGCCATGGCTCCAGAGCACCTGGCTCACCTCTGGGGCACCTGCACAGCTGGTGGCACAGCCAGCCCCGTGCTCTGGCAGGACATGGAGCAGCCAGGTGTGTGCCCAAGGAGGAGAGATGGTTTGCTGGCAGAGAATTCCATACTGTCCCACCCCACCTGCTGAAGTTCTGTATGGACCTCATGCCACTGGGAACACATTGGGACCACCCTGAGGTGGAAATACACCCAGAAGAAGAAAAATAGACATTTTGCTCTGGAGTTCACCTTTCCCCAGAGCTCTCCTTTCTTAGCCCCTTTAGGGACCTTTCAAGTGATGCCACGATCCAGATGATCACCAGGAATACTATCAGCAGCTCCTCTTCCTGGTCATCAGGGCCAACAGGAAAACCTGGACATGCTTTCCTGCATGTTCTGCCCCAGTCAGATCCTGCAGCCAGGCCAGGTGCCTCTCCTCCTGCCGTGCTGCAGCTCTCTCCCATTTTAGGCAGGGAGTTCCTCAGCCTTTATTTATATTTAGAGCAGGCATTTCATTCCACAACCGCAGGGGATGAGCGCTCTCAGATTAATTTGTGGTTTCAATTCCCCTTTGACTCAGTTGTAGAGTTACCTGAGCACAGTGACAGGTAGGTGTAATAACTCCTACCACAGAGGCATCAGCCTGCCTTCCATGGAGCTCTTAGGGTGGAATTATTCAGCGTCTCCTGTTAATATTTAAGTGAGGGCAGTATTAGACAGCTGCCTGTGCTTCTTAGTGTGAAGTTTCTGTCAGCTCTGCTGCTGCCTTGTAGTGTCTTTGGACAAGCCAGGGCTGATCCTGGTGGGTGTAGGTTGCTGGATCCCAGAGGATGTGGGTTGCTAGATCCCAGAGGATGTGGGTTGCTGGATCCCACAGGATTCAGGTTGCTGGATCCCACAGGATTCAGGTTGCTGGATCCCAGAGGTTGTGGGTTGCTGGATCCCAGAGGTTGTGGGTTGCTGGATCCCAGAGCATCCAGGTTGCTGGATCCCAGCAGGGAGCACTGGCAGCACTGATGGCGATGTGACAGGGAGCCAGAGAACTGGAGGAGCAGTGGGAAACCCCCAAGGGAGGCAAGTGGTTTCCAGTGCTTGTGGTTTTTGCATCTCCCGCCTTCTATGGTGTGCTTAAGGACGGAACTACATGCTCTTTACTCTCCCAACCCAAACCATCCCATGATTCCATGATTCCATGTGATCTGTGAGCTCGAGGCAGAGCAGCCAGGCCAACCACTCCTGATTGTTTCTGATTGCACTCACACAGTGTGTCCCATGGTCTGCACCCCCCCAGAGGAGCTCAGCACCACCGAGCTGTGCTGGCTGGGAGACCCCAGCACTGCCTCACTGCCCCTGCCCTGCAGCTCTCTCTCAGTGTCAAGCCACACTTGTTGGCACAAACACATCCTTTAGAGCTGCTTTCTTCTGCCCAATTAGAAGGCTGTCAGCAGCACGGCCATCACTCCTCCTGCAGCTCCTGACAAGCCTGGCCACTGCTATGCTGCTGCTGAAGATTAAAGGAGTGTCTCCTCTGTGTCCCCAGCGGCTGTGTGCTGGCCAGAAACTAATTCCCCTTCCCAGTGGATGTGCCTGGGGAGCAGCTAACAGGCTCTGGGAGCCTGGCTGTGCTCCTTGTGCAGAGGGACACACACACAACAGAACAGTGGTCTGATATGCATTTCTCCTCCGTATCCCCCTTGACCAAGCTGCATTTCCTGAGAGCTGCAATTTGAGCGGGGTGGAGGTGCTTTCTAGTAGTTACAGCAGGAATTCTCAATTTTTACTGATTCATTTAGCAGTGATAGGGGTGGTGGTCACTGTCTGCTCCCCACGCCCTCTGAAACCAAGGAATGGGGGGTGGTGTGTGGTGTGATGCTTTCACCTCCAGTTTGCTGTTCCAGAGATGCTCTGGGCTGGTGACAACAGGCCCTCGTTGTGCTGTGAGGGCTCCTTGGTGTGAAATGGGTTGAATGACAATCCCATACCTTAACTTTACCACCAAACATAAAGATTACTGGGCAGTACAAAAGAAATGTTGCTTTAATCTGCTGTGGCAGAGCAGAGGAGCGTGGATTTGGCAGAAGGAGTGATGGGCTGGGGGCCCAGATCTCAGCAGCACCCCGGGCTGCTCCTGAGCCTGCACCTGGCCCATTAACTTCCAAATTCTGGCTGCAGACCTGCCCCATGGAATTATGTAGAGCTGAAACATGACTAAAATAATTGATCACCCTTAAATTTCATCAACGCCCTCCCCAAGAATTGAAACAAGCATGTACAGAGTATTTAAAATCCATAAATTCATTTAGCATCAGAAAAAGTCTACCTCCTCCCAGTGGTGTAAATCTGGAGTAATTCCATTGACGTGTAGGATATATAAGGTCAGTGGAGTTGACTAGCATTAAACTGGCATCATTGAGAATCATTTTTTAGCTATAAAGAATGAAAGATAAATGTCCTTTGAATTCATGACCCCGCTGTGAAAATGAAACACAAGATGTGGCAACTCTTTGAAACTGATAGAAATGTCTCCGTCTCAGATCTCCCTCTGTTAATCAAAACAAGGCACTGTAATCAGCCTCGATTCTGGGTCTATCTGTGAGGAACAAAGAGAACTCAGAGAATTAAATCATTTAACACATTATTTCCTTCCTCATTTCGGCGCCGATTGAGCTTATTGCACAATTCCTGCCCCCTCCCTCCCCTGCAGCCGGGCTGTGCTGCAGCTGCAGGGCTGCGGGGCAGGACAGTCCCCAACATTCCTGTTTACTGCAGGGATTTCTGCCTTGGGACATTCTCCTTCACACTCAGAGGTTTCTTCTCGGCCTTCCTGAGGACTGATTTCCCATTTCCTTTACTTCCTGCTGAGTAGGAAACTCGGGACAGACCTTAACAGGGAATATTTGCCTGTGCTGTTAAACCACCCCAGCAAAACACTGACTGTTGCCATAGCTTGAACCTTCAGCACAGACACATGGAGTTGTTTAGGCTGGAAAAAAAAACCCTGAGACTGTTCTCCCAGCACTGCCAAGGCCACCACTTGTCCCCAAGTGCCACATCCACACGGCTTTTCAATCCCCCAGGGAGGGGGAATCCAGCCCTGCCATGGTCAGTCTGTTCTGGAGCATCTTCTGGAGGAGTTTCTTGCTGCCTTCTGGGGGAAAAACAAAATCCAGTGGTCTGGCCTGGCAGAAATGACAGACTTGAAGCTCATCTAAGTTTATGTTTGGGAAAAGGCTGAATGATCATCTTTTTTTAAAAGATAGCACAAACAGAATCACCAGACTCTTAAAATAATGCTGTCTGCCTTGAATCAACGGGGGGTTTTTTAGATTTTAATTTGTTTTATAGATTTACATTTTCAATCTAGGAATAATATTTTTAATATCACTTGTTCAGGGAATATATTAGATATTTTGGTTTATTTTACATAATAGGAAATAATAATAATTACACAGCCAGTGGTCTGGGCAGAGGAAAACCATTTTCCAGGTGGGATAACTGCCCTAATATTGCAATGACAATATGAACAATCAGACAGTTCGCAATCTCAGAAACATTTTCTGTATTTTCTGTGGCTCTTTTAGAATTAATGACCATTTTTTTAGAGTGAATAGCCATTCCTGTAGAATTAATGGCTATTTCAGTCATTATTTAGCCATGAAAAAGATGTAACTTTAATTTGGAAAGTGGGATTGGCTTTGCTTTCTTAGGGGAGCATCCACAGAGATCCTACAGGTATATTCTGCACTCTTGCTTTTCAGTGACTCCTTTAAAATCTTTATCAGGCTTTGCCTACTAATTGATTTTGTTATTTTAAATCTTTCTGTGTTTTGGAGAACTCTGAGCGTGAATTTCTGGCCAGACAAAAAATTACCCTCCTCAGGAAAACTTTGAGGGTTGGACTCGATGATCTTAAAGGCCTTTGATTGTAAAAGCACCAAATTATTCCTGTTTCAGATGGATCTCGTGCTACCTGTGCCTGCAGGAAAGAAATGCCCAATAAATCCCCGTCAGATCTTAACTGAAGCACCATGGTGATGACTCTCAGTTGACAACTTCCTTCCTCCCTGCTGCCTTTCCGGGGAAGTGCCAAGGAGAAAACTGTCAGGGGAGGGAAATGCTGACCAAAAGTGGGTGCTGTGCTGCCTGGGTTTCCTGCAGAGCTGCCTGGGCACAGATGGCTTCCTGCGATAGCTCCTGCCCCGGCAGGACCTGAGTCACAAACTGGGGACTTTGACCTGAGTCAGAAATTGGGGGAAATGACTGGATGATCCTCGCAGCCAAAAGAAAAAAGGGGTTATGATTTAAACCTCACTGTTGGCTGTGTTTCCACGGCAGGGATGCTGCAGGTGTGGAGTGAGCAGGACTTTGTTGCAGGGCTGTGTGGGCAGAGGTGAGGGATGAGCTGTGTCACCGTCCAGGAGAGCTGGAGAGGGGCTTTGGACAAGGGGCTGGGGTGACAGGACACAGGGAATGGCTTCCCACTGACAGAAGGCAGGGTTAGATGGGATATTGGGAAGGAATTCCTCCCTGGGAGGGTTGGCAGGCCCTGACACAGGTTGCCCAGAGGAGCTGTGGCTGCCCCTTGATCCCTGGAAGTGTCCAAGGCCAGGTTGGATGGGGCTTGGAGCAACCTGGGCTGTTGGAAAGTGTCCCTGCCCATGGCAGGGGGTGGGCTAGGTGACCTCTAAAGGTCCCTTCCAACCCAAACCCTTCTGTGGATGTATTCCAGGAGAATGCAGTGACACAGAGGGATGTAGAGGATTTAGCCCACAGTGTCTAAATTTAGTCTCCTGTAACTTTCAGCACAGAGGAACAAGGTCCCCACCCAACCAGCAAGTTAAAACTGTTAATGTGTCCTGCAATAGGTGCCAAGGGCATGGGCTCAGTCAGAAACAAAACCTCTGGATTCTTTGGTGGTTCACAAGTAAGTCCATATCTTGAAGCCTTTCCTTTTTAAAGTATTCACTGGCTTAAAAATTTAGGGCAATCCTGGAGATAAAGGGGACTGTCTGACAATTTCCTACCAAAACCCACAGCAGCAGTCAGCTTCTCCTGAGGGGATGTTCACACAATCATGGAATGGTTTGGGTTGGAAAGGACCTTAAAGCTCCTCTCATTCCATGGGCAGGGACACCTTCCACTAGACCAGGTTGCTCAGGTTGCTCCTGAACATCTGACCGGACCACTATTTACTAATACTATTTCAGCTCTAATAAGCTTTGGGGGTTATCAAATTACTTCCTAGGACAGTGTGGGCAAAATTCAGTGCCTAGGTTGGAAAAGGTTAATTGTTCTCCCAGTTACACCTTGGGTAATAGAACAGAATAGAATTAATCTTGATAATCCTCCTGCAAGTGCATATGTTTCATTAACATTAGGACAAAGGTGGTGAATTAAATGTTTGTGTAATGGAAATACTTAAAAGTTTGAAAATTAGTTTAAACCCACGAAATCAAGCTTGATTTTCATGGTGGGGGGGAAGCCTCAGTCCCACTGGGTACAGCTCCAGCAAAGGAGATTTCATTCTTTAGGAAAGCCTGATTTTTCTTCATTCCACAGCTTTATTTTGCTTGAGCAGGAATGATTGTGTGACTGGTTGACAGATGGAGAGACAGACACACATCTGTAAGGGACAACCTCTCCGATCTGCCTTGGCCAGCATTCACCTGAATTCTCCCACCTCTTGCCTGTTCTGCCTCACATCTCACCCAACTTCCCCAAAACGTGGGGAAGCCTGAATTTTTGGCAGAAATCACTGAGCTTGTAATAAATCTTAACACTCTGTTTTTCCACCTCCTTTCCCTGAAATTTGTTTCCTAACAAGCTGCCCATTTCAGTTGTACGGCAAAGCCACCACCTCCAACATGCCCACTTTTATCACCACGGTATTTATTGCTAGCTGACCCATGGAACCCATTCAGCATAAAACCCTGGTTTTTTTCCCTTTTGACCACAATCCATTTCCCCTGTGTGCATGTTTCCCTCTCTCCCTGTATCTCATCCTATCCCATTAGCTCTCTGCGCTGAATAGCCTGTTCCAGGACATCAAACTTTAATTTAAACAGCAGATGATCAATAAGCTTAGCAAATTGCCTATGGCAACATCAGCAGTTTGAGTCCAAGGGGTTTATAGGTAATTTAAAGGGCATCCTCATTCACCCCACAGTGTGGGATGTCCCTATTGCTTGCTCTGCCAAGTGCAGCCCAGCTGGCTGGACACGAGGAAGGAGAGCTTTTCCTGCACAGATGAGCTGGGAAATGGTACACAGGTCCCATCCTGGCTGGTTTGGAAGGTGTGTTTGGAAATCACAAAAGGCAGGGAGGGGGGGAAAAAGCCTGACTCACAAGACTTGTTAAAAAACCCCAACAAATCAGAGCTTAGAGCCAATATCAGCACTAAAGAAGCAGAGATGTAAAAGAAAAATGCACTCCTCAGTCCAACCCTTTTCTGCTGCTGCTTTGGCTTGGGACCACCATATTTGCACCTAAGGGAGACCATAATTTAACCTGTTTCTAAAATGTCACCAAATTGATTTTCAGACCTCCCAGGTAACTCCCCAATGTTTATGTCAGGGAGTTTAGGTAAGAAAAAGCACACCTGTAGTTATAGTTGTGAGGATGTTTTGTTTGTTCCAAGTTCCACTGACCTGGAGGATGGTAATTTGGAGTTGCAAATCCATTTATTTTGAACTTTCCTTGGGGACACAAAGAATGGTTTGAAGGAACATGAAAAGAAAAGGAGCCAGTGAGGTGGCTCAGTAAAGCCAAGAGCTGCCCTACACATGGAATAACAGAATTCCAGACTGGTTTGGGTTGGAAGGGACCTTAAAAACCCTCTTCTTCCACCCACCTTCCACTAGCCCAGGTTGGTCAGAGCTCTATCCAGCCTGTCCTCAGACATTCCCAGGGCTGGGGCAGCCACAGCTTCTCTGGGCAACCTGTGCCAGGGCCTGCCCACCCTCCCAGGGGGGAATTTCTTCCCAATATCCCCCCTAAAGCACCCTCTGCCAGTTTCAAACCATTCCCCCTTGTCCCATCACTCCATGCCTTTGTGAAAAGCTGTAATCTTCAGGATTCACAGACTCTTGTGCTATAAGGGGGAGTCTTTGGGCAGTCAGAAACATCCCTGTCCTGTGCCACACACACAGACACCGTGCCCAGTTCTTTCGGAGCTCCAGGGGCCACCAAGGCCCTTGCGAGAGGGGCCTTGTGGCTCTGGGGGCACTTGGCTCCTCCTGGCTCGGAAGTTACACAATGGATGTTGAAATGCTGCCTTGTTGAAAAGTTGTCACTCGGGTAATGGATGCTTTATTTCCTGTTTTTGCTGAAAGCTAAAGCGAAACATAATTAGCAAGCGAGAAAGCAACCTTGGCAGCCAAACAAAAAAAGCACATTTTGGGTGCCCGAGCCAATTAAAATTGTTTATGCAGCTCATGAACAATATTTTTCTCCAAATCATTATAAGTGAGGGAATTCAGCACAAACACAGCCAGGAGGCTGTGGTCCCTGTGCCAGGCTGTGGCAGTCCCCAGGGATGGGCTGGGGGCACCATGTGATGCCCAGGGTGCTCGTAGGGATGAGAAAGGAAAGGCTGGTGACTGCAAAAGGAAGGCTCAACTCTCATTTCTTTTGGCTTTGGGTCAATCCTAAGCATAGGGGAACTTTAATTTGCCTTTGTGATTGGAATATCTATTAAGTAAAAATTAAAAGCCTCTTTTTTTCCAGCCTGTTTTAAGTCACAGAATTTCAGATCCTCTGCCTTTTGCTCTCTAAAATCACAATTTAAGAAACCCCCACTATTCTTTGCAGTACTTGAATCCATACCCTGCTTGAGTCTCATGTGGATGCCCAGAGATTGTTTCACAGTTGATGATATAAGGTCTGGCTTCTCTTCTTTCTATGTGAGAAAATAATTCTTGAGGAAAAAAGAAACAATGGATGGACAAATATTCCTGCTCTTTAGGATGACATTCCTCTGCTCCTCTCGTGACAAATTATTGAATTCTCAATGTTCATTCGTGGATGTGGACTCATTTTATGCCAAATATTTCAGCATATTTCTATGAATTGGCCTATTCTAATGTTTTTCTTGTTTCTGAAGCAAAATGAAATCTGGTTGTGAAAATTATCACCTCCCTTTGGCAAAAATTAGGCATGTCCTGAAACAAAGAGATCGATACGGACAGGGAACAACCTCCCCACCATGCAGCCCATTGCCAAGCAATAAAGGTTAAGCACACACACGCCCCAAAGGAATGGCTGTGTCTACACATGCCCAAACTTGTGTTTTTCTGTACATTTGTTTTGCTTTCTGCCTATTTCTGGCCCTGTTTATGTTACCGAGCCTGTTCTGTTTGGAGACACGTAGAAAGAATGACTCGGGTGTGACGTGCCCCGGGAATGTTCTCAAAACAAAGCCCTGGGTGGGGGTCCAGGCTTGCCCTGGGTACAGAGTTGGGCACGACTGGGAGTGGATTCATGCATGGAAACTGCTGGAAGCAGAAGTCCTGCGCTCGGGCTCTGATTCCTGCTGGCCCGGGGTGAGAAAAGGGCACCTTGTTTTTTACAGGGAAACAGTGGAATGGGCAGTGTAGGAGCAGGTCTTGTGCTCAAATGCAGATGTTGGCTTTGCTGAGCACTCACTGCTTCGTGTCAGTGCTTGGGGGTCTGTGGCCATACAATGGGTTGGGTCGGGTTAAAGCTCCTCCTGCAAGAGAAAGGGGCATCTTCAACCACACCAGGATGCTCAGAGCCCAATCCAGCCTGGCCTGGGACACTCCCAGGGATGGGGCAACCTGTGCCAGGGCCTGCCCAGCCTCACGGGGAAGAATACACAGCTGGGTGAAGGGAGGGATTAACCTCAGGAGGGACAGTGGGCACCGAATGCCCAGGAGCAACAGAAGTGAGGGGGAATCCCTGAGAGGCACAGCTGAAGCTGTGCTGGTACCTTTCCAGCCATCCCAGCACAGGATGGGTAGGGGCAATAAGCACTGATGGCTTGTAAGAGTGGTAACACCAGCAATGAAACACGATGTGCACGGTCTCACCTGAGCAAACAAAGTATTTTTTTCTGTGGAATGTCTTGGCCCTGAGTGGATGTGGGCATTGATAAATGCCTCTCCCTGGAACAGCCAGTGATGGGGTAGGGGAAGGAGCAGCCTGGTAAGACCACGATAGCCTACAAACCACTTTGAATGAAACAATTGCTTGCCTAAAAGGTAGTGATTTGGTCAAAGCGTTGCTATTGTGAGGTTGTGGGTTTCGTGCTGCTGTCATTGTGGCATTAATACACTGAGAAATTCAGATAGTTTATCAGCATCCATTAAGGAATGGCAGGAAATTGGGACAAAAGCCTGTTGTTTATTCAAGGTTGTGTTTTATTTATCCTCTGGCTTTTAAAAGCCTCTTATTTTATGTGCCTTCTGGGCACAGAGGCTTTAGTTTAAAAACATCACCACTAAAACAAACAACCAAACCGACAAAAGTCGATTCGGGGAGAGCAGCTGAGATGTAAAAGCAGCTCAGTACTCTCGGCACCTCTCGAGGTGAAAACCTTCTGCTGCGACCTGCAGGAGCACGACCCCTGGACCAGAGCACGGCGGGGATTCGTGACTCCTGGCAAGGCAGATGTTCCTGCTCTGGCTCCTCAGACTTTGTGCCTGTGAACCCTGAGCTGAGCAGGGGATATGGGATGGGGGAATGTGGGATGCGAGATGTGGGACTGGGGAGTGTGGGACCAGGGAGTGTGGGATGGGGGATGTGAGACTGGGGGATGTGAGACTGGGGGATATGGGACTGGAGATGTGGGATGGGGGATGTGGGACTGGGGGATGTGGGACTGGAGGGTGTGGGACTGGAGGATGTGGGACTGGGGGATATGGGATTGGGGGATGTGGAATGGCAAGATATGGAATTGAGGGATGTGGGACTGGGGGACATGGGACTGGGGATGTGGAATGGCAAGATATGGGATTGGGGGATGTGGGATGGGGGATGTGGGACTGGGGATGCAGGACTGGGGAATGTGGAACTGGGGTGTATGGGATGGGGAAATGTGTGATG
>JAWWMP010000165.1:7857893-7868884 GCA_035047865.1 Dendrocincla tyrannina
GCCCCTGGATCCCTGGGAGTGTCCAAGGCCAGGTTGGACAGGGCTTGGAGCAACCTGGGCTAGTGGAAGGTGTCCCTTCCCATGGCAGGGATAGCACTGGATGAACTCTTACACCCCTTCCAAACCAAACCATGATTCTATGATTTTATGGTCCTGTGCCTGTATATTAAACATGAAGGATCAAACCCACGCTTTGAACATCTCAGTGTCTGAAAGATTCCATGTTTGCAAGGACAGCCTTGTCAGTGCCAAACGGGTGCTTAATTAGGGTCGCAAGAAAGTGAGTTGGGTAGAAATGGGAAAGGCTGTGGAACATGGACAAAACTAACAACAATTGTGGGAAGGAGAGACTCCCGGGTGACTGCTGAAGGCAATCCTTGGCTCAGTCCTGGCAAAAGGGGATAAAAATAACTATGGAGGTGAAAGTTTATTGCCAGTACAGGGCAAAACTCTGCAAAAGTAGGAGCCACTACATCAAAGCTGGGTGTAGAGGGAGCAGTGAGAGAAAAGCAGTGTGGCTTCAGATCAGGATGGAGTTGCATCAATCAGATATGCAGATTTTTACAGCTGATGGGGAGAAAAAATAAGGAAGAATGGGGTTTAAAAGTGCTTGTTATTTTCCCTGATGCTATAAAGGCGCTTTTTTTTTTTTCCCGGAACGAGTCATTCCAGAAGGCAGCAAAAATGATCCAACACTCAGATTGGTAGAACAAATGGTGGGGGCTCCTGCTGCGCTGTAGGAATTGGGGGAAATTAAGCAACTGGTTCAAACCAAGGCTGGTATGAAACAAAGGACTAGGAATGTGCCAGCGCTCTCATCCTGTACTTCCAATGGACTTTAGGGTGGGAAATGGGTGGGAACACGTGACAATGGAAGATCTAAATTCCACATTATGCAAATGGCATTGCATAATTGTCAGATAAACGAGGTAAAGTTGATTCTCTTTGCCAATTGACAGAATTGCTGCAGTCATCTTGAGGTTTGAAATCTATGGGGAAGGGAAAGTGTTTCTTCCTTGGAAAGAAGAGGGATTTTTGCACAAATATGCCTGAAGAGTTTAATGGGTACTAAGAAAAAAGAGGAAAAAGTAAAAGGGATGTCTTAACGAAAAGCTTATAACGCGAGAGCATCCATGTACAGACTCTATAGGTTGTTATTAAATACATCTTGTGTACGTAAATGCTTTGCATTAAATAACAGTGGCTGTATTAAATAAGTGTCATCTGGCGACTGCTGATGCAGGAATTCCTCCAAAGGCAGCAGGAATTAAGGCAGCATAAGGATGGCAGAGAAATTAGGAGAAGGAAAAGATGCCAAATCAAGGTTTGGGACTGGTTGTGGTGGGGAAAAGTGACAACGAAGAGGGATCTGGATGAGAGAACACCAAAGACATTCCCACACCCACCTGACCCCCAGACCCATGGATGGACCTTCCTGCCTGGAATGCCACTGAAATAGATTTGCCAAAGGCATAAGCTCCAGACAAGGGTGTTATACAACCCCTGAGTCTGCAAAAAAATAAAAGAGCCAGGAAAGAAGACGTATTAAAGTCTCTGCCTTGGCCAAACTCCAACTCAATTAATTACAATCCGCCTTTTAAAATTCCCCCTGAAGTTTCAGCTGGATAATAAATTCTTCCATGCGTGTCCTGCGAGGCTGGAAGAGCCACCATGGTGGGTGCCACGGGCTCTGCATGGAATTCAGGTTTGGGAAGACCCCGGGACCCTCGGAAAAGGGAAGCAGAGTGAGGGTGATGAAACCCTAGAGAAACAGCAGAAGTCAGTTTGCCATAAATCTTCCTGCTGTGCAGGGGTTGGGTTTCTTGGTCAATGTGCTCCAAAAACCTCACTTCTGCCTTCTAGTGGGTAAGAGACAGGAGAGCATTGCAGGAGAGAGAGCTGCTGAAGGCAAAATTAGCTTTGGGTTCCCCAACATGAGCAGCAGCAGCAAGCCCTGAAGATCAGACACAAGCAGAAATCCTGCCATTTTTGCTCCTAAGGGTGACTGTTGCCCGACTGCATTGATTGTAAAGGTGCAAATCCCAACTCCTCTCGTCTGGTGTGGTCCCAACCCTGCAGGGAACACCAAGGCTATGGAAATACCCCGTGCTGGGCTGATTCAGCTCCTGCTGCACCCACTTCTGATACTGCAAAAAAAAGGGGAGGGCAAGGAAGGGTTTTTCCCAACAGAGACCATAAACCACCTGGAAACGATTCAGAGTGTCCCTGCAAGGAGGAAGAGGTCCCAAGGGACCGGGCAGGCTGAGGGTCAGAGCTCTCCTCTGCCTTTGCTAATGAGGCACATTTGGCTTCTTTAATAAAACTGGCCTTGAAAGCTGTGCTGAAGGACAAAGTGCAGCTCCTGGCAGCAGCAGGACTCCACGGATTGCTTTATTCTCAGGCTGTGTCCTTAGAATCATGGACTTCTGGAATGGTTTGGGTTGGAAGGGACCTTGAAACCCATCCCATTCCACTCCCTGCCACAGGCAGGGACACCTTCCACTAGCCCAGGTTGCTCCAACCTCACCTTGGACACTTCCAGGGATGGGGCAGCCACAGCTGCTCTGGGCAACCTGCTCCAGTTTCAGTCAAAACTCTGAATGTGATGAGAAACTTTACAAATGATAAAAAAGTTTTATCAGCACTGAGTTAATCACATGCATTGCTTGCTCATCCTTGGAATGTGCAATCCATACCTTTTCTTAATAAAACCAAAACTAAAGATTTTTTTTCCAAATCTTTCCAGGACAAACACTTCCAAAATGTTTTTCCCCCTAACAATCATCTCTGCTGCGCTGTTTGCCAGCCCATGGCCCATCACCTCCCGGGAATAACCGTGACAGAACACCAAAAATCCGAGGACTGCCTCCCTTCCTTCCTCATGTGGAGCCAGCAGGAATGTCTCCCACACTTCTGCCTTATTCCCGGTGCCTCAGCCGAGTCCTGGAGTTCAGGGATGAGGAAAAAAGGGAATTTTCAGGCAGCTCTTGAACGCTCTCTTGTGGTTAAACAACAACTACTGCTCATGGCCCCTTCCCTCACCTTTCCAAGTTTAATTAATAAATCACTCACCATGACTCATGTATGTCTGAGAGAGAAAGGCTTTTTAATTGCTGTTATAATTAACGTTGCAATTAGCGTAATATTTTATTACAATTTATTCTTAGGAACTAGAGTTGTGTTTCTCACTATGCAAAGTCATTCCTGTGCATCAGGTAACGTTTATCCTTTTTGACCAGCTAACAATTCCCATCCAAACTGTGTTTGCAAAGCTCACTGAAAATTCATATTCTCCCCAAATATGAACATTTTACTGCCTGTTCTCCCACCTATCTCAGGACTCCTGATCTCTAGAATAGCAGAAGCCCTGAATGTGTGTCAGAGAAAATGCAAACTTTCCATTTCACAGCAGAAAACAAAATTGAGAAAGAACTAGGTGACCCAGTTATGGAAATGTGGCAGCTCCAAGACCAAAGGACGAGGAACACGCCACAGACAGTGATGACAAAATCCTCGGGTTGGCTTGCAGTAATTAATAGCTCACAAGCCTGGTGTCCACGGCAGTATTTGCTTGTATTTACATATCTTTTCAATGCTTAATAGCAACCTGTCTCGTAAAAACAAGGCCTGGTTTGCAGACACACGTTATTTGAATGTTTTCTTTGATTTCTGCCTGCTCTGTGTTTATTTCCAGGCTCTTCCTGCCTTCCTCACCACCACCAGCAGCTCCAACACCAGCCTGCTTCTCCAGCAGACTGAAACAACTTGGGAAGTTGCTCCAGCAACAACCCACACAAAATCCTGCATCTTACACGGGGCTCTGTGAGCGCTGGATCCCAAATATTTATCCCAAATGAGTAAAATATTCCAAATAGCCCTGATATTTATTCCAAATCCCACATTTTTCAGCTCTCCCAAATGGAGCCTTAAGGATGTGGAGACACAAAACAAAGCTCTGTGGTGGGTCTGTGAGGAGCTGATGTAAAGCTGCTTCCAAACTTCACGTTTGCCAGGAAAACTTTCTGTTAACCAGCAAATTGCACTCCCCGCTAATTTTTCCTGACATTTCCCAGCCTGATGACAATTTCTCGGTTATTAAGCCATTAAAATACGGTGTAATTAATTTTGCTTTCTAATTGGATAATTGTTCTGTCATTGCACTTCTCAGAGTGTAACATGTTATTATTGCAGGATGTTAGTTCCTACTGTCAGTGAACCAAAATTACAAAATTGTTGGTTTTCTTTTTTTTAAACCTTAAGTCTCATGTTGCTCCTCAGATGGACTGAGTGTGCCACAGGGAAAGCTGGTCCCAAATTTCTGGTTTCCTCAGCTGCACTAGGGTCTCACCCTGGGTGTTTGAAGCTCCTGAAGGACATTTATAATCCATTCCCCAGTGGGGAATAGGATTGCCCAGTGCACTTGAAGAGTTTGGACCTGAAGTAAAAAACTCTTGAAGCACAGGTGAAAATTAGGACAGGATCTGAACTTATGAGTGATCTCTTTACCTGTTTTTTATGTTATTTTTATCGCCTGGGGATTTTGCTTTGTTTGGGTTGGTTTTTCTTTTGTTTGGTTGGGGCTTTCTTTATGCAGAAGCATTTGCAATTCTTGAGTGGCAGTTTTGGAGGAAAAATTCTTCAGTTCAGCTTCCCTGGGATGGGTCTGGCCTGGTGGAACACATTCCTGCTTCCTCTGAGAGTGCTGAGCAGAGAGGAGGAGAAAAGGCTGCAGTGCCAGGGGGCACTCCTGGAGTCAGCACAGCTTGGAAAGGCAGCTGGAACACCAACATGTTTGGAAATACTTGTTTAACACAACCATTAATTTTTGTTTAGCATGAGGTCTGTGGTTAGTCTTCCTCAGAATAGCCCAGCTGAGCCTCAAATAAAAAAATAAAAAAAATAAAAAAAAAATAAAAAAAAAAAAGTGACTGGAGTGTGAGAATTGTCAACCCACCCTCACTGTCCCCTGGGCTGGAGGTGTCTCACCCGCACAGGGATAAAGGCTCTCTGCATTCCTCATGCCAGGATTTATTGGGAGAAGTCATTTTATTCTCTAGGAGGAAATACCATCTCTATTATTACCTTATCTTCTGACGAGACAAGTAGACACTACAACAGCTGGACAGATAGAAAAGTATTTAAATATAGCCAATATGTTGTGAACCTTAAAATATACCTGACCTGCATGAGGAATCCTCAGAATCTTTGAAAGACAGGCCATATGTGCTTAAATATGCTAAAAGAAAATGATAAGACATCCTGTGATTTTATTTTCTTTCACTCCTTGGTTACATTAGTAGGATTGAAAGGTTGTAGAGTAGAATTGCCAGGTACAACCTGTACTTGCCCTTTGTTAAGTGCAGAGGTTTCACTGTTGTTTACTTCCAGTCCTTTCAGCCATGCTCTCTAAGCACACTTTTATTCTCCACGTAAGAATACCTTCCATAAGAGTTTTAAAGTATTTTCTGTTCCTTTCTGATCCTGCTGTGCTGGCAAAGAAACAGGTTAAGGAACATAAATTATATAACAGAGCCTGAGCTAAGCAGGGCAGCATAAACAAGGACATGAGTCAGGCTGAGGAGAGGCATCCCCTCATCTCAGTCACCATCTCCATCACCTCATCTCATCTCCTCAGCACAGGGCTTTGCACAGCAGCACCAATTTCTGTTTCTGGGAGAAACTTTGCCATGGGAAAGCTCCTAAAAAGAGTTTTTCAGCTGGGAAACAAAGCAAGAAGTTGATGTGGCCAACTTGTGTTGCAAATTAAGGTTTGTGTTAAGTCTTCCTGAATTAAGTTAGAGATCTCTACTGTGATTCATGCAACATCCCAAGGAGGAAATAAAGGAGCCAACATAAATTTGTCACAACCAAACCCTGTCAGACTTCTTCAATTCTTTCCACAAAAGAGTATCAGACAGACAGAGGAGAAGCAGACTACATCTCCTGACTTTAATAAGGTTTCTAACACTCTCACACGACTCAGGAGCAACCCAAGAAATGATGACCCAAATGGAACTCCTCCTTACCAGTGATTCCCTGTCCAAGGAGGCAGGAAGCAAGGAATTTGTCTTCTATCAGCACCATAGATTCCCTAACATAGCCAGTCATCCTCCACCTTCAAGCTACTTCCACTAGATGATTTTGATGTGCCAGCTGGAGAGTGTGGGGTTTGATTGTGATTTCCAGCTTTGCTTGGAAGCTGCAGGTCATGGCCATAAATAAATCAGGAATGTAACCTGGAAAACCCATTGCTTTTCTAATGACTATGCCTGACCAGACCAGCTGAAGAGATGAAGAGCTTTGGCCCAAATTTACTGGGGTGTAGGAAGGCAGGGAGTACCTGGATCTGCTCATTTGGCTGTGAAGGACAACTGGGACTCCCCCATGAATAGAAATAGTCATAGAAATAAAGATAAGAAATCGCTGTTAGACACATCACAAGCCTCACATTACCCACCTACAGTGAATTTTGGCCTCCCCAGCAGGTCCTGGCTGCTCCCTGGCAGTATTTTTGCCCTCCAGCTATGGATTTTCATGACACTTTTCAGCACTGGGTTGAATATCCTTTCAGTAAAAGCCATTTTTTTCCTACACAGTCATACAGAACATCCCTCTGAAACAAAAAGGAACCTTTCTTTGGAGGTGGTTACAAGTTTTGGGTGACAACCTCTGTGGTTGTTCTCCAAGAAGTAGAGCTCTAAGATACTCATGCTGTGATAAGCCTAAATTTGACTTAGAGCCTTGTGATACTCTGACTTAAATTGGTGCAATACACTAAAGTGGCTAACAAGGGGAAAAAAATCCCCCAAATTGAACAGAATATGAAGTTTAGGAAGATGCCTTGGTTGGAGCTGCAGCCTTTGTTACAACACTACTCAGTATTCTCCTTCACAGTCAGGAAATAAAGACAGAATTAGTGGACATAATTTTGATATCATTACTTCATATCATTTAAAAAGACACAAAAATCACTGAAAAAGTTAGTTTAGGCAAACATAAAGCCCAGGGCAGTTTTGAGCTGCTCTTCAGTGTTGAGACTTCTTTGCCACGTGGAACCAAACCTGTCCATAAATGAAGGCTGGATCTGCTTTTTGCATAGAATTTATGCAGCAAAGGAGTGTCCCAGCCTGGGTCTGCAGACCCGTGGAAGGGTGGAAGGACATCAGTAGGAACAGAAATTCATTTTATAATCATTTCCCATCCATGGCCATGTAGGGAGATCTATCACTTAGGAGCATTTGATCAATTTTCTGCTGGGTTGGATTGGAATTATGCTAGTTTTGACTAAACATACCATTAGGCATCATTTAATCTCCTTTAATTAAACTCAAATACCTCCTGAATTTTTAATTGACTTTTCTCCTAAGAAATCAATGTTTAACATTTGTGATGAAAAAACCTTATATTTTAACTTTATTCAGACAAAAAACATATGCTGAGCTTTCAATCCGTATTCAGAGAAGTCTATTTTGTCTGGGTTTGATTTTGTTATGAGAGTCAACCAGCCTGTGGGCTTAGATAGAATGGGGATTTCTCTCCTTTGAGCAAATTCCTGTGGGAAAAGGAAACCTAAACAAAAACAAAGCCACAACTTTCTAAATCTGCCTGACAAAGCAGGAGGAGCCCCAGCACCTGAAATCTGCAGACTGGACCCCTCTCACAACCTAAAACCCATAATCCTTGTGTACCAAATGTGGGAACTGGAAATAAAAGGTGGAATTTCCTATTTTCTGTGCACCAGCAGTGCAACAGGATCTGCTTTTCAACTTAAGCAACTCTAGAACACGGCAGAACACTTGCAGCACTGGAATCCCATAACATTCTGTGAGATCAGCCAGGGAACTGCTGGACAAATATATCTGTGAGAAGGTAATGTGCATTTTAGTCTTATGGATCCTATTTAAAAAAAAAAACCAAAAAACAAAAACAAACCAACCCAACATAGAAAAAATTGTATTTATATTAATTTCAGAATAATTCTGAGCATGAAGAAGGAGTAGATGTGGCAATCCAGGAGAGAACACGGCACGCCATGGGTCAGAGTTCCTGGTTTGGGGAAGTAGGGAACACAGCAACAGGGTGGGAAAACCAGCGAGCTGTAGAACCAGTTGGATGAGCTGGATAAGCTGTTTTGGATAAGTGGGAAATAAGAAGGTGGAAGGACACAGGGATGGGATACTGGGTTTGGGGAGACAGGAGCCTTTCTCCATTCGTGTGCCTGGATTTGCTGTACAGCAATGATCCGAACAAGGCAGAGCTGCAGGAACTCCCAAGGATCCAACCCCAGACCTCACCCTTGGCAGCAGCTTTTAGGACACTGGGGAAAAGCAATCCTTTTTCCTTTATTCCTTGGAGAAAGAACAAAGGGGCAGAGTGCTGCCAGTCCTTCCCTGTAGGATTTTCCCCAGAGGGAGCGGCAAGGCTTGGCTTGGTCGAAAGTCCCTGGGCAAGTGGGCAAAGGGAGGGAATCTGAACTGGGAAGGGCTGGGAATGTGTGCCAGGGGTAACAAAAGGTGATATAAAAGGAGACCAGGAAAACCCTGCCCGCTGAACATTTATACAACAGCTGAGCCCTGGTGACACCAAAATGACAAAATGTGACTCCAAAACGGGAAGCTCCAGAGCTCACCTTCATTTCCACAGCTCATAAACATGAAATACAAAGCCAGGTCCTTAAAAATAAGGTTTGATCTGCCCTGTAATTATGATTTTAGCTGGGTACTGACATCAAAGAGTCCAGGGCAGAGAGACCTGAATCCAGATTCACCCCACAGGGTAGGTGAGGGGGGTGTTTATCTCTCACAGATGGGAATGGTGAGACCCACATGCAACTTACAAGCTGCCAGCACAGAGTTTACACACAGATCAGAAGTGCCTCAGCACTTCCTTGAAGCAAAGATAGGTTGAGGTCTCAGCTTTCCTCTGTCAGCCATTGGTGGTGAATATTGGAGGCACAGGAGGATGAATTTGTGGTGTCTGTTGGCAGAGGAATGCTATGAAAGAGGCAGATTAATAATTCACAGCATGACCTGTCTAAAATGATGAGCATGTGAAGTATTCGGAGATATTTCAGGAATGGAGATTAACTGTGTAGTCTCCTGCAATAACTGCTCTCAGGAGCAGCATTTTAACTCCTTTTATTTTTGAGACCATAAACATTTGCTACTTTGCATTTCGTGAAGGATAAACATTTCACATTGGTGGGCAAGATCAGGGCTTTACTGATCCACCACAAATTCTTAATTTATCATCCCCAGTTCTCCCATCAGCTCTGACTTTTCTTTTATTGCAGGTTGTGTTTTAGCTCTTCAGCAACACAGGTTTTGAGTACAAACTCTGTTAGGCTGAAAAATTTGCCTCAGCTGAGTCCAGAGCTTATGGAAAATTGCAATGGCAATGTCAGAAAAAGGAGAAAGCAATAGGGACGGATGCAACAAATCCGTATTATTTTTAAGCTTTAAACTTTGTGGTCAAAAACCCTCAAGTGCTTCACATGTTGATGAAAAAACTGCATTTTTGTTGGGGAAAAAGGTCATTGCAAACCCTGTGTCTGGAGCTTGGAGGATTTAATGCAGAAAAATGAAATCTTGTAAATAAAATGGTATTAACAAAATCTTCTTGGTGAACAGTGTAAAGAAATGGACTTTTCATATTTCAAGATTTTGTTTTATACTTCATTTATTCAACTGAACTAATTGGGATGGGTGATTTGTTACTTGTCTTACAACCTGTTATGGAAAACAAGGTGATTTGTAAAGCAAATAATGTCAAATGAAATGACAAGCATCAAGCTGCTACAACAAATGAAGGAATACACCAAAGCAGAAGCAAAAGGAACAATATTTACAGATGGAGGAAAACAATCTGACTGCTCATGATTAGCAACTACAGCACGAGAAATCAGTTTATTGCTGGGTTATCGACTTGAAGTAACTCCTGGGGTGAAAGAATCAGGATGGAAATCCCCCTCTTTTGGTGGTGTGGAACCATCAGGTAGGCCCAGTTGTTAAAAAAATCAGGTTTTTTCCCTTCTTTTCACTGTGTTCGATTGTGTGGGTCCCTGAGTGAACAAGATCAAAGGAAAATCAGCTTTAGAAAAACAATTCTACAACTACACTAGTATTACAACCAAACCCCATCTCCAATTTACAACTACTGTGAATCGAGTTTCCAAGCATTTTTATTCCAGAGGTCTTCCATCCATTAATTCCAGAAGGACTTATAATAAACTAAAATAAAAAGTAATGAATAAAATCCAAACCCTTCCCTATTTATCCCCCAGCTCGCTGAAGGCAGTGGCATTTCATTTTCCAGCTATACCTCACTGGGCATTCACCCCCAATTCTCCTTTAATTCCCAGAAAACCTGGCGCTATTTCAGCACGCCTTTAAACTAACATTTAAGCAATTAATTGCTGTTATTCAAGTAACTGTGAGCAAAGGTTTACCAACCGCTTACTGCCACTGGAAGGCGCGGAACGAAAACCATATAAGGATTATTATTCAAGGCGTTAACACCTCACAGGGTCCACTGTTTTAATGCTAAAAATAAAAAGAGGGGTTGGTGAGGAGATGTGGTTACACACAGAGCCGAGCTGCTAAGTGAGATGTTTATTTACTGGGGTTTGGTGCGATTTTGACCTCTGATTTATGGCTGCTTTGTGTGTCCTTGTTCTCTGGCCCGTGGTTATTTCTCAGTCATGCCGGGACTGCGCTGTGGGACCAAGGGTGGGTGACCCCGGCGCTCCCTTCCCACCCGGGCCGCTCCGTGACTGTGGGGATATCCGGGGACACAAACCCCGCACCCACAGGCGAGCGGGCCAGCTGTTGCCACCCGGCTGCACCGCGGTTGTGCGGGCTCCATCACACCCCCCAAGGCCCGGAGGGGCTGAAATCGCCTTCTGGGGCCGCTTTTACGGGCGATCCGAGCCCCAAAGCGCTGCGAGCGCCGTGAGGGAGCCCGCCCATTGTGTGAGGCGCGGGGGGCGCCCG
>JAWWMP010000165.1:7869095-7902714 GCA_035047865.1 Dendrocincla tyrannina
CGCGCGCCCCCGCCTCCCCGCCCC
Organism: Dendrocincla tyrannina; assembly: GCA_035047865.1. Lineage (NCBI taxonomy): Eukaryota > Metazoa > Chordata > Aves > Passeriformes > Dendrocolaptidae > Dendrocincla > Dendrocincla tyrannina. The sequence continues at coordinate 7,869,120 of JAWWMP010000165.1, forward strand.
GGCGTGCGCGCCGCCGCCCCTGCCCTCTGTCTGTCGGTCTGTCTGTCTGTCCGTCCGTGTGTCCGTGCGGCGGGAGCAGCGGCCGTTCCTCGCACACCGCCAGGGGACAGAGAGCGAGCGCAGCAGCGTGTGTGTGTGTGTGTCCCCTGCCCCGCGCGGTGTGTGGGGAGGGGAGCGGCGCGGCCCGCGGGGTCACGGCGGTGCGGGGGTCGGGGGGGATGTCTGAGGGGATGGATTATGGGGGGGGTAAGTGGTCGTTGGGCGCGCGCCCCCGGGGGGGGTGACGTGCCCGCCGTGCGCGCCCCCGTGTGCGGGGTTGGTGGGGGGGGGCAGGTGCGGCTCGTGCGCGCCCCCATCCGGCCGCGTGCGCGCTCCCGCGCGCTCTTCCTCCCCCCCCCTTCCCCTCTGTCTCCCCGTGACGCGCCCGCCGAGCTCTCCCTCTCTCTCTCTCTTTCGCTCGCTCGCTCTCGGCTCCTCTCGCCTCTGCCCTCCCTCCTCCCGCGCAGAGATGCCCTCGGCCACCAGCAGCGCCATGGCGAGCAGCACCTCCGGCGGCAGCAGCGCCAAGCCCGCGCCGCCCAGCGAGGCCGCCCCGCCGGCCCCGGCAGCAGCGGCGGCCCCCCCGGCTGGAGCAGGAGCAGCGGGTGTGAACATCACCACGGTGCAGACCGAGGCCATGAAGCAGATCCTGGGCGTGATCGACAAGAAGCTGCGCAACTTGGAGAAGAAAAAGGTGCTCCCTCCTCCCCACTCCGTGTCCCCTTCCCCACGCCGCGTGTCCCCCCGGCTGCCCCGGAGGGTTTCCCCTCCCCGCTCCCGTGTGCGGGTTGTTCCCGGCGTGGCCCCCAGAGGCCGCCCGCTGGAAGGTTCCAGAAGGGCGAGCGCCGCTCCCCCGGCCTGTCCCCTTGCCCTGGCGTGTGTCCCCGTGTCCCGACCCCTCTGCTCTCCCCGCCGGCCGCGGAGGGGCCGTGCCCGCTGCCCCCGGGGCCCCTCGGCCGCGCCGCTCCCTTCCCCCGCCTTCCGCCTTTTGTTGCCGCGGGCGCTGCCGGCGCAGTGTCCGTCCGTGTGTGTCTGTGTGTGTGTCGGTGTATCCGCCCGTGTGTGTGTGTGTGTCGGTGTGTCCGGGCGGGCACATGGAGGCGCGGCCGGGCTGTAACATGGCGGCCGCCCCGGCCCCGCGCATTGTGCCGCCCGCACAAAGCGGGGCCGCCCCGCTCCGCCCCGCCCCGCACCGGGACACGGCCGGGCCGCGGCCAGCCTCGGGAAAACACCCCTCACCCGGGGGGCCTCGGCCCCGCGGCTCTCTGCAGCCTCGGGAAAACACCCCTCACTCGGGGGGCCGCAGCCCACAGGGGTGCCCCTCGGGGAAATAACCCTCGGCATCGAAAGGCAAGGCTGCCAGCATCAAAACTAGGCATTGCCGAAATACAGTGTTACATCTGTGCCGAAGCACGGAATATGGTTTGGTTTTTAGAGGCACAATGAGTCTCCATACTATTGATTATTTCTTTTAACTCTTTTGATCATAGTAGCACAGACTAGTGTTTTATACTGTATAAGGTGGGAATATTAGCAGTAAATAAGTCTGTACAGGTGAGTTGTGAATGAAACAAGCTGTACTTTAGCTGCATATAAATAGTAACTCTACCTAAATATTACATTGCATAAATACACTGCGTGCAGTATAGCTTCCCTTGCAGAAATGGAGGGGGATTCTCCTGCATTTTTAAAAGGAAAAGACCAAAAGCAGAAAGCCAAGAGCTCTTAGATAAGTTTTAGAATTGGAGGATCTTTTGATCTTTGTCCGAGTGCTGTTGTGTGTACACGGGCCAACATCTCCGTCTTCAGTTGGCCATTAATGCATGTGAATATGTGAACTCACAATACTGGTCCTCAGCTCAAGGAAGAGCAGACCTTTCTGTATGTCTCTAGTTGTTTTGATACCAAAAAATGGCTTGAAACTACTGATGTAGCCAACATACACCAAAATCCTCTGAAAATACTTTATATGATGCTAAAAATGTGTATTTGAAAAACTAAAGTTACCAGGCGAGCATTCTGACCTGTCCTTTGAAGTAATCAAGAGCACAAGCAAGCACAATGTCACTGGTGTGAGGGTCAGCTTTCCTTGGGAGCAGCTTTTATTTACCCTTAAAAATAAATAATTTACACCTCATTTACCCTTGGCTTAGTCCTTCCGTTCTGTCTGAGTGGACTTTTAGTCAATTTTCACAGTACAACTGTGGTGCAAGTGACTAGAGTGCCTTTTTTCCTGGAAATGGCTTCCGTTGGAAGACGTTCCATTAAAATTACTGAAAACATTGATTTTTGGGGTACTCAGTTCTAGGCAGTGTGGGCTTAAAGAACAGGCAAAGGTTGAGCCTTGAAAACCCTTGGGTGTGTGATCTCACACTGATGAATTAAAGTTCAAAGATTCCTTAGTCTCAGTGGGCTGAAGTTCTGAAGCTTAGGGAACTAGGACTCAGATAAGCACTATAAAAGCCATGAGATAAATGGTTCTTGGTGTATTAAAACAGAATTATAAATTTTTGGCCTTGAGCCTCTGCCTTGTTGGGGGAGTCAAGAGTTTTGTAGTAAAACTGTTCTTTAATAAAGAGTATTGAGGGCTTTGTGTCCTAAAACAAAGCTCATTGTACACATGGGCCTCTCTATTTTTATTGTACTATGTGGTAAGTTCACACAAATTCATTTGTTGTCCTTTCTTTTGAATCTTTGCACGAGAATGTATTTTTATTTGTTTTAACCATCCAGAAAGTAAAATTGTGCTGGATACTGCACAGATGAGAAATCCAGTAAATCTCACTGAAACTTGTGCTTAGGTGAACATTTAATCCTTTCTTTGTCAGCAGCTGGTAACAAAGGCCAGGAGAGATGATTTTGAGAGCTTTGTGTCTGAGAATATACTTGAGTTAGACACATCCTTTTGAAGGATGAAAAATGATTGCTCTGTGAGAGGTACCATCTTAGGTTTTAAATCATATGAGTGCGCAGGAAAGGTCACACTTGATGAAGAAAATAGCTCTTTTGATGTAAATTTGGTGTCCTGTTTCCCTCAAAATTCTGATGATAAAATAACATGACCGAAATACAATACACAAATTGAAATAATAATTATTATAACTTGTTTCTGTTTAAACTATAAATACAAGATTATGAGTTACAGTTTCATTTTCTTTTCCTAAAAGTGACCTCATATAAAAGAACAAGTCCTTGCCTGTTTTAAAAGGGGCAGGTAAATTGAATGGCTGTTCCTAAATGTATGTGAAAACATGGCCTGGAAATGTCTGTGTTCCCCTCTTGTCTTTATACTTGGAAATGATAGGAGTGCTCTCCTGTGTTCTTCCCTTCTGAGATGACAGTGTATTTGTGTGTGCATGGAAGAGGGGAGGTAATTAAAGGGGTCATTTCTCTACAGGATGTTCAAACCTGCAGCTGGAATATATCATTAATTTAAAAGTTGTCTGAACTCCTCCAGGTGTTTGCTGCGTGTGTGAAGTTGCAGTGCTGCCTCGGAGGAAATACTTACACTGAGACCTGCATTTTCTTCTCTTCCCACCTTTTTTTTAATTGTTTTTAGAGAGTAAAACCTTTCCAAATTCTAAGCCAAATGAATATAGATTGCATTTGGGGTTTGTTAGAGCGATGAATGAAAAAGAAAAATCCAGTTATTTTTGCTTTCAACTTGTGTAACAGAGCACGAGCTGTGTAAGAACAGTTGATGAAACAAATGTTCTGTCCAATGGACAAAACCATGAATTTGCCACCATGTGGTTCAGGGGATGGGCAGATGTTCACAAAGATTACTCTTGGGCAAATACAAGGTAAAGCATGTGAGCTTTCAAAACTCAGTTGAGTTGGAAAGATGGCACATGTTGGCTGGGGCTGGTAACTTGAGCTGTTCCTGCTTTATCAGCCTGGCTGAATTTCCTACTGAGTGTAACCCTGACTGGGGTGGAAAATGAGCAGTTAACAAGTGCCTCTGTCATTACTACACAGGAATTCTCATGGGGCAGCAGATGGATATTTGAATTGATCTGACTTGGTTCAGTAAAATGTTGGATTTCCCATGGGAAATAGGAACCTAGAGTAAAAGCTGCAGTAAAAAAAGCTACATTCTTCTAGTTGTAGTTATACTAGAGCTGCCCATTGGTAACAACTCTCTGAAGTGCTTTTGGCCATTATTTGGGCCACTTGGATGTCCCAGGCACGTCAGTGTCTTCAGAAGCTCTCCTTGTGAAGCTTGGTTTGGAATTTATCTTTGGAGATTAAATGCTATTTTGAAACAAAGAAATTGTAAAATTAATTTGAAATCATTTATTGAAAGCCCAGATCTTTCTTTTCTTTGAAACCTCTCTTGATAGCAGTTTTTGGTTATCAAGCTTCACGTGTGAAAACCCAGGCAGGGTATTCTGTGAAATCATGTGGTGGTTGGTACTCCCAGGTTTCAGCTGGTTTGTTTTGTTTTTGTTTTGTGTTTGTTTGGTTTTTTTTTGTCTCACAGCAACTTGTGTTAACTGGATCCGTGGTGAGTTCTACAAGCTGTGAAACATCGTTTAGTTAAAGTTTTTCAGGTGCTGCTTTGATGTTTTGTTGATGCTTTTTCTTTAACAAGAAAAAGACACACAATGTGTTGGGAGAGCCCCATTTGTGTCCTAGAGCCCAGTTTGTGTTCTAGAATTCACTTGTAAGAGTAACTTATTTTGAACTTAAATGTTGTGTAGAGCAAAATCCAGGTCTCTTGCAGTGTAGTCAACTTACCTGTAGATTCATAGTGTTTCTGTAGGAAATACTGTGTGGTGGTAGTTTGGAAAGAATATTAAAACTTGGAGTTCTACTCTCTGACTTAATTCTGGTAACTGAGGGAAAACTTTTGTTTTCCATCTGGGGTAAACTGCTGTTATTTCAAAAATAAATTTAGTTTGAAGAGAAGACCTGTAAGTGTTTTGTGTTCTGGAGAATTGGTGTTATTGCATCCTTACATCATCTTAGTTGTGACACAGACTGAAACCGCTCCTCATGGTGTGGTGGGGCAGGGGGTGGTGTATATATGTATCTATGTGTGTCTATATACTAGGAATTGTATTGTGAGTGTGAGAACTGGTGCGTTTTCAGAGGTTCTCAACTTCCATGTTTAATTAAACTGATAAGTTGAAGTGTTTTACTTCTGCAGGAGTTTTCTGCCTTTTTTTTTTTTTTTTTTTTTTTAGGCAATGGGAAGACTGGTTTGGGCGTTTTATTTGGTCATTTCTGGGCAGTTTTTACTGCAGAGTTAACCTGGGGAATGAGTGGAGATGATGGTGGAGGGCAGGCGAATTACAATGTGCAAATGTAAAACAGGTTAATAAACTTCTGGTTTGTAACTTGGCTTTTCTATTGCTTCAGTGCAAAATGTATTGCATAGCTAATTTAAATTTTGGATTATCCTACTTGCTTGGTGCTATCAAAAATATACATGGAGGTTTAGGGATATCTCAGAAAACAGACTTGCAGTGAGTGTGCCCTCCATCTTTTCGTTGCCTGTAGTAAAGTTTGCATTACAAGAGGTTTCCTCCAGCTGGTTAAGAGGTTACCTTGTCCCTTGCACCTTGCCATACGCACTTGTGCTACTGTAATTGCTATAACCATATCTTTGAAATTATCTGGTTAAATATAGAGCCTCCCTCCTGCTCCTGACCCCCTTTTTGGAGGGTTATTTTTAATCTGATGATTCCAGTGATCCAGTTTAGAGCACAGCACTGTAAGTGTACCAGCACAGCTGAGTGGTCAGGCATTTTTAAACCATTGTTGGTTTTGAAGGTAATGTCATAGAACTGCATTTTTTTAGTTTTCACTTTAGAATGACATTTTTGAGGCAATTCACAGGAGTCTGTCTGTTAGCACTATAAAGTAGATGAATGTTGGATTCCTATTCAAGTAAAATGCAGGGCATACTTGAGCCATGAACACCAGTATCTTGCCCCTGGGAGCCTGTTTGCACCACATTTCTCCCAGGAAACTCCAGAAGGTTTCTCAGTGGAAAAAGCTGGAGCAGGGTGGATTGCTGCCTGCAGAACTGGGAGCTGCTGACTCATGAGCTGTTCAATACACAATTTATGTGCTCACTTTGCCACTGGATTATGATTTTTTTTCTGCTGGTTTAGCTTTTATGCTTGGAGATCTCTATCTGTGATGAGTGAGGGTGAGGTTCTGTAAGGGGGGTAAAATCAGGAAAATCTTTACCTCTGGCAGGCACTGCAGTAGGTTGCTAAGCATTAATTTTACTGCAGTTATTGTACAGCACTAATGCTGCTCTTAGATTGCTGATAGAGATTAAAAAGGCATTTTACTTCAAATTTGAGTATAACACAGCATTTGGATCTGAGTGTCTTTGGGATAATAGGAAAACACTTACTTGGCATTTGAAACCTTGGTGATAATGTAAAACTAAATGCACATTTGCCTGTCCTCTGCATTGCAGCTGACAGGGCTCTCCTTCCTCTCTGCTTTTACCTTCCCATAGGAATGTTGTTAAGGAAGAGCAGGTGAAGACAAGGAACTTTCCTTCTGTTCCTTTGTTTTAGTTGAACAAAACCAAACAAAGCATGAACATTAGACTTAAAAGGATTTGTCCATTTAATAAAAAACTTGTGCTTTGTTGATTATGTTATTGCAATATCTTAATCTGAAAACACCAACCAGGCTGAAGTAAAGTGGCATGGAAAAAGTACACAGAAATTGTAATTTAGGAGATTTTTGTCTCTTCCCTCCCTTTCCTCCTTAGCCACCAAAATGAATTATGTGAGTGTTGTGCAGCATAATTTTGCAATATATATTTTCTTGAACAAAGTAACGTTCTGCAATATGGTGTTTTGTGCCATTTGTTTTACTGTTGTTCAAGGGTGTGTGTTGGAAACTGGATCACAGAGTTTGTTGGGGTTGTTTAATGCATTTTTGTAGACCCTGTTTACACTGGTGTTTGCAGTGTGTTTGCTGTGCAGCCTCCCAAACAATTGCATCAGAGTGACCAAGGGAGCTGTGATCTGCAGCAGGACAGTCAGTGACTTGAGCAAGCAGGAGCTTAGTTTAAGATTTCCTTGTGTGCGCAGCCAGTTTTTGTAGGATTTTAGCCCCCCAGAGCAGGGGAGGTGTGGGTAGACCTGGCTAGCTTTGCTCTGGGGCACTGCAGTGGTTGAGCTTCCTTTCCCCTTTGGCTCTGCAGCTCAACCATGCTCTTGTGAATCATGAGAACTGTTCTGTGATTGTCCAACCATGTCAGCATCTGTTCTAAAATCAGTGTGCAGAGGAGTAAACTGACCTTACTTCCTGTTGGGGTAGGTTTGCGGGGTGCCACATGCTCTTCAGGGCTACTTTTTGGATGCATTATGAACTGTGACTGCTGTGTTTAACAGCTGTTACCATGTAGTGTCTGTCCCCAGCATAAAATGCCCAGTCAAGTATTTTTAAATCTCAACAAGTTCTTCCTTTGACTTTGCCTCTGATACACTGAAAGGTGAAGTAGTTAAATTTTATATCTAACCTGTAGGACTTCCAAAGAAATACACTCGGTGACATCAAAAGGACCAAGTCTCATAAGGGTGATGGTGTTTCAGCAAGTGATGCTGGGTATCAAATACTTTGTAAGAGGAACTTTCCTGGTAAACAGTTTGGCAGACTTTGGTCTTTCCAAAAGGTCTGAGCAAAGAAGTTGAATTAACTAGAAAAATATCAGTAAAATGAAACAAAAGTCAACAGCAACAAAAAAAGGTGTCAGTCATTGGCAAATATAAACCCTGAAACAGTAGTTGCATCAGGGGTTTGATTCTTTTACATTAAAAATTAAATGTTCCTCTCACTTTTCATGTGATGCTAGATAGGGAAGATAATTGCTAAGGATTAATTTTAATAACTTTTTTAATTATATCAAGACAGATTTCTTTCAAAATGCAGTCATGTGTGATAGTACAGAAATGGTGAAAACAGCTTAATATTTAGGTATGGGGGTTTTTTTACAGACTTTGCTTCCTTTTGAAGACCCTTTCTCCTTAACCTGTAGAATGTGTCACTTGGGCACACAGGGGTTCTGCCTGCTTTTGGCTGATGTCAGTGTTCTGCATGGGTTTCTAGTGAAGCAGATTAGAGAACTGATGCTGCTGAAAATTAGTCTAATGATTCCTTTTTCAGTTTTCTTCCCATGGAAAAAAAATCTTAATGCTTTTGTATGAAACTATTTTAGAGCTATTAATATGAATTGTGTTGGTGGGCATTCTTGCAGAGAGGATTAGAAACTATTTTAAATTCTTAACAACTTCTAACTGATGCAACTACAGAGAATTACAGTTCTGAATCTTAATAGAGATGACAGAGGGGGTTTGCAGTCATGTTTTGGGTGTTGTAGTGATACAGTGGTAATGAGCTCTAACTCAGACCTCAGTTCAGCTCTCTGAGGTTTGGACTGAAGGAAATGTGTGTTGAGAGTGGTTTTCCCATTGGGAGGAATGCATATTTCCTTGGAAATTCATGCTAGTCATGAAGGCACGTTGTGATAGCCAGATGAAGGTTAAAATATTTATCCCTTAGCGAAGTATTTACATTTTTTTTTAACCCAGAAAGTTTTTCTCAGGTACTCTTTTTCCATGACAGTTTCATGGCTGTGTAACATATTAGTCTGTTTGTTGTAATATTACAGTACATAATTCTGTTAGCACAAGTAGAAAAAAGCAGTAACCTGATTTAGACTCCTCATAAGAGCATTTTTCTGTCTTTTCAGAGCAAACTTGATGATTACCAGGAACGAATGAACAAGGGAGAACGTCTGAATCAAGACCAACTGGTAAAACAACGAAAAAAATGACTAACCAGATATCTGTTAAATTGTTCTGTGATCTTGGTGGGGAGGGAAGGGCTGAATTTCACTTCGCTGTGCAGTTCAGTTAGAGATGGAGCTGAGACTAATAATAATCTGTGTGTCTGTCCCAGCTCTCAGTGCAGCACATGTGGAGCCCTCCACAAGCTCTGTTGCTCTCCTTGTTGGGGCTGGCTCTTAATGTAGGTTATTGTAGAGCTTGGTTCAACAGCAGCTTTCCACTTGTAGTAAATATAAAACAAATAACAAATTCAATTCTGTGATGCAAACATGCATATTGATACTTGAGGAGATTACCAGATGCTCAGTAATCAACAATGTTTTCTTGATGATTTTTCACACTAAAAAAGAGAAGGGAAAAAATGTAGCTTGCAACTATTGCAGCTGTTGACACTTAAAAGAATGAGCTGCTTCCCTTGGTCCATGTGCTCTTTTCATCTGCCAGAGCTTCACTTGGGTTCTTCTGTGCCAGCTGAGAACTGAACTATCCGTGTGTTTTTATTTTGTAATGGCATCTTGTGGAGATAAACCACAATAAGGTTTCTGTTGGCTGAGCAGAGAAGAGAACTGGCGTTGCATATTGAGGAGGGAAGCTCATGGTGGAGTTTTAGGAGGGCCACAGCCTCACTGCCACACTTGATAAAGAGAAAACCTTTTTTGGTTGGACAAATGCTGAAAATATTTGCTATTTTCACTTTTGTTTTCTGCTTCTACAAATGAACTAAATGAATTTTGTGAATCACATAATACAGTAATAAGTGTAAGTTCGTTAGCTGTATTACAAATGGAGAAGGGAACATTATGCTCTCTGTAGTGTTCTGATTTTGCCTCTGACTAGAGATGACAGTGCATTAATTCTCAAACTCTTGAGCAGTTTGGAGTTGCCAGATTGCTCTTCCTCCCCATTCTCCCAGTTGCCAGTTAGTTTTTGTCAGAAACTGGCTAAATCCAAACATGGAACTAGTGCATTATGCATGTGAGCATGTAAAGGCACATAAGAAACCAGAGACCCTAAAAACATAGACAAGTCTCTGATATTTTGGCCAGTGAACATTAAAATTTGACTTAGCATAGTTGCAGCCCCATTTGGGGATGCTGTGTCTCACTTAGGAACTAAAACTGTGGGAGTTTATTTGTTAGAAGTCTGTATTTTTTTTTCCTGTTTGCAACGATTTACATGTGTGGGGTTTTTTTGGTTTTTTTTTTAAGGATGCCGTGTCAAAATACCAGGAAGTGACAAATAATCTGGAGTTTGCTAAAGAACTGCAGAGGAGTTTTATGGCTTTGAGCCAAGATGTAAGTAAAGATCAAGTCATGCCATGGGGGCTGTCCAAACCCTTGGGCTTCAAACTCCTTTTCAGCTGATGCACTCAGGAGTCACCTCTGTTTAGAGACTGTTCGGTCGTGGTTTCTTGACTCTTACTCTGTGTACTAGTTGGTGTCAGGTCTTCTGAAGACTATGTCTGAAAGATTTTCCTGATGCACTACATAAATGTATGGAAACAAGAATAATGTAGTAATTTCCTGAGGCAAAACATGAGTGTTGAAAACAGTGTGATCACAAAACAGGCCTTGTCATGCCACACTGTAGGTGGTCACTTGATGCCAGTGGTAAAACAGGTAATCTTTTGGGTTGGTGTCTTATCAAGGATGCAGAATTGAGTTCTAAAAAGTTGGGGTTATGGAAGAAGCAGCAGCATTGGAGGAATTGGTTGTGCAGTGGGTGTTAGTGCAGCAGACTGATCTAATGAGTGTATTTAGTTTGTGAACAGACTATGTGATAATTTGAAGGGCAGCAGCATCCCTGTGTTACAAACTGCTTTCCGCATTTGTTGTGGCTGTAAATCTGTAGGACTCTAAGCCAAGCTGTTCTTAGCTTTTCTTGCATCAGGGTTCCATCTGTGTTTGTGGAATGTTAGTAATACAGAACTTTCTTTTCTGGACAATTTTTTCCTGAGGTATTTCTCTGGTCAGCTGATTGCTAAAATAAGCCAGTGAATCCAGGAGTAACAAATTGGTGGTCTGCTTTCAAACTGAGTTCCAATTTTTCATGATTGGAGTTCTCATATAGCTGATCTTAAGGTATGTCTCTGATTTTAAAAAAGGAATTTAGATGTTTCAAAGAGAAAGTTGCTCTCACAAGCTATTTTTTTTACAGAGAAGGTTAAAGTTAGAAAGGAAACAAGTTGAATTTGCTTGGATCAAGATTAGGAATGGAAGAAACATCCTGTAGGTTCAAACTAGTGCTGCTTTTAGACCTGTGTTGTGACTGCAGTTGTAGGAGGTTTAATACAGAGCACAAGGCTGATGATTATCTGTCATCCCCTCCCATCCAGCAGCATCTGTGAGAGTGCCAGGGTAGATGAAGGCTTGCTCCCTGTAGTGTCTGACTAGGGACCTTATGTCCAAGAATTCATTTAAATCCTTTTGGAACTGGCTGATCCTGTCTATCTCTCCAGCCTTTCATGGCAAAACATTCCATGAGTTCCCTCCCATGGTGCGTGGAAAAAACAAAGAATCCTTTTGTTTATCTGTTTTAAGCTGCTCTCCTGGTAGTTCCAGTGAGTCCCTCCTCCTATCATGGGATATGGTGAATAACCTCTCTGTTCATGTTATCTGCTGGCCTGTGTGAAAAATGAGGATCCAAGTGGAAGAACCCAAGCCTTAGGCTCTACCCTTGCTTCTCTCTGTACCCTTTGCTCCCAGTGACAGACATTTCCAATCTGTTTTTATCCCTGGGGTCCCTCCAGATCCAGAAGACAATAAAGAAGACGGCTCGCAGGGAGCAGCTGATGCGAGAGGAGGCCGAGCAGAAGCGTTTAAAGACTGTGCTGGAGCTGCAGTTCATTCTGGAGAAGTTGGGTGATGACGAAGTGCGCACTGACTTGAAACAGGGATCAAATGGGGTCCCAGTGCTGACAGAGGAGGAGCTCACAATGCTGGATGAGTTCTACAAGCTGGTGTACCCTGAGCGAGACATGACCGTGAGGTAGGGCTGCAGCAGAGAGCTTTCCTTTCGCACTGTCAATCAATTCTCAATGTATTTACTGTGGTCATTGAAAGACTTGGTGAGAAATTAACTCCTACTAATTATTTTTTAAGGTTGAATGAGCAGTATGAGCAAGCATCTGTTCACCTGTGGGACTTACTGGAAGGGAAGGAAAAACCAGTTTGTGGAACAACCTGTAAGTGTAGTCTCAGCATGGAGAGACAGCACACTGAATTTGTGCTTGAACTGAACACACTTCTAATATAAGAGAACTTCAGCAGTTACTTTTTGGAGTTACTGCTCTTTTCCCAGATCTTGGCTGGACTGTAACAACAACATCTCAAGTGCGGACTCCCTGTAGTGTATTTTTTTATACTGACACAGCATTACTCAGTATTTAACCTTAGTCCATTCCTGCTGTTTCAGCAGTATTCTGCTGCTGGTGCTCAGTGGCAATTGTTTTCTGGAGCCCTGTGTGTGAACAAGGAGCTTTGATGGCCTTCATTAGAGGGATGTTCTCTCCCCCTTGCCTCCTGCAAGAAGCGTTCTGATTTTGCTATATTTTCATTGATCAACTCTTGCAGACCAGGGTGTGATCATGCCACCTGAACTGCTTTTTTGCAGAAATAAAGATCTCCACAAATACATGGCCTAGGCAGCCAATAATGCTGCCTTGCCAGTGTGGCTGATTTCTTTTGGGGTAAGATGCCTGACTATTCATCTAAGGCATTACATGCAAGTGTTTTTTACTTCTGAAGGCTGACGTGAGCCGTTTCACCTCAGAGGAGGAACCTCTGGGAAGGTGGTACCTGTGTAAATTTGTTCTGCAAGAAACTGTCTTGCAGTAAGGTTTTTCGATGACAGATTAGTCAGATACAGTTGAAACTTCAGTGAATTTTGAGAACTCCAAAACGAAAACTAAGCAACCAGCAATCTTTTAAATTTTTTTGATAGCAGGAGTAAAAGTGTGGTATATAAATTCATAAATTTTAACTCCCTTTGAAGTGTTTCACAAATCTTCTGAAGGGTATTATATGCTCTTAAGATTATTCTTGCCCTTATAAAAGTGGACTATTTATTAATTTGGTTAATGTAACCTAGTAAGACAAGAAATCCTGTAACAGTAGTGGCCATGGACTAGCTTGAGACAGTGCCACCTTCCCAGCAAAGGGGTAATAAAGTCGTGTGCTCTTAGGGAAGGAAGGAGGAGGTGCTTAGGACTGAGGTAGTGTTAATCTTTCCCTTGACTTTCGTAGACAAAGCCCTGAGGGAGGTGGTTGAGCGGATCCTTCAGACCAGTTACTTTGACAGCACCCACAACCACCAGAATGGGCTGTGTGAGGAAGAGGAGGCAGCCCCTGCGCCCGCAGTGGAGGACACGGCGGCAGAGGCTGGTGAGGACACACACACAGCCCTGCCTGAGGGCTCTGTGTGGCACTCGTTTGGCTCCGGGCCCCTCACAGTGGCTCAGCAGCAAAGATCACAGGGGTTTGTCAGTGGTTCCCACCACTCCAGGCCTTGGGGAGAAGGGAGAAGTTTTTGGGGCTTAATACAACCCTCCCTGGCAAGAATTTAGGGTGTTTTTTTTCTTTTTAATTCAAAACTCAGATTAGTTGTTATGCTTAATTCTGTTAATGTTCCTGACATTTCTTCTTCATTCTGAGATACAAGGAGAGATTTTTTTTTTTCATCCAAGTTTGTCTCCTCTCGGTCTGTAACATAAGTGGATGGTGGAGTTGTTTTTAGTTGTGTTTTGTTTGTTTGTTTGTAGTGGGATTTTTTGTTTGCTTGGGGTTTCTTGGTGTGTGTGTGTTTTGGTTTGGGGTTTTGTGTGTTTTTTGTTTTGTGTAGGGTGCTTTTTGTTGGTTTTTATTTGGGTTTTATTTGGTTTTGTTTTCTTGTTCAGCGTGTTTTTTCCCCGCATAAATTGTCTGTTCTGTTTCTTACAGAACCTGATGCAGCAGAAGAATTTACTGAATCAACTGAAGTTGAATCAACTGAGGTATTATTCACTGGAAAATTGTCATTTTGTATACCTTTAATGCCACTTACTTTTACTTTCATACCCTTTCTTATTTTTATTTTAGTATGTAAACAGACAATTCATGGCAGAGACTCAGTTCAGCAGTAGTGAGAAGGAACAGGTAGATGAGTGGACAGTTGAAACGGTTGAGGTAAGATCTTGTGTACTGCAGGTAAAATTGCAATCCCTGTTTCTGCTGGCTCACAATTCATGAGAGGTTTTAGTATTGCATCCCTTCTCCCCCAATATATAAAAAACTACATATATGGAAGTAAGCTTGGACTCACTACTCATTTTTAATTACATATTTAGTGCAGGAGTACCTGACATAAAAAGAAATTAAACATATGCAGTCTGGCTGAGTTTGCAGAGGACTTGCTTTTGTTCATTAATGGCTTGCTTGGGAAAACAGGACTTAAAAGTCTTAGGCTTAAAAAAGACTTAAGAGTACTTTTGAAGCCTTCTTTGGTTTTTTAGGAGAACTTATCTACGAGTACAGAACTCAGTTCATGTGCCCAGCTGCTTTAGTTGTGCTTTCACTGAGCAGGTCCATGGACAGGGAGCTGAAAATCAGTGACTCAACTAATACCTCCTCCAGGTTGCTTATGTGCATAATTTTATGTTAAAATACGCTTGTATGTCGTCTCTGCTTCCAAGAACTACAGTTCCTCAAGTATTCAACTTGTTACTACTTTGCAGTGGAGTGATTGTTGACTTGTGGTGTTTGTGGTCCACTGGTTTTGGGATCTGTCCCCAGTTTATCCTCTAGAATTTACGTTCTTCATGTGCTGGAGAGGAAAAGTCCCGTGGAGTCATTCAAATGTTTGCTGTTGGAACTCGAGTTGTGTCCATCTGTTACAAAAAGGTGTGAGCAGCATCTTTCAGACGCTGGAGACTTCATTTTTGATTCACTTTAGCAGCAAATTACAGATGGTCAGTTTTTTAAACTCCTTCCCTTGGTGTCTTTAGGCTGTTTTAAGTGTAGGAGTGGAGCAAGTGTTCAGCATCTCGTGGTGAAAAAGAGAGCAGCCCTTTTGATCCTGCCTGATTTTCACTGAGTCTGCTGAAACTCCCACCTTACAGTGGTCAAGACCACTAAAAGATGTAATAATACTCAGGATGGGTGTGAGGTCTCTAGAACTAACCAGACAACTGTGCCATCTGTGTGAATGAGTTTGGTGGTTTCTTGGCATAGTGTGCCATTCCCTTACATAAAAATACCTAAAATATCGCTGCTATTGAATGTGTTTTGAGAAATCTTTTAAAAAACTGAAGAAACCCTCCAAAAACACACATTAGTCCTGCTTGATTGGAATATTGTTAGAAGGCACAGCATTTTAAAGTTAATGGTTGATTGGCTTCAGTTTATCTTGAATTCCACCGAGTGTCCAGAGTGGCTCCATTCTCTCTCAATATTACAGATGAAGACACAATTCAGGTTGTAGTTGTGTATCACAGATTTCAGAAACTTCTAATTTTTCATGCATCTTTACTAGTCAGCTAAACTGCACTGTATCAGCTTTGTTTTCATAGGACAACACAAAGAATACATACTGAGGTTGTCCTTCCTGTTTCTATCTTGGATGTTGTAAAAAGGAGATATTTACTAAAACCGAGAGTTTATTTTGTCAGCTGTAGCACAAAAAAGGGAAATTGAGAGTATCTACCTTTGACATTATTCTTGCTGCTCTTACTGGCACCACAGTCCCATTTCCTATGGGAATGCAACTGAATTGCCCTTAGGGGAAATGATGATACACAGCGTACAGAGCTTTTGTGCTCTGCAGCTGCAAGTGCTTGTGGCATTAATGCAGTGATAGCAGGGAATTCTGGAAGCTGAAAGAGAACATTGGCTCAGAAGATTTCCATGATTTGTTCCTGAAGAGGAAGGCTATGATAAGCTCATCTCTTTTCAGTATCTCTTGGGTAGATGTGGTACAGGCAGGATTTCTGTGCTGTTTGTAGTTACAGAAGTGATGATGTCTCACAGGACATTGTTTTTCTATGGGCCTTCCATAGTTTTGAACTAAAGAATTTGCCTATGAATTTACCAAGTGTATTTGGATTATATGATGTTTCCATTTTGGTTAATACGTCATTTATTGGTAATGATATTGGGGGGGCGTTGTATTGTTGGTTTATGGTTTTTTAATTATTTTTTTTATCTGCTTCCTTTGTAGTAAGTACCTGAGTGTGCCTATACAGAAAATTTTCTTTGTCTTAGATTGTGAAACTTTGGATGGATTTTGTGTAGTATTGGAAACTGTTCTGAGACTGCCAGAAAGAAAGCAAGTTCATTCTGGTTGGTCTGTGGTCCCACTAAACTTCTGGTTTTGTCTTTTCCCTTCCTTTTCCCTGGCCTTGTGTGCCCTGTGAGTCTCCTGACTGTGCCTGGCAGCCCCGCCTGCTGCCAAGGTCAAGGGCAGGGTGTCAGAGGGGAGCCTGCAGTTTAAGGCAGTGCTGTTCTGCAGAGCTTCACTCTCCTCAAAGAAGAGTTTCACCTTGCTGCTCTGTCCCCAAGATCACTGGGCATGTGTGGTCAGGAGTAATTTCCTTATTCAGTAATGATCCTTATATTGGAGTAGTCTCTGTACCTTTTCCATGCAGCACTGTTAGAAAGCTGTTAAATTTAGAACTGTCCTATCCATTGGCAACTTAATACACACAACTTGAAATTTATTTAGGAGTCTCATCCTGCTGTGATTGTGCTGGGTCAAAGTACCTGGTGGTGCTAGTAAGACTGAAGGAACAGGCCCTGAACAATTCCTCTTGACATTAAAAGAAGAGGTTTGAAAAAGAGGATGTGAAATCTGAAGCTGATACTGTACTGTTTGTGAAAAAGGAAAGGGATAACATTTTTGTCCCTGCTGTGTGTTCCTGATGATTCCATCAGCTTGGGGGTTTTTTTCTTGAAGATACTGAATTGTTACAAATGACTTGGACATGATTAAATAAAAGTTGAATGATTAAATAATTGAGAGTATTTTTGGTAATAATTGTGCAGCAGATGAGTAGCTGCTGGTTTTACAGCTCAAGTTTCACCCAGTGATCTGGCTTGTGTTTTTTCTTTAATTTTTAAATTTTGTGGTGTGCGAAAGGTCTATATATATGCTCTGAATAACATGTTCAGATAACTTCTTTTCACTCACAGGGTTTAATTCTTAATTTGGAAACAGTCCTTAATGTGAGATTTGGGGACTGTGTGACAGAGCAGAGCAGTTGTGCTTGGTTTCCAGTGTGGACAGCCTTAGGGTGTAATTCCATGGGAATTGTCAGGTTGCTTCTCTGTAGATGGCTAATAGTAGTGATTTGGATCTGAAGGGAATCTCTAAGAGGATTGTAGGTTGTGGTTGGTTTCCAGTTTTGTTTCTATTTTCTGCTCCAGATGACTGGGGATTAGGTCAGCGAACAAGTCACTGGAGTTTGTGAGGCAGTTGCACGTGCAGAGTGTCATACACAAACAAGGTTTTGAAGTCTGAGCAAGGAATAGGAATACTGGAAAATGCTGTAGATCTCTGAGGAATTTGAAAAAAAAATTAAAGGCTTTGAGAATGGATAGTGGCAGTTTGTGGCTTACACTTGTGATAATAGGACTGGTTTGTTATGCGTCCTGACTGCTGTACAACATTCTTACACAGTTCTAATGAGAAATCAGGTATTTTGCATAAACATTCTGAAGTTTCAGGTGCGTGTATGCTAATTTATGTCCTGTGCAACTGTAAGTTTAAGGCTTCCTGTTTATCTGGGAGATTATTAATATTAGAGGCTCATGGGAATAGAGAAGCAATAGACAAGTTATTGACAGTGATGTTGTTAAAGGACATTTGTTGACATGAATGCACATTGAAAATGGCACTTCTGTATTATGGGAGCTGCTCGAGGCAGAGCTGGTCTAGGGACATCCAAGTGCTCCTTTGTGCAGCTCAGCTGTCCCTGTTGTCTGTTTTCACACTCCTTGGTGATAGATGTTCTTAGCTGCTTATGTCCAGCTTTGCTGGGGCTCTGCTGTCCCTGATAAGGTGGTATTTGAAAGCACGTTGCTGTTTGTTGCACATTTGATGTGTTGCCATTCTGAGCTATGTCTGGTAAATCTGAGCTTTCTCACCCACTGTGAGTTGTGCTTTTGCTTCTGGGCTTCTGGTGTCTCCCCACGGTGCTGCCTTGCAATCTTCCTGTCATGCAATGCTGCCTGCTGTTCCCTGAGACAGTAAATCACTTGGCTAGGATAACAGTGGCTATGAAAATGAAGCATTTTAAAGTCTTAAAAGACCCAAAAATTCTGACTCGGCTTGCATTTGCTAAAAATAATTGTTCCCCATTTGTGCATATTTCTGGAGCTTTTTCTTCCCCACCTTTCTTTAAATTTCCAAATGCTCATAAATTGTTGTCTCAAATCCTGCTCTAAAATATCTCTGTAATATTGAAAAAACATTTTATTAATGGGGAAAAGAGTAGATGGAGAGAAACCAGAGCACTGTAATGCTGAGTGCTCCGATCAGTAGCTGCCACCAGCTGCATGACTGTAGGATGTAGTATTTTTCTTCAACACCACCACAGTTATTCCATCCATAATGAGTCAGGCAATAGCCATAAATTTCCACAACTACCCAGTCCCTCCTTGTGTTGATTTGAGCTGAAATGTGAGTTGGTTGCTTGTCTCTTGCTAGGTTGTAAATTCGCTGCAGCAACAGACGCAAGCGACATCTCCTCCCGTTCCTGAACCTCACACGCTCCCCACTGTGGCTCAGGCAGATCCTCTGGTCAGAAGGCAGCGAGTACAGGACCTCATGGCACAGATGCAGGGCCCTTACAACTTCATGCAGGTATTTCTTTAATCTGAATGTTCATATTTTTAAAATGCAGTAAATTGGATTTGATGTTTCTATGATTTTTTAAAATTTTTTTCCCCTCAGGACTCCATGCTGGAATTTGAGAACCAAACACTCGATCCTGCCATTGTATCTGCACAGCCCATGAACCCAGCCCAGAGTTTGGACATGCCACAAATGGTTTGCCCTCCAGGTTTGTAATGGTAAATCCTAAGCAGAAATATTGGGGGAGCTGCAAGTCATCTATTCAAAATGCTGCAGTTACTGCTACAGAGTAAAAGGGTCACCACAAGGAATAGTATGTGTGTTTTTCTCAGAAATGTAGATTATTCTTCCAATTCTCACTTGCTTGGAAGTTTTGATTGGAAATATGGAATATGTAAAACTTTTTTTTTTTTTTGAATGGGCAAAGTATAATTTTGCTTTGGGTTATTTTGGACAACTAGAAAAAATGTTCTTTGCGTGGAAACAGGAATTAGTAATTTGAGTATAGCTTTGCCATGCTAAAGGCTTTGTCATCTTCACGATGATCAGCTCTCACATAACTTATTCAGACAACATAGTAATGCTGTTCTGTAAAAGGTTTGATTGTGCTGTGTAGTAAGTGAAGTTATTTTCCTTCAGTTCATGCTGAATCAAGACTTGCCCAGCCTACTCAAGTTCCTGTGCAACCAGAAGCGACACAGGTAAAACACGTAGTAAATTGTACTTTGGATTTGAGTGTTACATTAGGCCTGATTAATGTTACAGAAGGATTTAAACTCAAAAAGTTGGAAGTTCTGAAGTGGGGAAGTTTGTTATTATCCATTATCTCTTCAGCATTGTTGTTCACAGGCTTACAGGTTCTGTGCTCTGCAGACATGGCAGATTTTCAGTAATGGAATCTCATATTCGCCTAGTGGTGTTCCCTTTCATGGTGACTCATGTGTAGTAATATTTTTAATTTAGCTAGAAGAAGATAGGTGGTCCTTTATTCATTTGCAACAGAAAGGCCAAAACCAAAATAACTTGGTTAAAGGGCAGCCTGTGTCTGTTCAAGTGAGTGTCAGAGCACAGACAGATTTAATGCATTAACTATAGAGTTTGTGTTCTGTTTTACTCACCTGTTCTGTTAAGGATTAGTCCCAGTCGCCTTCCTGGGCCGTGTTTCATACTGGAGTGCCAGAGCAGTCAGCATGAGCTGAATGGTGTTTTCAGCTGAGCTCTAGGCAGGCCCTCTTAAACTTGTTTCTGCACTGTCTAGATGGAAGTGCTCACCTTCCTGTTAGGATGCTTCAGTTTCTCACTGAGTTGTCTAGTGATTAAAGAGCTTTCTAATTTTGTATTAGGCATGTGTGGCATCTCTGAGGACTCTGCTGGTCTCAGTAATGGGTCCCTGTAGGTGTTACAAAGCCAAAGGAGGAACCTGGATAGGTGATGTAGTGCAGCACTGGCAGTGTAAATGGCACGTCGAGCTGCAAGGTTTAAGTCAGTCACTCATGTAGGAACAGGAGTTTTTTCTTGAGTTTCCTCTCTTAAGTACCTCCTGAAGTGCTGGTGCTCTCCACAGTTTTGTAGGTGTAGATTAATTTTTCTTTTTTGGCAGAGGATTTTCTCTACCCTGGCTTTTTATTTCACTGTTAAGTGATGGCTGTGACCTAATCCAGTGGGATTTTTTTAAATTTTGTTTTCGTTATCTACGAAAACAAAATTTCGTTACTACGTTCAGCAGTACCTGAACTTAATCTTTCCTTTGAAACTTTCCAACCTGATATGAACACCCCCATGACCTGTTACCAGTTTCCTCTTAAAATCCGCATATCCTTAAATGCCAAGTCCTCTGTTTGGCTGGCTGGAGTTTTAACTGGACTCTCTAAGCAGAGGTTGTAAAATGAGCAGATTCAGTCCATTGGAGACCAGAATCTGTCCACTTCCTGGAGTTTCCCTCGTGTTAGGATGTTGGTCAAAATGAAGTGGTTAAACCTCTGCTGGTCAAAAAGTCCTTAACAGCTCTAAAGACCTGCTGGCAACACCTGCTTGGACTGGACAGTACCACCAGTGCCAGAGCTGCCAGATGCTTTCTGTAAAACTGTGTGTGAGCATCAGCTGACTCCTGGGGGCTTTGGGGTTTACTCCGTCAGGTTCCCCTGGTTTCTCCCACAAGTTGGGGATATACAACCCATGTATCAGCCTTCTCACACAGCAGAGCAGCAGCCACAGAAAGAATCCATTGACCAGATTCAGGCAAGTCAGGCTTCAGAGGGCTGGGAAGGACTCTCCTTGCAGGTGTCACCAAATATTAGTGTATGTTTCTTTGTCAGAAGCATTGTTTTTAGTTGCCTATTAATAGGGCTACTCCAGTTCTCTTTGATTTCAGAATTCTGAGCTTGTCTGTGACCAGTAAGTCCTTCCTAGGAAGACTTGAATTGAAAGATGGTTTAATTAGATACAATGTGCCACCATTAGCATGTGAGTACCAGTGTTGGTGCTGGCCTAGGAAATGTGAGTTTTTACACTGGCCAGCAATTAGCCTGGGAAATACATCTCCTCTTTAGGTTTTTCCAGTTGTATTTCAAGTGAACAAAAGAAGACACTGAGATTTCTTCTCTCTGATGATGCTGTTGTGAATGAGGCTCTTGAGCAGAAGTAGAACATAGTCATTGTAGAGGTGAACCTGAGGCATTGCGACTTTTTTTTAAGCGGAGTTCTTAAGCTAAATTTTTGGTATCTCAAAAGCTGCTAAAATGTTGTTTTGTTTTAATTATTAGGCTTCAATGTCACTGAATGCAGACCAGACCCCATCCTCATCATCACTTCCCACTGCATCCCAGCCCCAAGTGTTCCAGGCTGGATCCAGCAAGCCTTTGCATAGCAGTGGCATCAACGTTAATGCAGCTCCATTCCAATCCATGCAGACAGTAAGTGGGGAATTAATACTGGATCCCTTTATTTTTGTAGTCACTCCTTTTGCTGGAATCAGTCATGTAGCTACATAAAATAATCTTGGGTTAGTCACATTTCTCAGACTTCGATACCTTATGTGATGCAATGAAGAGTTGTAAAAGTGAACTGGACCTGAGACTATTTTTCTATCTTCACAGGTATTCAACATGAATGCACCTGTTCCTCCTGTTAATGAGCCAGAAACCCTTAAGCAGCAAAATCAATACCAGGCCAGTTATAACCAGAGTTTCTCCAATCAGCCTCACCAAGTAGAACAATCAGATCTTCAGCAAGAACAGCTCCAGACAGGTAAACTTCTTTTAGCAAAAACTAAAATGGCCACAACTTCATGTGATGTCCTAGAGGATGCAGCAAAGCATGTCACATGTCCCCAAATGTTCCAAGTCCTGCAAAGCTTTCCCCACACAATACCAGGTTTTGTTACTCTGTCTTTGAATATCCAGCAGGGAGTGAAATTCAGTATATATGTGTTAATAGATTTTTTCCACTTGATTTGGTTTAAAAAAAACCCAACATGATTATTCTAAAGATGAAAGCGGTAGCGTGGGGTACTTGCTCTGCTGATGTTAAGGTTGGATGATCATTAAACTGCGGCAGTTGAGATGACTTCTTACCCAGGAAATAGTAAGCCAGAAGCGAGAGCAAATGGGGGCTGCTTCTTACAGATGATGTACGGTTCACGTTTTGCTGCAGTCAGTGGAGCATGGTTTGACTTCAGCAGGCAAAATGCTCTCCAGGCTAGCAACTTGAAAAAATCAGGTCTGTGTCCAGAGTCCACTGAAACAGAAGTTGCAGAGAGGGACAGACAGATGACAAGGGTGAAATGCTAACAGCTACTGGATATGGAGTAAAGAAGAGCCTGATCCCTTTCCCCTCTGACTGAATATTGAGTTTGAACTGAGTCTTTGTGGGAACATGGAGCGATTCAGACTTCTATACCTGTTTTTTTCTCCCTGGCTGCACTGCAGTGGTCGGTACTTACCACGGTTCCCCGGACCAGACTCACCAAGTGGCAGGCAACCACCAGCAGGCTCCCCAGCAGAGCACGGGCTTCCCCAGGAACAGCCAGCCTTACTACAACAGCCGAGGGGTGTCCCGTGGCGGGGCCCGCGGCGCCCGCGGCCTCATGAACGGTTACCGCGGCCCTGCCAACGGCTTCCGAGGTGAGCAGCTCCCGGCACGCCCTGCACCTGCCCTGCTGACAGCCTGGCAGCTGATCGGATGGCCTGCTGGAATAGTATCTCCACAGGATACTTACATTTGTAGTAATAAGCCCACTTGCTTTAGTTAAGCAACTTCAATTTTAGGTGTGGGTTTGGACTCCCTACGAGAATATGGGAATAACAGAAGTATCGGGCAGAATTTCAAGGGAGGAGCTTGGGTGCCAGTGATGTTTCAGAAATGTTTTCTATTTCCGTTTGTGGTAGAAGGAGTGTATTTTAGAGTTCTGTGGTTCACCATAATCAGAATAGACTGGGTAATGTAGAAGTACAAGAACAGAAGAGTGTCTTAAGTCACTACTCTGAGGGAGTTCACAGGAGTGGAGGAATGATACTGTAGTTCTAAGTAAATAAGAGAATTTTCCTGATACCTGTAAATGTTATATGTGGCTGTCATTGTTAGAATGGGAGAGAGAGCTTGTTTCCTTGTCGGGTGTTCTGGGGTTAGATTAATAGATCCAGGTACTGTCTGCCATGTTCTCTTCCTCTCCCATGGCTGGGCAATAGAGAAGAAACCTGTATTACAAAAACACAGTTGATCATAGTGTGAATGTTAAATACTGATCCTAGTGTCATGGTTACTTCTGGATTGAATGCTCTGTAAATCAGACCTCAGATTACTAGAGGAATGCACTGAAATGTTCCTTCCTCCCAGTTTCTTACTAGGTCTTTGTTCTTGTTTCTTGTACTAGTGTTAGCCCTGATGTTTCAGACATTTGCCTGACTTGCAGGTAAACAGTCCTTGCTAAAGGGGTGGGGGTTTTGCTCAGATTAGGTGAAATCCTCTTACTGCTTGTCTTACCCAGTAGCAGAAAGCCAGGTGGTCAGTTGCCATGTGCGAGTGACAAGAGTTGTGGCCTCTTCCTTAGGGGGATACGATGGGTACCGTCCCTCCTTCTCCAACACTCCAAACAGTGGATACACGCAGCCCCAGTTCAACGCCCCGCGGGATTACTCCAACTACCAGCGGGTAAGGCACCAGGGTGGGGAAACACTGGAACTAAGCTCTCCAGTCTGCCGGTGAACACTCTGCTTCTGTTATTCCTCATGAATTTAAACACTAAATACATCTCTTTGCACTTCTTACTTACGTTGAGCAACACAGCCTGTAACTGGAGAGAGCATTTGTCATTGCACGTTTTATTGTAGCTGCCAGGCACTAGTAGAAGTAAGAATTTCTCTTTCTAAAATTAATGTAAACTAATAAAATGCTGCGTGTTGAAGCCACAGATGTTTTGTCAGTGCATGTTGTTTCAAAAGCTCCTTGTTTTACTGGTAATTCGTAACAGTGCCCGTGTTTTGTGTTGTAACTTTTTTAATGTCTTTGCTTCAGGATGGATATCAACAGAATTTCAAACGTGGCTCTGGACAAAGTGGACCTCGGGGAGCTCCTAGAGGTAATTTCCTGAGTAGTGAATAATTGATCTGGGCTGAATGGAAGTTTTTGATCCAGCTTCCAGAGTTCTGGAGTTGGAAAGCAACCTCACCCCTTACTCAACAGCTCAAAATTGAAGAGAGTAAGTTGACTTTTCTCTGACCTTACGGCTGACCCTGCTCTTGAGCAGGGGGTGGTCTTGGAGACCTTCTTGAGGACCTTGCTTGCTTGAATTGTACTGGCATCCTTTGAACATGTGGTGGAAGTTCTGTTGGCTGTTGAATGAGGAATTGCTGGAAAAGAAGTTAAAACAGCAGCTGCTGTTCACACTTTAAATGCAACAGAACTACTTAGCTGCCTCCTATTAATGAAAGCCTTAGGAAACAAAACAAAAACCCCCACAGACATAATGAGGCTGTAGCTGAACTCCTAAATTATATTTCTCCGTTTCCTCAGTTCTTCTGCTTAGTACATTTTTGGTGGTGAGCTGGTGTTGTGTTTCAGTGCAGGCATTTCCATTGTCAGTGAGGGCAGCTTGAGGCTTTACATTTGTGTATTTGTCAGTTTTGAAGGGTTCTGTCCTTGACTGTCCTGGTCCTGGAAGCCCCAAGGTTTCTGTGGCCTGGAGCTCAGTGTGGTGTTAGGCTGTGGGGAAGCTGAGACAGTCATAATGGAGAAAGTCTCACATAATTTAGACCCAGAATATTTAGCAATATTTTTAAAGGATCAGACTTCATAATTCAAGCCCCCTTTTTCTGTGTTTTCTAGGTCGTGGAGGGCCCCCAAGACCAAACAGAGGGATGCCTCAAATGAATGCTCAGCAAGTGAATTAAACACATTCACGGGATTACTTCAACGCCAAAAACACGCTGGCCAGTGTACAATACATGTTACCAGAAGAGTTATTATCTATTTGTTCTCCCTTACAGGAAGTTTGTTGTAAAGGGACTATTTTCATTACCCATAATGACAGGACTACAGTTGCCAGCTTTATATTACCTGGATATTGAAAGGAACGAAACAACGTTTACTCTGCATGTTCTGTCCTAAGCATCATCTTGAGCCTTGCACATGAGATTCAGATTCCTCACCCTTGCTAAGAGTAAAGCAAAAAAAGGCAATTTCCAGGGTGATCCAGTCTCCATGGTTAACTGAAGTGGCAGGAAAAAGCAAAGACTCACTTCTGACATTTAAAAGTGATTTAACAAATTGGGATGAAATCTGCAAATTCATAAAAGATTCACTGTGGTGGCAGTTGACAAAACTTAACGTGCCCATGAAAGGATGGAAAAGGTGAAGTGTGGTTTGGTAGAGCAACTGCATTTCAGCTTTTTCTTATTAAATTGAAGCACTGAACAGTTAAAGATGTGTAGTGATGCAATTGCCCTCGATAGACAGGTGGGCTTAGAGCCAGTTTTTGACAAAGAAGAAGCACCCTTAGCTGCAGCATCCTCATCACCCGGGCCCTGATTCCTGTGGCTAAGGATCTAAGAGCGCTTGCATAACTGCTAATGTAACTGTGTCATTATTTTTTTAGGAGAGAAAAAACAAAGCTTTGATTTGGCACTTCAACAAAATTTTGCAACAAATGTGAGATATAATCTGGATGGCCACTGTATATTTGATGTGAAGTATTTAGGTATCTCTTTGAAACACTTTTAAGTTCCTTTGATAGCAATGACTTTTGTAAGGATTGGTATTCTCTATCATTCCTTACGACTTGCACATTGTCTGTCACTAATACTTGACCTTGCTGTATTATCACCTGAATAACTGATGCCGGTACTGATGGAAATCTCTAATGGATAATCATAACACTTTTGGTCACATGTCCTCTTGTCTTTCCTGCAGCCTTGAAGGTTTTAAGAAATCTCAAATGCCCGCTGCTGCTGCCCTCTTAATTGCTCTCTTTTGAAAAGCACCAGTATGTGTTTGAGTTGATTTCCCCTTTTAAGGGAAATGACAGCCAGCAGTTACAGTTCTAATGGTATAAGCAAGACAAATAAAACATGTTTATAAAAATTGTATCCTGGAACACTGGTTTTCAACGACTGAGACAGATTCCACGGGGTGACATTTCATAAGGTTGTTTGGTTGTTTTGGGTTTTTTTTCCCCTGATAGTATCTTTTTTCCTCACTAGATGTAAACCCTCCTGTTTTTCTGGTTTTACTCTACGAGCTGTGACTTCTGGGAAACCTTTTCTTTTTAATGGACTTTTCCTTCTCATCAAGGCAGCGATGTATAAGAGAAGTGGCATAAGACTAGGAGCTGGAAAATACCGAGTCTTACTCAAGTTTTACTGCATCCTTGTGGTATAATCCTTGGAAAATCACTTGTGCCTGCCTTCTGCGCACATGCACTCTCTCTGCAGCGGGGAGAATATTTTGATGCTGCCTCCATAGAGGTGTTGGTAGTTCTGTTGCATTCTATAGCACGTGCGAGAAGAAAAGTGCTATATTCTCTGTTAAATATTGCTCATCAAATAATTCCTACCTGTGGAAAGGTGAAATTAAGGAACAGCTGCGTGTTGTTTAACTGTTCTATACAAAACTCAAGGTTGTTCTCGCTCTACTTTGTATCACAACTGAACTTTCAGAACTTGCAGTCACATGTTTTGACTTCGTGGTGGAACAATGTGGACCTCTGTACAAACAGGTGGTGATATCACTTTTCCATGTCCTGTGTGAAGAGCACAAATGAAAGCTGGTTTTGCTGCGGGAAGTGATAAGTTTGTGAAGACAATATTCCACACCAGGCATCCTGAAACGGTGCTGATGTCTGGAAGCAGCAGTTTGAGGCAAGGCCTAGAAACATTCCGTACCAGTATCACAGTCCAAAAACTGCAGCCGGGGAGAAATTGCTGTTCTGTGTCTTTTTTAGGAAGTTATTACTGAGATAATAGTCCCAACTGTTTTTTTAACTGGAAACAAATAAAAAGACAAACCTTTTAATGTTGAACTGATGTAGGAAAACAGTGAATTCTTTTAATGATTTGATTTTATTTTGGTGTATCAGCTTTCTTTTTAAATGGTTGGTAGAACACAAGCTGTTCAGCTTTTTCCATTGCACACCAAATGCTCCTTGAGTAGCTGATCATAGATGGACAGTAAATATTGAATTAAAGATTCCTGTCTGGATCAGAACATTCCACTCAAAGTTTTGGGGGTTGGTTTGGGGTCTCTTTCCAGCTTGTTAACAAAACATTGGGTAGTGGAGGGATCTCCTGACAAGTCTGTAACTTTTTTCAGTGTGAAAATGGCCATTTAGAGCAGCTGCTGTTTGCTGAGAGAGGGAGAGGTGGAACAAGTCCAGGAGACTATAATTGTTTAAACTGGGAATTTGCACTGACTCTTTCAGTCTCAGACTTGTGCTGGGCTGAGCTGAGGGCTGAGCTGAGGGCTGAGCTGGGGTCACCCCGTGGCACATGGCTCCACTCCCTGCTTGCCTGACCAGGGGAGCTCCAAATTATTTATACTCGTGGCTCTGGATCCCAGTTCCATGTGGATCACGGGCACTCCCGGGGACGTTCCCTGTGGGAAAGGGCAGCTCTTCAGCCCAGGCTGCTAGAGGAGGTTAATCCCCAGGCTAGGAGTGATGTTTCCAGGCTGGTTCTGGTGCAGAGCCCGGGCTGAACTGTTTGCCCTGGAGGGAATCTCGGGCTTGATCTGTGTCAGCCTGCAGGCCTGCCCAGCAGCTGTGGTTTGGTGGCCCTACCTGATTTTTCTACGAATTGGTGGTTTTGGAAGAATGAGGGCCTGGTTCTGGCTGCTTGCTTGCACATGCAGCTGCCCTGAGGGTTTTAGTTTGGCAGGGCTGTGATAACCTACAGTGGTGTGTGTGTGAGAACAAACTACCTTCAGCCTCTCGCTTCCTCTTGGCTCCAATTCAAGGATTCTTGAGCAAATAATTTATTAATCACCCAAGTGTTTCAGATATTTATTGCTATGGTTACTATGTCTGGGAAACTTGGATCCTTCCTAGACACCCAGTCACTTAAAAGCTTACAAATCATGAGCTGTTGTCTCACACCTGAAGCGAACATTGTCCTGAATTTCCCTCCTGTTTTTCCTGCAGCCACACTATTTTCTAAGAACAGTTCACCCATACAACTTAAGGATTTTGCTGTGAAGAGAGTTCTAAACCTCACTTAACTCCTGTTTTCTTTCCAAGATACTGCCTTTTGCATCTCAGCAATCAGAGGAGTTGGAAGAGCATCGGCTCCTTGTTGTAACCAGTAAATGGATTGTGCTGGCACTTCAAACTCTCACAGAACTTTGGGACCCTAAAAATGTGTCTTCTCAAAATGTCCTGCTCACCTTTTGGAGGCAGAATGATTGTCTTAAACGTCTTTGGAGAATGGATCACGCTTCCTTCTTTCCCCAAAAGGGCATTTGGAGAGAGAGAAGTTACTGACGAGGTTTTAACTGCAGATAAATACTGAAAAGATGATAAATGATACTGAAAAAGTGGTTAACCTTGATGTGATTAAAAGCAACTGCTGTGGGTACAAAGGGACATGAGAGCACTCATTACCCAGCCCGGCTAACGAGGCTGCTGGTCCCAGCTTGGGTGAAAACACATCATCCCTCTTGCTCCTGTGAGACTTCGTGGTGCAAGTGTCTGCAAAGTGTGCAAATTGGTGCCTGAAGATCCAAATTTATGGCTGGAGCTGAGGTTTGTCACTGTGAAGTAACTGTTTTTAATTTCTAAAATCTCTGTCTCAACAGTATTCCATCTGCTCTGCATGTGGATGGGGCAGGAGAAGCTTTCAATCCCTGAAAATTCAGTTCTTTGCTATAATGCTGTTAAAATTATTTGTGGCTCTCTGCATTTAGCCTTAACGGAGGGAAGGAAGTCTGGGTTCCAAAGTGCACACCCTGAGGCCACCTAAGAGAACTGTATCAGGGAGACCTCAGCCTAACTTCGCTTTTGGTTCTGAATTCAATCTCTTGGTTTGCTCTTGCTGCAGTTATTCATTTTAAAAGCCAGACTCTGTTTCCCCTCCCTTTTTAATGTCCATAAAATAATGCCATGGGTGCAACTGGCTCAGTTCTCATTTCTATAAAATGTGTTCAAATAGTGGCTCAAATAAATACACCTGGAATTTTAGTCTGGAGCGAAAGTTTAGTAATTACCCCGTAGACTTCCATGAAATGAAAATGTATTTTTTTTTTAAGCTCTCCAGTTTTAGAATAAATTTTAGTAATGCTTCTACCCTGTAGAATTAAGTGTTCAGAGTTTGAGTTTATTGTCAGGTTTCCATTTTCTGATGGCCTTAAAACATACCTGTATATTTGTCTTTGCAGTTCTCCGACTCTGACGACAAACACTCCGTGGCTTCTGTAAACACCTGAAAAATAAATCTATTTAAATGTTCTCTGTCCTTCCAAGCCACTATTTCGTCCCAGCGTTAAGGAATTGTCTTCCTGCCCTTCCCTTGTGATAATAATTGAGGAGTTTTACCGTATTTTGGTTACGTTCTATAACAAATAACCCCAAAACACACCCTGTGCTCTTACACATTTTTCCTACGGTGTTACCTAGTTTTAAATACCATATTGTTAAAATAAAAGGCCACCTCCCAGAATAAACACATTGTGCGAAATCTCGGCTTTGGTACGGAAAGGTGGGAATGGTTTTACTGAGGGGCGGGGATAAATCCACCTTCCTGAGGGGGGGAATCACCCTCGGGCCCGGATCGGCCTCTTCTCCGGCGAAATGAACGCGAACAAAGGGAAAGAAACGGGGAAAAGCGACATAAACGGGAAAAAAAGCGAAATAAACGGGAAAAAAGCGAAATAAACGGGGTAAAAAGCGAAATAAACGGGGGCAAATCCAGCGGAACAAACCCCGCCGCTCTGAGGGGCGGCGGCTGCTCCGGGCCCAGCAGCGCTCCTTTCCCTGCTCCGCCGCGGTTTTTCCGTGTGGAAAACTGTCCTAAATAATTAATGTGTAAAAAGAAGAAAAATATTAAAAAAAAATAAAATAAAAAGGCACGGATTCAGGCGAACGGCGAGGGCAGCCCCACCGGGGGGAGGGGGGGGCTTACGGCGGTGCGCGGCGCGCGCGCTCCGCCCCACGTGGCTCCCACGTGGTGCTGGGGGAGTCACCGGGATCGGGATTGGGACAGGGACACGGGACACGGGAACGGCCCCAGCCATGCAGCGCCGCAAGGTGGACAACCGCATCCGCGTGCTCATCGAGAACGGCGTGGCGGAGCGGCAGCGCAGCCTCTTCGTGGTGGTGGGAGACCGCGGCAAGGACCAGGTAGCGAGGGGCGACACCGGCACTGGGGGTGACACCGGCCTGGGGGGTGACACCGTCACTGGGGGCTCGGCTGATCCCCCGGGACCCTCCTGGCCCCCGTGGAAGCTGCTCCTAACTCCCTGCGGAGGCGTGGTAGGGGTTAAAAAGGGGTTTGGGGAGCTACCCTTGCCTGAGAGGTCCGGTAAAGCGCAGGGCGGGCAAACCGGGTTTATCTGCTTAATTAGTTCCTTATTTATTTATTTAAAGCTGGGGGGAAGGATATTTAATTTCCCTGGCAAAACCCAGGGCGGGCAAACCGGGTTTATCTGCTTACATATTTATTTATGTGAAGCCGGAGCGAAGGCTGTTGAATTCCCCTGGCCCCGCTGGGCGCTGGGTTCGCCCTCCAGGCGTGCTTTATGTGCTGGATGGTTGTGCGGATGGACCCGCCGCGTGGAGGAAACTGATTGCCAAACTCGTTTAATGGCAGGGACCAGAGCGGTGTTTGCAGAGTGGGAAGGGAGGGCAGAACAGCACGGCAAAAAGGCGATGGCAGTTCGTGGAGTTACAGAATTGTTGAGGCTGGAAAAGCCCCCAGAGCCCCATCCATGCACAGGGTTTTGGAATCCCTGCAGCGATGGACACTCCGACTGCTCCCGCTGCTCGATACGCCCTTTTAGGGGAGAAATTCCCCCTGCTGTCCCCCCGACCCTGCCCTGGCCCAGCCTGAGGCCGCTCCCTCTGCTCCTGTCCCTGTGCCCTGGGAGCAGAGCCCAGGGGGTTGTGTGGGATGAGAAGGTGCCCCCTCATCCCGCTTTTCTCCAGGCTGAGCCCCCCCAGCCCCTGCAGCCCCTTCCCCAGCCCCGTCCCCTCCCCTGGACCCGCTCCAGCCGCTCAGTGTCCCTCCTGGACCGAGTGCCCACAGCCGGACACAGTGCCTGGGGTGCTGCCAGTGCAGGGCTCAGTCACTGCCCTGGCCCTGCTGCTGTTCTGATCTAGCTGCTAATTCAGCTATCTCCAGTTTCTGGGGACATAAACTAAACTAGTTATAAAAATCCTTAGACATTAATGAGTTGATCAGGTGGCGGTACAAGGAGGTTGCCATTCATTTCCTGCTGGAGAGGACGTTGTGGGTTCTGGCATATCCTGACTCTGGTTGTGTCCAGTGTTCTCACTGAAATGCAGAAACACCCTGGGGGAAATCCTTTGTGAGGTACAAACACTGGGAACTGCATTTAGGCTGGAATAATGCCCTTCTGGCAGAGCAGAGGGCTGAGGAAAGCTGGGTGTGCACCAGTGTCCTGCAGCTCTGTGTGGGAAGCAGGGTCACCTTCCCAGCACCTCAGTTTGGCACAGGAGAAAATAGCAATAACATCAGATGCAGACAAATACTTTGCTCTTTGATTTGTCTCACGAGTGTTTGTGTGCCCTGGCAGGTGGTGATCCTTCATCACATGCTGTCCAAAGCCACGGTGAGGGCCAGGCCCTCTGTGCTCTGGTGCTACAAGAAGGAGCTGGGCTTCAGCAGGTAAGAGAAACCTTGTGTTTCATTTTCAGAGCTCAGTTTGGCTTCCATAGTACAGTTGACACCAGCACAAGATACCTCTGGTGTCTTTCTGTGGCTCCAACACTAATCTATCACCCTGGACCAATCTCCCTCACCTTTTGAACGTCAAAAGGCCAAAATTTTCAATGGCTCAGCTTTTTGGCCTCAGTAATGTTTAGGTCTGAGCTCTGACTTGGACTTAGCCTGAGCAGGCTTTTCTCAAAGCTCTTCCCAAGAAACCTTCTGTGTGGTTTCATCCTCCAGCCACCGGAAGAAGAGGATGAGGCAGCTCCAGAAGAAGATTAAGAGTGGGACTTTAAACATCAGGGATGATGATCCCTTTGAGCTGTTCATTGCAGCCACCAACATTCGCTACTGCTACTACAATGAAACCCACAAGATTCTGGGCAACACCTTTGGCATGTGTGTCCTTCAGGTGAGCACTTCAAAAAGGACATTGCTCTGGTTTTGATTGATTTCAATGTTGCAGGAACAGCATTTGTTGCTTTGTTGCTTCAGTTATGATGGCCTTAACTATGTTTTATAAAAGAGTTTTATGAGGTTGAAGTGGCTTTGCTGGTAGAGGTTTTCACAGGACATTGGTTAATGCAAATGTTAAGTGTGAATGAAACTTGGACAAATGATGTTTTTAGGCTTTCTGTGCCTTCCAGTAGGTTGTGGCTGCACTGAACTCAAGGCCACGCTGAAATGTTATCTGTTCCCTAGGATTTTGAAGCCCTGACTCCAAACCTCTTGGCTAGAACTGTTGAAACAGTGGAAGGGGGTGGAATCGTGGTGATTCTCCTGAGAACAATGAACTCCCTGAAGCAGCTCTACACAATGACCATGGTATGGACTGTGCCTGTTTTCTGTAAGCAGGTGCATTGTGGTGGTGGTGAGTGGAAATTCATTGCTTTTATTATGGGCTGTGGCCTTCCTTCATTCACCTGTGACTGAATGGCTTCGGTGTTCCTGCTGGGAGGGAAGGAATTGCAAAGAAGAAACACCTGCCATTCATAGTTGTAACTGCTTTAGTTTCCATGGCAGTTGAGGGAAGTATTTATCCTCAGCCCTGTATCAGCAATTTCAGTTAAAAAAATAGGCCTTTTGAGTGTTTTGGACCTGTTGCTTGGTGAGATCAGGTCCACAACCACTGTGCATTTCCAGATGGGAATTGTTTTCACACTGAGTACGCTTTCATCTAGAGGAGGAGCTGTAGAATATGAAGCAGTAGGTGAATTAAAGGGATGGAATATTTTTTCTTGGAATCCCTGAGGTATTTGATAAATTCTGGCAGAGCTGACCTTTAGGGATAAGTTAAAGTATTGGTGGGAAAAGTACATTTTTAACAAGTATTTGGGAAATGTGGCTGTGTCACAGCAAACAGGAGGGCTTGATCCTGTCTGGGTGTGCTGGGGTGGGAAGGAAGATTGTGATCCATGGGATGGGGAGGAGGGGCTGTGATCCATGGGATGGGGAGGAGGGGCTGTGATCCCCGGGATGGAGAGGGGAGGAGGGGCTGTGATCCCCAGGATGGAGTGGAGAGGATGGGCTGTGATC
>JAWWMP010000165.1:7902757-7918693 GCA_035047865.1 Dendrocincla tyrannina
CGGGATGGAGAGGAGAGGATGGGCTGTGATCCCCGGGATGGAGAGGAGAGGATGGGCTGTGATCCCCGGGATGGAGATCACAGTCTGTGGCCCAAGTCCCAGCTGGCTGTCAGTGCTGTTCTCTCTCTCTTTCAGGATGTTCACTCTCGGTACAGAACAGAGGCACACCAGGATGTGGTGGGAAGGTTTAATGAGAGGTGAGTTTCTCACAGGGTGAAGGATCTGGGATATCTTGCCAAGAAAAGCATCAGGAATGACATTGTGTATTCCTACTAGGAAAATATCCTGTAGGTTTGCACTGGAATTAGGGCTGTTGGGCTGCTTTGGGGAACTCAGAGCTCTGCTCTAAGTACCTGTAAATTGTCTGTGTTTAGGAAAGCGCTGGAATTAACTACCAAGAAGTGTTTTTCCTGAGTTGCCTTTGCTTGCCTGCTCAGGTTCATCCTGTCTCTGGCCTCCTGCAAGAACTGCCTGGTGATTGACGACCAGCTGAACATCCTGCCCATCTCCAGCCACGCTGCAAACATCACACCTGTCCCACCACAGTCCCAGGTCAGTGAGGGGTGTCACCCCTTTTCCCTTCACCCTGGTTTATATCAAATAGTGGGCTTGCAGAGAGGAAGTGGAATGGTGTGCAGAAATTATACCTGCTGTGGGTGAAGCACTGGGAGATATCTTTTCTTTCCTCCTCCTTTTTGCTGTCACAGCTCTTTTTCTTGTGCTTGCCCATATCTATTGATTTTCCTGCTTGTCCTTGTGAGGTGGAGCTAAATTGCTGTGGTTGCTGTTTCAGAAGTGCATAGAAATCTCAAACTGATGGGACAGTTGGGATGAGACAAATAAAAAGACCTTTTGGCAGTTGGAGAGTGGGAAGGCACTTTGGAAATAAGTGTATTACAAGCTTAGGAAACAGCTAGAAACTGGTAGTTTGAGTTTCTGAGTTACACATGTCACATCTGGGGAAACATTCCCTGAATATAATAAATAATATGATATGATATAATATAATCCAGACAGACTTGCACTGTTGGAAGTGTATCCTTTTATCAGTTGCAGACTGAAGTAAAATGGAACCAGATTTAAACAGAATTCTTTAAGCATTTGGACTGTATTGTGTGGCCCAAGAAATACCAACATAGGTTCTGTCAGAGCCATAAAAACATTTTAATAGAGCACTAATTTTAAAAAGCAGTTCAGAATAATCCCCCTTTATCATTAGAACAATACTGACAGCAGCACAAATGCTGATAATGCTTATCTGTTGGATGGGTGGAGGGGTGCCTTTGGAATTTCCAGTGACAATAAGGAGAATCAGAACTCATTCCCATCTAAAATTTGTGTCCAGGTTTACTGTTTGACTTTGAAAATCTTGATGGTTTGCAAACTGATCTGTTGCTGCTGCAGGAGTTTCCCCCCTGCATGGCAACAATGCACCTCTTGTGTGACAGGTACAACAAAGATCAAGACAGTTTTGGTACACCCCAAAGACTGAAAATCAATTTAATTCTTCAGAAAATTTTCCCGTTGTCTCTTCTTCTTTCCCATCCACTGAAAAATCCTTTCCATTTTCCCTCCAAACTCGGGGAAGCCACAATGTCCTCTCTGTGTAACCATTCTCCTGCATAAGAGTGGGACTGTGAAATATCCATCCACGTACATCTCTGTGTTTGGAGGGCCTGTGGTAACATTTCCACTTGGATTTCTTGCCGTGCCTGACAGGAGGCATCCCTGAGGTCTCTCTCACTGTGCTCTGCTCATGGCTCTGTGCTTGCAGGAGGACAGGCTGCAGCCCCAGGACGTGGAGCTGCGGGGGCTCAAGGAGAGCCTGCAGGACACGCAGCCCGTGGGGGTCTTGGTGGATGGCTGCAAAACCCTGGACCAGGTCAGTGTGGGGCTCAGTCCCAGCCCCCTCTGCTGCACAGCTCCCAGGGCCAGCAGTGCTGCTTAAACACAGCTCATTCCTGGGTGTTTTTTCCCTAACCCTCAGGCAAAAGCAGTTCTGAAGTTCATCGAGGCCATTTCGGAGAAGACTCTGCGGAGCACCGTGGCACTGACAGCAGCCAGGGGACGGGGCAAGTCTGCTGCCCTGGGCCTGGCCATTGCTGGGGCCGTGGCTTTTGGGTGAGAGACCCCCCTCCGGCCTCCCAGGCTTTCCCTGCATGCAGCAGCTCAAAGCAAAACCAGTTGGCAGCATCGGAATGTGTTTGTAATTTCCAGTCCTAAGTCCGTCAGTCTTATTCCCTTATATTTTGGTTGCTGCTGTTCAAGGTTTTATATTTTGTAGCAATAAGAAATCCCCAGTCTTTAAAACTCAAAATGAAAACCCCAGTCTGTAAAACTCAACTGCACACAAATCGAGATCAGTGTCTACAGAGGTCTGCTTTATCTTGGTTATTAGCTAAAATCGACCCCTCAGATGAAGAAAGCTTCCTGTTTAATATTTGTATGTAAAGTCTGTTAGAAAAATAGTTAAACTCTTGTTTCATCTGTCTCTGCAGTTACTCCAACATCTTTGTCACGTCTCCAAGCCCTGATAACCTTCACACTCTCTTTGAGTTCATATTTAAAGGCTTTGATGCCCTGCAGTATCAGGTAAGAGGAGCAGACTTTTAGAATACTTTCAGTGTTCCTCTTTAGGAGGTTTTGCATCTAATCTGTAATTTTTTTTAACATATATTGACTACCAGCCTTTTTTGTAATGTTCTTCAAAAAAAGACTCATAGGAGAGTTACATTCCCCCCTCTAAGTAGGGTAACTGACTTCCTTTGTGAAGGAATTTTTAACATCAGTAAATAATTTCTCAGCTCTCAGGCTTCTGAAGCTTTTATTAGAGTTTTTAGCTAGAATGTAAAGGAACAGCGTCCTCTTAGTGAGCTTATTTTCATGATAATGGCAAATGATACTTTCCTTAGATCTTGGCTTTTTCATGCTGTTTAACAGTGTTTTCTTTCAGGAACATCTGGACTATGAGATTGTTCAGTCTTTGAATCCAGAGTTTAACAAGGCAGTTGTCAGAGTGAATGTGTTCAAGGAGCACAGACAGACCATCCAGGTAACTGACCTCTTACCTTTCTACTTTTTATTTCTAATTGTTGGGTTTTTCCAAAGCTGCAGTGGTGTTGATTTGGAGCCATGTTCATTTTATGTGATGTGTAACTGTCCTGATGGATTTTGCTCTAAGGCAGACCTTTGGCGAGTGACTTTCACAAAATATCTCTTTCTGGGAATAAGTTGTAGACTACAAAACTTCTTGTGGGTTCCTCCTGCAATAAAAGCAAAGAAGGCTGAAAGGAACAGTGAAGGAAGAGCAAATGCTTTTAGTGGTAGATTTCCTCTATTTTCATCATCTCTGCAGATAAATTTGTTTGCTAAATAAGATGTGTGACCCAGTCCTTGTTAGGATAACACAAACCCTGTCCTGACCTTTTATTCCATGTCTCAGCCCCTGGCTTGGTGCTTGTGGGGAACAGGGACACCAAACATATCTCCGGGCTCCAGCTTCACCAGCCCGGACATTTCCCTAATTCCCAGGGAGGGAATGCTGCTGTTGGCAGTGACAGTGTCCCCTCCCTCCTTGCAGTACATACACCCTGCTGACTCTGTGAAACTGGGGCAGGCTGAGCTGGTTGTCATCGATGAAGCTGCTGCCATTCCTCTGCCCCTGGTGAAGAACCTGCTGGGCCCTTACCTGGTGTTCATGGCCTCTACAATCAATGGGTAAGGCTTGCCAGCAGCTCTGTGCCTGGGGGAGCAGTTGTGGCAGTGGATTATTACCTGCAGTGCTTCTTTTATTACACGCCATCACATCAGGCCACGCTAGTTCTTGATTTGTCCTGGAAATGCTCCTTAAAATGACAAGTGTCAGTACTTGAATTTATTGCTTCCAATGTGGACTTGCCCCATCTCTGCTCTGCTGCGAGGAGCAAATACAGAAACAGGGTTCTGCAGTCTGTTAAGAGAGGGAAGAAAGGCACTTTCCCTCCAGTGTGGCAAGGCTGATGCAGTGGCAGGGTCCTACATGCTCATGAGCATGAGACGGCAGTGATTCTCCCCCTGGCAGTGCCCAGAGCAGCACATGGCTCTGGGTGGCACCCCGGGGTCTGTGCTGGAGCCCCCCCAATGGCTCAGGGTGGCTGCTCTGGGTGTTCTGTGCCCCACAGCGTTGTGTCCTGCTCTCCAGGTACGAGGGCACGGGGCGGTCACTGTCGCTGAAGCTCCTGCAGCAGCTGAGGCAGCAGAGTGCCCAGAGCCAGGTCAGCCTGACAGCGGAGAACAAGGGCACAGCCACGGCCAAGCTCAGCTCAGGTAGGACCTCCTGGGCTCTGCCTGTGCCCACCATGTCTCCTGCCAGCCCTGGGGGGGTGCCTTTGCAGCTGTAGGGAAGTAGCAAATGAAGAAACTCTCTTCTGGTTTTTCCCTCGTGGTTTTTGGGTTAAAAAGCTTTTAAGAGGTAAAAGCTACATGAGTACTAACTTTCTAATCTGAGAGCCCTTCCAAAGACAGGGGTCCTGCCGGGTTCCTGGGCAGCTGTAGCTTCCAGCACTGGGTGTTGCCTGCTGTGTGTTTGCAGCCCGGACCTTGCACGAGGTGTCCCTGCACGAGTCCATCCGATACGCCCCCGGGGACCCGGTGGAGAAGTGGCTCAATGACCTGCTGTGTTTGGACTGTCTGAGCATCACCAGGATCATCTCTGGCTGCCCCCTGCCCGAGGCTTGTGACCTGTATCCTTGCTCAGATGTGCCACAGTACACTGCTGGCAGGAGAAGCTGGGGCAGAGTCGGCTCTCTGGCCAGTGTGGTAACCTTAGCACATGAGTGTGTTTTTAGGACCACACTTCTGGAGTTCAGCTCTCACCTCTTGCCTTATGGGACTGGTGGTGTGTGTTTCACCAGGACAGTTTTACTCCTGCATGAAGGGAAATCCTTGCTGGAACTAAAAAAGGTTTGGCTTTAGGGGTGAAGGGTGTGAATGTCGTTTTAGATAAAGCTGTAGTCCAAGAGCACGAACCACCATGCAGCCCAAGTATTGAACATAAAGCAAGAAGCTTTTCCCCCAGTTCCCAAGGAGGTTGTTTCCTTAACTCCTGTGCTTAGGTACTACGTGAACAGAGACACCCTGTTTTGTTACCACAGAGCATCAGAAGTTTTTCTGCAGAGACTGATGGCCCTCTATGTGGCTTCACACTACAAGGTAGAGCTCGTGCTTCTTCTGTCCAAATTTCAACTGGGACTTCTGTGGGGGAGCAGTGTTTGTCATGCCAACCTAAGTGAATAGAAAGAGAAATAATAATGGTAAGGATAGGAAGTTTCATACATACTAGGGCAAGAGGTTTCACTTGAGAAGAGCAGATGCTGGCTGGCAGTTGTGACAGCCATGAGCTGGCCAGGGAGCTTCTCCATCCATCAGCACTCCCTTCCAAGTCCCTTAACAGCCCTAAATTCAGAAGATGGGGGATTATTCAGAAGTCAGCTGCTAACAGTGCACTGGACTTTGAAGCCCTTCTCATCTGGACAACATCCTCAGGCACATAATGTGATTTTTGGGGTTTTCTGTGTAGGGCCAGGAGTTTGAGATCCTTGTGAGTCCCTCCCATCTCAGGATAGTCTGTGATTCTGTGACTATTATTTCAACTTTCTGATATCTCTGCCCACCAGAACTCGCCCAATGACCTGCAGATGCTCTCTGATGCACCTGCCCACCATCTGTTTTGCCTTTTGCCACCTGTTCCCCCGACCCAGAACTCATTACCAGAAGTGCTTGCTGTAGTTCAGGTAAAAGGGAAACTGAGTACAAATTTGGGTTCTGATGTAGCTGAGTGGCATTGTGGTTGAGGAGAAGACATTTTTCTCTGCCCTCCCTGGCAGGTGTGCATGGAGGGAGAGATCTCTCGCCAGTCCATCATGAACAGCCTCTCGAGGGGAAAGAAAGCTTCTGGTGATCTCATCCCCTGGACCATTTCAGAGCAGGTGAGCGACCTGGCTGTGTGCTCACCCCAAATACACGTTTCAGCACTATTTCCTATTCCCAGAGTGCCCACCTGTGTTCCTTACAGTGCCTGTTGTGTGTGTTGTGCAGTTCCAAGACCCGGATTTCGGGGGCCTGTCCGGCGGGCGTGTGGTTCGCATCGCGGTGCACCCGGACTACCAGGGGGTAAAGTACTCTGGGACACAGTCCTGGGGCATCAGCAGCACTGGCACCCCTGCAGTGGCTGTGCAGGCACAGCTCAGGCAGTTTCAACTGCTGCATTTGAAGCCTGGGGTACCAAAGCAGTGCTCCTGTCATTCCTAAGCAGCGCTGTGGCATGGAGCATCCCGAGCAGCAGGATGCAGTCAGCATCCAGGGATATTTACTGTGAGATTCCCAAATGTTCACGCTGGTGTTGGGCATTTTCTGAGTGCCAGAGACTATTGCACAGCCCTAAACTACCCAGTGGGCTCTCACTGTGGTTTGGGGCACCCAGGCTCTGTCATTGCCTTCCCCATGGAGCTTCTAAAGGGCACAAAATGGGTGGTTGCAGTGGCTGAGTGAGCTCTGCACGGGTGGGTGGTGGGGTCTGAGGGGACAGTGTTGCTCTGTCCTGAAGATTAGAGATATCTTCTTGCTCACAGTGTGCTGTTCCTGCTTCACAGATGGGCTATGGCAGCAGAGCTCTGACCTTGCTGCAGATGTACTACGAAGGCAAATTCCCATGTTTGGAAGAGAAGACAATTCAAAAGCCAAAGGAAATTGCGACTGTGAGCAGCGAGGTACGGAGCTTGGTACAATTTCTGTTTCCTGTTGTAAGTCTCCAAGTCTCTCTGTAAGGAGGAAATTTAATTTTTGTACAGAATAAGAGCTTTAATTTGCAGGTTTCTGTGAGGATTGCTGCCAACCCATCTCCACTTTCCTTTTCAGACTGTTGGTTTATTAGAAGAGGTTGTGACACCTCGGAAAGATTTGCCTCCTTTGCTTCTCAAACTGAGTGAGAGACAAGCTGAGAGCCTGGACTACCTCGGGGTGTCTTATGGCCTAACACCAAGATTGCTCAAGTAAGACTTGATTCTATTTCCTAGTTAGATCCAGTGCAAAAATATAACTATATAAATCATATATATATTACATGGACAGAAACCCATTCCCTGCTTGGTTGCCTCTAACCCTCCTAAGTGGATAATGAGCTTTAATTGCTCCATTTTTCCCGGCCGTGGAAGTAAGAACAGCCTGTAGTAGGTAGAGAAAAGTTAAACACCAGTTCCTGTGACCTGCAGGAACTGGAGGTGCTGCTGACTTCAAAGTTAGGTCTTTGTTTCCTGACTAATGGAGATGCTTCTCACCAGCAACTGCAGCTGCTTCTTACTTTTCTTACCATGGAGGAGCTGAGTTACTGCAGCAGGAAATAAATTACATCATTTTTCCTAAAGTTTCAGTTCCATCATACTATGTAGTTTTACATAAAGGCATAAAATTATCTACTAAATGCAAACTTTTTTAATACTTCTGGAATATTTAGGTTTCTGAGACTCTCTCAGCTGTAGTATGGGGACTTGTGAATCCCTAATTCAGGAGACAGTTTCAAAATAATGCAGAGTTCTTCCTGTTCCTTGCCTTAAAAAAAAGAGGTCATTTATCATCTAAAACCTTGGTTTCTTGCTGGCCTGCCCCAGCTTAGAGGGGCACATGAGATGAGACTGGGTGAACCGAGCAGTAAGAACAAAACTCATTGCTGGTCAGTTCACAGCTAAGGTTCAAGAGGGAACAGGAGGAGGGAAAAGGATTTCAGCAGGGTTTTGCTCACTTTTTCTGGTCCACAGGTGACTGTTTGAAACCTGGAAGCTGCCAGGAAAAGTCATCATTCCATTGAAGAAGAGCAGAGTCTGAAACAAGCTGTAAATCCTCAGCCCCTCCCCAATGTGTCCTTTGGGAGTTTGATAGATGTGAAGTGTGTCATTAAAATCTCCCTTGTTGATTAGGCTTTGAAAGCAAAGATCAGGCAGTGAAGAGCATCCTTTCTTAAGACATTTTATACATATTCCACATTTTGCAACAGCATTTTGGGTCCAAACCCATGTGGCTGTTTCCAAAGGGAGGATATGAAATGCAGTAACTGTGGCATCATGTCTGTCTGTGAAAGTTGGTTCATTTTTTGGGATCAGAAGTGTAATTTTTCACTCCTCTGAGGTAGAACCTCAGTCAGGTTGATTGTTGATGCTGCTTTCTGTCAGTGTTTATTTGGGTGGGGTGTTTTGGAGACTCACCAGCTGTCCTTGTGCAGCAGATAAATTGCATTTCACCCCAGGCATTGCTGTGCAAACTACAGCTCCACAATTGTCAGGGTGTTTCCTCTTTCCCCAGGTTTTGGAAACGTGCTGGGTTTGTGCCAGTTTACCTGAGGCAGACACCAGTAAGTACCACACTGGCCCTGGGGGAACACCCAGCCCTGCTGAAATCCCTGGGCATCTCTCCATTTCCTTCTTTGAGATGTGACTGGGGCAGGAGAGTTTTCTCAGGCCACTTCCAGGGTCTGTTTTATGTTCATTTTTGTTCTTTGGGCCTGTCTAATTAACTAAAGGTGTAAAGTTTTACAAAGTATTGTGAATGGGGGACTCTTAAGTAGTTTTCACTTAAAAATTCAGAGCTAAGGTGCAGCTTTTTGATTATTAATTGAATTAATGTGGGTATTGCTAGAATAACAGAGGTTTACCAAATTCTAGCAGTTCATAGGCTTTCCATTAGGTAGTGGGGATCAGTTCCAGTTGATACAGTCATTGCTGGTCTTGATTTAAAGTTATTTGCCTTCTTCAGCTGAGCACATTTGTGGGGATGGTGGGAAATGTATCACAGAACCACATTTTCTTTATTAGAATGACCTGACTGGGGAGCACTCCTGCATCATGCTGAAGATGCTCAGTGAGGAGGAATCTGAGCAGGAGCCTTGGCTTACTGCCTTCTGGAAAGGTAACTGACCCTGCCAACTCCAGAGCATTGTTGCAGAAGTCCACAGGGGGATTTACTTTGTCATCCTGTCCCGCAGATTTTCGGAGGCGGTTCCTGTCCCTGCTTTCCTACCAGTTCAGCACATTCTCTCCATCCCTGGCACTTAACATTCTGCAGAATAAAAACATCAAGCAGCAGCCACAAGCACGTGAGTACCCTGGGTCACAGTGCTCAGTGAGGCTGCACTTCACACTCTCTGTGTGTTCATCAGTCTCAAAAACACCCATTCCATGATGTGGCTTGTGAAGTGCCTTGGTTTGCTCTTGGTCAGCTGCTGGTTTGTTCCTGTTATCCAGAAAAAAAAGCTGCTGTTTTTAATTAAACCACTGAAAACAGGTAGTGGTGGGGGTGTTTTTTGTGGATTTTTTTTTTCCTTGCATTTTTTGATTGAAGATTTAAGCTACCTGAAATCAGAGGGCTCCTGACTGTGACAGCCAGTCTGGAACTAAAAGAGAAGCCTTGAGCAGCAGCAGGCAGAGCGACTTGCCTCTTAGGAAGAGCAGTGCCATCAGGAATGTGGCAATGGGAAGGTGATGCTCTTTCTAAGAGCAGGCACTGGCACAAAAGGGGGCCAGACAAGGCACTTCTAACACTCACCTCTGCCTTAAAAGCAAATTGCTGCGTTCTCAGTGTCCTTAATAGAGAGTCCTCTGGAGGGAACTTGGGGATTTGTGTCTTGTGGCTTTTTAGCGTCCTGGTGAGAGAGTTTGAGCTGCCACTACAAAAGAACAAACCTCTTTCACATCAAAAGCAGAGTAAATGGTTAA
This sequence comes from Dendrocincla tyrannina, assembly GCA_035047865.1. Classification (NCBI taxonomy): domain Eukaryota; kingdom Metazoa; phylum Chordata; class Aves; order Passeriformes; family Dendrocolaptidae; genus Dendrocincla; species Dendrocincla tyrannina. The sequence continues at coordinate 7,912,498 of JAWWMP010000165.1, forward strand.
AGCCTGGGCAAAGTGTGTTTCTCAGCCCTCTCTGTTTCCAGGCATTCTGAAGTGGATGCACTGCTGTGTTCTGGCAGCTGCAGCGTTTCCCATATGGATGTGTGTCTGCCTGACAAGGCCTGGGCTAACCAAGGCAGCCTGGACAGCAGTGTTCCTGAGTTCTGAACACCTGTGGGGTGGCACTTGGCCTTGCAATAGCAGGGACAGTGGAGTGTTAAGCACTGAGATCCTGTGAAGGACACTCTGGGCTGTGTTTCTCCCCCTGTGTGACAATCCCTGCTGTTGTCACTGTCCCCCCCCAGCCATCAGCCGTGCCGAGCTGGAGTCCCTGTTCATCCCCTACGACCTGAAGAGGCTGGAGATGTACTCCCGTAACATGGTGGACTATCACCTCATCATGGACATGGTGCCTGCCCTCGCCAGGATGTTCTTCCTCCACCAGCTGGGGGACATCTCCCTGTCTGCTGCCCAGGCGGTGGGTATGGCTGGGGCAGGGCCAGCCCTTGGGAAACACACGGTGGAGGGGAATGGGTGGCTTTGCTCTTCAAGCTTCTATAACATGTCACCTCCTCAGGCCCTTTTCCTGGGGATTGGCCTGCAGCACAAATCCCTGGAGCAGCTGGAGAAGGAGGTGGAACTGCCCAGCAGCCAGCTGATGGGTCTCTTCAACAGGATCATCCGCAAAGTAGTCCAGGTACAGCTCTGACACTGGTTTTGCTGGAGCACAGTGTAATTGCAAGAATGGAAGGCTCAGTCACAGCTGTGCATCTTAAACAAGAGCCCAGTGAGTGACTGGGAACTTCTTGGGAAGGTGGGAGAAGCCCAGTAGAAAAACCAGGTATTTGTGGCATTGATTTCCAAATCCAAACTCTCGTGGCAGGCGGTGTGAAACTCCAGTGTCTTCAAGGTCCCTTCCAACCCAAACCATTCCACAGTTCCGTGGAATGTTCTCCCAGATAACAGTGCTTGTGGTTTTAAATGTTGAAATGTCCTGAGCAAGCAACTCCTGTTGCCACTGAGCCATTTCACTGTTCACTGCATTGGGGGCATCTCAGCTTTTCTGGGGAAAAAGTGTTTTCCAGTGGTGTGTCGAGGTAGACTTGAGGTCCAGTGAAACACCTGGAAAGTTTTGGATCTGGTTTTCTCTGAGGTTCAGGATACAGTAGCAAATTCTGCAGTCCCACATTCGTAGCTCATTGCAGAGGTGATAAATTATGCTTAATAAAATAAAGTATGCTGTAATCTCTGAGTTCCCTACATTTGCGTGAGCTACACTGAGTGCTGATTGTGGTTGGATGCTTTTTATAAAAGCTGTAGAGAATCCTGCCCTGAGGAAACAGCCTTGGGCTTTTTATTTCAGCAGGATGGGAAAACAGCTGCCTGATCATATTTCCAAGGTTAGAAGAGTTTCATGGGGACAGGCAGCATTTCCTGTTTGTTTATTTTAAAGCAATAATCAAGAAGAGACATCAGCAAGTCTTACATGTGTTGGGTCCCTTCGTTTTCAGCTGTTCAACACAGTGCAGGAAAAAGCTGTGGAGGAGCAAATGGCAGCAACAAAGGATGTTGTAATGGAGCCAACACTGAAGTCTTTAAATGATGATTTGGTAATTACAAACTTTCTTTTTCATGCATATGTAAACACTTCATGGAATTCCTTAAGAGTGTGAAAGCATGGTCATCTAAATTTCCTTGGATTGGAAAGAATTCCACATCCTGTCTCACTCTCTGGTAGCTCAAACCTGACAGGTTTGCATCTTGTGCTTGTACAGTTGTGCTTTGTGGGGTTGCAATATGGATTTTTCACAGAAAATTACAATTCTATGTGAGCAAATAATGTCAAAATGCATTTATATAAAAGAAGCTTTTCAGGATCATCTGGTGTTTGGTTTAGGGGATTGTATTTCTTTTCCAGTGGGAAAGGCATTTTCCTCCCATTGCTGTTGCACTTAGGACTTAATGCATGTGCTGTGCTGTTGTAGGAGGAAGCTGCAAAGGAATTCCAAGAAAAACACAAGCAAGAAGTGATGAAGCTGAAGGAAATGGACCTTACACAGTAAGAATTCACCTGGCTGAGTCCCAGCTCCAGTTTCCCCTGGTTCCCAGTTGGATGCCAGGTCACTGGCACATCTTTCTGGGATTTGATCACAAGGCTGTAGTTGCTGTAGCACAGTCTGAAAACCATCAATAAATGAGAATTAGCAGTGGGTAAGAAAGTCAGGATAAGAGAATATGCTGCTCTGCTGCTGAAAACCTTTGTGTCACTGAAGTGATCAATTACTCGTGGCAGGAGCTCCTACTCTGTGTGTCAGCCTTGATCTTATACATACATAACTTACTTAGTACTGAAATACAGACTAATAAAACAAGCTGTGGACTGTTTCTAACTTTACAGTTTCCTGTGCTCTTAGAAATAGTCATTGTTTTCCTCAAACCAGGATAGCCAGGTCCTGGTGGCTGCTGTCCATGGAAATAGTACCTGGCTAGTTTTAATATTGTCCTCTTTAACAGCAACAAAAACCCCCAAACCAAAAACATGAAACCCCTAAAATCATCAGAAAAAGAATAACCAACCAGAGCTGCTTTTATTTTTATTTTTCTCCGGACCAAGAGAAGTTACTCATGCCACTGATTCTCTTTCTTTTTGTTTTATAAATCCTGTTTACTGTACTGACATGCCAGGAAAGTTGTCTGGTTTGGCTTTAGATTGATCTCTGCTAAGATAAAAGGAATCAAAGCTTCTTTGAATCTTTTATTTGTCTTGTTTGAAGAAAGGACAAGAGTGGAAGGGATTTGAAGTGACTTGCAAGCCAGTCCCACAAGGAAAATAATGAGAATGTTTTAAAAGTTTTAATTTTTGTTTTTAGCATTGTTACATACATACCTGTTTGGCATTTTGCACCACATTCCCTGGTTTTTTCTCACCCAGTAGTAGATTTCTGTTCTCCTCCATGAGGACAGGGAGAGACACAAATCTATTCTGAACACTTTTTAATACAGGGTATAGAAAACTAGAAGAGAGCGAGCTGTTTGATTTGAAAAGGCTTTGTCCAGCATTGTTCAGCCTTGTATGCACAAAGCCTGCTCTATTCCAAATCGCCAAGAATTTGAGGTGGAGAGCAACCACTCCACTTGGCTCCAGGATTGCTTTGCCTGCTTGAACCTCTGTGCCATTTCCAGGGTACTTGAACACCCAGACAAGGGCCACAGAACATGAGCTCATTTGAATGGCAGCTATGCCTTTAATTTCTCATTCCCAAAGAAGGCTGCAGGTCTTCAGCTTTTCCCAGCTGGATCCAGAACTGCTCCACGCAGGCTTTGGGTGTGTTTCCCAGTTCTGATTTGGGGGGCTGGCTTTGTTTGCAGAGCTGTGTGTGCCTGACAGCCCAATCCCCTTAGTTTGTTCACTCTGTGCTAACAGTTTGACTTGAGTTTTCCTTTCCCTTTCCCACTTTAGGTACATTATCCGTGGGGATGATGAAGAATGGAACGAGGTGCTGAGTAAAGCAGGACAAAACGCGTCTGTCGTCAGCGTGAAAAGGTTAAGGAAATAACCCCAGAGATCTCTCTGCTCTTTCCTCCTGGCTTTATTATAACATTTCCCAGAAGAGTGAGGGCTGAGAGTTGCATTGATCTTACTGTCCTTGCTGGATTCCCAGTTTTGCTGAGGAAATCAGGGTGTGAGCACCTGCAGGCTCTGCTTAAGTCTTGATCCTGGTCACACTCAGAAGTTGCTTCCCTTTTTCCCTTGGGTCCCTCATTCCATCTGAGTGTCCCATTTCTTTTGGGAACTAACACTTGGTGGGAGCCTGTGGAGGTGCTGCTGGGGAAAATGCAAATCCAGGGAAGAATTCTTTCAAATGTGAGCTTAGGCCTGAAAAACATCTGCATTTCTGCAATTCCTTCCGTTTTATCCATCTTCTTTCATCTGCCTTGCCCAGCAGGGAGTCTTTCCTCATTTTTTCCTGGGGGATTTATAGCTGAGACTTGCCTGCTTGCCTGTTTCCCCTTCCTGGGGTGATTGACAGCTCAGGTAATTACGTGATCTCAATTCCACCCTTTCATGGGTTGCTTTTTCTCATGGATGCTGGAAGCTGTGAGTTTCCAGAAGCCTTCCAGGAATGAGAGAGTCTTGTCAGTGCTTATAAAGATCAGAGCTCTGTCCTGTTTCCTCTAATCAGAATCCAGTGCACTAACTGAATTCTGTGCTCAAAACCATCAGTGGGAATTTTTTTTCTAGGTACTCTGAATTCCAGATGCCTGCCTTGAATTGCCTTTAGGACACACTGCTTGAAAAGCAATGACAAGAGCTAAAAATCAATGTCTTTTGGGATTCAGATTGGGTTAGGGACTCTGAGGACAGGAGAAATTCTAAGTGAGGCTCTTCTTTGTGCTTTCTCTAGCACCACATTTAAATGACCCAAGAAATTGGAACTATTTTCTCCCAACTGTATTTCCATGTTAGACCCTCACTCCTGCTTTTCCAACAAAAACTTCCCAGCTGAAAGGCACTCTAGTGTGTTTTTAACAGCTATTTTGTTCCCGTTTCCCAGTGAGAAGAAAAGAAAATTAGAAACAGCAAGAGGACCCAAGCAGCAGAAGAAATTTAAGAAGACTAAAGACCTAAAGCAGAAGAGGAAGAAATGACTTTAAAAGCCAAGCAGTGAACTTGAATTAACAAGTGCTGGGTCTGTACTTAAGAAGTACTGTTTCTCCTTGATTCAACAGACTTTCCTTTGGAGGGTGAGAGCTGGAGGGAAGGAAAAGCCTTAAGAGACATTTTGAAGTGTTTTTATTAGGGGAACAACACTGCCAGGAGATTCTGTATGAAGATTTTTTTATCAGGTGTGACTGCAAAGCGTGAGCAGGGCACTGTAATGCCCTGGGATATTGTGAAGGTGCTTTAGCAGCTACAGAGCCCTCATTCCAAGAGGGCAGCTCCACCGGTAAACCTTCTGCATCTTCATGGTTCTGTGCTTTATTAAAAGAGAGTTTGGACAGCAAAGGATGAGGCTCTGTCAGGCCATGGTTATGTGAGTGCCTTTAGCATTGCAGATGTTTGGTATTTGCAGCTGGGCCAGTAGCACTGTTGGTCCTTGGGAGTTTTTGATGTTGGGAGCTTTTTCTTTGGGGCTGGCTGGTCACTGAGTACTGACTTCTGTCCCCCTGCTGTCCCAGAGCTGCTGGCTGGCTTTGGTGGCCGGTTTTATGTCAGAGCCAGGAAATCAGCACTAACACCTGGTCATGGTGATCTTCTCTTTGACCTCAGGCGCCAGGGGGGCACACAATCCACTCTGGTCTGTGGTCCCTGCTTGGCGATAAATAAACCAGTTTGGAACTGGGATTTCTGTGACTGGAGTACTCTGGGTCTGCTGCCTGTCAGGCAAACCTTTGCCATAGAATGCCCTTGCCCCAAACCTGATGTACTCTGGTGTTCTGGCTCCATGCTGTAAAGGCTTGGGACAGAGTTGCCTTCAGCTGTGCTCTGTTACCTTACAGGTACCAACTGCACCAAATTTACTCACAGCTATCAGCTCCATTAAATCTACCTGCACATCTCCCAGCTCCTTTTCCTAGCAACCCCTAAAGAAACAGTTTCTTACTAGGTAAAGGCAGTATTTGTTCTCCAGGAGGCTGATCTTTGTTAAACACATATTAAACTCCTGTGCAACACCAGCTTGTGGTTTGGCAGCTGCTGGGGGTGAGTTGGTGGCGGTGGCAAAGCTGAGCCCTGAACAGGGAGATGCAGCTGCAACCCCTAAAGGCTTGAGGGGAGTCTGTTGCCACCCAGCCCTGGCAGCCCTTAACCAGCTCTGAAGAAACTGGGAAAGGAGCAGACCTGGACGGCAAGAATCTTGAGGCTCTTCAGAGCTGCCTGGGAAAGCCTTGGAAGCCAAGGTGAGTGCACATTCTCGCTGGTTTTGCTGCTGTTTTTAAAATAGTGTAAGTCACGGCTTTGCTCTGGCCTGTTGGTGGTTTTACAGTGAAAAAGTGCACCCCTTTGTCTTGGGGCTGGGGCTGTTGATGTCTGGGAGTTGTGTGTGCTGCTCCAGGAGCTGAGCTGTGCTGCAGGGGGTGTTGGGGCAGGTTGGAGGGTCCCTTTTTGGGGAAGGCTTGGAGCAAGGGTGGCTGGGGGGGGAGAGGCTTAGGGATGGGGGTTAATAGGGTGGCTTAGGGGTGGGGGCAAAGGGGGTCT
>JAWWMP010000165.1:7918793-7966039 GCA_035047865.1 Dendrocincla tyrannina
CAAGCTGTAAATGAGCTGTCTCTAAGGCAAGAGAGACCAGTGGCTCCTCTGTGTGCTTGGTGGGAAGATTCCACTGGAGGACCTGCCCCACCCCAAGCACAAGGCACAGGGCTGCACAGGGAAGAGCTCTCACCTCACTGCTGCGGTTGCAGGGTGATGCAGCTACAAGGAGAATCCTGGAAAAGGCCTCCAAAATATTCTCTGATCACACCTTTGAAATGGATACAATAGCAAAATTTCCTCCCAGAAGAGAGCCCGCAGCCTGTGGCTCTCAGGTGCAAAAGAGGCGGCGTCCTTGGCCCTCCGAGAGCAGGGCTGTGGGCTCAGGGCGCAGAGGAGAACAGTTCCAGCTGACAGCAGTGCTGTAGCCGGATGGCCCGGGGGCTCTGCACCACCAAACCAAACCCACTGTTCCAGGGACACCCACAGGGCTGTGTTTCTCCACTGTTCTGCTTGGCTCAGTGCAGAAACCTGGGGCTCTGTTATGTTTGAGTGGTGGTTATTGTACACCTGGGTTTTTATGGATTGTCCTGAGGCAGCCACATCCTTGAGCCATGTGAGGAAGCGATGACAGAGATATGGTGGCCTGTGATGGTCTGTGATCCCCTGCCCTTCATCAGCTCATCCTCTTAGCAGGATCCCACTGTGTTTCACAGGCTGCACCACAAAGCTTTGGACACCTTCAGGCTCCTTTCAAAGCCTGTGGACACTTTGCACTACTAAAGCAGCTCTCGGTATTTTGGACTCTAACCTGTGCAGGCTGCTGGATTTGTTCACCCAGGTTGGGATCATCTTCCTTTCTCTGGGCCTTGCAGGTGACAACATCAGAAGGCTTTTTTAATTACAGATCATACTTTGTGCTAGGAAAATGCTGATTGAACTTCCTTAGAATGTTACAGGTGATGCAAATTACAACACGAGCTCAGGGGGGCTGTTAAACTCTGGTTCTGCTGAGAGGCTCAAAACTGAGGTTTAAGAGATGTTCATTATAGAACACCCATGTGCTGTGAGAGCTCAGAAACTGGTTTGTGTGTTTCAGGAGCTCATTCTTACTGGTGTGTGCTGGGGAAAGCACACTGGGAGGGTTCATGGTGATGGGCTGGAGCTGATCTGGGAATTCTCATCTAATTTCTTATATATTTATCTGTAGTGCAGCCAGGCTTGTTGGAAACTGTCTGTAAATAAGGGTGGGAAACAGTAGGCAGAATCTACCTGGATTCTTCAGGCAGGTCAGAATTTTACTAGAATTTTAGATCTTGGAGAGCTGCCTCCAGTGCTCCCTGTGGGCTGGATAACCCTTGCTCTGGTGTGTGGCCTGGGTGCAGTGGAGCTGTAAATACCTGCAGGGTTTGGGCTGCAGGTGTGCCCCTCCTTTTGTGAGGGGGAGCTGCATTCAGGGAGAGCTTTGCTGTTTCTACAGGGGATGGGTCTGTTCACTTGAACTGCTCCTTCTCGGGCTCTCCATGCACACTCGGTGATTCCTGGCAGCTCTTTGGATTGCTCTGCCTGTCTCTTGCTCTCTGAACAGCAGAGGAGGAGGTGGAGGGAAAGCCCTCAGACACTAAAAATAAGGGAGAGGTGTGTATTTTAATTTTTTTTAACGAGTCTAGTCAAAGCACATTTTCCTCTCTGTGCTTTCCATCAGGGAAGCTGGAGTAAAATTCCAGCCAGAGCAGGGGCTGCTTGAACGCCATCCAAGCAAGGCAGGAACGTGAGCATCTCTGTGGCCAGGAGAGCACTGGGAATGCCACGGGGAGAGTGAGCTCTGCACCTCACAATTTTTGGGATGGGGTGGGTTTGGCCGGGTTTGAGCCTGTTTTCCCCATGACTGGAGCTGGTTTCTGGCCTGTCCAGACCCAGACTCCCTGCAGGTGGGGCTGGGAGTGCTGGAAGGAGCCACGTGTGCCCCTAATTGCAGAGTGTGCACTGAATCCCAGGCTGAGCCAGCCCAGCTGTGCCCACCCTGGTGTGGGGACAGCTCTGTGTGCAGCCCAACGAGCGGGTCCAGCAGGGAAGGGAGGCTCTTTGAACCCCTCAGGGTCACTGCACAGCCTGCCCTGGTGCTGCACGTTGGCCCTGGGCTCTCCTGGGCCCAGCTGATGGAGTCCTGTGGCTAATTGGAGGCCGAGGTGGTAGCCACGTCTGGCTGAGCATGTCCCTGCAGGTGGTGGGAGATGTGACCTGGCTGTCAGTGGCATCGTCCTGCCTGCTCAGAGAGCCCTGAGCTGTGGTGACAGCTGGAGCCAGCTGAGCTCCGGGACGGATGTGGGAGGAGGGAAAAGCAGAGAGGCTGAGGCTGCTCAGGGCTGGATGTGCTGTCAGGAGAGCTGTGCCAGGGACAAGGGAGCTGTGTGGAAAGCAAAGGCTGGCACACCGGGAAAGGGCAAGGCAGGAGGGAGGTCCACTTGGGTGTGATGATATCCCCTTGAGAGTTTTTTGGGGTGTTTTTTTAAACTTCCAGGGCTGGATTTTTGTTGGACTCTGTCAGTCCTCCTCCATCTCTGAACCACAAGCCTGCCTTGTGTGCTTTGTGACCAGTGCTTTGTGTCGAGGGAGGGCTGTGGATGGAGGGAGCTGGACTGGGACACAGGGAACCTTCTCCTGCCTTAGCCAGGCATGGAGAGAGGAGCCCTGGCTGCAATGCTCAGGACAGAGACAGCACTGGGGGGACTCAGCTCTGGGCTGTGCTGCTCCTTTTCCCCTGCTCTGATATTTCACTCTGTCCCAGGCCCTTTCCTGCCCCTCTTTCCAGCCAGTAATGCTGAGTGCAATACCCTGGGTTTGCTGTGCATTAATGGATCCCTCAGACCCAACCCCTGCCCTTTGGGGAGGCACAGCCACGCTGGGTGTCCCCTCCCTGGCAGGGGCAGTGACAGCAGGTTGCTGCCCCTTTCCTGGGGGAGTCTCCTGCCCCCCCTGCCCGTGCCTGCCTGGCTGGGGCAGGGGCAGGAGGCAGGGTCTGCCTGCCCAGGCAGCATTTGGTGGGGGCGAAGGGCCAGTGAGCAGCGGGGCTGCATTGGCCACTGCTGCCTGCTGGGCAGAGCCCTGTCAGCCAGCCAAAGGCTGGACTGATCGGCTGGAGTCACTGGGTGTGTCCAGGCAGATGTTGGGTCCTGGTTATTTGCCCTGCCCCAGGGAAGGGTTGTGCTGCCCCAAGGCCGGGCAGAGTGCTCTTGTAGCCCCCAAACTCCAGGGGCAGCACTCTGAACTACAGGCCGCTGGTTTTGTAAGACATTCCTATTTAACCCACTTGCTCAAGTGCTCCAAAGGGAATCTGAGGTGTTTATATTCCGTAATTCTGGAGAACAAGTCACTGTTTGTGCTGGTGGCTTTCCAAGAAAAGGGGTGTGTGGGGGGGGGGGAAACGATAGCTCTGGTTCAGATTCTTGCTCTTAAACCTTTACCCTTCTTACCTCACAGATGAGAAGGTGCCCCTGCTCCTGTTCTGGGCTGCCAGAGTGTCTGAAATGCCCTTTGCTCTGACATCAATCCTCCCCTCTTGGCCTTTGGGGTCCTTTGGTGAGATGGAAGGGAAGGGTCACCTGCTTTTTTTAATCTCTCTTGGATTACTTTAACCCTCCCTGTCCCTTGTGCTGCAGAGATGAATCCTAGAATTAGGGGGTTTATTGGGCACGTCCATCTGCAGCTTTCTGATGGAAAGCAGGTAAACTTACTCCTGCAAGTGAAAATACAAGTTAAACTTGTCACTCCAAAAAATATTTGAGCCTAGAAGGGGGGGAAATGAATAACTCTTTATCCCTAAAATTAGGTGTGTGCACACCAGAACAAATTTAAAGATGCTTAAACTGCAACAGCCTTTTCTACTGAAGCGTCTTCAAATATGTGGGGGTTTTCTCATTGTTTGGAAGAGCAGAGTAAATAACAGCAACTGTGTATTTTAAAATTAGCTTGTTAATAAAATCCTGGTACATTTACATAAATGACAACATTAATGTACAATTAACAAAGCATTGTAATATTACAGCAACAAAAGAGGACCTACGGATTTGTACAGGTAGCTGGAGCAGCTACTGGAAAATACTTTCCAAGATCAAGCCTTCTGTGGTGTTTCTCAAGCAGACCAGTGATGCCTTGGAGCCCCCTGTATGGCTTTGTGCTAATAAATAGTGTCAGTGGAGCTGGTGAGGGCTGCTGAGAAGCAGGAGTGTACCCAAAGCAGCAGGGAGTGTGCCCTGGCCACCCTGGCAGCTGACCAAGCCTACACAAAGCTCCTCATCCCTGCCTGCACTTTGCCCCTTGTGTGAGTCCTTCAGGACTGAGGCCGTGTCACAGCTGGATGGGTTTGGTGGGAGATGCTGGAGCTCCCTCCCCTCACCCACCTCAACCCTGTCTGTGTTGTGCTTTGGAGACTGGGCCCAGTTGAGCCTCCTCCTTCCAGTGTGTTTACTTATACTATTAACTCACTGTTGAGTTTCCACGGAGGAACAGCTCCCCACTGAAAGCTTGGCTCCCTCCTCTCCTCCACCCATCAGTAATGACTGCAATTGTCTCGCTGGGAATGCTTTTGGTGGGTGCAAGCAAAGCTCAGTGGGAATAGCTGGAGGTCTTCCCTTGGAGCTGTTGGTGAGAGCAAGGTCTGTGTTTTAATTTTAACACACACAACTGCCTTCTTACAGCTGGAGTTATTTAAAATAAACACACACACACAAACCTTGCTTTAGGTTCAGGACTTGGGGCTTGAACTGTCTAAGTCAGCTGGGAATGGGGCCTTTTGGACCGGAAACATCTGTGAACAAAGGAACAATGTGAATCCTGGGCGTTGGAGTGGAGGCATTTTGTTTTTAAGGCTGCAGCCAAGCCCCAGGAACCTGCCAGGTGTGCACTGTGCCCAGACCCCTGAGGTAGTGGACGTGTGGAAACAGCATTCCACGGAGCAGGCTGTGGAAGTGGAGACCAGAGGCCAGAGCTGCTGCTCCCAACGTGCTCGAGAGAGAGCAAACCACTGAGCTCTGTGCTCCTCGGGCTCCTGGGGAGGCTTTTATTGCTATTTTTGCACACCTCCTGCTACACCTGAGTCTTCTAGAAAGTGTCTTCTATGGTGTGAGGTCTCAGATAATGTCCAGAAGCAGGTTTTTAAGGTGAAAGCAAGTGAGACTATCAAACCCTGACTGTGAAAGGGCAGACAGTCTGTTTTTATCTCCTCAAAATAGATCCAGATGAACAACTAGCACAGTGAACCTGTATTTAAGAACACACAAACACCCCCAACTCTCCCCTCCCTGCCCCAGCTCGGTTCTTCATGTAAGGCTTAAAGAGTGAGTCATTTCAGAGTTAGTATTAGTTCCTACTCAGCTTTGAACATAGAAAATCTCTCTCTCAAGGTGCAAACAGTTTGAGGGACAATTCACGTCAGTCTGTACAGACACTGGTGGTGGTACTGAACTAGGCTGGGACAGTGGCTCAGCTGCTGGGCAGTGGGTCAGAACCCCTCTGGGCAGCCTTTCCACATGGAAAACATCTGTGTGTGTGAACCAAGTGCCATTCTGGTGTGGAGACACTTAAACCTATGTCCGAGGTGTTGGGTCTAGGCAAAGCTGCCCCTTTGCCTGCAGCCCCTGTGGAAAGGGCAGGGCTGGTCCTTGCCTTGCACCCCAGCCCTGGTTCCTGCCGTGCCAGGGGCATTTCTGGGGCACCAGCAGCACAGAGAAGCCGAGCTCCCCCTCCCTCAGCACCCTGCCCTGGGGGTGGCTGCTGCAGAGGGGTTTGGGGAGATGCAGGAGGCCAACTGGTGATGCACCCCAGTCTCTCAAGCATCTCACACCCTGGAGGTGACGTACACGGAGTGCAGGCGCCCAGCCAGGGCCGTCTGCAGGTCCCTCAGGGGGTCCAGGCCCTGCACTTTGCTGTTCCTGCTGTAGATGAGCTGCTTGAAGGAGTCCTGCTCCAGGAGGGAGCTCATGTGCTTGAGGAAGAAGCCCTCGCAGAAAGAGGCCAGTTCGGGTGCGTTGTGGATCTGTGGGAGGGAGGGAGGAAGATTGTGAGAGCCCCTTCTGTACATCAAAGCCTTAAACTGCATCCCTGAGCACCTCCTTTCTACTGCTTTTCTCCCTTTAATGTTTCCCAAGGCAGGAGCAGTGGTGGCACAGGGTGGCTTTCTGTGGCACAGGTGTGATCAGCGGGGCATCCAGGCTTTTGCCATGCCTTGCCCCTGCTGCTGGCAGAGCTGCAGCCTCCTCCTCCTCCTCTTGGTGGCAGCTGCTGCCGGGGTGGGGGTACCTGTTCAGCTGGGACACTGCAGTGCCAGATGGCCAGCACAGCCCAGGGCACTCAGGGGATGCTCAGGGGACACGAGCCTGGCTCCCAGGGCCAGGGGCTGCATGGAGGGGAACATGCTGTGCTTCTGACACACAGCAGCTGGAGGGCTGGCTGGAGCTGCTGCACAGGCAGCTCAGGGACAGGAACAGGGAGCTCGAGGTCAGCATTTAGAAGCTCTGTGCACACACAGCCTCTTCCTGGGAGCTTCGTGCAAATGCTGCTTTTAAGGAAAGTACTAAAGAGGAATGCTCTGTTTCCCCTCTGCCACTGCATACTGTTACATTTTAGGGCCTGAAAGAAACTAGCCCGAGTCCCATGGCAAAAAAAGCAGCCCAGTGGGAGAGTCAGGAGTTGAAAAGCATCAGTATGACACTGCACACAAAGGAAAAAAAAATCATTGTCAGCTCTCTGGCTTTTCTGCTTAGGGCATCTGATCCTGCAGAATCCCAGGAATGTATTCCTGCAAAGTACTTGGTTTTTTAGTTATATATTCATATATACTCATTATACATATAATAAATTTTATATAACATTTGGTGTGTATAATATTTAATATCTATATTGTATATAATAGGTATATTGACTGTATATTTGTGGTATATCTGTTATTTATAGAACACAGGTTATAGAGGCTATAGAGGTGAATCTCTGAGTGCATGCAGCAGTAGGGGTGCCAGGAGAGGGTTCATTCTGTGATCCACCACCCCTGCTCTCCCAGACCTGCATCCCTCAGGGTGCTGCAGGCATCCCCCACCCATTGCCCATGGCACTGCTCTGCTCCAGCCAGGAGCACACCTGGGCTCACCTGCACAGAGCTGCCCACCTGTGCCCCCAGGGATTCTGAACCAAGGGGCTCTGGCACCCACCTTTGCATATTTGTAGATGCTCACAGAGTTGTCCATGCTGATGGTCTGGGCACAGAGGATTTCACAGTGTCTCTGGAGGCCGTCCAGCTGGAACAGGCTGGCAGCCGACAGCAGCTGTGGGCACAAGAGAGAAGCTGGTGGACATCAGGAGCCAGGCAAGGCAAAGAGGAGGGATCATCCCCTCTGCGAACAGCCTCTGAGTCCCTTGGTCATGGCCAAGTCCTCATGAGAGAGCAGGAAGGCCACTCAATGCTGAAGGGATGGACAGACACACTTCCCCTCTTAGCAGAGGCTCCTCCCAGAGGGAGTGTATTTGTGCTCCTCTCTGGCACAGGAACACCAAGCAGTGATGTCTGGGAGCTTTCCAGCTCATTTCCAGGTGTGAGGTACAGCCCTGGATGGGAAGGAAGCCTGCTGCTAGCTCCTGGGTTTCACCTTCCAGCTCTGGTCATGCCCCAGCACCCTGGGCAAGGCTTGGAAGAAAACTCTCACCTCTAAGATATCAGTGGTGGGAATTTCCATGGACTCAGTTCCTCCGTAGTACAAATACTGCATCAGCATCTGCAACGGGAAGAAGGCCAGGCATGAAGTTACCACAGAAGTCACGAGGGGCTGTTGATGGCTCTGCTCCCCTTCCTGAGCAGACAGCCAGTGTGTCCCAGTCTGGCTCTCACCTCCACTGGTGCCTTTTTTTCCCCTAGCAATGCAAATCTGCTGCTTCCCAGCAGCCCTTCCTCTCTGAGGCTCTGGAAAGAGCCCTGCTGAGGACTGGAGGGTGACAGTGTCCCTGAGCAATACCACTGTCCTTGTACAGCTGGTCACAGGGAGCTGCCAGCCCAGCACAGCCCTGGCTTTCCCAGGACCTCCCAGCCACTTGTCCTCCCTGCTGGGCTTCTGACCAGGGCAGAGGCAAAAGCCTCACTGCTTGCAGGGAGAGTGAGAGGAGCTTCTGCTCTTTGAGCTGCATGTGCTCCCCCCAGCCCAAACCACACCTCTTACACAGGCAGGGGCTGGATGTGGTGCTGGAAAAAGAGTGCCCTGGGAGCTGTGCTGACCATTTCTAACAGGGGTAGGAACAAAACTAAGCTGCTGGGTTTAACCTTTTTCTATTTGCATATATTACAACTCTATGTATTTTGTATAGATGAGGATAACGGGGGGGCAAACCTGTTCCCCAGCAGAGCAGCCAGCTCTCCTGGCCAGCATCCTCCACTGTAACTGGGATTGCACCTCCTTGACTCATCTCCTTAGCTTTGCCATCACACTGTCCAGCCCTGTGAAGTATCTCACTGTTTCAATTCAATTCCCATCTCCCTGTTCTGCACCTCCCTTCCAAACCTGAAGTGCAGGCCTGGAAAGCTGCAGTACCTTGAGCATCACATTTCACTGACTTGGTTTGTAACCTGGGTGTGTGTAACCTGCTTTCTCTGCATCATGAGTGAGCCTCCTTTAGGTCCACTAAATATGGAAATGTCAGAAAACCAAAAAAATTCTCAATTCTGAGCCTTTCCTGAGCGGGCCACCATTGATTTCTGATCATGGGATCTGATTTAATATGGAGCCTGGCAATCCACCTGCTGTAAGTCACTTACTTTTTGTTTAGCACAGCGGGAAAATGGTGCTGTAAAAAGCACAAAAATAGTGTCTTAAAAGTATAAAACTACTTTTCAGTAGAAGACAAGTTTTTCTCCTGCTTTATGGAGGAGTCAGCTGCCTAGCAGGAAAATAAGAATACAAAGTGGAGGATCCTGTTTTAAGGCTGGTCCTACCTGAGAAGTTTGGAAAAAGGATCAGAATACTCTTAAAATTCTGGTGTACTGAAAGGAACTCCATTTCTACTTGTAAAAGGCCTATGATACTCCTCCTTGGGCTCATCTTCCCTTCCAAGGGAGTGAGAAAGTGAAAAAGAATAAAGCAGAAGTAGAGTAAGTTACATACCTTGAAGATATTGTATTTCATATCACTGATTTCAACAGTCTTGCTGCCGTGGCCGTCGTGCTCCGTTTTATTGGTCATTAATGTCTTAAACCTGGGAATGATTGTAAGAGATTTCATTAAAGGTTCATTAAATTTGAGATTGCTGTGTTAGTGTGTCACACACTCATCATCTACTGCCAAGGAGCCAAAGCAAGGGGAAAACAAAGATCCTCCCTTGTTCCTGTCTGCAAGTTGAAAATCGAAACATTCCTTCCAATTTAATCATATTTAGTTCAGGGACAATTTAACCTGTAAATTGCTTGGGCCTGATCCAATCCCAGCTGGAAAACCCTGTTACTATGACAATAACAGAGAAAAAACCTAATAATTGCAAGTGTCCCAGGCCACTCTGAGGTGCCAGGAAAGCTGCAGCAAGTGTAGCTCTCACTGCAGCCTCCCAGAGAAGGAATGGAATGGAATGGAATGGAATGGAATGGAATGGAATGGAATGGAATGGAATGGAATGGAATGGAATGGAATGGAATGGCTGGGTGTGGAAACTCCAACTCTTGCACGTATTTTTAGGGATCATCAGGTTAGTTTAATGATGTCCCTGGGCAGTGACTCACCTGTTAGAGGCAGTAACCAGCAGGACTTTGTGTGCATAGAAGAGCTTTCCTTCCACTAAGAAAGTGACATCAGACATTTCCTTATTGTTCAGAAAATGAGGATCTGTCAGGTAAGGGGGAAAAAAGAATGACTATTTTTTTATTTTTTTTTTTTAAATAAGACTAAAAACCCCAGCAGAAGAAGTTCCCTGTGCAGGTGAGCAGCTTACCCAGGCGAGCTGGCAGTGTCTTCCTGATTTCAGGGATGCTGGGGATGGGGCTGCTCCCGTAGCAGTGGGTGAAGATGGATGCCAGCTGCTGGTTGATGGAGTCGTTCTGCCAGGGGAGGAACAGGGGGAGGGGACAGGAGGGACAGGAGGGACACCTGAGCAGGTGTCAGGGTGCTGGCACAGCTCAGCTGAGCTGACAGCACCTGCATGCTGCAGGGACAGCTCCCCACACAGGGACACGGCTCAGAGCAAGGCTGTGCTGGCACAGCTCTCAGCACCAGAGCAGAGTCCCCAGCAAAGCTCAGCCCTGCCCTCCTCTGGGAGGAGGACACGAGTGTGTCCTCGGCACGGTCTCGCTCGTGCTGTGGGTCAGGCACCAGGCTTGGTTCCCAGCTGGTTTTAGCCAGCCAGTTACATCTTCTGTTTGCAATTTGTGTGGTGTGGATCAGTTGTGGAGGAATGAGAGCTGAAGCTGCTCCTCAGCTTCCCCTGGGTGTGCACTCAGGGCTCTTTGGGGCTGGACACGAATCAAATGCCAGCAGGGCCATTTCCATGCCATTCCTCCCTGGGGACTCAGCACCACAACAGGAACACCAAACACTTGATTTCCATGCTGTTCCAGACTACTCCTACTCACCTTGCTGGTTTTGAGGATCTCAAACATGAGCTGCAGCCCTTCATTCACCAGTTCTTCATTGTAGTCCTCCTCTTTAATGGTCACAAACTCCCTCAGCAGGGTCTGCACCACGGAGTAACGGGACTGGTGGAAGGTTGTCCGCAGGGACTCGATCCACACGTGGAGCTTCCAGGGGACCCCTGCAGCCACAGGAGGAACAGGGACAGGGGAGTCCCCAAGGTCCCTGGGAGGAGGCTGTCCTGCTGCTGTCACTAACACTTGGCAGCACTGGAGGAGAGTATTACATACACCCTAACAGCACGTGCATTTTTGTTTGATATCAAAGGTGACTGAACTGGGTCACTGACAGATCAAGCAAAGGACTGGCACCAGGATCATAAATTGGAACTTCATGCTGACTGTTAAGGGCCAGAGACTCTCTGTTTTGTTCTGAGCTTTGTGATTTGTCAGAACCACAAACTCAATTTGACCTGAACGTGGATGAATACACGGCCCTGCCCAAATGTGGTGTGAGGGGTCCTTTCTCCTGGCTACCTGTGACAGACAAGCTTCTCAGTGCTACCTTTACACATCAGATTTGTTCTTTCACCTCAAACCATTCAATCTGATGTCACTTATGATTCTCAGAGCGGTTTAAACTTTAGGTGTCAGTATCTGACAGAGCTATGTCCCTTCCTTTTGGTAGGGGGGGACGTAGGATCCAGTGGGGGACTCTGTGAGGAGCCTTCAACACTTTTTGTGTTAGAATCACAGAGCATGACACGCGGCTTTGCAGGGGGGCTTAGTGCCCCTCCAAGAGGAAGGGGCACAGCAGAAAGCCTTTTGGGCCTCCGAGGGAAGCGCTTACCCAGGGCCCGGAGCTCCATGGTGATGTCCACGTAGCCGTGCTCGGCGCTGTAGTACATGGCCTCCTGCAGCGCCTTCGTGCGCGTCCTGCTCAGCCTCACCTGGCCCTCGCTGCCGCTGCCCTGGCTCGAGGTGTCGCTCTCCACGCCCTCGGCCAGGATCTCCTCCAGGGACAGCACGTCCCCCTTGGCCTGCTGGGGCTGCGTCAGCAGCTTGCGCAGCACGTTCCTGAGGAGGAGGAGGAGGACATTTCACTTATTCACAACTGAGTTATATCAGTTCAGGCAGGACTGTGGGCATGTGGCTTAGCAAATCATTTCCTTCCCAAAGACAGCAGGCACTGAACTCACCTGTGCTTCGCCACCCCACATCTGATGCCCTGGTAGCAAAACCCCAGGCTGTACCCCCTCCTAGGGGGGGTTTGTTTGGAATCTCACACAGCACTGGCAAGAGAGGGACCTTCTTGTCTGTGTGCAGCCACTTTAGGAGGTTTGCATCACTGGTGTCCCTTCAGCCAGCTGGAACCATCTGCTCCAGGCATTCCCAGCCCCAGCAAGGCCACCCAGCACTGGGCTCTGCTGCTGCACTGCCACTAGCTGGTGCTCTCCTTGCACCCACACCCCTCCTTGGGGCTAAACCCACTGAATTTGGGGCTTCAGGATCACCCTGTCCTGTCACAGTCAGGGGGTGGTGGGAGGGGAACAGAGCTGGGAACAGAACAGTGTTTGTGGTTTTACACTGTGAATAACTGCATTAGGCCATTCCAGCTGTGCAGTTTGGGCCCCACTGGAGCTTGGGATACTTTCCCAGGTGTCCCCAGATGTGAGATGGACCTGGAGGTGCAGGTTTGGTACTAAAGCACAGCTGGGTCCAAGGGAGCTGCTATTTAATGGGCTGTGTTGTATCTCTCAGCCCCCCTCCATGTTTCTTCCAGGGCTGTTTTAATTGGCTTCTTACACTCACATTTTTCTCTGGGAATAGAAGGATTTCTGGAAGAGTTTGCAAGTAATGTGCTATTTCTAAATAAGCACCCTGCAAACAGGGTTGGAGAAGCCAGGCTGGCTGTGCAGCAGTTCAGTGACTCACCTCCTGGTTGCCAATCCAGAAACCAGAGGTGCAGTCAGCCAGATCCTGCTGTAGGTTATTTTTGCCACCTGAACATGGTTAGATTGTGTCTCAGAACAGGAATCAGGATCTCATAAGCTACCCTTAGGTGGGTCTGCTCACACAGGGCCTAGAACCAGCTACTGCTCACTCTTAGTGCTGCAGAGCCAGGCCAGCAAGCAAAGACTAAGAAAAAGCAATTATCTTTGTTGTATTTTTTGCTTTTTACTAAAATCTAATCCCTTTCTCTTGGCAAAATTACAGCTGCTGAATAATGAAGTCTTACATCTTTCTTTTTTTCCTCAAAGGGATGGAATAGAGAGCAAGGACCAGTTCAAAAATCATGCCTAAAAGGCACTACCTGCATCAGAATGGTCTGAGAAGCTGCTGCTCCAAAACATGGTGATCAGGAGAGCCTTCCCAGCACCTTCTGAACTGCACACCCAGGGATTTGGGTCATCAAGCCATGCAGGACACACAGTGATGCCCACAGTGCAAGAAAACTGGTGGCCAAAGGTGGCCAAAGGTGGCCAAAGCCCTACCTGTGGCCGTGTGCTGCTGAGTGGCTGAAGCAGTTCATGTCTTCGTGGAGAGAGGAGGACATCCCATTGACTTCCAGCATGCTCAGAAGGGGATCTGCACCCCTGCTCAGCAGCAAACTGACCAGCTCGTAATTCCCTGGGGGAAAAGGGACAGAAACATCGTGGAGGTTCCTCTGGGGAAGGATGAAATGTAGGGGTGGAAACAGGCAGGAGTTCTCCTTCCACGGAGGAGGGAGGTGGTGACAGGAGAGCCAGCACAGTGAGTATCAATGTCCCTTTCATAAAGGAGCAGAGCAATTCAGAGGCTCAGCTTCAATGCACAAAAATGAAGCAGGAAGAAATCAAGGGAAAGGAAAGGAAAACCAGTCAGAGGTGAAAAGTGTTGAAAAACAACAACTGGCACGGGCTTGTTCCCAGAATGCTCAACTCCTGACTAGAAGAAATGCAGACTTGTACTTAATGAATGAATACAATTTCCTTACAGGACAGTTATTTTTTCCCCAGGCTGGGTTCAAACTTGTTAATTTTTTTGCATCCATGACTAGACAGGGGCTGGTTTCTGTTTCCTGACAGGGCTGTGCCAAGGACTTGGTGCCACCAGCTTTGCTGTGGTGGCCCTCTGGGAGGACCCAAGGGTGGGAGCAGGTGCAGAAGCAGATACTGAAGGCCCATCTGGTTGTGGGAGCAGGAGATGGAGCCTGCTGAGGGCACAGGGCTCACCTGCAGCCGAGGCCAGCTGGAGGGGGGTCTCAGCGTAGTTGTCCTCTCCAGTGCTCACAGCAGAGCCCTCAACGTGGGCACCAGCGTCCAAGAGCAGCTGCAACAGGCACAGGGAGGACAGGGAGGTGGGAAAAGAGAATTCAGGGGGACAAAACACAGGGAAGGGGCTGTGTGTTAGAAGGGAAAACCAGAGTGTTCCGTGAAGGGCCTGTCTCAAAGGCTGAAGCAAAATATCAATTTCTGAGGCAATTTTCTCCTGCACCTCCTCACTCCTTCCTCTACGCCAATGCCAGTTTAGAGGCCTCTTACTTGCTTCTGTTCACTGTGCTTTCAGTACTGGAGCTCAGGCTGGAAGGGGGCTCAGCTGGCAGCCTGGAGAGCATCACCTCCTCTTCCTCACCTCCTCTATGGCTCTGCCTTTGCAATTGTCATTTCCCAGCTCCAAAGAGCTCTGCCACCAGAGCTGCTGTGGGGCACAGCAATTGTCATTTCCCAGCTCCAAAGAGCTCTGCCACCAGAGCTGCTGTGGGGCACAGCAAGCCCATGTTCCTCAGCTTTGTGCTGGGAGCAGCCAGCAGGGCTCCTCCAGGGAGTCTCCCTGCAGTGGTCGGGGCTCTGGTGCCCCACGGAGCTGGGATGAGGAGCTCTGAAACACTTGCCCTCACCTCCTGGGAGAAGCAAACCCCTCTCCTCCACGCAAATGAAGGCTGCCCAGGCAATTTGCCAGGTGGGATCTAATCTTTGTCATTATTTACCAAGGTACACAAACAAAAGGTGAGTGTGTGCAGCCTCCATTTACTCATATTTCTCCCCCCACTTTGAGCAGAAGGTAAATTAAATTAATCAGCAATTCACTATTTGCTGTGATCAGGTTTTAATTCCTATGGAAGTCTGGGTAGGATTTCCAGGACTCCACTCCATTTTGCTGCCCCTTGTGCTAATTCCACAGAAAAGGGAGCAGGGAGGATGTGACAGGCTCAAATCCCACGACTGTGTGAGCCTTATTCGTGCCATTTTCAAGGATTATAAAGGAAGTTACAGATGATTTGCTGCCATTAGAGCAGAAATCAGCACACACTGGATTTTTACACATATAAATTTATAAACCAATTAATATCTACTGTGACAAAGCTCCTGCTCAAGCAGTCACCCTGCAACCACTCCACATGGAGCACCGATTTATCCAGTCCCAAAGGAACGATGGTGCAGCCCTGTTTGGGAAGCAGCAAGCCTTGGACTGATGCTGAAACCCAAGCAAACCCAGGAGAACATGCTGTGTTTCCTTCTCGAGGCCCTGCTAGGAATCCCCTCACCAATTCCCCTCGCCCTCACCTCAAAGCACGGCGCTTTGTGTCGCTTTTCACCAGGCTGCTCCTAAAGGTGCCCGGGGAGCCTGGCACGGAGCCTGGCACAGCCCCGTGCTCAGCAGGGCTCAGGGGGAGGGTCACAGCAGTGCCCTGGAGCCCCTGCATGGCCCCTGGCAGCAATCCCCCCGGGGTCTCACCTGCACCACGGAGATGTGCCCGTGCAGCACGGCGAAGGTGAGCGCGGTCCAGCGCCGGCTGTCGGGGTGCACCGACGGGTACCTGGGCGAGGTGCTGGGCACCTGGGGGAGGGAAGGAGGCACTCACTGCCCGCTGTGCCCACTGTGCCACTCTGCCCTCACCTCTGCACTTGGGCACAAGTGGCTTTTTCCTCTCTAAGCCACTTAGAGGACACTGCTACCTCTGTGCCCTCCACCCACCCTGCCTATTAGACTTTTCAGTGCCAGTCATAACTGGGGCACCACCGAGTGCTCCAGAAGGTTTGGTTCTCCCCACCCCCAAATCCCTGAAGTGCTGGTTTCCGAAAGAAATTCCTTGCTTGAAGCTTCCACAGCTTCAAGTTGCTAGGAGAGCCTTCAGAGCTTCCCAGATGAATAATGATGGGGAGGAGATCCCCTGTGACTCACCGGGATGTCGAGATTTGCTCCAGCATCTATAAGCATTTGGACCATGGCTTCATCTCCAGCAGCACAGGCATACATCAGGGGGGTCATCCCCTTCAGGAAGGAGAGGGAAAGGAAAATAGTCACCTTTTTGTATCTATCAGCACTGTCACAGGTGCAGGGAGTCTGAATCCTGTGTGCAGGGACAGCACAGGTGTGTTTTTAAACCATTGTTGGCTTCTCTGCAGAGTGGGCCCAACACACTGATATTGGAAAGGGAGGTGGACAAAACATCAGGGCTGCAGGAACACAAAAGGCATCACTGGAAACCCCAGCCCTGCATTGTCACAACTCTGCAGCTTTCTCAAGGCTGCCAACAAGGAAATACCATTCCTTGGCTCATTTGGAGCCAAATGAACTGAAAGCAGAAAGCAACACAAAAATAGAGAAGATGAATTTATTTGGCAACTTCTCCCCATTGCTAAAATCCTGTTTGCCACAATCCTTCAGCATTCTGATCCCATAAATCTCTCCCTCTCTACTTAAGCAGCAAACCATGACAGCTCAGAGATGAATTATGAGAGAAATGAGCCTTAGTGATGGAGTTCATGGCACGAGTAGCCAAGGACAGAAAGGAAATGGCCTAGGAAAATCCATTCCTGCTCAAATCCTACAATTTTGCTGCTCTCCCCCCCCTTCATTTGAATTTTTCACAGGCTGCATCTCCGTTGCTCAGTGTGTAATAACACAGCTCCATTCCAGGCTGTAAACTGGAATTACATCTCTCACACAGCAGTTCTGCAGTCACAATTCCAGGCTGCTGCTCTGAGGCAGTCACATGGATAAATCTTTACAAGGGTATTTCTGAGTGAGGGGATTTGGCGTTTGGGGGGCTTGGGAGGATCCACTCTCCCTAGAGACAAGTAAAACTCAAAACTCAGCCCCTATTTACTGCCCCAGTCAGGGTTCTGAAACTACAGGATTGTACAAGCTTACTTTTTTCCTTTATTTAAGTTTTTAATACCAGTTTTGCATTCCTGCTTGTTTTCCTCAACACCTTAAATCCTGTGAAAGCAGAGTGCTGCTCAATGCCCACTAGAAGGGAATAACAGGGCTCTTTTCCAAAAGTCTTCATCCACGTAGATGGAGAAGTGGGTCTGAACATGCTGACACACTGGGAGTGTCCAAACCCCAAAGCTGGGTCTACAGCCTTTATGTCAGATTAGTCCAGCAGTCCTACCTAAAGCTTTGCTGCCCTTGCCAGGTGAGAGAGGCCTGGGAGGCCCTGGAGGTGCTGCCAGCTGGCCAGAGTTAAGGGGACTCATCCTGCCCAAAAGACACCAAATACATGGGCTGAGCTTGCCTGTACCAGTATTAAACTCTCTATCCTACCTGCTTTGTCCTGTCAGTTTTCCCAAGTCTGGGCATCTGCCTTTGGCTTATCCCTTTCCAGGAAGGGCAAAGCAAGCCCAGCGTCGGTTTTGTGTTCCAGCTGTGGCAGAGCTCGCTCCCAGAACTTGGATTTAACTCTGCAGTTGGCAGTGCCATGGAGACACAGACTTGTGGGGAAGTGGAGATTGCAATGTCTCCAGAGGGGGCCTGTCCTGCCCTCCTTGGCTGGTGCCCAACACTTTGTGTGGCCAAGATGACAGAGCTGCCCCGTTCCCAGGAGGGCTGCTGAGAGGATCACATCAGCAGGATGGCAGGGACAGCAGCAGTAAGTGACAGCAGAAACTCCTCACATTTCCAAGGGGCTCTTCACAGGGGTCTCCACACATACAAAAGCCAGACAGCTCCCAGTTCTCTGGCTGGACCAGAGGTGGGAAACACCCTGCAGGGAGAAGTGACAGCCCTTGGCACTGCTGGTTATGGTGTTGGGACAGCAAGGCTCCCAGAGCCAAATAATCTTGGGGAGAACAAAAAGCCTCAGGGCTCGCAGGAACTGGAAAAAATGTCTTGAAAAAATGTAATACAGTAAGTGGAAAATCTTCCTCATATAAATCTGCCACCTTGGTCACTTTATTAAAGTGACTATGAACAGCACCTCTGATGGCACACCCACCCCTGTGCCCACAAAGCTTGTGGCACTGGGGATTTAAGTAAGGTAACTACACACCTAGATGTGTTTCTGCTCTGTTTGGGCACACATTCACACTCCTCTAAAGCTGCAGGGTGGTGGGAAGTGCCATGGAAGACGTGCCAGGTCCAGAATTCACTCTGAAATTGTAGCAAAATGCTGTCTTGTGAGAGCAAAGCTCCCTGGCTGCACACAAAGCCTTCCTTCCCACTGCTCAACATCCTCTTGTTTCAGAGACGTGACAGCTCGTTCTCCTTGCTGTGACAGCTGTAACGAGTGTTTATTTGGGGGAGGTGGCTTTTTTTTCCTTTTTAAATTAAAAGCTAATTCCATGCATTGAATGATGCCCCAGAGGACAGACTCTGCTGTTACTTGATGGGGCTGACAGCACGAGCAGAAGCAGCCAAAGCTTCCCAGGACTACCAAATCCCTACGGCTCAGTGGAGCTGAGCAGGGAACAGGTAAAAATGAATAAACAGGCGCATCAGCCTGATGGACCTGGAGCAGATTTAGTACTGACTGATGACACCACTGGGCTTCTCACTGCTGTTCCTTGTGTTCCAAACTGTCTGAGCCTGAAAACCATCAGCCAGCAACACCTTTCGGTCACTCATCACTGCCCCAGGCTGCACTTGGACTGTTGAACCAGAAGAGAGTGTCAGGGGCAAACCCCACTTTGTGCTGACATCAGACTTTCCACTCAGTGCCTGAGACAGCCCAGCCAGGGAACAGACCTACATTCCAGCTGATAACCAACCCACTCCAGCCTCTGCTGGGCTTTCCTGGAGGGCTGGCACAACAGTGGGGTGGGGGCAGTTTGGGGAGTCATTTTTCTATCTCTTCAGGCTGCATTTTCAGCCTAAAACACCAGCTGGAATTGGAAAATCCCCAGAGAGGCAACAAACACGACCTGGTGTATTGATCTGCCCCGTGGAAAGGGACGTGTGTGTCTGTGATGCCTGACCCACCTGGTCATCCATGGTGTTCACCCCCTCAGGCCCCAGGGCATCGATGGCCTGGCTGATGAGGTCTGTCCTCCCACAGTTGAGCATGCGGAACCCCAGGTCCTGCTGGAACTTCTCCGTGGCAGCCTTAGCATCCAGCCTGCGGAAGGAACTGAAGCAGCACTCGGGTCTGGGGAAGACAGAAACCAGGCCTGGATGCTGCCCATGCCATGGCAGGCACTGAGCAAACAGGGCTACTCAGTTCTGCTTCTCACAAACCCCCCCACCACATCCCCCTTGTTTTAAATAACTATCTCTCTGTATAATTTAGGGATCATATCTGTATTTTCACGTTATAGGATAGCCCATCAAACAAGGGAGCAACCAGGGAGGTTACTGTGCTGTGCAAACCTGCAGTGACCAGGTCTCCTTAGTTCTGCTTCTCACAAAAACCCCCACCAAACCCCCATTGTTTTAAATGATTGCCTCTATACATTTCAGATATCATATTTGTATTTTCCTGTTATGGCATGGTCCATCAAACATACATAAAACATCTTGCAAGGAGGAGAAAGAGGTGGAGAGAAAGTGCGTCATTCTCGGGTGAAACGATTCTGCTGCCTGCTTACCAGCCTAGCTCTTATTTTGAAATAAAAGACATTTCTGAAGGAAAATAGATATCCCTTAATCTTTTCTGGGGGGAAAAAAACAATCAAAATTTTAAAAAGTGAAATAAAAATGAAATTTAGACAGTGGAACGCTCAGCTCTTTTCCAACAACTCAACAGAAGGAAGTGTGTTAACATTCCTATGAAGCTCTAACAAATCCCTATCCTTGAGATGGGTATCAAATGACCTTTATCTCCTCTGGAAGTGACCCAGGGACTCCTGTAAATCCTCTGGCTGTCTGCTCAGAGAGTGCTGAATTGCAGCCCTGGCAGTGCACCTCCTTCACCGAGGCAGCACTTCCAGACCGAGGGTTTCCTATCTCAGCTGGGCACTGATATGGCCAGTCTTTGATGTTATTTTGGGGGATGCCTTCTCCACCACCCGCCTGCTTTCCAGCACAGCCTCTTGTGCAAGCCCTCAGGGAGTGAGATACCACCCTGCCAAGTTCCTCTGATAAATGAGATGCTTCCAACCTCTTCTGGGAACTCTGCGTGGCCTTTGCCAGAGAAGCAAAACACTCAGCACTTCACGCAGAAGATTCAAGACGAATCTTATTCCCGTTTTAAGTCAGCTGGTCATTTTTTCCTTCTGAGCTTGCATGGCTGGTGGGTGACAAAAGGTGAGCAGATGCTGTGAGCAAAAGATGTCCTCCCAGCCTGGGGACTGTCACACTGTGTCACAGGAACCAGCATCTCCCCACGGCTGCTCTGGGGAAGGAACTGCAGCAGGGCACAGGCTGGGGCAGGCTCAGCAGGGAAGCAAAGGGACAGTGTGGGAGCTGGGAGCCAAATGTGGCCCTGAGGCAGCTGAGTGCTTGGAGGCAAGGCCACTGACACACTCAGACACTGGAGGAGGACACAGCACGGAGCAGGGGAGGGCAGTGGGGTAAAAGGCTTAATGCTGGCCCTACAGAAATCCTACAGCTGGCCTTTGATAACCTTGCTCTACTAAGGTTCATGATGCTACAACATGATGACTTTGTGTTGTGGAGGACTGAGGCAGAGAATAGGTATTAGAGGTCTGAATTTTAGTTTATACTCATTATACTTTGTTCTTCTGCACACCTTCTCTTTCAGGGATGTCAACATACCCTACCTGGTGCATCACAGGGTGGTCACAAGGAACCACCATCATTATTATTATTATTAGTAGTAGTATTAGTATTATTAACTGACTTTTAGCCTGTGCATCATGAGGAAAAGGGGGTTGCAATTTGCCTACAGTTACACAGCAAGCCAGGGATAAAAAAATAAATCAATCTGTTCCCAGATCTTCTCTTCCCCTAAGCATGCTGTAATGGCTGGATACAAAAAACTGCTTTAAAGGATCATATAAAAGGAGCTGGGAATGAGGCACTGCTCTCTTTTTGTTACTTTAAATCTTTCATTCCAGGTATCTTAAAAAGCAGAGAATAATCTTGTAATTAAGGCATAAAAAATCCCCCCAAATACTTGTATGTCAATGGTTCTCTGTCTCATCCTCACTATGGAACTTTTGGAAAGGGGAAAAATCTCTGCAGTGTTTGCCCAAAGCTTCTTGACCCCCTGGAGTAGCGCAAGGTGAAATGTGGCTCTTGCAGAGAGAGACCATTGTGAAACACAGTAAGAGGAGTGTTGCAAGGCTGGCACTCCTGGGGCAGGTGCCCCGGTGCCTGGAGCACGTACTTGAGCTGCCTGGGCTCGCAGTCGAGGCCGGGCAGGAGCAGGCGGGCCGTCTGCCGGACGTCGTCGCTGTCCACGGCGAGGCTGCGCCGGTGCTCCGCGAACGTGATGGCCACGCGCATCCACTCCATCAGCGGGGGCAGCAGCAGGAACGGGCTGCGGAGACACCAGAGCCCGCATCAGCTCCCTCCTGGGCCTGCAGCTGCGGCCTGCCTCGGGCAGAACCCACCTGTGCAGGCACGCTGCGCTCGGGCAGCAGGGCGAAGGAGGGCGAAGTGCCCAGCCCCGGCCACCTCAGCAGCTTCTTGCCCCAAATAGGGCCATGCTGGTCTCATTTCGCACTGGGACTGAGCACAAGGGACCTCCTTCTGCTCTTCTTAGCTTCTACAGGTCATGCAGCTGCAGTGGCTTGCTGGGGTTGCAGCTTCTCACCACACCTTACCTGCTAATTCTGTCTGTTCTAGACAAGCCACATGGCCAGGCTGCTCTAAACTGTGCCTGTTCTAGACAAGCCACATGGCCAGGCTGCTCTAAACTGTGCCTGTTCTAGACAAGCCACATGCCCAGGCTGCTCCACCATCAGGAACACGGAAAACACCCTGGGATTGTTTGAAACCTCAGTCAAACCAGGCTAATTCAGTCCCACCCCCTTTAATCTTTACATTGTCACTGTCTGATGGTTTTTCACGTCCTGTATTTGTCCTGCAGAGCTCAGCCCTCCATTTCTGCCCACCCGACCCTCCAGACCATGGCAAAAGCAGTGGGTTTCACTCCATTGCAAGGGTTTCCAAGGAATAAAGGGATATAAAAAAGGTACTAACAACAGCACTGCCCCTCCCTGCTGCTGCTAGAAAAATGAACACAATGCAGAGCCCACACATTAATACAGAGGTACCACAATACTCTCAGACACAACTCATCCCAACAAACTGCCAGACTGATCCATTATTTGCTGGATTTCCCCCCAGGGATATCCGCTTGGAAGTGCCAGCTCTCCCACTGCCAGTAATGACCTTTATTAACACTCCAGAAACAAAAAAGCCTTTTCCATTTAAGCCTTCGAGGGGAGAAAGCACCGACTCCTTTACAAAGTTCAGAGAGAAGAGCTAAAGATGAGGAAATGAGGAGTGATTTGGGCATCAGTGAAAGGAGCTGAAGCCAGGAGAGGCATTTTCCAAGCTGTGTGTGTGTGTGTGTGTACTCCCATGTGAGCACAGGGGGAGGGAGCAGCACCAATCTCCGCAGAGAGCGCTGATCCGTGGTGGGATTTGCGAGCAGAACTCCCTCTGCCAGGACTGAACACCCCGAAGGGTGGAATAACTCCACTCTGGGAATGTGTTTCCGTTTTACCATTGCGAGGGGCACCCTAAAACGCCACCATTGTCACTTTACAAACACATCCAACTGGTTTGCCCTCCTCTCCTTAGTGGAGGAGCAGCATCCTCACAAGCAGAGGTGCTCTAAGCTCCTGATCCACCCTGGATTGCCAGGACAGAGGGGTGTTTAGCACGACTGCTGTTACCAGTTTATCTGATGTCAAAGAGGAGAGTATCAGGGTTGCTGATTGACTTCCCCAAGGGAAGAGCAGCAATTGTGAACTGGGCTGCAAAGGAGGCACTGACACTTTCGAAATTCAGGTACTTTAGGGAGGAGCAAAAATTCATCATTTGTCCCTTCACTGCACTCTGAGAGCCCCCAGCATGGAACTCAAACCTCTGCAGAGGTGGTGAGGACAGAGAGGAAGGCAGGGAAGGCTAAAAGCCTCGGAATTAGATGGGGTGAACAGCTCAGGAGACTGGAAAAGCTCATCTCCCAAGCAACTCTATCTGCCACTTCTGGGAGATAAAGATTTTGGCCCCATCCCAGCTGGCCTGACAGTGCCATGGTGAGAACACTGCAGGACAGAGAGCCGCGTGGCTGAGCCCTGATCAGACCCTGGGAATTGTTACTCATGGCCCTGCTCAGCCAGCAGCAAATACCACGGAGTCTGCACCAGAAATAACACCTACGTTTCCATTCTCTAAAAAGCCCCTTGTGCCAGCGTTAGAAACGGCTCCCACACGAGCCCCTGGAATGTGGAAAACCTGCTTGGGGAGGGCCGGGAAAGAGAAAGGAGGGGTGTTTCCTTTTTTTAAAATCTGAACAGATTTTTCCAAAAGCAGAGTCAGGAAGGATGTTCTCCTCATTCTGCTCTCCTGATTTTCCAAACCCCACCACTGGCATTGCTGTGCAAGTTGGAGAAAGTATTCCTTATGATCCCTGATTCTACCAAGGTGACAATAATGACTTCAATTGCTATTTTGCTGTAAAAATTTTACTTCTCTCCCAAACTTCAAGCTTGAGGATGGGCTTTCTATTCTTTCTATTCCTTTTATGCAGCTATTTCCTTTCTCCATACCACGAGAGCAGCTTTATCTTTGCTCACTGACACTCCACACATAAGGGGCATTATCACAGAATCAGAAGGGAGAGAGGCTGGATAAAAACACCAACACGAGGTCACATTGCACTGAGCAAATAAATGCAGTTATTCATTTTCTGGAAAATAAACCACAATTCTCATCCCCGTGGCCCTTAACCTGGGCATCCATGTGCCTCCAGGGAATCACTGATCATTTCACAGGCTGCAAAACCCTGCAGGAGGGGAAGGGGAGAAACCTTCATGGAAAATTAACTGGGAGACGCTGGGAGCTAAAGAATTCATTTCTGCCTTCCTGTCTGTGCCATAATCTGCACAGGGCCATTTTCCTCCGGTCTTTCTGACATTTAGAAGCATTTGGCAGCTCATTAAATTCTGCACGTGAAGTGATCCCAGCCTTGGGAAGCTGTCACATTCCAGCAGCAGCTCCCTGGGGACACACACTGATCCCGCCACGTGCTGTCAGTATCCCACCCCGGGGTTCTTTGGAATCCTCTCCATCTGGAGCTGCACAGCCACTGCAGTCCCAGGGGGATCAGGCTGGAGCTGGGTGAGATGTGCTCTGAGAGAGACTGCACTTCACTGTGGCCTTTGCCCTCTCTTTCCTACCGAACCATATTGTTTAACTTAGGCATACCCAAGGATGCCAAGCAGGACTTGGCAGAGAATTTCTATGGATTTTACAGGAGCTTTTTCCTGGCAAAGGTACTGGCACGTGAGGCTCACGTGCAGCATCCTGGAGGAGAAGCTGTGGGCTCACAGCCTTGCAGTGGGAACTCCTGGGGACCAGATCCTCCTGGGGAGATTCTGACTGAACACGGGAGGAAAACCTTCACAGGGGGAACCATCAGCCACTGCAACAACTTCCCAAGGGAAGAGGTGGCTTCCCCAATACTGGACCCCTCTGGATGTGTCTGGACAGGATGCTGGGCCGCCTTGCTATTGCCATGAAGGCGATCCTTGAGATCCCTCCCTGCCTGCTGTTCTGTGACCCATGACTGCTGCCCCACAAAGAAACCAGTCCCCAAAGTGAGCCCTTCTGAGGATTTACAGAGTGCTGGGCCCCAGGTGTTCCTCAGCACAAAGGGAAGAGCTGCAGAGGAGTTAGAAAATGATGCCGTCCCTCCTCTGCACTGAAGGCAGGGAAAAGCCTTGGAGTTTGGAACACCTCCTACCTCACATGAAAACTGGGGTTTCCCCAAAACCCACCATTTTGTCCCATTCCTTCCTCCTGCCTGGGTCCCCAGGAGTGTCCTGGGACACGACTGCTGCAGAATCACAGAATGGTTTGGGCTGGAAGGGACCCTAAAGATCATGTCCTCCCAAAGCCCAGGAACACCTTCCACCAGACCAGGTGGCTCCAAGCCCCATCCAGCCTGAAGGAAAACAGGAGCAAGGAGGAGACCTTTTCCCTGCAGCCACACCTTTTTTTTTGCTATTTTTCATTGCCTCCTGTTTTGCTCCAGCAAAACAAAGCAGGAGCCAACAGTGACAGCAACAGCAAGAAAGAAAAACCTTGTTCTCCTAAACAAGACTCTCCTTCTTCTAAAGGAGGCAATAAATTACTGTCCCACTGGAAGCAGGTGAGAATGGCAAAGTTCACCCCCTCCTGGCAGCCTGAGCTGCCCCTGAGTCACACATGCACCCATCCTGCTGCCCAGGGCCTTCTGAATTGTCCCCTTCATCTGTACCAACTGCTCTCTAAGTCCCTGCTAACGCTTTAAACACACACAGATAATTTTAATGCTGGCAAACACATGGAAACATCAGAACACGGATGGTCACAGTGCAGGAGGATGGGAAGTCCCCATCCTGAATTTAGTGGAACTATTCAGAGGCTCCTGCAGAGGAGAATCCCAAATCTTTAAGGATCACAGGGTGGGTTTTTGCAAGGGACTGGGGAAAAAATGAAAAGAAAGGTTCTCAGTGCACTCATGTTTGAGTTTAATGTTGGAACCAAACTCCTTGGCTCAGTCCCACGCTGCCCTAAAATGAGAGCTCAAAGTCACCATGACTTTGCACCAAGGTGGAAAAATCCCAAGGATGGCAAGAGAGACAAAAAGAAATCAGAGTGAAGTCCCATTAACTGGAGAAGGGAAGGGACTCTGAGGCAAGACAGAGTATCCAAAACTCACAATGGCACATTTACAGTTTGGATTCTCAGTCACTTCAAGCAGCAGGAAAAAACCAAACCATCTCAGAGTGTGCAATTATATGTGAATAAAACAACAGAAATGTTCCTTTAGAAGAAACACAAAATTTTTGCTCCAAAATACACAGCTTCAGTCGGGAGCCATTGCTCACAAATGTAAAAATACTCCACAGAATTTTCAAACTTCCCACATTTACAGAGAAAAGACAGGAATGACCATGCTGGGTGCTGTTCAAGGATCACCTCAACACACACCAGTCCAGATCTTCACAGGAAGGAGGACGAAAGTCAATCCCAGACAACTGACCCAGAAAGTTCCTCCTGAATCCCCCTGTAACAATTCCTGGCTCACATCTCCAAAGATAAGAGCCTTCAGATTTCAGTGGATCAGGATCAGGTTACCGAGGTTTTGGCTTGGATATGCCATGAGTGTGGTGAGTCATCCCTCAGTCAGACACTGCTGGAATGAAAACCATCTGGATAATATTAGAATGATTGGGATCCTTTCTCCACTGGATCTGCCTTCACAGCTTAGAGAATAGAAAATAGTACAAGAATAGTTTAAATCTAAACCTGGCAGCTCTGATCTCTCCTACTGCTCCCAGTAACCACAGACAGAAATAACACCTCTTCCATCCTCTGGAAACTACACTTGGAAACAAGGAGGTGCAGCATCACACAGCTTTTACTTCATGCAAAACAAAACTACATTGGAGCTCACTTAAAAATCAATGAAGTAATCCCTGGGAACTCAGTGTGAATCTTAAAGAAGACCCTCAAGTCCGTGGTTTGCTTCTTATAATCACATTTTACAAACTTTACTTTAGCAACAGGCTGAAAACAGGCCCTGGTGCTGCTCTGGAATGTGCCATGTGCCTCCTTAGGAAAACATGCCTGGAACATCTGCGTGCTGTGGCAGCAGGAAGGTTTGTGGAGAGACACCAAGCGATTAAACCCAACTTCAGTGGTATAAACCTGATGAGAGGAGGCAGAGGGATCCACAGGCTGGTTTGACTACAGCAGTGTGGGGGTGGTGATGTGCTCAAGGAGGGGACTGACTCCCATGTGCCCCCCCAGCCCTCGACAGAGGGGACACCGAGGGAGGGAGGGAGACCACTGCTCCTGCTCCTCTCAACTGCTCCGTGTCTGAAACTCTCCTGAAGGTGGGAACTACTGCAAACAGTGTGGGACATGGGCAGTTCTGAGCCTGGACCTCACTGCAGTCCTGACCTCAGTTAACATGGAGCGAGTCCAGAGGAGACCACAGAGATGCTCCAGGGCTGGAGCCCCACTGCCCTGGGACAGGCTGGGAGAGCTGGGGGGTTCACCTGGAGAGGAGAGGGATCCCAAGAGAAGTGAGAGCCCCTTCCAGTGCCTAAAGGGGCTCCTGGAGAGGGACTTGGGACAAGGCATGGGGGGACAGGACACAGGGAATGGCTTCCCACTGCCAGAGGGCAGGAATGGATGGGATATTGGGAAGGAATTCCTCCCTGGGAGGGTGGGCAGGCCCTGGCACAGGTTGGGCAGAGAAGCTGTGGCTGCCCCTGGATCCCTGGGAGTGTCCAAGGCTGGATGAAGTTTGAGGCAACCTTGCTGTGGAAGGTGTCCCTGCCCATGGCAGGGGGTGGAAAGAGATGACCTTTAAGGTCCTTTCCAACCCAAACCATTCCAGGACAATTCCATGATGCTGACAGTGGCTCTGGCCAGGTCAGGTGCAGGAGACCTGCTAAGCCTTTCCCAGCTCTACAAAAAGCTGCCCACAAAGCACTTCCCAGACAAGATCCAACCAGTGCAACATGTGGAGTCCTGGCAGCCAGGACCCACCCCGAAGAGGTGACCAAGGAAGCCTCGCCATGCACACCATTCCTGCAGCAAAGGAACACACTGGCACAGTCTGGAGCAGGACATGAACACAAAGGAGATGCCTGGAAGGAATGACCTGTGGGAGCAGTAGGTGACAGCCAGAGATGAAGAGGGCACGGAGCCAGAGCAGGGTGTCTGCTATCCTTGGATGAGGCAGGAGGGGCCTCCTGCAGTGCATTGCAGCAGGAACACTGGCACACTCCAACAATCCCCCCCCCCTGCTCTGTGCCAGCAGAGTGCTCAGGGGGCAGTGTGGTCCTTCAGCACCCCCTTTGCCATCTGGGTTCATTCCCAAGAGCACCAGGAGGATGCAGAGAACAGGCCTTCACTCTCCTTTGCAGTGTGCACGTGTTAAACCCATCTGCTGGCTCCCCAGCCAGAGCCACCGTGCCAGACTCAACCCCTGCCCAGCAGTGACATCCTGCCACGCTCAGGGAAACTCCTGGCTTGCCACTGGTGCACAAGGAGCCAGGAAGATTTCTGAGCAGCTCTGCCATACTGAAAGCTGCTTCATTAGTTGTAACTGCAGAAGTTTGCTCAGTCAAACAACAGGTTCTCACAGTAAGTGGGGAAACGCTTCCTATTCCCCTCCCAGCACAAGCCAAAACCTAATTAGTGTTTCAGGAGAGGAATTTTACAATACAGAATACTGGTGTCTAAAGGCAAAATGTTCCAAGGTTAAAGAGATAATTCTTTCCTTCTCAGGACTGAGGAATAGTTGATTAAACTCTGGTTTTTTTAATGGCTTGGCTGATGTCACCCTTGTCCCGTGAGCACGGACTTTGTGTGGTGTCTGTCACCCCTTCCCTGATGCCACTGCTTCCTTAATTAAACTCGGAGGAATCTTTTGGCTTCCTGCACTCCTGAAATGTGAGATGTTCCAGAAACTCCCCGAGCACGGAGGGGTGTGCTCCAGAACCAGGCCCCCCTCCAGCCCACGGTGGCATCACAGACTGGGGCTCTGGCTGCTCTCCTGCAGTCCCAGAAGGTCTCTCAGCATTTCAGAGCCCCCTGCCTGGAGTCCACACCCCCAGGGTGCAGCCTGTGTGCACGAATAAGCAGCACTCCCCTCCAGCCACTGCCAGGCCAGGTACATCAGAGCTGTCCGTATGAAAGTTCAGAGGGAGCAGGAACATCACTGCTGCATCAAACACCTGCCAGGGGGGCACCCTTCAATTGTTATTTTGCAGGACAAGGTCACTCTGTCCAAATGACATATTTCACCTCCATGTGCAAGGAGCTTCTGTGCCTTAGTTATTGCCTGAAAATGCTGAAGAGTTGCTGTGCAGAATGAAGAAAGGGTTCTATTTGCTGCCAGTGGTGAATGGATTTGTTTCTGTTTCTCACTGGAGAGCACAATGAGTGCCACGTTTGTGTTTTGCCCTAGATAAATAAATAAATAGTGTCATGTAAGGCACTATGAGAATGAAAGCAACAGAAGTGCCCCGAATTTAAAGAAAACACCCGTTGCAATGAAGTCCTTTCATGTCAGACCAGAAGTCATCTCCTTTTCCCTTTTGTGTTTAATACTGTGAAATCTCCCAATTTCAAACTCTTTTTCTACTTCCATGCCTGTGATTTTTATGGTCCTCTCAGTGGGTCCCACTGAACCCGAAGAGCAGTGGCAATGGCAGACACAGCAGCTCAGCTCTGGGATTCTGAGAGGTGGATTCAACTGGCCCAGCTCCAATTCCTTCCCTTTCCAAATATCCTAAATTTAGAGGATGACTGAATTGCATTTCAGCATTTGGAGCTGTGCTGCTTCTCATTCTTCACATGAATTCCAGCTCCCACTCGCAGCACTGCTGCTGACTGAGCACCGTCTTGCTTTGCCTGCCTGGGAACCTTCCCTGAGCTTCAAAGAAGAGTAATTCAAACACTAAAAATACCTCGATATTCAGATCTTTCAGCTGATAAGTTGGGTCTAACCAAGAGCAATGCTGACAGGACACATTAAAGTAGAGTCAAGAAGGTCTTTCCACCTTGGGTGAAGCAGCTTATCACAGTCCCCAATTGTTCTATCTACACCTCCAGTGCTCCAGGAGGAGCTGGGCTGGCAGATTGGATGCCAAGATGGCAGAGGAGTGAGCAGGACACCAGCAGTGCCTGTTTGCACCCAGGACACCTGCAGACCAGGGAGATGGAAAACCCAGCTGTGCCACGAGTCTGCACAGCAAGGTTGTCTCTTACCCCATCTCCCTCCCTCAAAAGCCACCCTTAAACAGCCCTCTATTAAGAGATTAGATAAATATTCGAATGGGGGTAAGAGGACTGAAGTGTTCTTACCCACAGCCCAAACCTGTTCTTGCAACAGGCCCAGCCTGGTTCGTGGTAGCCACTGCAGAGGTGCTGATCCAGGAGCACAGAGGAGCTGCAAGCTCCAGCTGCCTACTCAGCTAATGAGCAGCTTCACAAAATAATCATTTCTGTTTCTAATACCCAATTACAAGGGTGGTTTGTTTGGGTTTTTTTTTTTCAGTGCCATTAGAATTCTGCTGCCAGAAAGCAGATCTAAAAACCACAGAAGCATCAGCGACTGAGATGATAAAAATGACAAAGCTAAAGCTGCATCGATTCCAATGCCAAGTGCAACGTGCAGGTATTCTCTTTCAGCTTTTTGAGAAAATTTTTATCACTCCAAATCTACATCTGTTTGCCAGTACCTGTTCCTTGAATAAACCTTTCTATCAGCATCCAGTGCTCTGCATTCCAAACACAAAACAAGAGAGATAAGACATGGGAAACATCTTTTTTCCCAGATTTTTTACCTCAAAACCCCTGAAGAAACAGAATTATTTGAGAAATAAACCAGTTTTCATTTGCCTTCCCTTGACAGGAGGTACCTCTGAGCCCTGCCTGTGTGAATAAAGCTGTGAGTAGTCAAGACTGTGCCCCAAATGCCCTTTTGCTCTCACATGAAGCCAGTTTGGCCACTTCTCCTTACACACCTGAAGTGTCTCAACACAGACAGTTTAGCAGACTAGAAAGGGAGTTAATTAAACTATTGTGCCTTCTCCTACAGGGGAGAACGGGATGCCCAGATGGAAAGTCATTTAAAGGCACATATGTTTCTGTGATGTTCCAATGCACCGACTCTGCAGAGAAGAATTTGGCAGCCCCAGCAGGGAACTGAGCTCTGAGTACCTGGAGGGAGGGAGGGAAGGAGCTCCCAGTCCCACAGTGTGCCTGGGGCAGCAACATCATTACAGTGACACACAGGTTATGTTTGTCCTGTTATCAGGCCATGCTCTGTGCCCATATTCCTCCATAATTAACCACCCTCGAATCCTGCATCGTGGACAACTCCTCCCTCCCTGCTGGGAAGGTCTCCAGTTCTGCAGCACCTGCCTCACAAGAGCCCCGTGCTTCTCTGGAAGGATCTTGGCCATTTCTCAAGGAAGCCAAAGGGCTGAGGGATCAGTAACTGAATTCCTTACAGTAGCACAGAGTTTTCCAGCAAAGCCTAGGAATAAAACCTTCCAGCTTGTCTCCCCCTTCTATTCTCTAGCCATTATGATACACTTTCCTAACCCGTGGAAGAAAGACCTGCAGATAAAAACTCCTCAGTGGAACTCGAGCTGCCAGTGGTTTGGCTGCAGACTGAAAGTGCCCCTTCCAGCAGTATCAGCCCAGATAATCCACAGCAAAGCCCAGCTCAGCCCCTCCTGTCCCAGCAAACACACCAGACCAGCTCCCGTGGTACCAGCAGCAGGTGGTTTAGCCCCAGAAGAACCCAAGGAGCAGGGCTGGCTCAGCTCAGACATGTAACTCATTTGAATGGCTTTGTCTTGCAGAGCAGCAGAGCTTTCCACAGCAGCCCGTTCAGCAGTTAGTGCCAACCCCGTGCCCAGAGCAGTGCCCTGAGCCCCACAGGTGACCCTGAGGCCAGGGCAGCACAGACAGGCACTGCTGGGTGGGGCACAGGGACCTGCCAAGTGCCAGGGCCCCCTTTGGACAGGAAACCAAGAGAGCCACACCAGTCTGGGATTACCCCAGGGCCAGCTGAGCTCTGAGCTGCCCGAGGGCAAAGAGGAGGAGTGACTGCTGCTATTACCATAAATTACCCCCCAAATGCTGCCCCTTCCGAGGGGCTCTGTGTTAGAGGGATGTCAGGAGCAATAACAGCAGAGCCCAGGAGCCTGCCAGCCCTGGCTGCTGCACAGCAAAGGCTCACAGAGCTATTTATTTAGTGTGGCTGCTGTCAAAGCCCCAGCTAAACTCCTTCCTCAGGAAACAGGCAAGTTCTGCAAGGGAAGGGCTGTAATTTAGGCCAATAGGAAGCAATATTAACTCCAATTGGAAGCAGCAATTACTGAAAAAGGAGAAACTTGCTGGCTTGTTCCCATCGTTGTTCTCTGCAACGTGCTCAGAACTTTTCACCCCCAGAGCTGCTGCTTTTCAGGTATGTTAGTTAGAAGAGCACTGTGTTGGGATCACAATACTGTCTTTAAGGATGTATTTCTAGGAAAGATAGAGACAGGCTGACAGGGAAGGGCAGCAAACCTGCAAGGATCAAGCAGAGAAATGCACACTCTCTCAGTCCTCTGCTGCATCAATAGGCAGTCACTGTCCAAAGGTGGGAAAAGCAGCCAGAGGACCTTGTCTTACTCAGTTCTGTGTTTCTGTAACACTCAAACAGTTTTGGTTTGGGTTCCCCCACGTTGTTTTTAACATTCTCCCCACGGTGGACAGCACAGAGTGCAGAGCCCAGGGTGCCTCAGGCACTGAGGATTCCTGTGGGTGCCACCCTGGAGACTCCAGGCAGCTGAGCTGCCAGGCTCTCACGTTCTTACACCTCCTTTTTCATCGGGGCAAACAGAGGGAAACTCAAGAGCAGAAGCCAAGAGCTCGAGATGGGCATCTCTGCAGGGTGGGAGCACACACACACACACACACACACACACACACAGGGGCTGTCACCTCTCCCCTGCCCAACATCATCCCTCCCCTTCTCAAACGTCTTTACCAACAGGGGCTTCAGCAGCAATGGCTCAGGGCTGTGCCAGTCTGGCTGGGCATTTCCACCCAGGCTGTGAAGGCAGAAAAGAAGTGTTTTTCTCAAACAAATACTTTGCAAGTGAGAGGACAAAGGCTGTCAGTGCCTCACACTCCTCTAGGTAGGAGGTGAGGACCAACCCTGCGCTGCCAGCCTGCAGAACCAGCTTTAGGATGACACCTATTGATGGGTGGGAGGTACCAAGAGAACAGATACAACAGGACTTTAAGGACAACTCTTGTGATGAGAACCACAGAAGATGAGGTGGAAAAGCACTTCTGGAGATCACCCAGTCCCAACCCCTTGCTCAAAAGCAGGGCCAGCTACAGCAGGTTGCCCAGGACCACATGAAATGGGTGACCTTTCGGGTAACCTGTCCCACCTGAGAGTGCCCAGCCCATGCAAACCAGGGAATGGGCAGCAGCAAAGCCTCAGGACAGCCCATCTGGGGCACGTGGCTTCACACACAGCCACGAGAATCACAGTTTTGTTGCCCTGGCTATGCTCTTTGCCACCTGGAATGCTTCCCCACGTGCCAGGGCTGGCAGTGTCTTCACTGCTCTGCTCTGTGCTGCTCCAGGTGACACAGTGAGATTCCTCTCCTCCAAGGTGTTAAATAAGTTTAAACAAATCTGTGTTTGTTCCCCTCTCCTGCCCCAAAACAGCGAGATCACAAGGTAGGGGCACTACTTTGGAAACACTCCAATAACACTACAAATTGCTTACAGCCAGTAACGTGGGAGAAAGGCTGGGCTGTCCCGGGTGGGAGATGTGCAGTTTAAAGAAACCAAACAAAAGTAAAACTCAGCAGTGTTTGTTTATACACACAACATAAAAGAGAGGGGAAAGCATCTCCCTCCGAGCAGACTGCATTGCCAGCTCCAGCAGTTGCACTGGGATGAATCTGATCCTCAGGGGTTGCAATTAACTCCCTGCACTCCTGCCAAGGTCACCTCTCCCACTGCAACTCTGCAATCTTTGGACTGTAGAGAAATGAACAATTAAAGAAATTAGGAGACGTACAAATCCCGCAGTAGGTGATGCGAGGCAAAGGCAGGGACATTGCAGGAACACAAGCACAACTAGTGTCTGTCACCTGCTGACCCCAGCCTGCCTTGGTTTCATTCTCTTCCCCTTCATGTTCCACAAACACTTCAAGCTGGATCTCTCTCAGTGTTCCCGCTGGAACACCAGGAGCACACACAGGAGGAGTGTCCCTTCACGGGCTCTGGCTCTCAGAAAGCCCTTGTTTCCTCCCAACATGTTCCTGTCCCATGGACAGCAGAAGGGGGAAACTGCTCATCAGGAACGTGCTAAAGCTACTGACTCCTCTTTGAAAATATGCCCAATATTTTCCAATATTCTCTATCTTGCACCTATTTAGTCCAGGCTCAACAAAGAGGTAAAGCAGCCTAAGGTCGGGAGCAGCAGTGCCAGTGAACAGTTCATTTTGGTCAATAGATCCATGCTGATTGCAGCTTCTTGGCCTCTGAAATAGCCCCATTCACTCCATCCTCCTTGTGAATGGGCATCTCAAAGCCACAATTAAGCCTGACAGTAACTGGCGAAAGTCTGAAAAATACATGGTAACAGCTTGGTGGAGAAAGTTGATCTTATCTATAACCTTCTTATTCTTATAAATCTACCAAATTAAGCTTTCATTGATAGCAAATAGCTGCTTTTTTTTCCCTTTAAGAAGGGGGGACACTTGCACAAGCAATGCCCTTCAGCATAAGGCTTCCTTCTATTTCCAAAATAGCTTTGAGGGGAAAAAAAAATAAAATCGATGTACTATTGCACGGGGATGTGACTGGGATATGCCCACCCTTCTGTAACCACCCTGCTGACTTCAGGGATGTTCTGAGTGGATTGAAGCCCTGTTAAATACGACTGGATGATTGTGCTCTCTCAAGGCAAGGGACTGGATCAGGCTTTGCTTTTATCCTTCCTATGCACCTATTTTTGTCTGGTGAGGCAGCTGCAGACAGAATGGAAAGATACTCAGACCACTCAGACAAGCGACCCCAGAACCTGTTTTATTGCAGACTTCTTCAAAGGCACAGCTCCCTGAAGTAAGTGTATCAAATTCTGTCCCTGATACTGCATGGAAACAATAGGATATGGCTGTAAAACACAAGAACTCAGACATAAATACATTAAATCTGAATTAGGAAAGGCTAGGCCCACAGATAAATCTAAAAGACAGACAATGCTGTAGCTATTACACTTCATAAAATTCCATAAAGCTGCAGTTAAAAAGAGGAGAGGGAGGGGAAAAAAGCCTCGTGACAGAGCAGTGAGAGTCTGGAAACACCCAGCTGGGGAAGAGATTTGCCCTGGAAAGGCTGGCCCGGCTGGGAAAGCAGGGATGGCTCTGGGGGAGGTTGGGATGCAGCTCAAACCAAGCGAGGATCAGCAGCAGGCTCTGCAGGTTATTCCTGCTTCTCCTTCCTCTGCTGCCAGCTGGATGTCCCTGCAGCACAGAGCAAGGCCTTCTGGAGGCAGTGCTAAACAACTGGGGCACCCATACTGCCTCCAGTAGGAATTAATGCTGCTGCAGAAACCTGACCCGTGTAACCAGAGCCCTCCTGTCCCAACAACTCCAGAAGGAACACTGAGGGTTGGGAACGCTGGGGAGGAACGCAGCAAACTGGGGGGGAAGCAGCTGAAGGCTCTAGCTATTTCTAGAATAGAAATTGCCAAGTGAAAAAGGAACTAAGATGAAAGCAATGCTTTTCCAAAACGTCCCATTTAGGCAATGTGAGGAGGAGGATTAACCATGGCACAGGGGCTCTTTGTCAGCATCAACCACTGCAAATCAATCAGTCAATCAATCAATAGATCCTGCTCAGGCAGGATTTTGACACCGTGTCAGGAAGAATTAATTTAGGCTCAGCTCTGGTTTCTGTGCTCGCCAAAGCAGGTTTAGATTATACACAGACAAAAACTACCCAGTGTTCCAGCCAGTGATGGTTTAAATCAATAGCTCAAATATTGGAAGAATAGAGTTTTTCGAAAAATACCACTCAAAAACAGCAGGAAAGGGCTACAGTCTTTTCTTCTTCCTTCAGAATCAGACGTAGTTTTCACCCTTACCCAACAAATTGTGTCTCAGAGCTGGCATTGCTGGGAATAATCCACAAAGGAAAAAGCCAAGAGGATGGCTCAGCTCCTTCCTCCTCCTGCCCAGCCAACGTGGCACAGAGGAGGAGGCACAAGCCCGTTTTTCCTGCTTGGCCCTCCTGAAAAATCAGGTTTGCATGGTTATCCAACAGCCCTGGTGGCATGCAATGGGAAGGCTCCTCCTTTTGGAAGTAGAAACAATTCCAGGTCATTGCTCAAGCTGTAGATAGAGCAGGCACTGGGCTGGGGGCAGCAGGAGCAGCAGCCTCCCTGGAGGCATTTCTGTGACAAGGAGGATGCTGAGTGAGCCCAGGTTTGTTTGCAGTCACATCACAGCAGAGACTTCCCAAAAAACCCCAGCCAATGTGCAGCCTGCACGGCTCGACCAGCACGAGGTGGCCCCTGTGTGACTGGAGCTGCCTTCCTGCAGTGTCCACAGCTTTTCCAGCTGAAGAGCTGTGAATTCCCATCAAACTGGCAAGCCCCACATTTTCCTGCTGTTGGCAGCTGCCAAACCCTCCATCAGCCCTGGAATTTCCCTAGTGTTTGACTGGATTTGCACTGACACAGTCAGCTGGGGACGGTCTGAGTGCTTCTGCTGATGCAAACTGTTTTGCACTCGCTGGTGTTTGCAATCAAATAATGCCCATTAAAATAAAAGAATGCCCCAGCCAACTCAGACAACATGGAAAACTTGGCACGGCTGCCACACGGAGAGCCTGGAAAAGCCTGACAAGGCTGGATCCATGAGCACTGATGGACAAGCCTGGAATTATTTAGAATGTTCCCCAGGCCAACAACAGAAAACCACAATTCAGAGTGTTTTAAAAGGGTAGCTGGAAGGGGAGGAAGCTCAGCCTACCAAACCATAGGCAGTCAGAGACACCAGGGAGCAGCATCCAGCTTTTCTGCCCGCTCTTGGGTATCAGATCAGGCTGACTGTCCTCACTCAATGCTGTAGGCACACGATGACCAAACAGAGACAGGATGAGGACACTCAGGGGTGTCTATTCCCAGCTTGAAGGCTGCACCACTATCCTGGCCAAGTCCATTAACCCAGGGCAGCCGAGTCCACCCAGCTGTAAAATGAAGCTACAATAGTGACCTCAAGTTGGGCTCTGGGGGAGCAGAGAAATACTCCCCAAGATAAGCAGCACTGCAAGAGCATTCTTGCCTTGACACACCATTACAAATAAAACAAAAGCTTTATGTCCCACTTGGGAAAATGGGGGGAAAGGAGAGAGAAACCTGGTTTCCCTTTGGATGGCTCAGGTCACAGTATCCCAAACAATCCCAGCAAACACGGTCTCAGGCTGTGGAGTGCTCCCAAGCTCAGCCAGCCTGACATAAGCCAGGGGACCCATCCCAGAGCAGGGACAGAGCAGAGAGAGCAGCACTGCCACGTGCCTGCTTGCACCTTGTGGCCCCAGAACACATTGTTTGACCCCTGACACCACACAGGCTGAGATCTCGGCCAAAATAAGAACCTGATTGCCCAGCAGAGCCGTGTCTTTGCAGCAGCACAGGCAGATGTGCTCTGATGACC
This sequence comes from Dendrocincla tyrannina, assembly GCA_035047865.1. NCBI lineage: Eukaryota > Metazoa > Chordata > Aves > Passeriformes > Dendrocolaptidae > Dendrocincla > Dendrocincla tyrannina. The sequence goes on from JAWWMP010000165.1 coordinate 7,955,916, forward strand.
CCAAAAAGCTCCGAGCCTTCAGGCACCCAGGTGCATCCTTACCGAGCAAAGCAGCTCGGGCTCACCTCAGGGTCTCATTCCTTTGCCAAAATACTGCACCAGTGGCACTCTGTGTTTGCAAAACGCTTCCTCAGGTGGCCCCTTTGACACCAAGGAGCAGATGGTTTGCTGTCCCTGCAGGGAGAAAGGTCATTCTGGGGTTCTAAGTGGGCCACGGCTCGGTGGTGCAGCTGCAGTCACTCTGAGATGTGGAATGCTTTGATAAAGACACCTGAGTGCTTTCTCTCTCTCTAATTGTGCCTCCTCTCCTCCTTCTCCTGCTGCTGCAACACCTTCACCCGGAGGTACCAGGACCAAACACCACCAACCCACAAACTCCCCAGAGTTTCGCTCTGTTGGGATCCCAAAGACTCACGCCCAGAGAGCTCCTCTCTCTGCCAAGCCAGACACGACTCCATCCACGCCAGTGCTGCAGATCTCCAGCTTTCCCACCTCAGCTCTTTGGCCAAGGTGTTTAGCAGGGATAAAACTGGCTCTCTGTCACTGGGGTGCCTCACCCACCCTTCTGTAAGTGTTTGGCACATTATGCACTTTGTGTCTGGCTACGTTTAGAAGCTCTACAAGGTTTTTTTAAAGAGCTTTATGGCAGGTGACAGCCCCGTTAGGCATGAATTCAGGACTGAATTCTGTGCTTGCCTTCATGTTGAAGACCTTACAGAGCCTTCAGTGTCAGGATTTTCACAGCACTTTGCACCACAGTGACACACAGAAAGCTCACAGACAGCAGAAAGCCAAAACAAGAGCAGACTGTCAGGTCTCTGCATGAACAACTGCAGTTCCTCCCACTGAATCCATGTGGCTCCTGGATCTGCCCCAAAACCAGGTTTCCCCCAGGCTGCAGCTCTAAGAGTCATCCCTCTCTCCACTGAGTTTCAGAGCAGTGCCCAACAGGTCTCTCAGTTTACAGAGCAAAGCAAAGCACGAGCAAACCCAGAGCAGCTCAGTATTCCTGCCCCTGTGTGGGGCCGAGACCTTCCCAGCAGGAGCCAAACTGGGATGGCAGTGCAGGGCCCAGGGGTGCTCCAGAGAGCCAGCACAGGCACCAACAGAGCCATGCTGGGCTTGCAGCTCCTTTAGCTCAGCTCAGGAGGGGATAGAAGGCCTGGGCTGCCCAGCCCTGCCAAGTCACAGGAGGTGGAGCAGAGCCCTCGTGCCCCCGTGCCACAGGGCCAGCACCTGGCACAGCCTCCTGTGCCTGCTCTGGGCCAGCAAGAGCAAAGCAGCTCCTCTGCAGAGCAATGTTTATATAATACCAGTTCCATATTTGTATAGACAGCATGCCCAGTGAGACACAGACAAACACACCTTGGAGCCAATGAAACCCAGGGCTAGATGTGCAGTCCTGGGGTACCAGGCAGTATTCATTTCATTTCCAGCTCTCATAAACGTTCCAAAGCTGGTCCTTTAACCTGATAGTGCACAGCTTCTGCTTATTTTTTCCCCCCCAATGTCATTTTTTTTGCTCCATTTTAATATATCCTCTTTAATTTCCTTTGCAGCTAAGCACTGGTCAGAAAAACATGGCAGAAATTTCCCTTACACCAGCTGTCACAGGATCCAGTGTGGATTTCAGCACAGAATAGAGCTTGCAGCCCACATTCCAGAAAAACTCCGGCAGCCCATGGGAAGGGCATTGTTTGGGAGCAATTGCAGAGATAACTGCACTCCTGATTTAACTCAGTTATTATCCTCACTGTACAAAACAAGGGGCTGCAGTAGCATCACCACACCGAGGGTGCTGGGAGGAACACAGAACAGAAAGCCTCATCTACATTTCTGGTACAAACTGCTCAGCAGCCTCGGCTGCACAACTGTGGGAACAGTGGTACCACTGCAGACAACCTGCCCCCAAAAACCTCCTATGTTTGCACAGTGGGAAACAAAGCAACACAGAATAGGTGGGAGGAAGAAGAAACCCTGTTATTTCCAAAGCTGCTGAGATGCTCTCCTTTCCCTGCTCACCTGTCCAAGAAGCACCTTGCTTTTACTACTTTGTGAGTGTGGCTTCCCCTCTCGGTCTTCAGCACATCCACACACCTGTGAAAATTGCCCACCACTTTGTTCTTGGCAAGGGTGAGGATAGAGCCCCTCCCTCAGCCTGATGTCCAGCAGGCTAAAGGACATCCAAAGAGCAAGCTAGAGTAAATAATGGGAAATCAGGAGCCAGAATTTAAGACTTCTGCAACAAATACAAACTTGGACATGCCCTGAGAAACGGGGCACCAAGTCTGGAAGAGCCCTGCAGAGTGCAAGTGGGGAGCAGGAGCTGCCCGACCTGCCAAGGCACTCAGCCTGTGGCCAGGGCTGGGAGGGCTCCCCAGTCTCCTCTGCCCCAGCGTGCCAGGCAGACTGCCAGGGAGCTGGGCAGGAAGGAAACCAGAGAGCTTTCCAGCAGAAAAAACATCCCTCTGGAAAACTCCTGACCGCTCCAATAACAGGGCTGCTTTCAGAGTCAGCCGTGGGGCTGGCGGGAGGCAGAGGGACCCTCTGCAATCCCTGCTTAGCTGGGCCTTCCTAGGCAAGTGCCCTTCTGCACCAGAGCCACGGCACCGACTGAAGCAATCCTGGAGCAGGACGTCCACAAACCCCTCAGCTTCTCCCCACAACGATGACAGTTGTTAACTGGCGCCCTTCAGAAGGCAACATTTTCTTTGGGAAGGTCTCCACTGCTTCAGGCAACCACGTGGGCCTTTGGCAAGGTCTCCAGACGAGCCCCGTTGGCGGCGCTCGGAAAGACCGCGTGAAAAAAACCCAGCTCATTTTCCAGTCCCAATTCCAAGCCTTCCCAAACTTGGCAACACCACCTGGCCTGAGCACAGGAACAACTGAAGCCTGATGGGCAGCACATCCCACAAAGCTGCCCACGCCCTGCCAAGGGCACCCTTCTCTGCTGATCCAGGGAGGGTCCGGAGGGCTGTGGAAACTGAGACACCGCTGAAAGCTTAACCCAGACAGTAGTTTTATTACCGAAAGTGGCCAAGTAAACAGGAAAGAAACCCGAGAGAGAGAGAGAGAGAGAGAGAGAGAAGAAAGGAAAATAAGCCCCCAGGTGCAAACACCCAAACTGTCCAGGTGTTTCCCATGGAGGTGTCTTGCTGACCCTGGAATGGCCAAAGTTCCCAGGGCAGGGGCTGCATCCTCAAGGGTCAGCAGGCTCACAGACAAGTGTCCCCACCAAAAAGGCAACGTGGTCTTGTCACGTGAAGCGAGCGAGGCCCAAAACATAAGGAGCCACCTGCTCTTTTTCTAGGCTGCCCAAGTGGCATCTACCTGGGCAGGTGTGGCCAGGACTGCCCAGCCAGAGATACTCATCATCTCCCCCAGTTATGTAAGTGGGACCCTCTTGCTCATGTCTGGATTTCATTACACCTGCCTAGTGTAGTCTAGGGGGGGTCTTTATTATATGGGTCTGGGGGCTTGCTTCATCCTCCTCCTCCTCCTCTTTCTCCTTCAAGTGCCCTTGAAGGCCTATCAGCCATCAGCTTACACAAAAATGCCTCCTTCAAGGACCAGGCTTGCCTTGATTAGCCTCTTTTCCCACCCCTTGGCAGGGAAAGACACCCCTCCAAACCCCCCAGCAGGTCCCTGCGCCCGGGCTCGCTGCCCCCAGCCTGCCCACCTACCGCTCGTTGCTCAGCGCCATGCGCGGCGGGTCCAGGTTGGGGTTCTCCAGGGACTCCATCTGGGGGCAGCGCAGGAAGTAGTAGAGGGTGTGCAGGGCGTCGGGGGACCAGGAGATGGGCTGCTGCTGGCGGCCCTGCCGCGCGGGGCTGGCGCCGGGCCGCACGCTGCTCAGGCACTGCATGTGGTGCATCGCCCGCGACACCAGATCGCCTGCAGGAGACAGCCACAGTCAGCCCGCGGAGCCCAAACCCCCTCCCGGCCCTCTGCTCCCTGCCACAGAGGCACACACTGCACTCACCGCAGGGCACACCTAACTGGCTTTCAGAGAAAACATTCAGTCGAACTCCACTCAGCTTCACAGTGAGTTTGCTCCTCTTTCCACACACAAATACCAGTGTCTTGCCCGCCTACAACACCCACTGATATCTTTGTAAAACGCCCTCTGCCCGACCTGGGAGCAGCCACAGCTTCCACCAGGCACAGCCAGCAGCACCGACACAAACATTTCACTCTCCTTTTGGTTAGGAAGCTGCTCCCGTTTCGTTCAGCTGGGTCATGCTGTTCTACCCTGCTGCCCAGGAACTCAGACGGATCAGTGACATTGTGTTGAGCACAGAAACCCCTGCTCCAGGGATCTGCTGCTCTCCCCCTCCCCAGAGCTGCAGGTTTCTCCAGGCTAGCAAGACCTGACTCTCGCATCAAAGAGCCAATCTTTATCATGCTGGTTGTCACAAGCTGTGCCAGAAGTTTGCTCCTGAGCCTTGTGAGGAGCTCCATCCATGACATTTCTGGGCTTCTCAGTCCTCTTGGCCTCTGAACTCGAGCCAACCTGCCTCTGTGCTGGAGCACAGTGGACCTGAGGAGGCCTCAGAAAGGATTCTTAAACAGTTCACAGAGTAACGATCCCAAAGCTGGGCTTTGTGCAATAAGCTCACTTTATTCACACCCTGTTTGCTCCCGGTGTATTCTGGTGCCTTACAAACTGTAAAAACCTTTCAAAAGCCTCAGGCATTACATCTTTGAGCAGTGTGACTACAGTGAGCTGAATTCTTACTATGGATTACTATACTTAGCTAGAATCTATTTTTTTCCTTGGGAGAATCCTCTGTTGCTTTATGTTTTCCAGACCCCGAACACTCTCACAGGAAACATCCCTCTATTGTGTCCAAAAGTCACAATACTGGGAAAGGATGGAACTGAAATAGTCTCCCCATCACAAAGGTGGTTCCTGAGAAGGCGCCCTGAGTTTGCCTGTGCCAGGGCTGGATTAGTGACACCTCCCTCTGCAACCCTTAGGAAGCTGTGCTTTTGCTCATTAATATCTAAGAGCAATACACTGAATTTGCCAGCCAATCTCTGGCTGAACCCCCACAAAGCTCCTCTATGTCCAAACATGACATTATCGAGACTATTAAAAATCTCACTTTGCAATCTAAAGCTGGGCCTTTCTTACACAGAACATTCAGCTTAAGGACCCACTTCAGAATCACAAAAAAACCCTTCTAACAGCTCTGCTTTTCCACTCCAGTAGCTCCAGGACCCAAACATTTTATGAGGAGATCATGAATCCTGCAGCACTGGTGCTAACGCAGAAGTCTGTGCAGTTATAGCAGAAATGCATCTGGAATTCAAATTTTCAGCTCAGAAAAACGTTCCTCTTCTTTGCACATTCACTCTACTTTTCTGGCAGTGTGCAGCAACATTCAAAAGGAGGGGAAAAATGTAGGCAACTGCATCAGGAGATCTATTCAGTGGATGTACTGACCAAGTTGGCCCAGGCAGGCACGGGGGAAGAGGGAGAGAGAGGAAGCTGTATTCAATCTCAGGCCCTTGCTACAAACGTTCTCTTGTGTTCCAGCATAAATAGAGGTGTGTTAAAGGAATCCTAAAACCTCAAATTAAGGCAGGTTGCAAAATAAACGGTGAAACCCACAAACCCCTCGCTGGCCCTGACGTTCATTAGCATTCAGAAGGTGCAGCCCAGCAAAGTGATGCCAGCAGGGACACTGCAAGGGAAAAGCAGCACCAGGAAAACACAAATCATTGTTGTTTACTTTAGAGGGGCTTTGTGAGCACTCTAGGAACGGAACATTTCATTTGCTTCGCGTGGAAATAAAGAGAAGGGTTTGAACAAGTTTTTGTTACCCAAGTGCTCTCAGATTTCCCCCCTCCTGCACTTTTTGGTTTTTAAGTAACCCAAAAACTTTTCCTTGAACGTGTTGCACCCTTGACACATCCACTGTAGAAATAGTGATATCTGAGGGAGGTGCTCCACAAGCGTTCCAGAAATCCTCCAGAGGCACTTAGGCAAGAGCACCCACCTTTGGCTGGCACCAAGGGCTAGAAAAGCCACATCTTCTGCATCTCCAGGTGGGTGAAACACAAGGCCAGCCTAATGAAAGAAGCTGATTTCCACGAGCAGCAGCACCTCGAGACAATTAAACCTCGCCCAGCGCCAGCCGAACGCTGCTCGCACCGTCAACAATGGCAACGCTCCCACCCACCTCAGAGGAGCGATCAGAGCTCTCCTGCTCTGCTGAGACAGACCCGGGGCTGGTTCCAGCCAAGACTTACTCAGCTCAGAGATGCTTCCAACACACGTTGCCAGCAGGGACTGCTCCAGCGTGCGGAGTTCCAGCTGGGCGTACGCGTCGGCCCGTCCGTCGCTGCACACCGAGCCGTCGTGGTAGGGGCTGAAATAGGCAGGGAGGGACAGCACACCTGGGCCAAGAGAAGACAACAGAGCTGTCAGAAGGGGAGCTGCAGGTGGGGAGAGGCGAGTCCCTCCAGGGGAACTCGGCGCCCTTTCTGCCGAGGTCTTTCGGCAAGTTCAAAGCAACTCAGAGAGCGCCGTAAATAAACACCCCTGGAACGGCTGTCAGAGGGGAACGGGGCCCTGGGGACTCAGGCTGGGTGTTCCTGCAGCCTTTAAGAGCTCAGAACAAATTGCAGGCGAGATAAAACTACATGAAAAGCTCCAGTGAAGCCTCCGCTGTTGTTTACCCAACAGCTCGGCTGCGCACAGCTGGCCGGGGAACAGCTGCACGCAGATTGCTGGGCACGGGGCTTGGGGAGATGTGGGATTGCCCCGAGTCCACCCCAGGCAGCTGAACCCTCTGCAACTCTGCAACCCACCCCGTGGGCTGTGCCAGCCCTTTGAACCTGCCACGGCAGCTCCAAGTGCTCAGGCTGTGGTTTCTACGTATGCAAAGCTCTGTGTGAGCCAAGGGACACCCACGAGCTCTGAGGTTACACCTTCGTCTCTATAAATGACCCCTGGTGAGAGGCAGAGAGACGAGAAAGAGGATTACACTGCACACACACACGCACACACACACACACACACACACACACTCCTCCCACTCCTCTTGCACACCCTAGTGTGCAGGAACCGATGGGTTTGCAGCCAGTTTTGTTGGTTGTTCTTGGGACTCCATCCTCCTCTGTGCTTATTCCTACAACTCCTTGGCATTATTGACAAATTCGAGCCCTTTGGGGCGCACTGGCTGCAATGGCAGCAAAGGGGATGCCAGAAGGAGCTCACTCATGAATGCAGGCAGTGTCTAACAGGGGCCCTCGCTCACCTTCCCCAAGTCGCCTTCCTCACCCATCACCTCTGGCTGACCACAGCAGATCTGCAGCCACAAGGCAGTGCAATGCAAAGATTAAAAGCAAAAAACCCCCCCACCTCCCCTGCTTTCCTCCCAGGAATCCACTAATTGGACAGTTTCTTCCTTTGGTGCCCTTTGGCCACTACGACAAGGAAGAAGGGGCACTGTGACCTCTGGGGCTGGGAATGTGGTGGAGCCTGGGGTGGAGCTGATGAACGCCAGCGTGATGCTGCACCCACGGGGCAGGTGGACCCCAAAACACTGCCTGCAGTCACTGAGCCAGTGTTCTGTGTCCCTGGTGCTGTGTTTTTAATCACAGCTCCATCCCACAGCTCCAGCAGTGCCCCCAGCCCCACTCTCCCACGCTTCCAGCCTCCAGCCACGCCTGCCCCTGCTCTCGCCCTGCTGCATCCTGTATTTCTGCCGTCTGACTTTTATCCAGGCCTGGCCACACCGATCCATTTCAGCCTGGATCCCCGTTTCCTTCCCCCCTTCACCTCCCGCCCCAGCCCGGGCTCCGATGTTGGAGACACTCTGCTCCTGTGGCAGTGACCTCCTGTCTCGCTGGGGCTGTTTCTTGTCCAACAAAACCCTGCCAGAGGAACGGCGGCGCATTGTGCAAGGCCTTTTGTCGCTTTGTCTTGATGTTTTCTTTGGAGATTTTATGCCGGATTGATCTCTCCTACCCTTTTCACATCCTCTTTGCATCCTGCTTGGTGGTAAAGCCAAGGGCTGCATCAAAAACTTCCTGGACATGATGAGAATAAGGGAATGATTTATCCTGTTGTGCTTCTTCACTGTACATCACTGTTAGTTAATGGAGAACACTCTGCCAATGCCCTCTTAACCTGAATAATTAGGAAGCTGAGGCTTTAAGAGCTACCAGAAGCGATGCATGCAAACGAGAAGAGCTTGCTTTAAACACACCATACAGACCCTGAGCCACTTCCTTTTCCATGCCAAAGCTATGAAAGGATGTTTGAAAGACATATGGATTGAATTTATGGCAGAGGGAGAATGAAAATAGACTGATTTGTCAAAACTTTCAAATAGAGGCATATAATTCTACGGAGGCGAAAACAGAAACTGGCAGTTCCATTACTGGGGGAAAAAAAACCCAGGGCACGTTTTCCCTGCCAGCCGGTTTCAGTGGGTTCTGTTTTCTAACAAGGAATTAAAAATAAAGATTTGTGGAAGGATTTAAGCTGGCTCACAGACACAACAAGGTTTTCTTGGTGTTTCACTTCACACTTTGCCAGGCGGCGTGAGGAAACGGGGAGGATTTATTTACCTTTGGAAAACTGACTCGTAGGTGGATGAGATGTGTGTTGTCATCCGCCTTGGGACAGCTGAGGAGCACCCTCTGTGGACCAGAGACACAGGAGGAACTTGCCAAGCCCTGGGCCAGATGCCAAAGCCCGACGGTGTCACTTGGGATTTTCCATGGGGTGGGAGAGGGGTGTGACTCAGGCCCTCAGGACAGAAGGGTTCAAAGGCTCCCCAAGTCTGGTGGGTCTCAGCAGGAATGAGGACACACCTCCCAACACTGGGCTGGAGACAGCAAATACAAACACCCCACAACTCAGACCCTGCAGCCCCCTCATCAGGATTTCCCCTGAGACGCCTCCAGTGGAGCTGAAAAAGCATCATCTTTGCTCTTCGGATCAGAAATTCAGGCACAAAGACATTTGCACTCAAGCTTTGCTCAATGGTATTATAATTAGAAACAGGACTTAGTCTTTAATGTCTAATAAAAATAGCTGTTTGATAACAGACAACTGGCCTTGTGCTGACTATTTGCACCCCAAACAGTGGTTGCTGCTCTCCTGGCTCCCAGATCAGGGGGTTTGCAGCCAAAAGGTGCTGTGATGGTATAAACCATGGGGGCACTTTGTGTCTGACAGTCACGTTCCTGCATTTCTGCACTTGTGGCAACGCTGCTTTGAATCTCCAGGGCTAAATAAGCAAAACTAATGGAAAGAAATCAACCCACCTCCAAACACTCTGTGTGAAATCACCTTCAAACTGCCCCTTGTTTCCTGACTTCCCAACCTGTGATTTCCCCATGAAAGGACAGTGTAGGACAGCACATAATCAGCAGGCAGGAAGGAACCACCAGGGTACCACTGCTCTGCCAGGATTTACTCTGGGCTGTCTTTCCTACACACGCCTGGCTGTATCCTGGCATTCTGGTCACTTCATTTTCTGTCATTAACTAAGATTTTAAGTACAGGATCCAAGCCCAGGTGAAGTGAGGGAGTTGGTTATCTACTGATCTGAGCGTGGCTCAGCTCAAATCTCCGTAGGAGCTAAGAATTCCCCTCTCCAGAACGGTGTGATTCGAAAGTAACAATTTGTTTCTGATATTTCCACATCTGGAAATAAAGGCATATTTATTCCACCCCAGTTAAACATGAAACCTGTTCACGAGCACTTGCTGCCAGCCATCTTAAAAGGCAGTCACGACTGGGTGATATTCCAGTTAATCAGTTCCTTAAATTCAAATTATTCTGCTTGCCTAAAGAGTTTGAAATTGTTGTCTGTAACTTGATGTTTTCTTAATAGCAACTGAAAATGTCTCCAATCTGAGCGAGATCCAGGGAAAAGTCTGGTCACCCTCCTGGCCATCTTTCTGCTTCAAGGGATGCAGCAGTTTTAGCTGGAACGTGATGACTCCCACAAGCAGGGCTGGGCAAAATGCTTGGGTGGCTTCCAGCATGTGCTGGAGCCAGACTGGGAGAGCTGGGGGTGGTCACCTGGAGAAGAGAAGGCTCCAGGGACACCTGAGAGCCCCTCCCAGTGCCTAAAGGGGCTCCAGGAGAGCTGGGG
>JAWWMP010000165.1:7966139-7991266 GCA_035047865.1 Dendrocincla tyrannina
CCCTCCCAGTGCCTAAAGGGGCTCCAGGAGAGCTGGGGAGGGACTGGGGACAAGGCCTGGAGGGACAGGACACAGGGCATGGCCTGAAGCTGAAGATGGGCAGGTTTAGATTGAATATTAGGAAGAAATTCTTTATTATAAGGGTGGTGAGGCCCTGGCACAGGCTGTGGATTCCCAGCCCCTGGAAGTGTCCAAGGCCAGGCTGGATGGGGCTCTGAGTAACCTGGTCTGGTGGAAGGTGTCCCTGCCCATGGCAGGGGGTTGGAAGGAGATGATGGCTAAATTCCCTTACAAGCCAATTCCAGGATTCTGTGACAGCCCAGGCTGGGCAATCACTCCAGTTCCTCAAGCAGGGCACCTTCTGGAAGGACCTCTGAGTCCCCCTCCAAATGGCCCCGTGATTCAGAGGTTGGCACCAAGTGCTGCTCTTTTGGTATCAAGACCCAAAAAAAGCACACTTCTACCTGAATTTTATTATAAGATGGGAATGTTTAAAAACGTTATTTCAAGTAACTTTCCAACTCCCCATTGTATCCTCACATTTCACGCTGTTTGCATGTTGAATTCATGGGAAAAGCATTCCCCATCGTTCTTACCTTGCTGGAAGGATTTTCCTTGGCCCTTCTCTAATCTGGATGCTTGATGTTGGCAGAGGCCCCCCCAGCGATTAACTCCTCAGCCTTTTGATGGCTTTCAAACACTTCTGTGATGTCTGGAGGTTAACAGGGGGCCACTCACACGTGGCAAAGGGCCAAGGAGACTTGGCTGGGAAGCACTTGAATTTCTGCTGTCTGGGATTCCTCGTGGAAATTGCCCAGGGTACTAATTCCCTTATTTCAGAAATGCACTGGCTGTATTCATGAGAGATTAGGCAAAGGATCAGGAATACAATTAGGACAGGGGTACAAACCATAAATTACTGACACAACCCCCCTATTTTTTATGTATTTTTTTAAATATCCCAAGTCAGGTCTGTGAGACAACACAATGTATACTGATTTCTCCGTTTGGCCAGAAAAACCCCAGGTTCTCTGGGCAAGGATTCTCTGTGTGTTGCGTTTCCCTTGCACCTAAATCAGCCGTGATTGTTACTGAATGCTTCCATAACACAAATGACAACAGCAGGAACAAAAGCACCTCTTTGGCAAAACCAACTCGAAAGCCCTTGGAACGTTCAGCATCACCTTCATACATTATAAATTGCTTCTAAAAGCCCCATATGTGAAATGAGAACTGCTGTGAATATGCCTGAAAAATGTAGTGGGGAACTGAGCAAGAAAAATTGGTCTTGGCCTCCAGCATTGGTGTGTTTTTGCAATGCTTGGCTTGTGATAAACTCCACCAGGACCGTTCCGTGGGGCGGGAGCGACAGCTGGGCTGGGCTGGGACTTGGCATGCCAACGTTTTGAGGGTGGATGGTGATGACCTGACTAGGCTGAGGTGAGCAGCCAAACCCACTGCTCCCAGTGGATCCCCTCATCCCGGGGTGGCTGTCACCTGGCACAGAGTCCTGCAGCTCTTCATGGCAAGGGCACTCAAGGCTCTCCTTGTTCTCTGGCCCCCATTCTGCCACACAGCACAATGCCCTGCAGTTCCCTCTTGCCAAGCAGTTCCAAGCAGAGAGCACCACCAGCAATTAATGCCAATTCCTGGAGCTCTCTTTTCTTCTTGCTGCCCTACTGCTGCTAGGAAAGCTCAGCCCTCCTTCATTTATGAAATGAGACTGGACTGTTTTGACAGAATATAAACAAATGCTCCCCACCTCTCCACAAAACAGCAACCAAAGTGTCCCTGATGGAAACCCCTCAAATCTAAACACATCAGGCTCTATAACCAACTCCAGCCATGCTACAGATTGTGAGAAAGGCCTGGGATCAGCAAACAATGCAAGTAATTGCTAACATACAGCAAAATAACGTGGCTTCTGCTGAAGGGCAGGCAGGCATCTCCCTCAGTTTGTCAGCAGCGAGAGCAATCAAACACAGTTGCTTGTATCTGAACCCACATGAAACAGCAATGGTGTAATTGAAAGCAGGACCAAAAGCAGGGGAGGGAGGAGCTCCAAGCAGCAGAGGAGGTCTTTAAATCTTCTGCAAGTGCCCAGCTGGGTCTCTCCATGGAAGAGCTGATGTCCTAAAGGGACATTTGTGGGCTATTCAGTCTCGGTCTAGCTGCTCAGAGAGACAATGTCCTCTTCCAGCTAACCAAGCGCCCTTTGCCTAGACTTTAGGAAGGTCATTAGGAAGGTCATTAGGGTGTGTTAATGCACCCAGCCTGGTCCTTCTGCAGCTCGGTGTCAACAGGCACTGCCAGACTGAAGTACCAGAACACGCCAGAACAGGGTTGTAAAGCCCTGTCCAAGTCCCTTCCCCCTTTTTCCAGGGATGCAGCACCTCAAGGTCCAACAGCAGGCAAACAGTGGAGTTCCCAGCTCCTCCCAGGGAAGGGCAGGAGGCCACGGACAGTCACTGCAAATGCTCACTCCTCACTCACAGGCCACTCACTGTGTCCTGTCCTCAGCCCACACGTGGAAATGTTCAACATTTTCCCTCCTTTTGCTATGGAAACAGTGGAATGGGGCTGGAAGCTGGAGGGGGCAAAGGTAGGAAGTATCTGTCTTCTATTTGACTCCAGCTGTGATATAGGGGATTGCAAATGACTGTAAATGTAGGAGAAAGGCCCTGGTTTAGTACAGAATCGGTGTTTCCTGAGTCATTAATCCCACTTCCATATCCCTGTGGTCTTCTGGACAACCACTAAGCTGGCTTGGCCCCAAGCACTTAATTGAACATAAGCACAAGGGAACAAATCCTGGGCTTACATTGTAGTGACTGCCAAAAAACACAGCACGGGGACTGTCCTCATTCCCAGTTCCTAGATGGAGAAACACACGAAAGGAGGGGAAGCAACTCCAACATTTGTGCATCAGAACCAGCATCCTGCAAAGCCCAAATCCCCCTGTTCAGAATCCCTGTGCCATCAGAACTTGCCCGCATGAAAGTGGCCAGCCCTGCTCCCACAGCCTGGATCCAGGGATTTGAAATAAATGGAATAATTACGAGGACTTAGTGCAGTTTTGTAGAACTGGGCTTCCTATTTTATATGCCATAATAAAAGACCTTTGAGATATACTCTGTGAATATAACCTGTAAATGCTTCCTGGTTATTATGTCCACAGGTACTTTTGAAAGGAGAGCACGTCCCCAAAATTGGGCTGATCCATCAGGATTTGGCACATCTGGTTTTCCAGGCACAGGGTACAAGGACAGCACTGTAATAGCACCTATCAGTAAATCCTCCAATTATCAACAAACCCATGTTTTTAGGACTCTTGTTCTCAGGATCCAGTAACTAAAGAGAAAACCCCATACTGGGCTATAAATATCAGAGAAAAAACCCGAGAAAGTTTTATGAGGCGTGGTATAAATAGATCCTGAACACTATGGAAGAAACACAAACCCAGAATCCTGTGCCAAGGAATGACTGTGGCCCAACAGGAGGAAGACTTAGAATTAACTAGCTGTGTAAACCCCAACCAGTTTATTTAATCTCTGCATCCCAGTTCATCTGAAAACCAGGGACATTGCTCCATTCCTGCTCAGGGTGGTGACACAGGGGCAGCGTCCTTGCTTCACTTCCCATCCTCATCTCGTGCTGCTCAACAACCCATTTCCCAGGTGTGGCAATAGTACCTTTTTCTGTCCCTTAGCAACAGCCCATCTTTCATTTACAAAGCCCTTTTCACCTCCAACAATCCCAAAGCTCTCCCAGGCACAGCCACTCCTGAGAAGAAAGGACACGCTGCTGTGCCAGTGTGGAACTGCACCTCAGTGCAGCTGATGAAACCAGAGCAGCAGCTTTACCCAGCTCACAGGGGTGGGAATGGCAAAATTAGCTGAGCCCAGGGGAGATTCGGGTGTGGATGCAGTATTGGGACAGTTATCCTGAAAAACACATGAAACATTCCAGCAGAAATGATAAAGAAGAATCAACAGATATAAAAGAAAGCTAACCAGTAAACCTCATTTATCAGAGGTACTTGACAGGTAAGCAATGGCAGTTCCAAGAGTCCCTTAGTGGCACTGCTGTGGGAATGAAAAATCTTTGGGAGAAGGTGTTTACACCACTGTCTCCATTCCCTCGGAATTCTTTGGATGTCTCCAATTCTTTGGATGTCTCCAGTGTAGGTGCTTACACAGTAAAATCAGCTTCAACTGGTGCAGCCAGTGGGACCGAGGCGACTGCAGGCACCAGCCAGAGCCTCCACACTCCCCTCCCCTAAGGCAGCCCTTCTTGTTCACTGTCCTTGCTGGAAGATGGCCTTTGAATCGTGCCCAGTGCCCCAGATGTGCTCTGAGTGAGCTCTTTGTACGTGCCATAATGACCTCCCTCTCCTCGCCCTCAATTCTTCCATTCAGACAGCCCAGGACTGTGTGCTTGCCAAACAAAGAGCAGAGTAAACTTACATCCTCTGTCACTCCCAGTTCCTTTTCGTGGGGATGGAGAATGTGAACACTCCAGAAGAGTCCCATGCAATTCCTTCTCAGCTGTTCCGGAGGAATCTTTTGGAAGTGCAAGCTCCCCCTACATGACCCCCTGCCCAGCAGCTTCTTGATACAGGTGATAACATCTACCCTCTTGAGCATCTCCTGGCTGCTGTAAACATGCCATTAAAGCAGGATTTTACAAGCTGTGGTCATTTAATAACAAACGGCAAGACTGCAGTGACCTCAGTTAATGACTGAAAATATCAGAGTGCCATAAATGCTGCTTATTCTCTGCTCAGGGGAAATGGGAACTCAGCAGTACCCAACCTACTAATCCCAAAGGGCTGCGGGTTTTTAGGACTGTGTCCCTGAGCTGCCAGCTGGGATTCCGGCAGGGTGACACACTCCTCTGTCACTCCACATAAAGCTGGAATTTTATCTCAGTGAAACCCGGGGCAGCCGAGAGCAGCAAGTGTGAGCTCAGGAGGCTCGGCAGGGTGAGCACATGCCGTGTCCCCTCCATCCCCTCCCTGCCTGCAGACACGAGTGACTCAGGGTTGAGTCACTGGCCACACACACAGAATTTGGGGTGGGAGCTCACCGGGACACGGCAGCACACTGTACCTGTGACACCCGGGCCTCAATCTCCCACTGCAGGGCAGTGACTCGCTCCCACCAGGCTTTCCGTGCAGGAGGGAGTCATCAACAGCAAGTGGTGTCATTTTTCTCCCAAACCCGCCCGGTGCCCACTTTTGGGACAGACACCCACGAAGCTCCACCACGCAGAGGACAAGGTGTTTGCCAAGCTCCATCCGGATGAGCACTTTGGGAGCACCACGGACCAGCTGCAGTTCTACTGATACCTTATGTCCCTACCTCAGGACACAAGCTACTCCCCTTTTAAGTGTCATTTGCTCCAACAAACCCTTGGAAGCATTTGGCAGCTCTTCCTCCCCCAGAACACGGCAAGTCAGGCTCTTACTGATGACAGCGTTTCACAACTTGCTGCTTCCTCACATCAAAGCGTCCTGGACCTCTCGTCAACAATGACCAATTGTTTAGAGCCCAGAAGTGGAGGGCAGGAGTCCCGCTCAGTCCACCGCCTGCTCAGCTTTGCCCTCTACCTCTGCGACCCTTCAGCCCATTTCTCACATTGCCTGTGGCACTAAAGGACCATCTCCAACCATCTCCTTTCACGCTTCTTGGCTCCCAACACCTATTTTACTCCCTGCCTCTGCATCTCAGTTCATCTTTCTTACCCCCATCACCTATTCATTGCACTCGGCATTCAGCCCTTCAGGGCTCAACCCCAGCTCCAAAAAGATCTATTTCTGACTGTCCCCTTCAGGGGCAGCAGCACTGCAAGAATCTGGCAATATTTGTAGTGCTGGAGGGGTTTTTTTCCTGCCAGCAACTGCAGTACAAGGCTCTGGCCTGTGCCCCTCACTGCAGAAGTGCCAAATGCACTTCAAAGCCTGAGCCTCTTGGTTGTGGCCATTTATAGTTTGTATAAAAAGCATAACTTGTACACTTCCCTCCAAGCCCTCAGTATAACTGCCCTGAGCGAGAGCTCCCTGCTCACACAGTCCCTCTTTGAGCTCTGTGTCCCAGAGAACGCTCTGGCCATGTTATTTATAGACATTTACATTACCAGCTGAATGCCTGCTGAGGAAACCGCCCGGATTAATGGACCCCAGCATTGTTTCATAACCCCGAAGAAAACCTGTTTGTCCCTATTTTTATTCTAGAACAGCAATTTTTGAATCTCTTTTTTACATCAGTACAAAAGCACCCATGTTCACAGTGCTCACACTGCATGGCCATGGTTCTCTGCAGAACACGGGAGCACTACCACAAGCTGCAGTTTTTAAACACAGCATCTATCTAGAGGATGAAAATGAGACTCTCAATCTTGCATTTTATTTTAAAAATGCCTTTTGATATCCTTATTACACATGCATGCACCAGAACCCTTTCACTGGCAAAAAAAAAAAATAAAGAAAAAAGGTTTTCCAGCTATGTTTTTTTTAATAAACTATCACAGTGTTACCTTTGGTTATAAAACTTCTGTAGCTATCACTGTATCCAAGTAATACTAATATCTTTGATTATTGCCAAGGAAAAAAGGCCTTCGAAGGCTTTTTAAACTTCTCATGGAACAAAACAAGAGCCAGAGCCATGGCAGGGGTGGATTTGGGGAGGCTCAGCTACCTAAGAAGGCTCCTCTGTGCCTTTCACCAAATTATTGAAGGGTTTGATTAAGAAGCTGTTCTGTTGAAGCAGCGCAGCTCAAACCAGACTGCCCTGCAGCTCCACTTTGGGAATCCCAAAACACAGACAAGATTGGAAGAGGAGATAGGGAACAGCACTTGGACCTGAAATCCAGGTGCTCCACAGTGGGGAGCTGTTTGGAATTCAAACTTTACTTTCGAAGTCCCTTTTCCCCCCAGAGAAATACACCAGTGACAGGGGAGGGAAGCGAGCACAAAGGGGAGGCTGGGAAGAAACACGTGGCAGGAGGAGGGTGGAAAAGGGACTGGGGAAAAACCCCAAACATTCCCTGATGAGGAAATCAGAGAAAGAATGGGAGAGCACTGGGAAAGAGGCTGATAAGTAAGAGCCAGTCCTGCACCCCCAGCTGGAAACAGGAAAAACACACTAAAACTTTTCAGTTTTATACCCTTTGTCATCTCCTTTTGCCCTCCCTGGGAAGTGGCAGGGATTGGGCAGAGCTGGATGTGCCCCCGTCTAACACGGGGGGGACTCGATGCCCACCGGGGCTGGCTGGGCAAAGTCACTCAGCTCCCAGCCCACCTTCATTTCACAAGCACCAGAAATAAGACACAAATATGAAAAAAACCAGTTTTTAATCCCATGCTTTGAAACCTGAAGTTACTTGGGCTTGTTTGATTTTTTTCTTTTTTGCTGGTTTGTGGCTCTTCAGGGCAGAATAATCAGACAAACAGGACAATGCTCCAGTCTCTTCACCACCTATTTTCAAGATGATCTTCACCTTCCTGCCCTGTTCTTCCTAATAAATCACTGATTTACTGTTAGGGCCCTGCAGGCCCCACCACTGCTGCTTCATCTCAGGGGGAGCCAAATGATGATTGAGGTGCCAATATATGAGGCTGGCCTGATTCAAAGCAGGACAAGGAACAAAGCATTTGTGCAGAGCCAAGCTAAATGAATATAAATCAAGTGCTGAGCCATTTCCTGTGATGGATTAGCACCTTCCTTTGACCTAATAATGCCGAGGGGTCTCCATGCTGACAGCAACTAATGTGGAAATCTCTGGGCTGTGATGCCATGAGGGATCCTGATCTGCAGCTGTATTTGTATTTTCTGGGTGCCTCTCTGAGGTGTGAGCAATCCACCTCCTCCATCTCACCTTACACACATCACTGCAGTGCCCACCAAGCTGGCTCTGGGGTAGAAAAGATTTCTTACACTCTCTCTTGGAGGTTCTCCCTGTAAAACCCATTTTTACCAGTAAAACAGCATAGATAGCACTGACCCAGGCAAGGACTGGGTGGAAGAGCTTTCTCAGCATCTCAGAGAACCAAAGAATGGCCTGGGTTGGAAGGGATCATCTCATCCCACCCCTGCCTTGGGCAGGGACATCCCCCACTATCCCAGGTGGCTCCAGCCTGGCCTTGGACACTCCCAGGGATCCGGGGGCAGCCACAGCTTCCCTGCCCAACCTGTGCCAGGGCCTGCCCACCCTCACAGGGGAGAATTCTTTCCCAATATCTAATCTAAACCTACTCTCCACCACTTGGAAGCCATTCCCACTTGTCCTGCCACTCCAGGCCCTTGTAAAAAGTCTCTCTCCATCCTCCTCGTAGCCTCCCTTCAGGTCCTGGAAGGCCACAATTAGGTCACCCCAAAGCCTTCTCTCTGGTGTCTGGTGATGTTGCCAATGTATAAAACTATCCAAAGCCAGCAGCGAAAAGCAGATGTTTGGATCAAACTTGGCAACAGCAGTTTTGCCAAACAACAGACAACAGCAAAAAAAAATAGTACACCCAGAGAAAGTTTTGGTGGGAGTGGAGGCCAAAGCTCCCAGTTGTGGCCACGTGCAGGAGCTGGAGCTGTATTACCTGCCGGTTCAAACCCCACTGCACCACTGCCTGGTGGCAGAAGCTGCAGGCTGAGAGAGCAGGAAATACAGCAAAGTCCCCTGGCATTTTCCACAAGTTGTCTGTTCCCCACCCCGAAAGAGAGTGATGTTCCGCCCGTGTTGGTGTTTGCGACACGAGCCTCTGTGTTGCTCCCAGATTGTGCCTCGCTCTGCACCTCGTGTCCCCAGCAGGACTGCAAGCTCCTCCCTCCACGGGCTCAGCTTGGGTGGCATCAACCCCTGCCACAGAAACGCGAGTGCAGGCACAAAGGGGACAGAGGGGACACGTTTGGGGGCAAAAGGGGATGGGTGAGACTGCAGCACCCCCAGCTAAGGCTCAGCCCAAGCTGCCACACAGTCACAGCCTGACAGTGCCACCTCGCCCTGCAGAAACTGCTAAAATACTGAACATCAGAAGCTAAGTAGGACCCCTTCCATTTAATGTCTTCTGCTCTCAGAGAGAAATAGTAAAAGGCTCACTTTTAGAAATTAGTAGAAAACTTAATCCGCAGCTTTGGCCTTCTGAAACCAAGTGAGTCTGCCAAGTGCAAGAAGTTGTTTATAAGAAAAGAAACAGAGAACTGGCAGAGGCTCCAGAAAATTTATTATGATCCACCTGCCTTAGCCAAGAATATTACATCAGCCCAGATAGCCTGAGAACTGGAGCAGTATTGCTCTCAAATTAGCAAGTTGCTTGGTACCACAGGCAGGGAGAAGTGGTTTTGCAGGAGGTCTGGGTTCTGTCCCCAGCCCTGTGAATCTGCTTTTCTGCCTCTAAACTTAATCCCTGCAACCAGAAACAAAAGCATTTTTTCCTCTTTACTCCTAAGGCTGGGGTTTGCTTGGTTGTTTTTGCTGGCGGTGGGGAAATGGTGTTTGTTTTTAAAAACTCATATGAAGATTCTTAGGGCAGGGAGCACCTTTCCCTAGCACTTCCAGAACTTCCTGCTCTCAGCCAAGAGCTTTCTTGGTTCATAGTCGAGAGGGATGACTATAAGGTAGCTCCAACCCCAAAGCCACGGGGCCACTGATGAGTCAGAGTTAAGTACAGTCCCAGCGTGCCAGGGAGTTGTGTGTGGTGCCATTGAAAAGGGAAAACAACCCATGCAGAGAGACCAGCTGAGCTTAAGCAATTCAGAGATCATCATTTCGAGAACACCTTTTCAGCACTTGGACGATTTCCTCCCAAATGAAACGCTGCACTGAGCAGATCACATAATGCCTTCCCCTTCCCCAGTGCAGCAGGGCTGCTCTCACTGAGCACCACTGAGAAATTCCCTGGTTTATGGCAGTCTGAGAAGCCAAGACTCATAAACCCTCTGATGGAGATGGCACAGCATCACTAATCCTGACGTGGTGCCTTTGCATTAACAGATTCTCAGAGGTGCAACTGGTCGAGCTCAGGTCACTTGTTTTCTGGAAGCTGAAAGTTTAATCAAACATCCTGATACAGCCTGTCACAAACAGTATATTTCTGGCTGCTTTACCTTATTTAACTCTGGGTAAACAGTGTGGAAGTACAAGCTTTACTGTTGCATTATAGCAAAAGGAAAAACCTTCTGAAATGAAGGAAGAGATGGCAGGAAATTCTCTGCTCTCTGTTTTACTTCAGGATTTCTTCCTGTCTGTCCATAAATTCTATTTGGTAGCATGTTGCCTCTTCATAAGGAGGATCTTCAGGCAAACATAAAAGGGATGTTTCTGGAAGGTTTTTTTCTCCTTTCTCCCTCTCTCCTCTCACATTCTTCCTTCCTTAAGGTCTGAAATGAGGTTCTTACAATGGTGACTCCTCTTAAACAGCTCCACTAATCTCCCATTAATCTGCCATCAAAGTCTGGGGCAAAAATACAATCATCTTTTAATCCCTTGGGGCTGGGGGAACTTCCAGGACACCACACTGAACCAAAAGCCTTTAGTGCCTGAGCTAAAGTTCCCAGTAAATCATCAAATACCTGCCCAGGCTGAAGAGGCTCCCTCCAAGTTCTCAGCACATCCCTACCCTGTGTTTTCAGGAATACCAAGGTTGACCACACCATCCATGAGGTCCCTGTTAGGTCTAATCATACCATAGGTCATATCTAATAGGTTTTTATCTGCCCAGTATATGAACCTCCTAAGCACATAGCTAATCAAAAGCAGAATGCAGGCAGTTTTGCAGGGCAAGCAGAGGCCATCTGTTTCAAAGGGGTTATGTTGGCATTTTTATTTCAGCTGCCAAATGCCTTCTCCACAAATAAAAGAGCATTTGTTGCATCAGGTTTCGTTCCCAATTTCATTTTTTGGCGTTTTATAACGAAAGGAACTGCACTTGAGACACATCAGCATTTCTCTCCTCCTCACCAAGCACTGAGGAGGGAAATGTTGGGCTTTCGGGGCTTTCTTGTTTGTTTGTGGTGTTTGTATTTGTTTTTTAACCTACGCCTGCCTGAAAATGAGGGCAGGATTTCAAACTCTTATTAAAAGCTGTGAAGGAGCCCGTGGGCCCACTCCTGTATTTGTCAAAATGTGGTTCCAACTTCAGCTTCACCAAGGAAATCACCATCACTCCTTTTCCAAATACAGTGGCTGAAGATTCCAGCTTTAACTGGAGCCTTTAGGAACCTCTCCCAAGCCTGCATTTCTTAGGTAGGAAGGAAAAGGTCTCTCTGAATCTCTTCTCATCCAATAGACTGAAAAAACAAGCTGAGAATTCCTCCTTTCCCCTGGGATGCAACAGATAGCCCCAAACCACTCTTTGCAGGAACCCTGATTTATGGATGGGAATGGACTTGGCCCTTCCTCCTTCCAAAGCAGTTTGGAGTTCCAAACAATACCTACAGAACCCCTTTTTTTTCAGCTACCCTGGTACAGAAAGCCCCCACCCGCATCACTGCCTTTGTTTTGCAGCAGCAGAAGAGAGGCCCGGGCACCAAAGCCTTGCCCAGCATCATTCCAGGACGGTGATGGAGCAGTCCTGGAAGGCAGACGTGCTCCAGGGAGGAGGGTGTGGGAGCACAAAGCGTTATTCAATAACCCTTTTCCTCCTTGCACATTTAGAGTGTCCGGCTCCACCAAGCAGATTTATGCAACATCCTACAGGGTACCTGCTTCAGGGCCTAAAAGCTCGAGGCATTCCCATATGGATATAGTTTATTCGGTGTCTTCAGCTGGGAAATATAACCAAAGAATAAATCATTTCAGCGCTGCAGTCTATTTCAGTGTCGGTTTGGTCACCCTCTGGCTTGTTGCCTTTCTGCTCCCTCTCTCCCAAGGGATAATGCCACCAGGACCAACAAAACAAGGAGAGAAGGCTCCAGAAGGAAGGGCCACGCTAATTCTGCCACTCTCATTTCCTGCCTTCACTGAACACCCAGCACCGTTTCCCCTCGCTCTTCTGTGCACCAGCCGCAGGGGCTGCCAAGGTTTTTCCACAACAATATCCAAGGCCCTGCTCCAGCCCCGGCGCTCTGGATGGGTTTTCCAGCGCACACATCATTCCCCCAGCTGACTTCTTTCATTTCCAAGTTATTGTACCATTAGAATGACAAGAGGAGATTTATGACACCGTGGACGTATCTTAAATAACCCAGAGAGGCGCTGACATTCCCAGCTCGGGATGGGGCTTGTGCAAAGCCCTCTCTCCTGCTGGAAGGACAAGCTGAGATCAGATTGATGTGGAGCTTTTCAGCAGAGACTGATTAAAAAGAATCAAAAAAAAATCCCACAACAGGGGGAGGGGAAGGTATTTTTGAAGAAAAACTTCTCTATTCTCAGAAGAAAAAGAAAACTACTTTGAGGCAGCTTTATAAAGCATAAGCTGTGCTGGAACACCAGGCAAAGCCTGAGGAGGCTGCAAAGGCAACAGCAGGTTCAGTGCCTCGCTCATGGAAGCCAGCAGCAGAAACAGGGAATTTACTGCAGCCTGCCACCAAATCCCATGACTGAGGCATTTCCCCATTCTCTCATCTGTGAAACAGTCAACAATCCTGCTTCCCACAGCTGATGCCTCGGAGATGCCTGGAAAACACTCTGGGATGCAGAGGGAGGAGGAAGCAGCACGGCACACAGAGCTCTCAGCCTTGCCAGGGCACAGACCTGGTCCTTGTGAGCACTAAACCCACGACCCACTGAGAGCAAGGGCTGCTCCTTTACAGAAAATACAGTGCTTGACATCAAACACATCCTGTGCCACAGCCTCACAGCAAGGCAACTTCAGAATCCTATTTTTTCCTCCAAAGAACTCTCAGGGGGAAGAAAAAAAAACCCAAAACCAAGAGTGAGACAACCCTGGGCAAACAGAGTCAGGGCAAAGTGAGCAGCTGCTTCAGGACAAGCATTAACCTGAAAAACAAGCACTTTCTTGTCTATGGCAAGGCAGGTGTTGCTGCTCTTACAGATTTGTGGTATTCCCAATTGAATTCCCAGGCTGTGCAGGGATGAGGCAGAGCCAGGAGCTCTGTCCAGATCCCCCACCAGAGCACAGGGGCTGAGCCTTTGGGGCACCATCCATGTCCTGATGGAAAGGCCAGCTTTTCATAGGGACAGAGAACAGCTCCAAAAGCAATCATGCAGCAAAGAAGCTGTTCTACAACAAATTATGAGATAAGGCCAAATCTATCCTGCTCTCCCCAGGCCTTTAAGAGCCTGAAGGGAGATAAAAGACAAGGCAGGGCATGTCAGTGGGAGCAGGCAAATGACTTCAGGATCACCAGTTACACACAGAAAATCCCTTGATTGCCAGCGTGTGACTACAGAGGGGGGGAATAGGAGTAATTAAAAAATAAATCAATCTGTTGTGGTCAGACTCTGAGACACCCAAGCTCCAGCTCACTGTGATGAGCTTCAGACAAAGCTTCACTTTGTTTGAAACCCGGAGCCTTGCAGCAAGAGATGTCACAAGGTAGGGCACAGAGGGGTGTTGTTGCACACACAGGGCACTGCACTCCTGGGATTGCACCCCAAGCCTCCTTTTCCAGGGCCATTTCTATTCAATATTCCCACTTCCAACAGGGCAGAGTCCATTCTTTCCGTGTGAGGCTCAGCTTCTCCCTGAGCCAAGCCTTTTCCTTTCCAGAGGAGCCAGGTGAGACAGGGCGAGGGCAGGGAGGGTGCTGGGAGGGAGGAGCAGGAGCTCCAGTGGCTGGCTGGGGCAGCACTGGGAGTGTGTCCTGCGGGAGCACAGGCTCCTGTGGGTGCCTGGAAAGCAGAGGCTGCAGCAAGGACAGCCTGCCATCCCTGTGCAGTGAGTAATGAATCCACACAGGGCATGTGACCCAGCTCACCTCCCCCAGGAGGAAAAGGCCTTTCCAGCAGCAGCAGCTCTGGAGGGCTGAGCCAGGAGGACTCCCGTGCTCCCCCATCACCCTCCTGCCCTGAGCACAGCCCGACTGGAATCACACTTATTCTCAGCCCTGCTTTGCCTGGGACCCAAACTGTCATCCTTGAATGCAAAGTTGAATGGATGTTCCTTCTTTGCTTGCAGTTCTCCACATTCCCTGCCTGGTTCTGAGCAACTCCAGCTCCATCTGAGCCCGGTGACACAGATGACACTGATGACACAGCCCCTGTGGGACCTGCTGCTCTGTCCCTGGGGGCTGCACTGCACACAACCCTGGGACACACAGGCTCATCTTTTCTCCAGCAAGCCTTTATTTCATTAGTTTTGGCTGTTATTTCATCATGTAAAAAAGACTGATTTTTCCTTTCATTCCAAACCAATCCCTTCAAAAATTACAAGGCAAGTTGCTGGGCAGTTCAGCCTCTCCACTGCCTTTCCCAGGGTCATGACTAAGGGCCGACAGGCCCCAAGCCAGGCTGTGAAATGGATAAATTTCCCTTCCCTGCTCTCTTAAAAACTGTAACATCCTGGCTCAGCCTCTTTAATCTCTTTGCTATGCTCATACAACCTCCTGACCAGCTAGAATTCAATTGCTGCTCCACAGTCTGCTATTTTAAAAATAAACATCCCCAGTTCATTTTATTCTTTAACATCATCTGACCCTGTGCTCTGGAAGCAGAGTGATTTTGGAATGCCCAGAAATAGCACCACAAACTAGCCTGAAATAACTTTCTTCCTTTATTATTATTGATTTGGTTTACAGCCTGTTACTGCAGCCAGCTTATCCTGCCACGTGTAAAGCCTGGATAGATATCTGTTTAAAAAAAAACCAAGAGGAGCACAGCAGAAAACCCAGCTCCTACCTGTAGTTGATACTTCTGGGAGCAAGGACTGAGAAAGTTGCTGTCATTTCTACACCCACACCTTCCCTGGAGTATTTCTGCTTTGGGCTGGCCAAGAATCCAACTCATGTTCTCACACAGTCCTTCACCAACTAAATTAAAGGGCTAAAATAAGGTATTGTAGTTAACAGAGAAGCAAAAGGCTCTTGCTGTATTTTGCTCACTACATCCCCTCAAACCAAAGCCTTGAGGAACGGGGAGGGAAAGGTTTATTATCCCCACTGAATTCTTGTCCACTTTCTGTGGTTCACCAGTCACACTGGGCTGTTTCTCTGCACTTATGCTTGGACAGAGCCCTGCAGACAAAGTGGTTTAAATGAGAACACAGTCAGTTTTCACACGGGGCCACCAGAATATCCCCGTTTCAGCCCTGTGAGCAGATGTCTAGATGTGGACCCTCCCAGGGGTTCAGAGCCCCCTCTGTGGCAGGAGATTGACACTCCCTGGCCAGGTGACTCCAGCTGCACCAGTACCACAGCTCCAGTTTGCCCCACTGCCTCCCAGGTGGCCCCAGTGCAGCCAAGGAGCAGGTCCCACCGTGCTGGCAGGCACGAGCTCAAACCCCAAGGTAAGCAGCAGACAAGCTCTTCATGTCTAACTCCTGGGAGAAGCCACCCTGCCCTGCTGCCCAGGGACAAAACCTGGCTATGAGAGGAGCAGGGCATGTTTGAATGCACCACGTCATTGATGTCACACCAGCCTGCTCAGCAGGGTGGCTCTTGAAGCTGGCAGAGGGACTGGCATCTGTGGCACAAGGGAGGTCTGGAACGTGTAGGAGACTTGTATTAGTAACTTTAGCTGGGCTAGGAGCTGAGGGAGAGAGGGAGCAGCACAGGGATGCAGTGCAATGGGATCCTGCCTTAGGAAGCAAAGGCAGGGCTGTGCTCTGGGTGTGCTCACACACACTGAGGAAAAGGGAAGCCAAAAAACCTTGTCAGAGCTGACCACACTTGCTCTCCACAACTGAGCTTTCCAGTCACCCTTTTCACTGCAAGGGAAACCCAAACAAATATAAACACAGGAGAGGGTTTCTGTGAGCTCTGTGGGAGCAGGACACGGATGACAAAAGCTGGTGTCACAGCAAGGCTGGGGATTATCTGGGAATGAAAGGAGGAGCTCCTGCCCCAGCAGTGGGGATGAACTGCAGGTCTGTGGGCAGCAGCCCCGAGCTCAGGGAGCCAGGGCTGGGAGAGCCCCCGAGAGATGCAGCAAACAGCAGGAAAAGGGGCTCTGCGAGGGTCACACTTCATCTCTGAGAGCAGAACCACCTCAAATGTACAGAGAAAACCTTGCCTCCTACTCCACCTCACCACCTCTCTGCTGAAAACTTGCCCCAGGAGTTGTAATTATGAATTATGTAAAGATTTGAGGATCGCCTCAGATGCTTTGGAACACCAAACTGTTATTTCATTATGTTAAGCTCCTAAATTTGTTGTTTGCAGCCCTTACCCCAAGTAATCCTTTCAACAGCCTCTAAAAGGCATCCTCTATCCCAATGTCTCTTTAGCTTTCAACCATTAATCACCAAAATCAGTGTGTCAGCTGTGCACGAAACATTGTTCAAAGTCAGAGGAGCCTTCTTACTTTTAGAAGGCTAAACCCCCCATTTCAGGACTTTTTCAGGTTCAGAAAAGCAACAGTAACAAAAAAAAAGGAGCAAGATCTTTCAGGAGGTCCAACGTGGACCAAGACCTGGACAACCAGTGCCAGGAGCTCAGGAGAAATGAAAAATGATCCCACAACTCCGAGAAAAGAAGTAACACACCAAAATGCAAGGAATATGCAAGCTTAACCAGTAAATGCCAGAGCTGAGGATGAAAATAAATCCCAGCTGAAGCAAATCTGATGAAAACCACAAGCATAATAAAAACCCGACTGTAAAACACAACCTGGGATGGATCACCAGCTCCGAGTTTTCCCCGGAACTGTTTCCAGTAAGTCCCAGAAAATAAATCTCACTGTGGAAACGATAAGAGCAGCCCTTCTGAGTTACACGAGCACATCCATGCACAGATGCAGGAGGCTGAGGAGGAACTGCCCAGGCTGTGCTTTCCCCAGCCCTGTGCAGTGGCAGCTTTTTCTGCAGTAACATCTGTGCACACCGAGGGAAGGAAGAGGGAAAGGTGCTCCTTAAAAACATTCTCCCCTTCTTTTGACAAGCAACCCCCCGTACACACCCACCCTCTGTCAGTTCTCTGCACAGGCTGCCCCCTTTTCCCCTTGTTTCTCCTTCCCTGGCTGTCCCAGCTGCTCAGCAGAGCTCAGCTCGGGCAGAAAGCTCTTTTGGCCAAGAAAACACAGTGTGTGTCTTGCACTGTGAGTCTGAACATACAGAAACAGGGGATTTGGGGGAAAGGTGAGATGGGCTGGTTCTACTCTGAGTGATAAATAGCCCATCCTATAACCAACAGCTCCAATCCAAGATCCACTCAGGCTGGAGAAGACCTCCAAGACCATTAGGAGCAAATACCACCCCAGCCCCTAACCTGTATCACACCAAGAGCCACAGCTGCTTGTGTTCTCAACGCCTCCGGGGATGGTGGGTGACTCCACTACTTTCCTGAGGAACCTGTTCAAAGGCTTCACCACTCTGGTAGAGAATCAATTTTTCCCAATATCCAACCTGAATCACCCCTGGAGAAATTCGAGGCGAGAGAAGAGGAAGACCCAAACCTTGTCACAACCTCCTTCCAAGTAGTTGTAAAGAGTGAGAAGGTCCCCCCAAGCACCCTTTTCTCCAGATTAGACAATCCCAGCACCCTCAGCTGCTCCCTGCAGGATGTACATTCCAGGGCCTTCAGCCACAGCAATTTCTGCCCTATGTAGCTCAGCTACCAGTGGTCCCTTCTCCACTGTGCCAACAGAGCACACTGGGCTATTAAACACCCTGAACATGCCTGAACTCCCCCAGATGGAGCCCTGGCCACCTTTGGGCAGCCTCCCACGTGAGCCAAAGGCACCGAGGACCCGTTTGTCTTCCTGCCCACGCCAGGCTGTCGTGGCACCAGTGCCCTACACAACTGATGCACCAACCACCACGAGGGGTAACAGAGACTCAGCCACTGCTCTGCCAAAGAGGCCAGGCAAGAGCTGAGCTGAGCAGGCCACGCCAGGAGCTGCAGATGTGCTCATTCAAGCTTTAGCAGCCCCCAGATGTCTCACCCTAGAGACAGCAGCAGGGACAGGCAGTTTGGTAATTGGCACTGGGCACACAGAGCGAGGATGAGTTAAAGGCTGCACTTGACTCCCAGAACTGGGAGAATGCCCCACCTTGCTGTTCAGCAAAGGGACAGACACTCACCCTTCACGCCCTGGGCACCCAGGCCGTGCCACACTGCTGGGTCAGGCATTGCAGGTGGATGCTTTGGAAGGCCTTGCACTCCTTCCTGCCTTGCTTGGGAAGGCCTGGGTGAAGCGCAGTGGCTTTGCCAGCACCCCATTTGCTCGTGGTGCAGAGCCCGAGGGTCTGGGCTGTGCTCGTGGGAGAGCCTTGCGCAGCCAGCCTTGCGTAACCCCCTGACTGACATCAAAGCCCTGCCACGGCTTCAGAGCACACCAAACCCCACTGTGCAGCAGAAACAATCACAGCTCAGGTGTCTCGGAAGCAAGTCGAGATTCCTGCTTCAGTTTTAACCAAGAACTGTGCTTTGCAACCCTAATTTCTTTACTAAGCAGCCTCATTTAAGATTATCCATATTTAGTAATCATTTTATGGGGCTTCCAAAGCAAGTGCTTAAAATGTCTTCTGAGCCCATGCAGAGACCACCAGAATACTAAACATCTGACATATTCAGTGAGGCTTTTCTATAGAGAATTAAGAGGAGATAAGAAGGGTATGAGGAAAGAGGATAAAGTGTAATCAGCAGAAGGGGGGGGAACCCAACTCACTGTTTGCAGGGTTTTCTGAGAGTCAAATAACTGACCTGAATGAAAACACAAATACCTGCTTACTGCATTACACTTTACATCATGAATAATACATCCAGCTCTCCTCTGGAGTGAAAATCAAACTCACTTGAGCTGTCACTGTGCAGCTGGAGAGTGCCACGATTAAATGACATCCTTAGGTTACAACTGGGAGAGGTGCAGTAAGTGAAGCACTTTTCTACTTTAGCTGTTGTCCCGGTTCAAGAAGAGCATGGGAAGTTCCCATTAAATGTGTAAAGGCAAAGACAAGTTATTGCAAAATCAAAATATATGTATTTCAGAGGAGCAGCACTGACTGATATCGAAGGATTAAAAGCATGGTTTAGTTGGGGTCACTTTTTGCATGAGTTCACAGATGCCTTTGTCCTTAGTCACCTAGGAAAGCCAAATTTATTCAGATGGAACAGATAGGAACAGCCACAAGGATTAATTACAACATAATTAATTTATGGTAACGGCTGGATGAAACGATAAACCAGTGGAAAGACTAAAAAAAACCCTGAAGTGGGACATAGATCCTGAGCAAACAGATCCCTCTATTACCACGAACACACAGCCAGCATTAGTGTTTCTCTGTGTGCCATATAAAGTTATAATGAATTATGCAGCACTGCCATTGACACCTGAGATCGATTCATGACCATTTGTACTCATCCAGGGCCAGGCTCTGCGAGAGGAGAGAACTCTGGAGATACCTGATCCTGCCTCAGCATCTGCCACCTCCTGTGGCACCACCCAGACGCAGAAACAAAAGGGAAGGGGGTGTTTGAATTCAAAAATATGCATTTCAGAGTTTATCACGTGCATTTTATGGGTAAGCACAGGGAGGCACAAGTACCTCACTGTCCCGTGGGAAGCTCTGTGCCCATTCTCAGTGTGAGCTTCCCTTTGGGATGGCAAAGTCCTGCACGGCACTGACCCGAGGTGCTTCCCACAGGGGCAGGTCCAACTGGTACCTCCGAGCGCCCAGAAGGGCTGATAAAAAGGGCTGTGAGATTAAATCAGCCCCAGCTGATAATGAACTCCAGGTTTGGTTGGAGCTGAGCTCACTCGTAAATGGTGTCCCTTCCACCAAGTGACTCAGGGGCTTGCTTGGGACTCAGGAATGTTTTGAATTGCTGCGTTCTGGATTTCATTATTCCCCCCTGGGCAAGTGGATGCATTTGAGAGCCTGAAACTTCATCTGCAGAAATCCTGCTGGAGCTGGAAAAGCAGGAATCAACCCAAGCAGGAGCGGATACATGCTGATGCCTCTGAGTCAGCATTCAAATTCCTGCTCTGCTGCAGCATTTACCAGGGCTGCAAAGGGAAATAAAGGGAAGGGAAAAAAGAGACAAGAGGCTTTCCTTACACTACCAGCAGCACACAGCCATGTGTGTGCTACAGGAAACAGTCTTGCTTGGCTTTTCAGAAGCTTTTCCCTACATGAAGCAGCTCTTTGTATAACGTTACAATTCCATTCCTGTTCCTGGCCCACTGTGCCTCACCTCCCTACCAGCTGGTGGCTGGAACTGCTGCTCTCTCCTCAGGTAGGCAGAGGTGAGCCTTCTGCCTCTTGACAGGAGACTTGTTGCTGCAAGTCTGCTATATTTAACATTCTTTCTGCCTGCTTCATTTACTACCACACAATAATTGGCTTCCAGAAACAATTGGCGCGGCTCAAAGGGCTCCTCCGCTGAGATTTGTAACCAGAGTTTGGAGTCTGAGCAAACACAAAGGGAAAAAAAAAACACAAAGAAGAGTGAGCGTGTGTTCAAGATGAGACTTGAAGGCCAGGTGATAGTCCTGAAGGAACGCACAGAGAGCCTGTGTGCAGCACAAGGGGACTCCAGGGGGATGCAGTTTGGGACAATGTGCTCCTGCTCCTCACAGCTCTTCTGCCCCTTGGCTCCCTCCCACCAGGAGGCATGTGGGCAACTCATCCCTTAGACCAGAAGCTAATGCAGAGACTGGCCACACACAAACATTTGTCTCATTTCAAAGACAATTATTAGTGCTTTTCTTTCTACAGCGACCTGCCCTCCCCACACATACTCAGAGGAAGCAATTGAATCACAGCTGGATGATCCTTAAGGACTTTAAATAGGCATAGTCATGGAATCACAGATTGGGGTTGGAAGGGATCTAAAATATCATCTAATTCCAACACCTTCCACTCGACCAGGTTACTCAGAGTCCCATCCAACGTGGTCTTGGACACCTCCAGGGATGGAGATGTCTGTCTATCTTACCAAAAGCTTTTATTTTGGGAGGGGTAGGCACAGAAAGAACACCCTCAAGTGCCCAAAGTGGGAGAACGAGGTACAAGCCTAGGTCACGGTTTGTACAGCGAAAGGCCAAAGCACTACAACAAAAACTGCCAGGCATCACCTGCAGGGCAGCTTCAAAGGAGAGATTCCCAAAGGTTCAGGCAAGGACAGATCCTGTCTGGTTGGAGCTGTCAGTGCTGCTGGTGGATGGACGGGACCTTGACTTTGGAGACAGAAGTTAACTCCATCTTGGGCTTCAAAGAGATCTTGCTCTTCCTCCCCACCTCAGACACAGTTTCATCTCCCACCCCATCGCTGCTTACTGAATTATCAAAACTCCTTCCATACAGCTCCTCATGTTGAGAACAGTAAAAGGCTGCTGAGAATGAAGAAATTCAAGATCTGCCTTTGTCTGGCACTCACTGTTTTCGTTGGTGAAGCAGAGGCAATAAACATCTCCGCTCCTTTGAAGTGCTCAGGCAAAAGCAGGAGGAGGCACAGTCCTGCTCTGCCTGTGATCATGCAGGAGCAGCACAGACCTGCTCTCTCAGATTTCCAGCTCCTTCACACACCATTCCTTTCCTTGCTGCCTTGCAGCTGAAGGAGCTGATGACTAACTTGCTGAATATAGAAATGCTACTGCACTCCTCAGAGCATTCCTTCCTGCAGCACTTTCCCCACCCCCTGACATATGTTAGTGGTTAGGATCAGCTTGCTGGAGCTCCGAGTCTGACAGAGGAAGGGAAAAAGGGGAAAAAGAAGATACTGGTGCTCAGAACAAGGCAGAATAACTAAAAAGACTGTCCTTGTTTCTCTAGCTACACACACACACACACTTCTTGCCTCTTTATTTTTAGTTAAGGCCAAGGCACAATAAACCGAAGTCGTGAATAATTGAAATGGCCCCCGTTGTTTATACCTGTCCTTGAATAAAAATAATGGTTAAGTAATGCCAGTCCTCAGATTCTGGTGATGCACATGCATGTGCAAGAGTGTGGATCAGAGGGAGGCACCCCTTGGCTTTTACCACAGAACATCCCCAGGTGGAGGGACCCACAAGAACCATCCAAATCCAGCTCCTGCTGCCAACATCAGCACAGGAACTACTGCAGCTTCTCCTGCCTCCACTGGTGCAGAATCTCAGGGGAAGGCTGAGCCCTGCATCCAAAGAGAAGCAGCATTCCCCAATAGGTTCGAGGAGGAAGAGGGAACACCACTCAGGAGTAGCAAATGGAAGGGGAGAATGGCAAAGCTGCTGCTGGC
The DNA here is from genome assembly GCA_035047865.1 of Dendrocincla tyrannina. Lineage (NCBI taxonomy): Eukaryota > Metazoa > Chordata > Aves > Passeriformes > Dendrocolaptidae > Dendrocincla > Dendrocincla tyrannina. The sequence goes on from JAWWMP010000165.1 coordinate 7,988,408, forward strand.
AATGCCCAAAAAGCACCACTTTCCCTGCTTCTGGTTTCTCTTGTGCCACAGACACAGATCGGGCAGAGGGCGGAGGAGGAGGCAGAAGAGAACGAAGTTGGTGGTGACCCTGTCACCAGGGCAGGGAATTCCACCCCCCAAGTGCTCATTCCTGTGACAGGGGTACCAACGCCAGGGCACAGCCAGCCACGTTCACACCCAGCCCTTGGGGCAATGGCAACCACGGGAAGATGCCACAGCTTGCCAACTTTTCAATTTCTCTGCTGGCCAGAATTCCCTCAGCGCTCTGGAAGCTTTTGCATGGCATATTTCTGTTTGGAAGGGATCACATCCTTTCCCACATTTAGCTAAGTGCTTGGCAGCACACAGCTGATAAAAGCACTGCCTGTGCGTGTTCATGCTCTGCAGTTACCCTGTGCAGGAACAGCAGGGAACTCTCGGGAGCCTCAGCAGCATTAACAATGTTTTCATTGCACCAGCACTGCTCCTAAAAACCCAAGTCATCTCCAAGTTAATACCCTAAAACAGAAGCAACCTAAAAAAAAAAGATGACATGAAAAGGCTGAAATTCCACACCCACATCCCCTGGATTTTAGACCCTCCATCTGAGATGCCCTAAAGCTTCCCCCACTTCATAAATACAACGTGCTGCTAACCATAAATCATGACATAAAGGAGTTGTTCTGCTACCCTGAGCCTTGGGCTGGCAGAAAGCTGCAGATAAGCAAGGAAATGCTGACAGGGAAAGGAATGGAACCAGAATTCCATTCCTGGACTAGCACTGTATTACAGGTTGGGAGTAAAACCTTGCAGGGCTCACCTTCACAGGGAACAGAGCTTGGCAGATCTGTCCTTATATCACAGATGGAAAAACAAGAAAGGATTTTGTGCTTTAGACCTTTTTTCCCCCGAAAATTAAACGTTCCTGACCAAACGACCAACCTTGGGATTTCCCATGCAACATGATGAAGGCTTCATAGCTGTAATTTCCCACATGTGGTTTCAAATGCACTGTTTGTTTACAAAGGACAATTGGATCCAGTTCTGTGACTAAACCCAGGCTTTGGCAAGTTAAAAGCCAGGAGTGCTTAATTCCTACTCTACAGAATTCAGGCTTTGCCTGATCTAAATGAAGGGCACAGACTGATTTTAGGACTCCAGCTTATCTCACTGGCAGAAACAGTGATTTTTTTGCTGATGCTGTTTGCTGGAAAAAGGGCTCAGCTGACTGCTGAGCGTGGCAGAGATGCTGTGATAAGTCAAAACAAGTTGGCTTAATCACTGGAAGGGCAGTAATTGCAAGAGCACAGCACTAAATACGGGTTAACATATCCTGCTAGGACTCCCAGGCTAAATCTGCCTACAAGGAACTCCAGGGCACCACAGCTGTCCTCCCTCCAATATTCAGGTCAACACCTGCAATCCCAGAGAAATGAAAACACTTAGAAAAGGGAAAGGATGGTTATAGTTAACTGGGAAGTTGTGCTAGTTGTCCTGGAGCTTTCCTGCTAGTTTTCTGTGTAGTTTCTGATCCTTCCAACAGCTGTTCCTACAATTACAGAGAAGGCCCTTGGCAGGCTGGTTTTGGGTTTGTGCATGGGGGATAAGTCACAAGGAGCTGCATGTTGTGGCTTTCTTGGGTACTGCAGGGCAGAGGGGAACGCAAAAAGGAGGACTAGCCAGGGCTGTGGCCCTTCAGGACTGCTTTCTGAATGCAGGTTGTTCTACAATGTAATGAAGAGAGGGAAAGCTGGTGGTGCTGCACCCTGGGCAGTACTGCTGGATCAGTCACGTAAGAGTCTCTCAAATGACAGTAACTGGGTTTCACCTTCATCTCAGGGCTTCTTCCACACCTCAGACACTGCCATGTTCGCAGCACTGCCCTGCAAATCTGCTTGACAGGGCAACAGACCCACGGTCAGGAAACGCTTTGGTATTCACCTGGAGCTCCCTTCTGCACCCTCCTCCCTCTGCCAGTCACCTCTCTCGAGCACACTAAGCAAATCCTTCAACATTTACATCTTCAGAGGAAGGGAGCGTCATTAACTCCAGGGGAACAGCTTTCACTAAACTACATATATTTATCTCTTTTAATCTTGTGCTATTAATCCAAGCCCCGCAGCCAGGCCCTGAGTTGTTTGGGTTGCTCTCCTCTGAGCTCATGCCAATAGGTTACCTTTCTTTTGGTGACTCAAATGCAGCAGGCTGAGAGCCATGGGGTAGGTGTGGCCTTTGCTGAGCCCCAGAGAGAAATCCCTGGGCTTGAAGTCCCTCAAGAACGACAGCACAATAAACCACTTTGGAAACAGAAGGTAATTCCCACCTGTCTCTCTGAGGAGGGCAAGGGTCTGACCTGTTCTACAGACTGGAAACAACATTTTACCTCTGGCCACACGGGGAGAGTCAGCCTGAAATCCAGCATTCTCCCTGACTTCAGACTATTTCCATGGCTCCATAGGACAAACTAAAGGAGCTCCAGAGGGAAAACTCCCAGCAAGAATTAGTCCCATTTGTCCTGTCATTCTGCTCATGTATTTCCAATGTTGGCTCTGCCACCAGGTACCCTTTTGGTGCCCAGGCTTCAGACACTGTTCTGTCCCCTGGGCTGCCTCCCTCATTCCCATCCATCCAAAGCTGCAGCTGGAGCCCTTTGGAGCCCCATCCAGCCCAGCTTGGAGGCACGAGCCAGGACACACAACATCAACACACCACCCCTCCAAAAAACGCTCCTCCAAACCCCTCCAAGTCACAACATCAACCCACCACCCCTCCAAAAAACGCTCCTCCAAGTCACAACATCAACCCACCACCCCTCCAAAAAACGCTCCTCCAAGTCACAACATCAACCCACCACCCCTC
>JAWWMP010000165.1:7991366-8019371 GCA_035047865.1 Dendrocincla tyrannina
AACCCACCACCCCTCCAAAAAACGCTCCTCCAAGTCACAACATCAACCCACCACCCCTCCAAAAAACGCTCCTCCAAACCCCTCCAAGTCAGGGGTGCAGATTTGTAGAAAGAACTCGACCATAGGGCAGTTCAGGGCAGGATCCTTCGGTGTGGGGGAGGAAGCTGTGGCAGGATGAAGTGCTGGCACCGCTCAGGCCGCGCCTCGCACGCCGGGGTGTTGTTGGCCCGGACACACCGAGCAGGGCCGAGTCCTTGGGGAATGCTGCAAGGAAACCTGCATGCCTGGCTGGACAAGGAGAGGCAGCCCAGAGGCCAAGGAGAACATGTTTCAGCTTGATTTTGGTTTTTTTAAAGCCATTTCTACGCCTTCCACACGCAGCTTGTTTCCTCTGCACTCTGGTTTTATGCCACGGCTACTTCTGTAATCTGTCTTTTTCCAAAAAATATTCAGCAGAACCTCCTAAGGACAACCCAACTATCACAGCCCTTCTGTCTCACTACCAGTGGCAGCTGCAGAGGATCCTGGCTTAACAAACCTTTGATCTGCTAAGTGGACAGCCATATCTACGTGCTCGATTCACACTGAGGATGTGAATAAAACCCCAAGCAGTTTGTGAGGCCTGAGAGCCCTTCACATCCCCTGCCTGGGCTAACTGGGGAGCTCACCCAACACCTGAGGCTCCCAAAGCCAGCCCTTCTCCACCCACACCCACTCCCCAAACTCCCCTGCTACACCCAGGTGGAGGGACACCAAGGCATGGCACTGAACAGTGCTGGCTCTGTTCTCTAGACACAGGTTTGCAGTGACTGTGGAAAGAGCCTGTACCTTCCTCCAACATTAGGCATAAAAAAATTGTAAGAAAAGAAAAGAAAATGAATGGGAGGAGGTTCTTGGGAGATCCCAAAAGAAAAGACCTTCCAGAAAGGCAGGATTTCCTGACGACACAGCGTTTCCAACCCAGGCACAACTAAGACACTTGCAGAACCACGGGAATTAGAGCAGAAGTGATAAATGTTCGCAGCTCTGCTCCTTCACAGGTAACTGTCAGGCCTAGAAGTGACCGGGGAAGAACGTCAGTGGAGGGGGGATTTCATTTATCCTGGAACTCAACCTTTCCCTGGGGACTCTCCTTCATGCACTGGAACACAATAGCTCTATTCATTAAGCTCTTGTGCTCTCAGTTGCTTTCCTTTCGGGGGTCCCTTCCTTCCCTCCACTTCCCCCTCCTCTTCCCAGGCTCTCCCACCTCTGTAAGCTGCTCCCACCCTGGTACCCCACACTGGACGTGCTGCTGCCTGTTTGGATTAAAACCACGCTGCGATTCCGAGGGAAAACACACAGAGCCAGGGCCGAGCGTGAGAGGAGAGGGGTATTCCCACTTCTGGAAGCTGCCCTGTGTCCCTCCTGGGAACAGCCCAGACCTGTGTTTATTACTTTAACCAAAAAGAGGGGAAATGGCAGAGTCTTCCTGGTGTTTCCAGGGCTAGAGCTCAAACCCCCCAGCTCCGTGGGGTGAACCTTTTACCCAGGCTCTCATTTCTACTTAATGCTTCTTCCCCCCTCCCAAAGAAGCCTCTCCACCCTGGCAGGCACTGGATTTATGGAAGCCCAGCATTCAGGTCTTTGCACTTGGTTATTCCAAGGTTTCAAGGGGCCAGAAATCAGACTGTGCATTGTTTTCTAAAAAAACCCATGGAATTGTCCCACGTGGATCTACCCTCACCCCGTCTTTCGGTGGCATCCACATTAGCTGTGACGGATGCAAAAATCTGGGTGACAACACAGACAGAACATTTTCCTCTCCAGCAGAGCTGTGGCACCAGACACTCCTACCAGGACACTTCTCTGGGAACACAACTGGGGCTGCCACCTTTTATCTGCTCAAATTCCGCCCTTTTAGTAGCAATTAACAGAGAAATAACCACTCTAAACATGTATATACTACATATGTTTTATATATTTATGTACTTCTTGTTACATTTATTTATATGCACTGTCCCATATATAGTGTATTTGGCATTTTATGTATTCATTCATTCATTTCTATAAATAAAACCCGAAGTTACCAGCCTGCACTTGCAAGCTGGTTTGTCCCCTGAGTGTGGCCTGGAGAGGGGGGCATCCCTCGGGATTCCAGGAAACAAGGATGAAACCTTTGCCTTTCCCTCAGCCTGCAGAGGAAACTCTTCCAATATCATGCTCCAGTAGGCTCCTGTCCCAGGAGGAAGAAAAATCCCATCTCATGTATTCTCTTTTTTTCCTCCTGTAAGCCTTTGAGGCTTTTTCCTATGGCTCGTGACCAGAGCAAAGGAGCACTTACAGACACCCAGACAATGCCTGGGCTGGATTTGCAAAATCTTACTATCCTACATGTTTTGCTTTTGTGTGATCAAAAATCAGAGATGGGCTTCATTCAGGTCTCACTCTATTCAAAAATTAAACCTGGTTTTGTCTGAGAGTGGTGCTTTAAATACAGTAGTTTAGTTTCTAAAGCACTTCTGAACACCAAATTCCTGTCACAGAGTGAGAATGGAAATAAGCCTAAGGACAGTCCAGCTTTATCAATTTACTTGCATACAACTTCAGGCTTCCCATGACATTATTTTAAACCCACCAAAACCCATTTTGTTTCAATTTAAAGTTTCTTCAGCATTTTTAAAATGCAGGCAAACAGAATGTTTTGATTCATACTGACAATTAAACTCTTTGCCTTTTAAACCTAAACTGGAAAGGTTTTAAACTCCTCACATTTTAATCCTGCTCGTTAGGCCTGTGCCCTGGATTTGATGAAGGACCATTCAGAGCTAAAATTAAACTGCACTTTTGGGGGATGAGCTGTTGATTAACAACTGCCTCGTGCTGCTCAGGATTTCCTCCCTTCTGCCAAAGGCAGGTCACTGGGGGAGCGAGGAGATTTAGCTCAGAATTAGTTTAAGGTAATTATTATACAAATGTCAGGCCCTTCCTACACACAGGAGAACAACTCTTGCAGAAATAGAAGTTTGTTTCATGTGTATCATTTGAGAATATATTTTATGGAAGGAGTGAAGCTCCCGAGTAGGACATTGTCATTCCCTAATTTAGCAAACATAGGACTATATATTGAGCATATATTCATGCAGCAACAGCCTAAGTCATTCTCCCCTTAGAGTGGGATATGATCCCATCTGGGTAATGCCTGCAGACCTACATTCAGCCAGTGTGGAGATTTATTGTCAGTACCACCCAAAGAGAGAAATGTTCTCTCTTCAAGCAGTGCCTTGGGGTGATCAGCCCTCAATCCTTCCCTTCCACTGCCCAAACACTAAATTGGTTCCACTTAACCAGTCTTCGGAGAGTCAGCATTTTGATATCAATCCTATATTTTCTGTGAGCTCCCAGCACTGAAGTGCCAAAACCCTCCCCTGTTCTTGGAGCCCGACAGAATGGACTGAACCCCCCTCTGCACTTGACACCATATGGGAAAACAAGTGGCAAAGAGCATTTCTCCCCTTCTCTCCACACAAAGCCTGACATTTCGTTTTATCTGAGCCCATTATTGGTTCACACATCTGGATTATATAAATTTCAAGCCCAGGTCCCAGTATCGGAGTTGCTCAAGGTTACAATATTTGACAAATCCTGTTCGCCAGGCTGTCAAATTAAATTAACATGGGCAATGGAGGGGGAACAAAAGAATAAAGAGGCTGACTTGGATTCCCCTGTGCTTGGAAACTTTGGCCAAATCAACCCCTGGGAAGGAGGAGCAGCAGCCCTGGCAGATAAACCTGCCCAGTGGCACAGGCAGCGTGAGAGCAATGCAGAAAGGAGGTTGGCTGCCATCCCAGAGCCCAACTGGCCTTTTTGCTGGCCCAGCAGCCAAAGCTTTGACCACAAATCCATGGCAAACACCAGGCAGGATCCATTTAAGGCTCCTTTTGAGGGCTCTTCCTTGGGTTCAGGCACAAAGATGCTGTGATGAACTGGCCCTACTTTGTTTAGCTCCTCAGGAGAGGGGCTGCTCCTCACCTCACTCCTTGGAGATTCTGCACACTCGGGATCCCTTTTGATCCCTTTTATCTCCTGCTCCAGGGTGGCCTCTTGGGGGACTCCCACCTTCAGCCCTTCCCAAGAGCCAACAACAGGCACCCAGAGCCCAGAGAAGCAGCCAGGATGGGGGTCAGGGGGCTGCTCTGCAGGACCCAGCCCCATTCCTCACAGATGGAGGGCAGACCCAAGGTGAGACAGCGATAACAGCAATCCTGGAGGGGACCAGCACTTGGGTTTACCTGCTAGGAGAGCTCTGGGGTCACACTCTGCACCAGCACGGCCCTCGCAGGGCTCTGCAGGGGACAAGAGGGACAAATCTGTCTGGGTCACACAGGGGCCCTGGAACTGCTGCTGGGTTTGGAGACAAGCTCAGGCAGTCACTTCCCAGAGATGGCACCACATGGTCTCATCTTCTTCACTCTTCCCACAGTGGTGTTTCTGCCCTCCCCGGGTTCCTGCACCCCCTCAGGAACGGACGGACAGAGCCCTAAACTCTCCCTGGGTGAAACTCTGCAATTCTTGTCCCAAACACATATTGACTGCTACAATATCCACTGAGAGCACATTCACAGCTTTGATGGCATTTCTTCCTACTGTACCCAAATTATTTGGGGGGGAAGAGGCTGTTTAATTCTTAAGCTCTGTGCAAATCAGTATTAAACTCCAGTAACATCTTGATATCCTAAATATCTTCGTGTTCCCAGCACATACACTACATAACCCCCTACTGAGCAGCCCCACTACACTGGGCAGCACTCAGATTTTAGGAAATGAAGAAAACCACACAGTTTGGTTGTTAGGACTTTTTGCCATTGCCACGCTGAAGGGCAAGAAGGATTTCTCCTCCCAGCTCCCCTCTGGAATATGCTTTTGCTTATCTCAACTATCTGCTGACAGGAAACATGAATAGATGTGAGCATCTAAATGTACACTGGTAGGTTTAAATTTATTTTAAAGCCACCACTTTATGGCAAAACCAAGGGGCTGACAGACAGGCAGTAAAAGAGCAGAGCAAACATGCCAGCAGTGACACTGTTCAAGACACATCTGTCACTAGAGAAAGGACCACAAGTGTCAATCTTTTGGGGATACTTGTGCAGATATATCTGACACTGCACTGACAGCATCGTCAGGCATCCTTCTCTCCACTCCTCATGCTGGCAGGGAGGTACCACGGTTCTCCAGAAGCCCTGAGGAGAACTGGCAGCTCTCCCAGGCAAAGCCCACTCAGTCAGAGCTACAGCCACTCCCCTGGGTATTTAGTTTGGGGTTTAGGGTTATGACAGTGACACAAGCTGATGAATCACGATGAATGCTCTCAACTCACCAAGTTTCTGTTGTTACAAAAAGTATAATCACACTCCCACTGCCCCCAGGCCTGTAGGACACGAGTCATGGGAAAGCTCCAACACAGCAATACTCTGTAAATCCCTTTAGATACCCCTTTGCTCAGTACAAACATGACAAGGTGCAGGTAACACGTGGTGCAGAACTGGCTGAGGTCACAGCAGCACCATCTTCATCATCATCCACCTCCAGGGCAGCCCCCCAAGTTGTTTTATAACACTCACATTTCACATAAATGATTACCAAGGGTTTGTGTACAGGCAAAAGGTGACACCGAGGAAGAGACAAAGCCCCAAACAAAGCTGCAATAATCCAATCCACGGGATCTGCAAGTGTGAGGAACAAAGGTGTGGAAAGATGGGAGAGGAGCTGCTGAAGGAAGAGCCCTGGAAGGAGGAGAAGGGCACCTGAGCAGGGCTGAGCACTAGGAAGAGAAGGGTTAGGGCAGGTTTGGAGCTGTACTGAGGGATTCCCAGCTATGGGAAAGCGAGGCTGAGAGGGAGGAGGCAGAGGGGAGAACCTCAGAAACACAGCAAGAACAATGTAGAGCATGAAGGGATCACTCTTACCTCAAGGAGAGGCTTTGGGACAGGGCTGCATTTGGCCTTCCTTAGATGCCAGGCTGGAATGGGCATGTGCCAAGGTATCAGGGCAGAATTTTCTTTCCCAGTGGGAATATAAAGTTAAAAATAGACTTCAAAAGAAGGAAGATCCTGATTATTTCCTTATCAGCAGTTTCTGAGGTAGTTTCTCACCTACTGCAGCATCTCAGATGCCACAACCCCAGGACCTGCTTTAGACCTGCCTAAAATCTCTCCTTTGAGCCTCTTCTCATGCTCCTTTGTGCCAAGCAAACAGGATTTGCTCCAAGGCCCACCCTGTGGACACGAGTAAGGACTCAATAAAGCAGTGGTTAGGTTGTTAAAGCACCAGTTTCTCTAAAGGATCGACCCTGAGCCAGGACAGAGACCTTTCAGCACCCACAGCAAAGCAGCTGGCTGATCCCTGTCTGGAATTGCTGGGGATGTCAAACTTCACTCTCAGGCCTGATACAACCCCAAGTTATTCCCACACTCTGCAGTGATGGATAATGTTACACAAGGGTTCTGGGGACCACGAAAGCTCAACGTGATATTTATTTATCTGTCCAGATCACCAGTTCTTTGGGGGCATTACATTTGCTAGGGAAAAATAAAAAGAGAATCTCCGTCTCCACCAGATTAGAGGAATGTAAAATAAGAACAGCAGCACATGGCAACACTCACACTTGTTTAGAAGGCAAGATTTTAAAAATGAGATCTTTTGATGGATTCTTTGTTCTTGGGCAATTTATTTTTCCACTGAAACGTGTTTTATCATGGATCCCTCACACAGGAAAACAGCCGCTCTCAAAGCAATCTAAACAAGGAGAAGCATAGAAAGCACTCTGAATATTCAACAAGGGACTAAACAACACAATGACAATTATAAAGTTCAAAATTTACGAATGACAGCCACCTCAGCTGCTGGTCCTGAAAATTATTGCATCTAAATTTGGGAAATGAAGGAAGAAAAAAAACCCCACAGCATCCTAAACCCAGAATGACCAGAACATCAGTACAAAGCAGGGCCAGGTGTCCTCACAGCTACCCCTGGGTATTCCCTTCCCCACTATTATTGCTCCTGCTGTTACAGGATCATAAGACAAGGCCAGACTGATTCCTGTGGCTCCAACCCCAAATGCTGCACCCAGGGCAAAGCACAGCAAAGAAAAACCTGCTCCCATCACCCTCACTTTGCAATCAAAGCTTTTTTCCCAATCTGCTTCATGTGCTTTTGCTCCAGAGGGAAAACCCAGAAAAATGCACATCCTGCAGGAAAAAAATCAAACCTTATTTCACAGGGATTGAACCAGGAGAAGGAAGGTCAAAACTGCAGGGAAACAATAGGAAATATTCCTGCTTTTCAGCTGGTGCCCAGCCCAGCCCCTGCTCCTCCAAGGCACCCCAAGGCCCTGCACTTCCCTCCCAGCCATTCGTTCTTCAGACATCACGTCTCTTTTATGGCTTCCCTGCAAGGGCAAGACAAAGTTTCCCTCCTCACCCCCCGGGCCCAGGCAGGTAATGAAACATCTCCCCCCAAATAATTGCTGTGTTATAAGCTGTACTGCTGCACTGGAGAAGGGGAACACCAGACAGCTCTCTCCTTCAGGGACATATCCTGGCACTCACACCACACCAGGGCCCTGCACACTGCCCTCATTTTTTGCCTTCCTCTTCTGCAATATTGTGTATTTGTGGCCAGAGGTTACACTGAAAGCTCAAAACACCTCTCCCTCTTCCTACTGATCAGGCCTGAAAGCTGGAAGTGAAGAAATCCAGTAGCTGTAGGGAAAAAGGCTTAGAGAGCAGACATTAAGGAAAACTAGATTTACACAATAATGAATCCGGTTTTCCGAACATTACAGTAAAATCCAGTCCTAGTAAGCAATCCCCCCAAAATCTTCTGGTGTGTGCAGAGGACCAGAGGTATCCACCTGAATTTCCTGCTCTCTGCAGAGCCACAGCACAGCCTCTGCTCCTGCTTACGGGGTGTGACTCCAATTTCAGTTGTCACTGAAAAGCCTGGAGCTGCACCTTCATGATTGCATTTGTTCCTTGTGCATTAATGAAAAACTCCACTGACATCACAAAGCAGCTCCAGAAATGCACTTGGGCACTTCAGGGAGCTTTTTAACCCTGTGACTGTCACCCCTGACGCTGCACCTGGACCCAAAGCAGGTGAGCAGCAGGGTTTGTGCCACAGCCATCAGGGATTTCTGCAGTGGCACTTCATGCACCAAGCTGGGGTTGCAAATCCTAATTCCCAATGGTTGGCTTCAATTTGATAGCAGGATTTTGACACTTCTTACCAATCTTTCCCACTCTGTGGGTGCTCAGAGCAGTTCAAATGAGTGGTCTGGCAGAGGAAACATGACTAGCTGGCAGGAGAGAATTTACTGGCACAATTATTTTGTTTGTCCTGCACAGCTGCAGGACTGGATTGTCCTCACAATAAACAGGGGAAAGCTCAACAGAGACAGATGTGAGCACCAGCTACAAGGCACAGTAACCTGATAAAGCCCTTTTTATTAGCTACTGTAATAAAGAACATTGATCTGCAGCGTACAAAGCAGAGGGAGTTGCTCTTAACAGCCCCCTAAAAACGTGCAAACATCTCCCAAGTGTGGCCTCAGCTCCTCCCAGGGCTAAGAACTCCCCAGGGCAGCTGCTCCAGGCTGGCTCTGCTCACAGGGAGACACACCTGCAGGGCTATTGCTCTCCTAAAGGCAGAGCAGTTAATTTATTAGTTCCACTTCCCACTGCCAAGGGCTGGGAGAGCAATACAGAGACTATTTACACCCATCCCCAATTTTAATGGCTGTATTTGTTACTGCACCCTATTTATATTTATTCCCACCTTACACTTGGCCCAACACCTCACAGTTCTCCCTGGCCTAAGGTCTGATTCCACGGTGTGTATCCCACCAGGATTACTGCCCAGAATAAAGTTAAAGGATGCTTTGAAAATGTCTCAAATGTTGTTACTGATCTGTGCCACAGTGATGGAAACAGAGGGGATCACAACGAGCTGGGACTTGGCACACAGCTTCGAACAGAAATTCAAAAGGGTGCCCATGCCCTGCTCCAGGGAGTCCAAACCAGGAGGATTAGATCAGTCCCCGGGAGAGGAGAGGATACAGCACCTGGAAATTGTCCTTACGCAGTGCTGGCTGCTGTTCCACCCCCTTCCCCAAAGGTGCAGATTGTGCCCTCAGCCTTATTTCTGTCTCAGGTCCATTCAATCCACCAGAGAACTCGCTTTGAAGGCAGGTTTGCCATTAGGGCAGGGCAGCAAACTGACCCAACCCAAACAGTGCAAGGCCAAGGACAACAGCACCTTGTTTTGTTTCAGTGGCAGCCCAAACCGAGGCTGAGCTTGGTGGGACACAGAGCTGCACCCTGAATTCCTGGCAGGCTGGTCCCCCCTGGGTTCTGGGACTTGGGGGACACCGAGGGCATCTCTGCACAGCCAGAAAGAACTAACTGCAGGAGGCCGACTCCTTTTCCTCTTCTTTAAGGGAATTAAATGCATTTGAAGTGTTGTGCTAGCACAGTTTGCCTGTGTAGGTGGGTCCAGAGGTTGGCACGGAGCTCGCAGAGGACAAACAGAGGAATAACGTGTCCACAAAGGCACTCTGAGCTGTTCTGGGTGAATCCTTGTCCACACAGCACACACAGACATTGCCTTACCTTCCCACATCAGCTAAAACTTACCCAAATTATTATTATTAATTGGTGCTCTGCAAGCTCTTAGGTCTTCAGCACAAAGCCAAGCCTCCAGTGGAGTCAAGAGCTGCCACTCGTGGAGTGTCTCTGACCCTCACTCAAGCACAGTTCCCAGAGCTTTAGTATGAAATGAGCACAACAATATTCCTTGGAACAACAACAGCAGCCCACAACACACCCATCCTTTTGTTCTTCACAGATAAGGAGAATAACTCAAGCACTGCAGGCTGGAAATACCAGAAAACAAATTAACCAAAACTAAAGTACTTTGCTCTGTTTAAAAAAATGGACTAAACTCTGAATAGCCAGGTTAGGATTTGGGAAGACTGAAGGTACTAGAAGAATCAAGCCTTGCTCCTGCAAATTGTAACTCCTTGGTGTTCCAGGATTACCTTCACTACCTAAACAATATATAATGTAATTTCTGCTAGAAGGGCCCCTCTAAGTTAGTTCCTTTGGAGGGCTTCAATAGTTTATATTACGTTCCTTATATTAGTGCCCTTTTCTTTTGTGGTTAATAACTTGAATAATAAGAGGATGACAATTACAAGCATTAAAACTCTTTCACACATCATCTATTAATTTGTTATGTTATTAATTTTGGTATTTGAATTGTGATTCCTTTACTTTTGCCAGGCACTTAACCCCGTCCAGGAAACCAAGCTGGCCTCTGGTTACAGAGAACCTGCCCAGCCTGAGTTCTGGCACTGAGTTCTGACAGACTGAGTTCTGAGTTCTGACACTTTAAAGTCAGGTTGGCCCCTCCAGAAGGTGCAGCCCATTTTTCCCAAGCCCGTCACCATCAGCACCTCTGAACTGGAGCACTTGCCAAGGGCAGCAGGAATCCCCAAGGGCAGCAGATGCTCATTGTTCAGATGCATCATTCTGTTGCAGAATATTAAATATTCTTTTTGAAACTCCATTTCTAAAGATGAAAAGAACTGTTAAGGCTGGAAACAAACCAGTCAATCTGACAAGAGAGTCAGATTTGGGGGCTAATTCTAAAGGACACCCTCCTTTGGCACACAGGCACTTTCTACACAAGCTTTTCAAATGGCTTTCACGTTTATTTTGCCTCTGCCTTGCTGACAAGACAATACAAAACTGTCTGCATTTAAAACATGCATTTCCACCACAATGGACATATCCTTCCAGCAGATGTTGTGTGGAGCATCCAGTAATTGTAAGATGTCTTGGTCTGAAGTGATGAGTAAAACATGCACCAATCCCCCCCTTCCTGCACTGAGGTTGGTTTTGGCAGCCCCAGTTCCCCTCATTTCACATAAAGCCATTTGTGGGACAGCCCTAAAACCCCAGACACCAAGAAGAAGTGTCAGCATCACCATATGCTAAAGAAATGCCCATCAGAGACTGCTGGGTCTGATTGCTGAGCCAAGACTTCCCAGCACGTCAGGTTTGGTTATTTTGAGGGATGGCTTATTTAGCAAACTGTAGCGTTATTCCCTTTGGAAAACAACAAAAGTCCAGAGGCTGATGTGGATTCTCAGTATCAGGGCACGAAATTCAGCTGCTTGATGTAACTGTGAGCAAGCAGGCCAGGAAAAGGGCAGAGCATTTGTAATAATAATAATAGCACACACCCCCCTCTAAGCCACTGTCTCCCAGGCTTTGAAAACCTCTGCCTCAGTGAAAAGTGGAAAGTTTGGAAGAGGAATGGAGCTATTGGATCTTATTTGCACTGACTGCTCTTGCAGTTTGGGTCAATCCTGTGTTCAGGATTATTATCTCACTCTGGTTTTCTTCACCGAGTGATGGTGATTGGACTTCCCACCCTCACCCCACTCTTATTGTGGTCTCTGCCATTGCACCCTGGCCAAAGTGCTGCCTGTTCTTCATACAGAGACCAAAAGCACCTTCAGGAGCTAAGAAAAGCAGCTTGCCTTCTCTTGCTACCTTGGAGCTTTCCTGAGGGGTTTAATGGCTCCTTCTAGCAGGGATTTGATGCTGCTGGGATAACTTCCCTTTGTTCAATGTTTGTTTAACAAGCCCTCCTCAACAGCCTGCAAAGGCTAAATAAATAAAGGATTGTGAAATAAATCACACTCTTGTTTTGCAAGTTCAAAGTTACTTTAAAATAAAAAGGAGACTGAAATCAGCTATAAACCACAATCAGCATTAAATTAACTTCCATCAACAACTGAACATCTGGATTTCAATTAAGCTCCGAGCTAATTGATAACTGTCTTAACTCCTGACCCATCAAAGAGTTAAAAGGAAAAAAAAAAATAAAGATTAGGCTTTGATGGCAGTGTGGAAGTTGCTGAGCTATTAATCAGTGGTTATCAGTTTGCCTTAGATGAGTAAAACTCATTAATATAAACGAGAAGCCTGCAAGGATCCCATTAGTGTGTTATCAGTCCCATCACTGACAAGCCCGAGCCATCACAGGACCCTTTGGCAGTATCAATTCTGCCCTGCCACTCTTGCCAAACCTCACTGGGACCCGTGGGGGCTTGGAAAGCCGAGTTCTGTACCCAAATCTGCTCATTCCTAAAGGAAAGCTTGTGCTTTTGGCAAGCAAGGAATATTAGGAAATGGAAGCTGGTTCTTCCTTGCTAGATAAAAATGTAAAAAAATAGAATTATCTAGTTTTCAGCTTCTCAGTTCCAAAAATAACCCCCCAGGATTCATTTGGGAAACAAAGCAAACAGTATGTACCTAGTCATCAAATGGTTAACGCACCTAAAAGCACCAAAATCACTTCGTTTTTGGTCAGATATGAGCTCAGTTTGTGTATGAGGCCAACAGGGACCAAAATGCCCTGTCTCCTCAGCCCCACTCCCACTGCTTTGGAGAGAAAGCTTAGCATTCAGCTAGTTCACAAGAAAATAATAAACATTAGCTCTGCTTCATTGAAATAGTCACCCCAACCTACCTCTGATTTCAGGCTGGCAAACACTGAGTTCCCAAAACAAACTCAAGTGTGGAAATGGCTGTCCTAGTTACCCCCTACAGGTCTAAGGCAAGCTCAAAGCCAGCAGTGTGCCAGTCCAGCAGTGGCCCAGTGTGCTGCAAGATGATGGGTACTCATTTACCCTCGAGCTCAGGTGGAGCAGCCCCAGTGGCAGCTGCATCCCTTGGGTCCCAAGGGCTGCCCCAATTCCCAGGAACCATCCCCGACTGGAGCCTCTGCCGGGGCACACCGAGCCATACCTGTGCTCTGCCCTCCCTGCACAGAAGGACCGCCCTCCCCTTCCCATCCTGGGGCTGCCCAGATAATCCCTTTAGCCCTTGGGCTGCAGGGCTGGATAGAAATTCAAAACAAGCAGCCACCAGCCTGATTTGCTAGCAGGGCCTTTTATGAAGCTCTTCAAAGAGCATTCTTATTCCAAAGAGATAAGGCAGTGCTTTTGTCACACTGACATAGAGACTTTATTATCCTTTAATGGAAACTTCATCATCTGTGGCAGTTTGGAACCTTCACAACGCTGTGCTGTTAAGACACAACAGACGTGCTGCTTTTAGCCATTACAAGTTATAACTCAAACTTCTCCTGATACATCCTGGTATTATAGAAGATATTTGCTCTTTTCCTGCATCACAAGAACACCCAGCTCACAGCCTCGTTCCAAAACTTCAGGTCTGTTTGGGTTTTTTAATAAAAATTGTCATGAAAAACACTTTTTAAAGGCAAAGGATAAGCACAGGCTTCTCACAACTCTGAGTTCTGAAACTTCCTACCGTGAGTTCCCTTCACACTGCGACATAACTATCTGCAAGCCAGGAAAGTTGGGAATGGAAGTTACCTTAGGGGATGGATCAAAGCATGGAGCTGATGCTAAAGTACCTCCCCAAGCCAAAGTTACCCCTGGTGAGTATTAATTTGAGCCCCAGGTCTGTGGCGTTTGGCCATTATGAAATGCTGCCTAATAAAAGCAAGCACTGCTGTCCTGCCCCAGCAAACTCAGGAAGCCTTTCCTGCCTCCAGCACCCTCAGACAGCAGCCCCTGGTTTGCCAACACAGCTCAGAGCATTTCAGCCTTTCAGGGGATGGTGCCTTTGCCTTCCTTTAACGATACACCCTCCCCAGCAATAGGAATGTTACCCTCATTCCTGTCCAGCCCACCAGGGCACAGCTCCATCCTTCCACGGCAAGGATTAACCATTAACTTTCCCTTCAAAGCTCCTCTTGTTCCACCCCCCTGTCCCTCGGCCAGGTTGCTCCAAGCCTTCTTCAGGCTGAGCCCTCCCAGCTCCTCCTGGTGCCCCAGACCCTCCTCTGGACTTGCTGCAGCTCCTCAAAGTCTATCCTGTAGTGTCCCCAAACTGGACACAGCATGAATCCTTTGCCATTGGCATGGATTATTCCCTCAGGTAAAACTAGTTCCCATTTGCTCTGCACTTACAAACCCATTCACAGCTCACATTAAAATATGAGATGTTACACAGAAAAATTCTTGCCCAGGACTTCACACTTTGCTAACCACAATTCCTTGGATTTACATAAACCCAGAGTCTGAAAAAGGTGGAAAAGCATCCACTACTGATGGATAAAAAGCATCCACTGCCAGGGGGATGTTTAACAAGGTATGTCAAGACACTGCAAGCACAGGAGTCCTGGGAGACCTTTCCAAAAAACTTTTGGGGCATTTTCATTGTGACCAAGTAATGCAGCTCACACCAAAAGGGGAACAGGGGGGAAAGGGTTCCCAGAGGGGAACAGGAACACCCCTTATTGTTCTATTTGATATCAAACCACGTTCAGGTAATAGTGGTTTGTTCCTTCCAGCACCAGGAGCTGCTGCAGCAGCAAGAAGAGAATAAAGCCAGAAATAATCCCACAGTAGCAGCAACTTTGTCCAGTTTGTTTGTTGTGGAATCAAGGACAAGTTTCATGTCACTGAGACTCTGGAAGGCTCACACAGGAGTTTATTTTCGTTACTGCAACTGGCTGAAGTGTGAGGAGGATTGTTCCCTCAGAGCACTTGGAATTCGCGGAGGAATTCCACTTCATGTCCCCTTGCCATTCCTGCCATGCCTCTGCTCAAAGCCTGCACCTCTGCACGCTGCAGAGACCAGGGCTGGATAGCCAAGGACAAACCAGAGCCTCCCAAACCTGCCTTCCCCCAGCCCTTCAAGCCCCCACTTTACCTGGGGGTAGAACTGATACGGGTTAATGAAGAGGCTGAGAGAGAAGTGCTAATTAGCACGGGCAGAACAGTATCCACACCCATTATTATTATTTTATACAGCTTGACAATTCTTTATTTTTATCACTTCCAATGCTGGATATTAAGTAGTTTCTTCCAGGGGGAATCAAGCTGGTCTAATGAAAGATGTCCCTGCTCATGGCAGGAGGATGGAACAAGATCATCCCTTTAAGGTCCCTTTCAATTCAAGCCATCCCATCCTAAGAATCTATGATGCTTTTTAAAGAAAAAAAAAAATCACCTTTTTCCCCTGCACTTGCACCGTGGGTTTGACAGAATCTACCCTTCTTGGCCCCCATTGCTCCAGTCCCCATGACGGGAGAGGATCCAGTTCCTGCAGGAATCACCCACACCATGTGCCTCCACTTCTCCCCTGCTCCTGTCAATATAAATCTGTTTGGAGTATGAACCCACTCTGGAAATGGACCTGATGATAAAAAATGACAGCACCTATTTCAAAGGCAATTATTCCTTGAAAGGTGCTCATTATTGCTAAATGGTGGCTCTTTGCTGGAGCTCCTACCTGCAGCCCTGGCTGCTGTTCCCACTCCCAGGAGGGAGCAGCTCTCTCAGCTGCTAATTAATGTGATCACACAACAGCTCCTCTCACATACCCTGTAATTAAATGTAGGGTCTGGGAAGAACAAGCTCCACCATCTGTGTGCAGAGGGGAGGGCTCTACATGGACAGGGACGGGGATTGTTCCCCTCTCTGCAGCCAAAGGGGAACCCTCCAGCAGGGAATTGCTTGCTGAGAACTTGAGCCCAGTGTGTTTACACTGATTTTTCAGTCCCTGGGATGCTTTGTGGGAAGTCTGTCAAGCTTTGTTTGCAAATTTTCTCTCTATGTTTCTTGTAAAGCATTTGTGCCACTGTTCCCCCCCAGCAGTTGTGAATAATTGATGCTTTTTTACAATTTTTGTAATTAAAAGCCCTACTGGAGTTACTATAGTAACAGGGGCCTTTAGAAATCAATTGAATAAAACAAAAAAATATGGGGTTGATTGGTTGGCTTTGATCTTTTCTCTTTGTTCACTGGTATTAAGAGTATTCTGAAAGATCTTTTTCCCCCCTCTCAGCTGCAGAGTTCAGTTTGATTTCAGGGCTGCCAGTGTGCAAACATCAGAATTCACCCCCAAGCCAGGGCACAAACACGGACAACTTTCCAAACTGTTCTCCTCTGGACCAACCCTAAAGAGCAAAGCCCACCGACCCAGTCCCAAGACAACCTTCCTGACTTTTCACCACATGGAAACGCACACCTGGAGAACCCCTCGGCCAGCACTGCACATTCAGTGACTGCTCCTCCAAAAGTAAGGGCCAGCTGGAGTTCCAGGAACAGAACCCGGAGCTCCTTCCTTTCAAAGCGAGGCCCCACTGCCCGGTGCAGTCAAACTGGGTTGATGGCACGAGTTCTGCCTGGCTTTACCTCCAGCAGCACCTGGCTCCTCAGCCTCCTGTGGCAGGGCTGTTTCCACGTGGAGAAACTCCCCCAGAGCAGGGACAAGCCCTGATCCCACAGCTCTGCTCCTCCTCCTGCTGTGAGCAGACCCACATCCTCAGTTCTCAGGGCACCCATCAGCCCCTTCTGCCTGTTCTGTTCTCTTGGCAGCTCAAGGACCAACACTAAGGGGGTGCTCACGTTAATCACTGTCTTTTAATTATGCTGACAGACAGTGTAAGCCCTTGTACACTAATACCACAGAATGTGACACCTTGGAGTAACTCCTGCAACACCGAACAGGAATGGCAATACCTGTGCAAGCCACTCTGTCCCACTGCTCCAACCTGACTGTGCTTTGAATCACTCAGCTTCAGACCAGTAAGAGAAATCACACCCAACACTTTCACTGGGAGAAACATGAACATAACATGTCACACCAGGAAGGGAGGAGGTGGCACCTCCCATGTTCTCCCCTGCAGGTGCTGCTTGCTGTGCATCATCCACACTCCAGAGCCTTTCCCAGGGAAGGATGAGCCCAGCTCAGCTCTCAGAGCCAAATTCAGGCCTCCTCCAGCACCTTCCACTTGCTGTGATGAAAATGAAAGGGGACACAGTCCCCTTTCATTAAGCTCTTCATATTATTTATTGGCATCGGCTTGAAAAATGCTCTTTTTCTGAATCTCATTTCCTTGCAGAACATGAAACTCCAGAGGTGAGTGCCAAACTAGTGTAGCCATCCCAAGGTAAGGAACCTGTTCCAAAGCATGGAAAGCTCTGCCTGCCTTTGGTGCCACCACAACCCTGCTCACTGTGAGTTGGTTCCCACCACCTGCCCCTCCCAGGGCCTCCCTCGGGTCTGATTGCCCCGCCTGCCCTGGAAACTGCCGCTTGCCTTGGAACACTGGGTGCCCAGGAAGCCAGGCAGACTGGGGAGGAGCTGGAGATTCCCACTCAAGTCCTGTCCTGCCTCGTGGCAGGAGCATCAGAAGGTGTCAGACCAGCTCTGCAAGGCACAGCAGGCAGGGAATCCACCCCGCAGATTACACAGAACCAGCCCCACCAACCTTCTGAGATGGTATTAAATCATCGTTCTCCAGGAGGAAGAGACATCTCAGAACAAAATTAGCAATGAGGAAATTCAGCCCCTCATAAATCAATAACGCTTCCAGAGGTTTAGCATGACTTATGTAAAATCTGCTCTTTCAAATGGCTAATTTAAGACCCTTGTAACTAGTTTACTAAAGCAGATAAATTTACAGTCAGGCACATTTATGGAATGAGCCGAAATGTCCATGCAAAACTTAATTTTTACCTTAAATAACCACGTATAACAAGAACCAATTTTATTGGGCTGAAGGGCCACTGCTTAACCCAGGTTTCTTTGTAGACAAGAGATGAGCCCAGATGCTCATTGCAGACACGACTGCAGCTCAGATGAACACCAGATTCATTGGGTGAAGGAAAAGTCTGATTGGAAAGTAATAAATCACAGGTTTGGCTTTACATTTAAGTTATACTAGTGAACTTCCTCAGGCCTTGGGGATTTTGTATTTGCAATTTTTAAAAAATAAGATTCATAACTGATCAATGAACAAAAGCTGGTTTTACCTGTGCTAAAATCATTCTTATTTAATGTAACGCTAAATTGTGTTCCAGCGCTAAAAGGAGCCGTAAACACCATAAAGAATTGATTCTTTTTTGGTAAGGTTTTATAAAACAGACAATAAGGAGCTCCGTATGTCGGTACCATTAAAAAAGGCAATAAAGCAGATGTATCCTCCTTCATCTTCAGCATCTACCACAGGGCTGCCCAAGAAACAAAACCTCTCCTTCTGGGGAGAACCAACTGGAAACACACTGAGATTTCCCTCCACTGTTTGTGGGCTGTAAGTTCAAGCTCTGAGAACTCTCCCAGTTTCCCTGCAGTCCGGGAGCACAGAACACCCAGGACACATCCCTGAGGGGCCGCCAAGAGCCCCAAACCAACAGCACATCTGGATTAGGCAGCACCACAACAGCAACTCACGTTTGGGCATTTTCTTTCCACTTTGGCCACCTCTGTGTGATTTTTAACAACACACAGTTCAAGTTTTCCTTTCCTTTTTCATTCTAAACTTGCAGTGTTTTTCTGCCTTAACAGAAATAGACCCTATTTGTAAAACACCTACAGAAGAATCTAACCATCTCGAGTTCTTTACTTGAACAAGGAGGAGCTTGTGGCTGCTGCCTGGATTGCCTGCAGTGTTTTGGGAGCAGCACAGCGAAACTCCTGGGTGTCACCTCCTCCAGCACTCAGGGACCTGCACCAACACCCAGGGAGCTCACCCAGCTGGAGGGGCAGAGAGAGAGGCTTTCCTCATGTGTCTGGTATGCCCTCATTCCACTCAGCTGGGCAAGAGTTATAAAAAGAACCATGACAAGCTTTCTGACGTACCCAGTGAGACTCATGGTGAGCAAACCCAACCCAAAAATAGATGACTCTGTGCTTCAGAAAGAAAGAGAAAGAGACCTTCCAGTCATTTGCACTGAGGAAACCACCTTGAGCTTATCACAAAGCAGAAGTTGGATATGGCTGTGCTGAGAATTGCTTGTTGCAGGCAGGGATGTGGAGGTTGTTGCTGGGGAGCTGCTCTGACACGTCCTGTGATGAGCACACACTGTGCTTTGCCTTCCCCAGCATGGAAATGAGGCCCAAATGTGGGTGATGCACAGCAGGGATTCCCCAGGATATTCCATTCCAGCATCAGCCCTGGCTTTCAGTCAGGCAGAATCCTCAGGATATTCCATTCCAGCATCAGCCCTGGCTTTCAGGCTGGCAGAATCCTCAGGATATTCCATTCCAGCATCAGCCCTGGCTTTCAGGCTGGCAGAATCCTCAGGATATGCCATTCCAGCATCAGCCCTGGCTTTCAGGCTGGCAGAATCCTCAGGATATTCCATTCCAGCATCAGCCCTGGCTTTCAGGCTGGCAGAATCCTCAGGATATGCCATTCCAGCATCAGCCCTGGCTTTCAGGCTGGCAGAATGCCTCAGCTGGGCTCAATGGAAGCCCTTGGACTTCACTGCTGTCCTTCATGCCCATGGGAACATCAGAGGAGATGTTCCCATCCCCAAGCTGTGGAGGGAATTTGGGGAATGGATTCCAAATATCCACAGGTTTCACTGCAGTGAGGTCTTGCAGTTGTCATTTGCAGCAGATGCTCAATGCTCATGGTATAAAAATCACTGTTAAAGAGCCTCATCATCAACTGGTGCAACTTGCCCTCCAGAATCACAAGCTCTAAAGTTGCAGCTGGACAGTGGAGGACACAGGGGGAGCACAAAAACCCCTCAAAACACGACAGCCAGAACAGCTGGAATTCAATTCCAGCTCTCATACTGACCTGAAAGGTGGCCTTGGACAGTTAGCTGAATTTTCGGTGCCACGTCCATACAATGGGAATGGTGCTGGACTAATCAGCAACAATATTCAAAGTAAATAAAGTCAAGCCTCACTGGAAAAATAAATGAAGTATTCCACTCCAAGGAAATCTATGCCATAGGTGTTCTTATTTCCATAAAGGCAGCTGCTTTCCTTTGCCCACAGAACAACCCCAGCAGTGAATGTTTTCATGTTTTCAAGCCTTCACTACACCTTTTCACATTTATTCTCCCACAGCCTTCTATGTCTAATTGCTACACCCACCAGAAAGAAGGCAAGAAATGGATTGCATCCCATGAGTAAGTATTACCAGCAGGCCAATCAGACAACAAAAACAGGCAGGAATAATACCTGCTCCTTCCTTTGGAAAGCAGGAGACACCCCTAATCCCCCCTGTCCCTGATGTGCTCCTCCTGGGATGCTCCTACAGCAAATCCATTCAGCGCTGGGTTCCCAAATGTTTGCTCACAGCAATTCTCATTCTTGCTCATCCTTCCCTTTTTTTCTCTGGCGTGAGAAATGTGAAGGACAGGAAGAATTTGAGTAATTTGTTTTGCAATCTCCCCCTCCTGGGTTTCCAAACTGCAGCGTTCGCCCACAGGTCTTCCATGACACAGAAGAGCAGACCATACTTTCAGAAGAACTTACGTATCTGTATTTTCCTCACAACAGAAAATTGTATTTGCTTTAAGCGTGTGATTTTAATGTATTCCCTAAGCATAAGTTTAAAGCCAAGCTGCTGTTTGCAGACTGTTCCTGGGACCCATGAAACAGGTTTCTCACAAGGCATTATAAAATGCCTACCTCCTGAACCTATTCAAAGCACATTTTATTACCAATTTCTTAAATTTGCCATTTGTGATACAACTGCAGAGATGAGCTCAAGTACATGCCCAGATTCGTGAGCTGCTGGGAATTAAGAACAGCTGAGCTGAAAAGTGAAAAAAAATTACAGCAGAATGAAAGAGGAAAGTGCCAAACCAGATCAAAGCACCGACTGAAGAAGCCTGGAAAGATCCATTTAGCTCAGAACCTAACCAGCTTCTCAGATAAATAACAGGAGACCCCACTGCCCTCAGAACACACCAACCTTCCTCCTAGGGCTGCGTTTCTGCTGGGAGGGCATTTCACAAGGATTGCCATCCCTACAGAACGGGAAGGGGAGATTTTTCCACAGTCAGGGGCTCGGAGACCCTTAAAATCAGTTGGGTGCATACCCACATTTAGCACAGCCCCTGCTCTGACCCCGAATCTCTCCAGCTGCTCACCTGTATTTGCAACCAAAGTGCTTTAATCTCTTATTAGTTTATCCTGAGATGCACCATAAAAGAATTTTCATCCCTTCCAGGGGCATGTTTTGGAGAAGGCTTTTTGCTATTTCTGCTTGTAAAAACGAGACTCCAGACACCCAGAGACAAGTTCTGATCCTTTGGTAGCTGTACACACGTGGTGTGCTGGCCAAAACCCGACAAATTGCCTCCTCATGCTCGGGAAGGGAGAGGAATCAGCGGCCAGGCTGAGCTCTGCAGTGAGCAAGGTTTGAGTCAGAGGTGTCAGGACAATGCAGAGGTGGCTCCTCTGTAATCCCTCTGCTCAAGGCTGCGAGAAGCTCAGCCCCCCTGCCTGGCTGTCCAAGCAGAGTCCCTGTCCAAGGCAGCACCTGCCAGCACGGCCATCCCACCCCAGTCAATCCAGTACACAGCCCACTGGGCCCACCGGGAGCTCGCCCGGGGTTCTATTGCTTTATAAAAGGCTTTTACTAGCACGCCTTTCAGATGGCTTGAAAACTCAGCAGTGGCTTCCTGAATAACGTGCCTGGCTCAAACTCGCACCAATAAAACTTCCACAGCGGCCCCAGCTGCCACCTTGCATTTTAACCCCCCACCTGAGGCAGGGAAGCTGTTCCAGGGAGCTTCAAACGCTGCAGATCTGTATATTCCCCTCTGCGGTGATGCCCTCACACCGGCAGGAGCCAATGGTACCCGGCTGCACACAGCACTGCCCAGGGCACTTTTGGGGGTCAGCTCTTGCCAGTAAACATGAGGGGCACTGATGTGCCCTGTCCGGGGGGAAAGGCCACTCCTCTGCTGAGGGATGCGCCTCTGACCCAGCGGCACACGGGGTGCCACGCCAGCCCCTGCGAGGGAAGAGCCGCTCCCATCCCGGGGGATGCCTCAATTACCGCCCAAAGAGAACGCTCCGTGCCTAAGAAAGTGTTTAAGGGTCCCCTCTGGGTGATGTGCATGCAAACGAGGCGACATCCCTCGCAAGCATCTCTGGAAACTGCAGCTGGCTACACGTTGGGAAAGTTAAGTAAAACCAGAACCAGGGGAGAGAAAGCCCCTCATTACCGCAGAGCGAGGGGGCTGATTGAAACCATCGGGGCAGGGACCCTGTGTTTCATTCAATAAATACACCAAGTGGAGCTTGGTTGTTATTTTAGCTGATGGAGGAGAAATAAAGGCTACCCCTGCATGCATGAAATCGCCTGAATTCAGAGTCTCACTGGCAACAGGCTCGGAGCAGGGCAGGAGCTCTTTTCCCCAATAATGTTTGTGTTTTAGTAGTTCACTACGGTTACTTGGATTAATAAGGAATACTCAAGGCTTTAGCATTCTGCATAGAGCCATTCCTTTCGATGTCACATGGCAGGGTGTAACTAATAATGCAACATTAGAATACTGTAGCACTCTTTTTAAAAAGCCTAAAAGCAGGGAAGAGTTACGGGGCGTTTCGGTGTAATGGACAAGCCCACCACCCCACTTACTCCGTAGCTTAAAGAGCTCTTTGCTGCTTTCTCACTCCCGCATTAAGCATTCAAACGCGACTGCCAAGAGCCTGAGCAAAGAGCCCGAGTGAGGTCATTGCTGGGTAGCGATTTCACAGGGACTTCACTTCAATTAGGGAGAGACAGCCGGGAATTTGTACGGAGGGAAGTTTCCTCTTGCGGCCATGTGCGTCCCGCTGCTCCAGGCAGGAGAACACCTTTCCTGGGGTGCGTTTGCAGAAGTCCCTGCCCCTTTTCCATCGGTGCTGGCAGGCTCAGAGGGAATCCCAGCCCCACAATGGCACTGCTGCCTGATGGGATGCAGCCCCTTGGAGCAAAGGTTTAGCACAATCCCAACATCTTCACGGCAGAGAAAGGTACAAATCTGATCAGTCACTTTTACTAATCACCTTAAAAGCTCGAGTTTTGGTAAGAGCTTTGCATTAACTTGTTCAGCCCTTGAACAGAGTCACTTTCAGTGTCATGGTCTCTATCCCACTCTCTCTTTTCAAAAGTTTATAGCCTAGAAGCAAAATAAATGAAAGTTGGAAAAAAAGCTGAAATTTGCAGTCACCAGCGTTGCTATTTCAATTGGCATAAAATTCTCCCCAGCTGCTTACTTATGTGTTATTAATCTTCATTTTCGTGGGTGATGTTCTGTTTTTAAGGGTCATGTAAGACTACCACATAATCCCATGCCTGTTTTCCTGGGCAGCCAGCGACTGAAGGCACATTTTTCCAAAGAAATACTGAATGAGGTTTTGGCTTGTGAAAGCTCCACAATACAGTAGGTAGAAAAATGAAAATATTATCCAGTTCTCCACTTGCACAGAGCAGAGTGACTCGGTTCTCCAGGTACATTTAGGCAGCATCCATGTCAGGGATAACTTTAGAAAGAACACCAACAAACCAGGTCCTATTTCCCACCTTCTAAGCTTAAAATGATCAGGCAAAGTTGTGCATTCAGCTCGGGGTAGGGGGGCAGGAAAGGAAAGGAAACAACCCCTGAAACCTGAGCCCAGATCTCAGGCAGAGGCAAAGCTCAGCCAGACTCGCAGCCCTTGGCTTGGAGGGTGTCTGGGCACTGAAAACAGGGATGTTCTCACAGCCTGCACTAGCACTGCCATCATAGCCCTCAGCTGATCCAGCTCAGGGACTCTGCAATATTTGACTGCCACAGGGAAGACTTCACGGATTTTTGGTGGGTTGTTTTCCCTGGGGTTTAGGGGAGTTTCTTGGTGGTTTTGTGCTGGGCTTTTTTTCTTTTTTTTCCTCATTTCTGTTTCTTTTTAAACATCAGAAACAGCTTTGACCATACCAATGGCTACCAGGCCACACAAAAAATCCCTGCCTGCGGCAGCAAGTGGCTCAGTCCCAAGTGATCGAGTCATTTCTCTCTGGAGACCCTCCAGAGCAAAGGGATGTCTCTGTTCCGTGCTGTGGCACAAGGAAAATGCTGCATTTGAAACCTCAGTTTTCCCATATTTTTGCCACTGCACACAAAGCCACAGCTTTGCTCACCAGAGCCTGCCAAGCGCAGGGCTTTGCTGGAAAGGGCCATGTCCTGGTGCTGGCACAGAGTCCACCAGTGGTTGGAAGTGGCCAGGCTGGACCCATCCCAGCCTTTGCCACAAGGCCACTCCAGAAATGTGGGATCACAAAGTGACGTAACACACGTGTCTGTGATGCTCTTTCTTTCCCTGTACTTTAGAGACTCTGCAAAAGGTTAAATGAAGCTTAAATGGCACCTTTAAAACATGAATTAAGAACAGGCAGAGGGAATAATCACATGGACCAAAAGTTACCCAGCAACTCAGAACCACAGGAGGAGCCAGAAGACGTGGGACTGCCAACTCCCCCGCCCTGGAGCTCTGCCCTTGCTCCCCTGCACCCACCTGGGCCCAGTTGCACCCAGAAAGGCTTCTCTGCACTCAGGGTGAGGCCAGGGTGGTAGCAGAGCACCGAAGATGCAGCTCTGTGTTACCTACACATGAATTTGGCAGAACGAGAAGGATCAGAGAAGGCAGCAGCTGGTGCTGGAGTCAGCACTGCTCAACAAAGTCCCCCAGCAGGTTTGTGGGGAGCACCACTCCAGGCTCCCCCAACTTCAACAGGGGGTGGGTGAACCACAGGGAGAGCAGCAGGTGGGTCTCTGCCCCCAAACGGTCAGGGCCCTGCAGAGCAGAGGCTTCAGGTGAGGCTGGGGGAGCTGGCCTTGTGGGGACACTGAAGGCCAGTGGAAAAGAAGCCTACAGCTATCTGAAGGGCAGCTACAAAAATCACAGAGTCAGTTCTTCTCAGGAGCAGCACGTGGTGCCCCCCAAAGTGCAGCTGGGCATTGGGAGGAAAGCAGGCAGGTAGCTCAGAGGGGCTCTGGGATCTACCATGTGGGTGTTTGCTGGGTTTAAGAGATGCAAAGCCATCACCTACTGATGTGGTTGTGGCAGGAGCCCACCCAGGGCTGGGAGGCTGGGCCAGGTGAGCTCCCTCCAGGAGCTGCTCCCAGCCAGCACTGCAGTGGTTCTGAGGTGACAAAGCAGCTGTGCAGCACAGCCAAGACTTCCAGCCCCCTAAGTGCCCATTTATATTCCTCCTCCCACCCTGTCTTGGGTCTAATTCATAAGCTCCCAGAGCTTCCACAATGAATTAATCAAAAAATACTTCAAACCCCCATAAAACCCCAAACACATCAAACTACCAAGTCCACGGAACTTCCCTGATATCAGGGGGATGCTGAATATAACACAACGTGTATCCACACCATTAATGGGGAAAAAAACCCTGCAAGATAATCTACATAAAACACCTCATTCCTTTTTCAAGTGCTGCTTTTGTCTTAGCTTGTCAAAGCTGAGGAAAAGAGAGGGAAGCAGCATGCAGCTGCCCATCCATAAAAATAGCCCAAATATTCATAAAGGCCTGAACATTTTGAGCAGAGCCAAATCCTTAAGCAGTTCTTAATGCCTTCAACACCCGCGCCTGAGTGTTGTTACCAAAGAGCGGCTGATTCCTCGCATCAGGAAGTTGAGGCCAAAGAATAATGTGTCCCAAAGCAGGCAGTTGGGAGAAATAATCCTCATCAGGGAGTGAGCAGCTGTGTGATCACTGCCCAGCACTGGGGGGAAAGGCAGAGCAGCAGGGCAGGGCCTGGCCCGTGACAGCAGCGGGGAGGAGACAGAAGGAAAGCATGAGGGATGTGCAGTGAGCCCGGGACAGGCAGCAAAGGGCTTGTGCTCCCCCTCAGAGCCCATTAGGGCTGCCAGGTTTACGGCCTGCCATGCATTCATGGCCACACCAAGCCGAGTGTGCCCTCCCAAGAAAGGGAAAGTGCTGGTTGGGAACCCTCCTGAAAAGCTGAATGAACTCCTGGTCCTGTGGTTACCATTCCATTTTGCTCTGCAGGAACAAACAACTGTGCTATTAAACAATTACACAGCAGGTTTCTGACCAAATCATTCAGGCTTTTTCAAGAGTCATCTACTGATGCTCCCCTCCATCTCAGGACTAAACGAGGTTTTAGTGGTTGATCCAGTCACTCACAGCACTCAAAAACCTCTCTGCAACAAGTTAACGTGATTATAATGCAGTGAGTTCCTCTCAAACCACTAGGGCTACCCAGGGGATAAATAAGAGAGACACTGCCAAGGAACTCAGGAGTTTAAATACAGAATAAGCTCTCTTGTAAAATAAGCACTGTAAGCACTGGGATTTTTGAGGGGAGAGGAGATGGAGAAGCTGATTTATAGATCTTTTCTTCCCCTCTCCTGGAAAGACTTTTAGCAGAGCGAGAGCTTCAGTATTGGCAAGATGGAACAAAGTGAGGAAGCCACTACCCCAGGACAAAAGTTCACACATGGCAACCATGGAACAAGCTGAGAGCTCCCAGCAGTTCCCTGGGCAGGTATTTACACGGCCTCCTTCTGCTCCCAAGGTGAATAAAAGAAGAGCCAATACTTCAGGAGGGATCCATTTTGGTTTCACTCCCCCTTGTAACTTCATTTAATGCTCTTAACCTGGAGCTCTGAATACACGAGTCAGGATCCCTGGCCTTCCAAAGTGTGCAATAGATGCAAGAAGTTTCTTTCAATAATAAATGAAGGCCAAGCCAAGTGATTAATGGCTTCTTTAATGCGTTATGCTGATTTTGTTCCAAAATAAGCAGCTGCTTTGTATGACCTGCTTCATTTCAACAGCAAATCCCAGAAAGCAGAAGAAATCACTCCCACACGAGTCTCCTAAAGCTCGAGCTGTTCATCCCAGAACAAGGCCAGAGAATAACCTGCTGTCCCTGAACAGCACCAAAGTGTCCTCAGATGAACCAGTCCTATACAACACTCTCCAGTTTTACTCATATTCCCACTTCCAGCTCCTCACTAACAACTGAGGAAAAAAGGAAGGTTAGGAGAGCAGTTGACTATTAATGCATACCCATATTCAGACCCAAAAGTCAAAGGAGAATGTGTCCATCAATCCCTAATTAAGAAAAACCAATTACAACTCCTGTTGCCTTCTAGGGATCACCGTGGGTGCCATTCAGCTGCAGGCAGCCCATGCGAGAGCCATGAATATTTTAGAGCAAGAAATACTGTCTGTGCCCCCACGACAGGCTCAGGGGATCTGCCAACAAAAGATCTCCAACCTCCCAGCAAAATACAGCTTGAAAATCCAAGTGACAGCAGCTTGTCCCCATTGTGGGCCATGAGGAGGGGCTGTGTCCCCCAGCAGACTGTTTCAATCAGCCCAGCACTCCTTTGTCAGGCGCTCTCAGCTGAGAAACACTTGGCAGCGTTCACATGGAAATCAGCAGCAGCTTTTTGGATCACTCCTGCTCATGGAGAGTCGGCCCCAAACTTTGCAGAGTGAGGATGTTTCACTCGGATGCTCTTTCAGGAGCACAATGCTCTGGGAGGACTCGGGCAGATGGCTTGGCTGGGACAGCCTGCCAGTGGGAAATTGTCTCCAGCCCCACTGAAAGGGAGTCAAAACTGAAAAGCAGCAGGTCTTTTTGAGATTCTATTACACAGGAGAAAGCAGGAGTCACTGCAAGATACAGGGTCATGAAACAGGGGCTTAAGTGCTACCTGAGCTAATTGATTTCCAAATGGGATTCATTGGGAGCTCCAGTCTCCTGCTTGACAGACACATCACCACTGGTGGCCAAACCAGCCTCTTAGATCGTTCCCTTCAGTCAGAATTCAAAACCACACATGGGCCTGGGAGAAAAGTTTTAAATCCCTCTTTTTTTGCCACAAGAGGCTTGCTGAGCTCCTGCTCTGTCCACCCAGAGTGTGTCCCAAGGATGATGATGCTCCTGCTCTGTCCACCCAGAGTGTGTCCCAAGGATGATGCTGCTCCTCTGTCCACCCAGAGTGTGTCCCAAGGATGATGCTGCTGCTCCTCTGTCCACCCAGAGTGTGTCCCAAGGATGATGCTGCTCCTGCTCTGTCCACCCAGAGTGTGTCCCAAGGATGATGATGCTCCTGCTCTGTCCACCCAGAGTGTGTCCCAAGGATGATG
>JAWWMP010000165.1:8019471-8034289 GCA_035047865.1 Dendrocincla tyrannina
CTCTGTCCACCCAGAGTGTGTCCCAAGGATGATGCTCCTGCTCTGTCCACCCAGAGTGTGTCCCAAGGATGATGCTCCTGCTCTGTCCACCCAGAGTGTGTCCCAAGGATGATGATGCTGCTCTGTCCACCCAGAGTGTGTCCCAAGGATGATGATGCTCCTCTGTCCACCCAGAGTGTGTCCCAAGGATGATGATGCTGCTCTGTCCACCCAGAGTGTGTCCCAAGGATGATGCCCAGCCCTGTTTTGGTGCTATTTTCCAGTTAAGGAGCATCTCCTCTACAAACATTAAGAGCTGATGGAGAAATTATGCAGCCCCCATAAGTCAAGGAAGCATAAGCTGCCCCCTCACTGCTCTTCAGCTACACTGTGCAGTTCATTACACAGGGATTATTGTGCTTATCTCCCACAGACAGATATGAAAGCTCTGCTTTCCCAAGCAAACCACTCCAGTATCCCCCCTTTCAACCTACAGTTCCTAGAAGAGACACGGCTAACTGACCCGGGACCTACCCAGGGCTGGGAGGTGATCCAGCTCCACAAGGCCAGCACCTCCTGCATCCCCCTCCCCTGGTGGAACAGACACACCCTCTGGAGCTCCAGCTGTTTGGCTGGCACACAGAAGCCAGGCCTTGCTCCCAAAAACAAAACCAACCCTCCAAACCAGGGCAGGGCAGTGGAGGAGCAGCTGCTCTTTTGTCTGAGGTGCCCAAAGCTCCGTGTGGCTCCTCCACGTGGCAGGGACCCAGTGCTCCCCTGCTTTACCCTCTCAGCCCAGCACAACCCATTAAGTGAGGGCTGAATCAGGCCCCTGGCACATCAATGGGTCATTTGAAGTTACTTACACACGTTACTTTACACGGAAAAAATTCCAGCTTTTAAAAAATGAGCATATAAAATATAAAAAGACATTGAAGGCACACACAAGGCAGCTTTACTTTGCCCTGCCTGTTCAGGAGAACAGATAGCCTGTTCTCTGCCTCTCTTTTAACTGCAAACCTTATACTAGCTGTGTGTGTTTTGGACCCTTTCCCACCCTACCATGATTTCCTGTCTGAGTCTGCAGCCCATGGCAACAGCAGAAAATTGGAGTGTGGGCTCTGCAGATGGTGCAAGGCCAAATGCCCTGTGCCAGCTCAGTGTCTTCTGCCATAACTTCTGCATTATCTAAGGCTTGGTTGTGTGGCGGGAGTTACCTCCGTGCTAATAAATTATATGCTTTTGAACATGTAAGTTGTGCTGGCCTTAGGGGAGCTCTGGCCTTCTGCAGTGAATGGAAAGCCACAATCACACAGCCTAAAAGGACAGTGATGCTCTGAACTGCTGTGGGGGGAGGAGAAAATTCAGAGTGTTCTCACAGGTCACAGTGGCACAGGACAGTGCCCTCCCCAAGGGCAGTGATGGGCAGCACACACAGCACCCCACAGAACAACCCACAATCAGAGCTGCATTCCCATATGTCTGCAACAAAACATGAGATCCCAGAATGCACACACAGGGAAAAGGTGCCAGGAACAATCCCAGGGCTGTTTTCCACTGAGAAACGTGGTGTTCAGTAAGCAGAGATCCTTCCTCCAGTGGCTCCAAGAGACCCTGCATGTGGCACTGGCCTGGGAGAACAGAGCTGAGGGAGTGGCAGGGGAAGGACACACCTTTCCAAAGGAATGAGATCAATAAAGCACACCAGGCACCCTCCCCACACTCAGCACAGCCACACAGCCACCTCAGGGCCCAGATGATCTAACCCCCCCTGCTCCCAGCACAGCAGAGCACACCCAGCCTTGCCACGGAATGGTCACCATCAAAGCTGCTCCCACCTCAAGGTGTAAAGCCCTGAAATTTATTAGAAAGCACTAAAACAAAAGCACCTCGGGCAAACACGTGGCCTCAACCCGAACAGCTACTTCAGACAGAACCCAGCCTTTTCTGACAGGCAAAAACGTTAAACCTGATGGAAATGATTCCTAAGGTTAAAACTTGAAGATAAGCAGCACTTCCCCTATGGATTCTGAGCTTCAGGTCACTGACAATTCCAACAAGTTTTCTACTTGATGACCTTTGTCCTCACCCCCCCACTGTGTTTGAAGTTCAAACAAAAGTGATACTCATTGAAGCCAAAGTTTCCACATGTCCTGACAAAGCATGAGAGACATTTTTATAAGTTCCTGAAAAAAAAAGCTTTAAAAGCCTTTATATATTATCAATAGAATGAAATTGTTTATTAAACACAACAATAAAGATTGTCGCTTGCTATTAAAGATGAAAAACTCTAAGTTAAACTATTCCTTGAGTGAAAATATCCAAAGACACCTTATGAATTTGATATAACAACTTTAAAGTCCCAGAGCCCATGCTGAGATCATAATAAAAGTGTATCAATTCAGTTCTGGAGGGATTTTTATGATCTCTAGACTAAACAAAGCTGTGAGTGCAAGAATTGGGGGTGGAGGGAAGATAACATTCACCCAAAGAGCAGAATTCAGTGGGCCAAATCACCAGAACTTACATGCACCCCCGAGAGGAAATACATTATACACGTTATCTCCTGTGTTATTATAACAAACAGCCAGCACTAATGTTTGGGTGAGGCCTGTCATGT
Source organism: Dendrocincla tyrannina (assembly GCA_035047865.1). NCBI lineage: Eukaryota > Metazoa > Chordata > Aves > Passeriformes > Dendrocolaptidae > Dendrocincla > Dendrocincla tyrannina. The sequence goes on from JAWWMP010000165.1 coordinate 8,022,071, forward strand.
TAGCTCAGGAAACTGCACAAAACTGGTAAAGAAATAAGGGGAACCCTCACAACCAATTCCTCATGACTCCCACCACCAATTCTTCCCAAATTCAGCCCAAAAGGCACCTGTGACTGGCTGGGGGCACCCCGAGGGTGCTCTCTGCCTGCCACAGAAACACCACACTGCTCCCAGCCCCAGCAGCACCTCAACACCCTTCCTCACCCAGCAGGAGAGCCCAAAACACGCCCTATTTCAGGTGTAAAAAAAACCCAAAAACCATCAGTGGATCATCCAAGAGGAATCAAAACCCGCAAGCAGCTCAAAGCCCACGTGTGTGTTTCCATCTACTATTCTCACACATATGGAGCACCGAGTGGTTCTCTAAAACAAGCAAACGAAGCTGGCTTCACTAAATTCTGTTAAAGCATCCAAAATCCAACGGTGTGAAGAAGCAGAGAGGCCAAACTGGCCCCCTTCCCTGCTCTAGCTGTTTGCCAATCCCCAACTCCTGCCCTTCAGCTGAGAGAGGCATGTGCTTTAGTCACAAACCGTCAAATGTAAATAGTAGAAGAAACTCTATTCACTGTCATCTTGGAATTAATCAGGAAGAAAACCAGAGCTCTATAGGATCAAGAAAATAATAGATAATTATGCCTCTGCATGTTTAGCTTTTGAATGTATAAATTCCAGTGTAAACAGAGTTGTATTGCCTTCTTTATTGTCCCAGCCCCACGCAACAGGCTGCAGATTTGGGATAGAAATTCAGGGAACAGAACTATCCAAAGGGACTGTAATGTTATAAACACTACAGAATGGAACAAGCAGATGATGGCTTTTGTAGTGTTCCTTCCCTCTCATCCCTGAAAAACGATAAACAACATTTGCTTTGATCCTCCACAGCCCCCCAGAAAATTTATCAGCTGTTGTAAATGTACATCCACGAACTGCAAAGCTGGGCTGAGATGTTTATTTGGCTTCAGTTCTTTGTCTCCATCCCATGATTATACCACAAACACTCTTAATCATCTCAAGCATTTCAGTGTCACTACACAAGGACTACAGCAACTGCCTAAGTACATTTCCCACTGCTTTCCTCTTCTCTGCTTGTTCATTTTTGGGCAGGGAGAGCCAAATGTGGTACTTTGCTCAGTTCAGACATGAAGCAGGTTGAGTAGCCCCATGCACATCAAAGAAAGAAAAGATCCAGGTGTGACGATGAAACAACCAGAACAAGCTGGACAAGGGCTCAGGGGCACCAGTGACCTGTGAGTCCAACCCACCCAGAGAGCACCAAACACTTTTGGCTCAGCCCACAGGGAGGGAATTGCACTGGCAGCAATCCCTGGGAGCTGATCTCAGGATGCTCCCCAGGTCACAGCCCAAATGCCAGCTCTGCTGCACATCCACTGCACACAAGTGTTCCCTGCTAAGGTCCTGCCAAAGGCCAATCCAAGGAGGCTTTACCAGGCAGGCATTTTAGAGCTCACAATTCCATTCAACCCCAATTAAAAGGACTCCTCCTCAGTGCCCACCCTTTCCTCAGAAGTCACTTCCCTGCTGTTGTTCCATGCCACATGTCCCAGGCTCACAGGGCACAGGCAGACACTTCAATCACAGGTGCCAAACCCCCTCAGCCATGCCCTGCCCAGCCCTGGTCTCTCCCAGTCACCCCCTGTACCCAAATGTCTCCTGAGGACCAGGCTGAGCTCCCACATGCAGGCAGGTCTGGATGTGTTGGGGTGAGAGCACCAAACCTTGCAGCTGCTGCTGCAGCCTTTCCTCTTTCTATCAGTGCTTTCCTGGCCCAAGTCCTGCAACTCCACTTCCAAGGTTCTCCTCACCCATCTGGCTGAACGGTTGGACCAGAGGAGCCTTCAGGTCTCTTGCAACCTGGTGTTCCACAATAAACCCACAACTGGGAATCCTTAAATAGATGCTCTCAAGGTCAATCTGAGACGTCTTTCTTAATTTTTTTAAAAATGTAGCTCTTCTTCTGTAAGGAGCATAAAATGATCAGAGTTCTGGTGAAGTACTTTGGCCCAGCTTGTAAATTAGGAAAGCATGAAGCCACCATTGTGCTGCACTTACTCCTGCCTCAGGCTTGCTTGGATTTAACCAAATGTCACGTTGGGCACTTGGGATCAAAATAGCATGTAAATGAAACCCTTTCAGACAAGAAGAGCATCAGAAATTATTGTGTTTATTCTTTTGTTCCTCAGCCTGAATTCTCCTAACTCAACAGCAGCACATGGACATTTTCTCCTGTGCTGCTGGAGCAGAACTTAGGCAGGGAGAGAGGTTTTCTTCATGTCCCCTGTATGAAACTGCAAGGGAATAGTATGAAAATGTTTATAAATAAGGACCACAACTGTTGACTTGAAGAGCTTAACGCTGACCAAACACAAACGCAGAGCTAACAATTCAACAAACAGTTATTTTCCTCTTGTTTCCAAACACTCCGAAGGATAAAGACAGTGCTGGGCACTGCTGGGTCTGCAGGGGGTCCACTGTGTCTGGAAGCCTCTGGTTCTCCTCTTTTCAATTCCAGTGGCACAAGGGACAAATTGCTCAAGAAAGAGTCAATCATCCTGGCCTTCAGAAAGGGCAACACCTCAGCTTAGTGAAGATCACGGGATGATTATCACCATCCCTGCCTTTACTTTCCCATTTTCTCCAGTGCTGCAGAATGAGTTCTTTTTCAAGATCCAGCTGCAGTTCAATGCTGAGATTTTGAGTTTGAGCTCCCCAGTGCAAACAGGCACTTTGAGCTTTGGTTCTTCCTGAAGTTCATTACGTGCTGAATCCTAAGCCCACGCTCCCCTGCAACCTGGTAATTGTGTATTAAGTGAATTTTATAGTCTATTGTAAATAAGCATTTCCAGTCCTTATGTTTCCTGCAACAGAGGACTTTATAAACTTCATATTTCCTTTGAGGTGTTGCAGACTCACCCGTTACAACACCGAGCTGGGGAAAGGGACAGAAAAGCCAGATTAAAAAAAGGCTCCAAGTGGACCACTAACTGGAGTATTTGAATCAAACCATGTCCATCAGCAGAATTAAAATACCACAACATGAAGACATTAATACCCTAACAAGATTTTTCAGTGTGAAAAGATCATTCATTTCACCTCACTGTAAAAAAACCCCACTATTTGTTCAAAATTCACCTCTGCCCTATGTTTTTGGTGCACTTAATTTTGGAATAGCCTCAAATCAGGCAGGACTAAGATGCCAGAACATCCCTGCTCTGGGTGAGTGCTGATCTCGAGGAAAAGGGAGCAGTTTGTAGTGCTAGGGAAGCTCATTGACAAGCACCCACTCTGCCCAGAGCAGTGAGTTTGGCTTTCAAATCCCATTTTGTTATTAGGGTATGAACACTCAGCTCCTTCCTCATCTTCTGCTGCCACACATACAGTGTAAGAGCACCCCAAATATCCAGTCACTGCTAAATTAAAGAAACCACTGAAGCAAAGCCCTGCTATAGCTTAGGGGGTTCCACACCAAGGGTAAAATCCTGTGCTGGCCCCAACAGAATTCCCTCAGCTCCAGTGGCTGGCTTTGGCAGGAACACAAAACTTCAGTGTGGACACAACAGGTCCCAGAGTTCTCTCTCCAAGGGGTCCCTCCCTCCCAGCCCAGCTCCTCAGCTCCACAGGGTTAGGCAGTCACCAACACCAGTTCCACTACAAATCCAAATATAACCAGCATTTGGCAGTTTTACACTGCAGGAGTTTCAGTTCTTTAACCAGCTGAACTGAAAGGACACGAATTTGTTGCCAAGAGGTAGAACCAGCAAGGTGAAGGGTTAATGTAAGGTAGCATCATTACTTCATTGATGAAAGTTTTCCTTTATCACTAAATAAATACATATACACCCAGAAAGCTGACTAAAGGGCAGGAAATAGGCCTTTTATCCTTCCTTGACTTCTCTTTTAACCTAAACAAGATGCACAACTGAAAATCCAGGCACATGTGCAGCAGAGGCGAGCATGTACATACCAGCAGAATATTCAGGCTTAGAGCACTTGTCCCTGGGGGTCTGTGGGGGTAAATCCAAGCTCTCCAGGTGGAGCACTGGAAGCACACAAGGCCTGTTGGGGGCCCAGAGGTGAACAAAGCCATGGTTTGAACAGGTTCATCCCACAGGCGAGTGTGGGCACAGGTCTGGCAGAATGCCCCAAACTGCTTTACTCTCCTGCTCCAGACAGAGCAACACAGGGCTGGTTATTATTTTGGTCTGCAATCATTGGCAAGCCACCTGCAGCACCACTGGGCTAGCTTGGTTTATTGATGGCATTTCCAGCTCTCCTCCCCAAAATGCACCCCCTCCACCACGCAGTGCTTCTCTCAATAGTTGTGGAGCTGACAGCTTATTAAAATTGATGAGGCTCTTGATGAGCACCCCGGTTTGTTCAGCTCAGGTAACAAAAGGCCATTTTTACTTATTGAAATGTCATTAGTCCTTTGCCCCCGTGCTGGATTTCAGCACAGTGCCGTGACTACACTGAAATAAAACAGTTATTTCAGACCATTTTGATAACTATCAAAAAAGACTTTTTAGAATGGCATAGCTTTAATTAATGAGGATTTTTATCTTCAGTTTTAAAATGGGCTACCATTTTTGACCTGTTGGGGTAGGGACATTAAATCCCAAGCCCATGCTTGATGTGTGGTAAGGTTTGCCACAGTGTTTAGCATCAGAGAGAAGAAAATCTCATTTCCTTGAGCCCAAACCATTCCCTCTCACTGTAAGGAAAGGTTACACCTCCCCCCCTCAGCCCCTTGGTAAGAAAACACCTCAGAGGTTATTTTAGACCCTGTTTCTACTCCTCATCAGCTGAGCAGGCTCGTTTGTGGATTCATCCAGGGAGAACTTGAAGTGTTTAGGCTAAGAGGTACATGAACAAACAGTGTTATCAAATTAAATTCCAACCCCCACCTTATTTTTCTTTATTTTTTTTCCACCAAAAACATCTGCCAACACTTCCATTTCCAGAGGGCCAGGATGTGCTGATGCATTAAACAGCACAGCAGGTGTGTGGCCATAAGCAGAGGGCTAAACACAACCTCAGTGCTCCAGCTCACAGGGCAAGAGCAGCAAAATGGATTTGCAGTGCTAATTCAGGTCAAATTCTAACGAAGCAAGCACCAAACACGGGCAGGGCAAAGCAAAGAATCACATCTCCAAGTTAAATTCATAGTTCAGCTCCTCTCCCAACTAACATTGTCCAGTAATAGACTCTCATATTCCAAATTAGCATGTGTTAAAATCCCTGTGTGCATCCTCTGCTTGAGCTGCAAACTACTGCATATCACACATAGCTAATTAAAAACAGAAAATAAAACACCGATTCCAAATTACACAACTTTCTTTTAACTTTTCAGTAGCTTCTTGTAACTTTCTCTGCTTTAGTTTCATTTTATTCCCAGCTTGCCCTGCATTATTTTTGCAGCAGCTCTCTTAGACCCTGCCTAAAAAGACCTGGCCCTTGGAGGCATTACCACACCCAGAGCTGGGCAGAACTCCTCAGGCCACGAGCTCCGAGGACATCCCTCCTGCCAAGGCACTCCAAACTCACTCTGACAGCACAAAACCTCTCAGGGAGGCAGCAAAAACTTGATTAAAGCACAGCCTCGCAGAAAGGGCAAACAAACAAGCAAGCCACAGGTTCTTATGTAGTAAAAAATAATATTAAAATGCCCCCTTAAGCACTCAAGAGTTTTCAACTTCACCCTTCACACACCTGGTGTGATTAAAACACGTTTGTTTAATACACAGTGCTAGCCCAAAGCCTGCAGAGCAGGAGTGGACTGTGGTCTTGGATGGGAGATTAGGCACTGGAGAAACAGGTCTAAACCTCAGTCTCCGGAGAATTTAGGAAGATTTATGGATTTACTTACTATTTCTTTGACTCCAAAGCAGCAGGCTATCCTGATCTAATAATGAAAATGGTATTCCATAGATCATAATGCCAGAAATATCCATTATGATAATCTCCTGCATAGGACACCACCATGGATTTCAGCCCCAGACTGCAATGCTTGACTGGAGTTAGAACTGAACCTCTAAGTGCTTTTTATTATCTCTGCCATCAAACTCGGGGCTATAAAACAAAACCTAACACACACACACGCCAAGTTTGCAATTTATGAGTACTCCACTTAAGTGCTCCTGCTAGAAAAGAAAGAAATGTGACAGTAAAACAAGTTTTCCTGTTCCTTAAACAGGAATAAATCCAGTTATTTCACTGCCAGATCTACTTCAGATTTAAATTAATGTAAAAGACAAGATCATTTGAAAGCCCTGCAGAGAATGATGTGAATGATGCTACTCATTTACAATTCCTACAGGGAGAAGAAGAAAGAAGTTATTTCAAGCTTTTTTGCATCCATATAAAACCATTTGTGGCCTTACAACTGCAAGAAAAGCCATTTAGAAGATTCACTGACTTGTGTCAGGTGAAATACCAGTGACAGACTGTCACAGGAAATCACAGGATGCCTTCATGTGCCGTTTTCATTCACTCTCCAGACTTCAAAAATGCATCCAATTATTGACAGAATTGATGTGCAAGGCAGGGACAACAAAAGAGGCAACAGAAGCCAGTCCTTCTGTGGCCACTGGCTCTGCACTGCAGGAGCGTTATCACAGCTGACCATTCGGGCTCTGAATATTTATAAGCATTTCCCTGCACAGCCGCCCTTCCTGCCACCGAACACCAGCCTTCACTGCGCTTTTCCCAAGGAGACTTCTCTTAAGAAACAGATTTGAAAAGGAAAAAGAGGGACTGACTCTTCCCCTACGCTTTACACACAGAACTCTCGTGGCAGGAACACTGAGCTGAAAGGTGTGTTTTAATTCACGGAGCCACAAGATTTCCCTCCAGCCTCCCTAAATAAGGAGGGAGAGAAGGGAAACACAAGTCCTCTTTTTGGACCCGGTGACAAACACTCGCATGATAAACAAGGACTTACGAGTATTTTGGCAGACAGGGCATCCTCACGCCTCTCTAGTCATCGAAGGACTCCTAGTTGAAAATGTGGATGTCTGAGTTTGAAAGTTACAGGCTGTGCCTCGAACCGGTGCCAAGAGAACATCCCAAAGGGCTCCCTCCCCACGTTTATTTCCCCGCCATTCAGTGACACTGTCGGCACATAAAGCCCACAGGAGGGGTTTGGGGAGCACCCTCAGTGGCAGGCGCCTCTTACCCTGCAATTCGAGCCAGGGGACACTCTCACTGCGCTCCCCTGGTCGCGATGTGAGTCGCGACATCACTGCCTGGGTGCAGGGTAACTGCGGGCAATCGATGCAGAAGGTGAGTCAGCCCTTCTCCCACGCTGCTTCCTTGGGACACTCACCCAAGGGGTGTTGGCTCTCCTTTCCCTGCCTCTCACCGTGACATTATCCTCCGAAAAGACCAAGCCGCTTGGGGTTTATAGGGTTAAAGCACAGAGGTCTATAGGAATAGCCATAAGGATGCGGCCAGCAAAGTCCCGGGACTGTGGGTGGTACCCAGACTACTCTCCTCAACTCCAGGAGTGGAAAGACCAACGCAGGTTTCTCCGGAACTAGCAGGAAGCCCAAACAGTTCTAAGTTTTGGCTCAGGAACTAAGTTTCACTATTGCAAACTAAACCAGATAAATAAATTAACGTTGTTTTCCCTCTCCAGACTATATGTGGGAACAGCATCTTTAGGAGGAAACTGCAAGATGCCCACACTATAACATCGATTTTGTTTAAAGGCGACGGGGGTATTTTCTGGAGAGCCCTCATTAGAGCACGTATCGTGTTATTGCTACATAGAAACATCTTTACATGCCCTTTAAGAGTGAAAAAGGCTCAACCCGGCAGCTGCTACAGAGCCAGATGTTTGTTAGGCCAGCGAGGCTTGGTTCCCCACGGCTTCTGTGCCTTTTACGAGCTGGGACATCCTAAGAACAGAGCAGGGTCGCTGCTGCCTGGCAAGCCCCGACCGAGGTGCGATCCCGACGGCGAGCAAAGCCAAGGAAGGCACCGAGCCCTCAGAGACCGAGGATTCCCCGCAAAGCCCGCTGGTGCGAGGACACCACCTCGGCAAAGCCGCGTCCTTACCATTGGCGTTCTTCCCGCAGATGAGATGCTCGTAGGGCTGCAACACCCCCCAAAGTTCCGCGTCGTTGTTGATAACCATGTCCAGCACCTCGGCCGACACGTCCCCTCCACCGTCGGGGCTCTGGCTCGCCAAGACCCTGCCCTTAATCTCCTCCACGAGGTTCTCCATGCAGGCCGTCAGCGAGATGGCCGCGTACTCGTGGATCCTCACCGAGATGCGCGTGTCCACCATCCACCTGAAGAACCTGCCCACCGAGAAGGTGAGGCCGCACCTGGCCGCCTTGCCCTTCCGCAGCCCGTCGCCGGCGCTCATGCTGTACAGGGACAGCGCCCTGACGGCGGCCAGCACGCAGCTCTCGGCCAGCGCCCAGCTGTGGATGAGCCGGATGGCGCTCTGCACCTCGAAGCGGGTGCACTTGGAGTGCATCACGCTGAGCCGCTGAGCCTCCCTGGCCAGCCGGACCAGCGCCCGGCGGAGCAGCTGCGACAGCCTCCGCACGGCGTCCTGCGAGAAGCCCCGGCCCTGGCCGTCCCCCCTGCCCTTGCGGAGCACCCTGCCCATGTCCTCCTCGCTCCACGGGTACTCCTCGAGCTCCGGCAGCTTCGGGCACCTGGAGAAGATCTCGGCGACCTCGGGGTCCTCGGGCAGAACGGTGTTCACGGTGTCCCAGCTGTTGTTGCGACTGTTCATGGAGCCCGAGTAGTACCACCAGTTGCCTCTGTGCTGGGAAGAGGTGAAGGCTTGCGAGTTGGACTTGGAGGAGGACAGGCTGAGCGACCTGCAGGAATCGCCTGCCCCATAACCAGAGTCCAAGGTCAGATCCTCCAGGGTCTTCAGCGTCGAGCTGTACATCCCAGCCATAGGAGAAGACGGGGCGGCAGCGCGGCCGGGCGAGGCTGTGCGTGCGGGCGAGGAGAGCCCTACCGAGCCCGCAGCGGCGCGGGGGGAGCGGCGGAGGCGGCGGGCCGGGACCCGGTGCCCCGCTCCTGGCTGGCGATAAGGGAGAGGACGTGGCTGTCGGTGATGGGCAGAGGGTCGCTCTTGCGCTTCCACTCGCGCTTGTTGAAGCTGTACAGCTCCTCCATGCTCCGCACCGCCGCCGTCAGCTTCTCCAGCGCGTTTTGCACCGGCGCCGCCTTGCTCTCCTCCCGCGGGTCCTCCTCCGACCCCCGGCCCCTCTCGGCGGGCGGCGGCGGGGGCTGTTGTCGCCAGGGCGCGGTGGATTTGGAGACGATCTTCAGCACGGCCGGCTGGCGAGCATCGCTCTTGTTGGGGGCGATGGTGGCCACCGGCAGCCTGCCCGAGGTGCGATGCACCAGGACGGTGCCCTCCGGGGGGCAGGCCGGCGCCCTGCTCGCCGCCTTAGCCCCCGCCTCGGTGGGCTTGGTGCCAGTGTGGCCGACCGCCTGGCAGGTGATGACCACGGGGGAGAGCGACCGGGGGACACCGGCGATGACCAACTGCTGCCGGGACTTCTGCTCCGAGCCGCCTTGCTCGGAGGCGCCGCTGCCCTTGTCGCTGCTGTTATCCCCCGAGTCAGCGCTGTAGGAGCTCTTGATGAGCTTCCGCACGTCCCGCACCTGGTGGAGGATGCCCTGGGCTCTGTGCTTGCTGTCCCTCACGTCGCGCACCAGGAACTGCGGCACCTTGTCGGAGCCGTCGCCGGCCTTGAGCGGCTTGATCTGCTGCCCCTTGCCCTCCTCCGGCGGCCGGCCTGCGATCTGCGGCGTCAGCAGCTGGGCGATGCTGAAGGCGGCGTCCCGGGGCTGCTGCACGCTGCCCAGGCTGATCTTGATCTCGGGGGCTTTGGGCTTGGCGGCGGACGGCGACGTGGTGGTGGTGGCGGTGGGCGAGGTGGTGGCGGCGGCGGCGGCGGAGCACTTGGTCGCCCGCTTGCCGGGCTCCTTCTCCCGGGGGGTGTGCTGAATGGCGGGGACGAACAGGCGGGACATCTTGGTGGACTTGCCGGCGGAGATGTCGCCCAGGTCGGCTCGCCAGTCGTGCTTGGGCGACAGCTTCAGCTTGCCGACGGGCGCCCTTTCCTCCTTTCTTTCCGCCTCCCGCTCCTTCCAGGACCTGAAGGCGCTGTTCTGGCTGCGGAGGAAGGTGGCCTTTATGGCCTCCGAGGCGCTGCGCTTCACCTCGCACAGCTCCTCCGACAGCACCCGGTCCAGGCTGCGGTTCCCCTCGCGGGGCGTTGACGCCTTGGAGGCCGGCGATCGGCCCCCGGCGCCCTCGCCCGCATCCTCCGCCGCCGCCGTGCAGTCCGAGCCGCCCTCCGAGTGCCGGGAGCTCTGCCGCTGCACGCCACCCTCCCGCTGCCGCTCCCGCTCCCGCTCCCGGCCAGCGGGCTCGTGCTCCCGGCCGGCGCCCAGCCCGGTGTAGGAGGTGTCGGTGATCTCGCCCCGCTCCATCTTGAACTCGTGCTCCAGTTGCATCTTCTTGGAGATGACGTTTTTGAGAAGGCTGGAGGCGAACCTGGACTTCTTGCTGGACCCCTTCCCGCCGCCCTCCGCCGCCGGCGGCTCCCCGGCCTCGGCGGCATTGCCGAGGTCCAGCAGGGTCACCACCCGGGAGCCCGCCCGCAGCCGCCGCGGAGATTCGACGTGGGCGATCTCCCCGTCGAGCTTGCTGACCACGAACTCGAGGGCTTTGGTCTGCGAGCGGCCGGAGCGCAGCAGGCTAGGCTCGGCTCTCGGTCCCAGACTGCCGCACTTGAGGTCCAGGTAGGTGGACCAGCGGTTGATGCCCAGGGCACTGTCGGGCAGGGAGGCGGAGGAGGCGCGGGAGCCGGGGCGCAGAGTGTCGAAATAGGGGTACGCCAGGCTGCGGAAAGCCCTGGCCGTAAGGTTTCGCACCTCTTTGTCGGCATCGTCCAGCTCGCTGACGGCGCTGGAGGCGCCGCTCGAGTGCTCCCCAGCCCTGGCGGCCCCGCACCGGGTCTGCAGCCGCGCCGGGACCGCGATGAACTTTTTCGCGTGGTCGCGGACCGCGTCCTGTTTTAAACTCGCACTGCGGTCGGGAGCCGCGGCGACACGGAGGCTCATGTCGCCTTCATGCTTGGCAGCGTAAACAGTGTTTTGCTTTCCACGCACGTTGCTAGACTCATTTATAGCCCGGGAAGCGGCTTTGATTGATAGGAGAAGCTGGGCGGCCGGGCTCCCGCCGGAGCGGCCGGGCTGCTTGGACCGGCTTTCCTCCGAGCTGGCGCGCTTGTCCCCACCGGGGGTGTCGTGTTCGGAGGTAAGGCTGACGATCTCGGTGCTGCTGGTGTTGTCGATGCTGTCCGTCTGGTTGTTGGGGTCGCTGGTGGTCGTGCTGAGGTAGCAGCTATTCTCCTCCTCCTCCGTCAGCGTGTCCCCGGGGGTCTCGTCGCTCCCGAAGGAGGCGTAGTCCACGAAGGAGTAGATCACGTTGTTATCCTCGAAGTCCCAGCGGGCGGCCAGCCCCGCGTCGAAGTCCATGTCGTGGTCCACCTCGCTCAGCTGGATCTCCTGCGTGCTGATATAGTGCGCCTCGTCGCGGCCGCCGCCGGGGGGGGTGTCCGGGGGAGGTCCTGGGGGGGTCGCCTTGCGCCCCGCGCCCTCGTCCTCCTCCTCGCTTTCGTATCCGAAGGAGGACGAGGAGGTTTTGCCCTCCGTTGACAGCGGGTCGCCCATTGCCGGAAAGCCGTCCGCCTTGGTCACCGGCGAAGGGCAGGAGGAGGAGGAGGACTCCGGGCAGCCCCCCGCCTCCGGTGGCCCGCCGCTCCCTGACGCTCCCCCGGAGCCGGAGCCTGGGCCGGTGTCAGCGCCGCATCCCCCCGCCGCCGCCGCCGCCTCCGCGGAGGTCGGCCGATCGCGCCCGCTGTCCGAGGATGCTGGCCCCGCGGCCTCCCCCGGGGATCCGCCGCTCGCCGAGCCGCCATCCGCACTCCCGCCGGCTCCGCTGCCCGGTGCGGGACCGGCCACTCGCTCCGCACCGCCGGACGGGGCCAGCTCGGGGCTCTGGTGGCGCTCCTCCGGCCCCCGCGGCGAGCCACGGATCTCCACGTACGCCGTCTCCTCCTCCTCCTCGATGGCCGCCTCCGGGCTGGGGTTCGGGCTGGGGTTTGGGCTCGGGCTCGGGCTCGGGCCCCGTGCCGCCGCCGCGGCCCCAGGGCC
>JAWWMP010000165.1:8034389-8049234 GCA_035047865.1 Dendrocincla tyrannina
AAAAGAGCCCTGCTGGGGGCTTTTATCCCCCCCGCCCGAGCCGCGGAGCGCAGGGCGCCGGCTCGGCCCTGGGCGGTGCGCGGGCGCTCCCGCTCGGCCGCGCGGGGTTGGTGCCGCAGCCGCTCTTGAGGAATTGTAATTTTAAGTTTAAAACAAACTTCTCGCGCCTTCCTATAAGATGCGACACCCCCACCGGTCCTACTATTATTTATCGCTACCCGACCCAGCACGCACAGGAATAAGCATCGTTCATCATGTCGCAGCTGCGCCAAAATGTATAAAAATCACAAAGGATTAAATTTTTACCTCTTGTTTCAAATAGATTCTGATTTTTCTCTATACTCCTGCCATATTCTCACTGTTTGTAGGACGTAAGTGAAAGGGTGCTTGTTGAAGCCAGAAGAGAGTCAAAGCTTCCCACACAGGATATTTTTCCCCCAAATTACAGAGTGGATCTGTAGAACTTGGCATCAAAATTGCACGGCCCTGTAACTTAATACGCAGCTTTTACACAGCCCTGTAACAAAATACACAGCTCTTGCACAGCCCTGTGACTTACCTACAGGTTAAATTAAAAAAATAAATCATTATACATCTTTTCCACAGTGGTGTCCCTTACAAGGCACAGCTTCCAAGTATTACCAGCTTCAAGCCCTGGAGAACACTTTCCAGAACCTCCTGCTGGATTTTTGTACTGCTCTATAACCATTGCTTAGTGTCAATGAGAAATATGTCACAACTTTTAGGCATGAATTAAATACTTGAAAATATCATATTTTACTCATGCGCTTCTGCTCACAGGACCAACCAGGTTCTGCTTGTGCTCAAAAAGAAAGCACTTAACCGGGCGCACTAACGTTCCACTAGGTGACCCCAAAAAAATGGGGTTTTTTTAAACAAAACCTTTTATCTCTCTTGATCAAAGCCCAACTGTGATTCAGCTCTGCTTTTTCACAGCTCTTCCCCATGAAAGCATGAGCACGAAGCACAACTTGTCTGATAAAATCACACCTAATTCTCTCAAAGTCATTCCAATTTATCTGGAAACCTTAACACCTCGTTTGTGCTCCCTGTCAGCTCAGAAAGAGATATTTTTACTACACAACTATTACCTCACTCCGGTGTTATTTTACAGATCAAAGCTAACTCTGCTATTTTGTCGTATTTTTTTTCACGTTTAAGCCCTATTTTTAAGAGTTTCAAACTCAGTAAAGACAGCAGAGCTGACAGCACACACGGTAAATAGGTGCCTAAATCAGCCTGAGACAAGGCATAACACTGAAACCACAGTTTTAAGTCTCATGCATTCACTCAATACACTTCTTTTGAGAAAGTTGTCTTTCCTCTCTTACATTTGTATTTAATCCTATATATCTGGTGCCATGGACCACTGCAGGCCTCTGAAATGTGATTTTTGGGGGGTTGCCACGTGGTGCCAGCTCTCAGTGCCCACACTTCTCCACTACATCCTCAAAACAAGGTTTTTTCTGGTTCTTAAACCTTGTTTAACCAAGAGCCTTTGTTAAACCAAGAAGCAAACAAAACTATCTATTAATATCACAGAAAAAAAAAAGAAATAACACTTGTTATTTGTGATGCCTCTTTGCCAAAGCTTTCCCTAAAACACATCCTGTTCCATCTCCCCCTCAGAATGCAGTTCAGTTATAAAAACAAGGATAAATTGCCACTGAGAATCACTACACAATTGGCAAATGACATTATTTGGGAAAAATGCAGCTGTGCAAGTGCTTAAAACTTCCACAAGTCACTTCTGTTCCCTCCCTTTATGCCACTTCTCCCATGCTCCTCCACAGTTTGTTATTCCTGCCATCCCATGTAATTTAACAACACAAAAATCATCTAGCTTAATAAATCACGCTTTCCCACTTCCCCCAGACACTGTTTTCCCGTTGTGGGGAGTCACAGTTTCATATTGTAAGAGTCAGATTTCTACGGACAGATTTTCACATGACCATTTCTCTCTAAAATTAAAGTGTTAATGAAGCAAAAGGTATCAAGAGACTCTCAGGAACACAAACAAAATAGATAAGACAGGTAACAGTGGAAGGAAGTTCCATAACAAATAAAAACCTGGCACTCAAAAGCCCCATTTTTCTTCATGTAAAGGGTTCAGATGTGAGTTCTGAAACTTGAAGTTAAAGTACATCAGAATTCATCAGAATTAAAGAGTTTCAGCATTCTCTGACACACAAATAGCAACTGGATAAGTGGAAAACCTATTTGGAAAATAATTTCTTTTTTTTTTAAGCAACAACAGTCAAAGCAAGTAGAGAGTCCCAAAAACCTTAATTTGTACCAAAAACTCCAGAAGAACACTTTTTAAAGTAACCAGTTAATCTGTTACTCGTTCAAGCAAAGCTCAGTGGATTTTTAGAAAATAACCCTCGTACACAGAGTATTGAGCAGCGTAACCATCCCTTACCTGCAGGTCCCACGTGAACTCCGTTCTCTCACTTCAAGCAAAGAAGACTCGACAGTGTCCTCCAGGGAAACGCCAAAAAACAATAATGAAAAAAATATTAATAAGAGAACTTTGTCAGCAGAGGCCTCAGAAAAGCTGCTTGAGTGGGGAGGGAGCCCCGGGGGCAGAGGAGCCCTCTTCAAACCTCAGTGCCTGCAGCAATGAGAGGGAGAGCGGAGGAGCCCCCGGCTCAGCACCTGGGCCACGGCTGTTCCCCAGGGATCTTCCCTGGCCTGAGCACCCCGAGCTGCTCTGCTCAATAGACTGGGCTCTGCCAGCAGCTCTGCCCATCGCCTGGAAACGAGGGGAGCCCAGGCACGGAGCGCGGGGGGGAGCAGAAGGGCAGCAGGTGAGTTCTGTATCAGGCCTGAATTCACTGAAGGGAAAGTTTGCTGCAGTCCAGAGAACACATTTTGGACGTTTTCAAAGCAACACTGCTGGAGATCTCACATAAATCCCGTGTGTTTTCTGCCCAGCAAAGGCCCTCAGGTTATTGTCGACCTGGAGCTGATGGCCCAGTTGGACATGGCACCAAATCCTCCCTGCTGACCCCACAAGTGCCAGGCAATACCAGAGCAACCAGCCGTGCCTTCCCAACTGAACAGAAACTTGATTCAACATCTAATAACTCAAATTCTTCCCCCCTTCACTTTGTGCAGGATGGTTACAACACTTACACTGCAGAAGGTGTTAATTGGTAATTCAGGTAAATTTCCTTGATAGCACTAAGATTTAAAAGGAGAACGTAGAGTGTCACGAGTGTAGCTTAGAAATAATATTATCCCTTGTGTAAACCTTTCCGGGAGTTAGAACTCTGAAATCTGGTGCAAAGAGTACACTGAGGGCTTTTTAGTAATAAATGGCCTCTTACCTTCTCCCTGCCTTGGTTTTATCTGTGATTTAGCACAGACTAGAACCACATTTTGCCATTAGCAATTCCACAGAAACACTCCTGCCTAACAAATCCTGCCTCGTTTTTTTCTACTCTACTACTTAGTTTAATAAAAGACGTTGCTTGTCCTTAAATAACTCGCCTCGCTGATATCCTTAGGCTGTCAATTAAAACATCGTTTCTATTTAAAAAAGATCAGCCAGGTAAATTTGCTTAGCATAGGAAATCAGCCCAGATTAGCTTTACTGTTCTTTGCAATGACAGATAAGGTCGAGCTTCTCCAAATTAATACTGTCAGGAAATGAGAGGTCATGTCTATCACGACTAACAGTCACTATTAAGACCTTTAAAAATGTTAATTTCTGAAGATTTTCTGTAACAGCCTGCTTCTGACACACCTTTTCAGCAATGAAAAGCTAAAGAGCCACTGAGAACGTATTAAAAGAATATCCTTTCTGCTTTCCAAAGCTGCCTTTTGTAGCAGATATAATGAAAGAGAGAAGTACATTGGAGTGAGTTCTCCTCTAGGGAGGAATAACTCCCTGCACCAGTACATGTTTGGGGCTCTCCAGCTGCAAACTCACTTTGGATAGAGAGACCTGGGGGTCCTGGTGGCAAACACGTTGCACAGGAGCTGGCAGCACATCCCTGTGGCCAAGAAAGGCAGCAGAACCCCGGGCTGTGCCAGGAAGGCAGTGCCAGCAGGGGGGAGCTGAATCCTGCCCTGTGCTCAGCGCTGGTGACACTCACACAGAGTGTGGGGTCCAGCTCTGGCGTTCCAGTGCCACAGAGACACGGGCAGGCTGGAGTTAGTCCATCCGAGGGACACAGAGATGACTAAGGGACTGGAGTTTTTCTCATTTATGGAGGCCTGGGACTGTCCAGCCTGGGGAAGGTGAGACAGTATTTTTGTGTACAAATACCTGACAGGGGCAGAGTTAAAAAGAAAAAAGGCAGATACAAATTATTCCATTTAAACATTAACCCCACACCTTTTATTCAGAGGGTGGTAAACCCCTGGAATGGGTTCCCCATTCCTCGAGTCCCCATACTCGGAGATACTCAAAATGCAGCTGGGCACAACCCTGGACAAGCTGCTTTAGCTGACCCTGCCTTGGGGGTTGGACTGGATCATCTCCAGAGGTGCCTCCCCGCCTTACCAAGGGTTCTGTGAATCCTGCCCTTTGCACGGGCAAGGACACAGAGAGATGAACCGTTTCCAGCACCACTCTCCCTTCCAAAGGCAGCTCCTCTGCCTCCAGGTGGAATCCTCTCCCCAGCAGCATTTCTAACGCTGCTGCTGAACCCTCTGGTCTTTAAACAGTTCTGCTTAATTTGCTTTCTGACCTCTCTCAATTCAGCACACATTTTATGGGTGAAGACACCTTAAAATCAAACATTAGGATTGGAAGTACTATTGAAGGTGCTTCCTACACTTGTGAGGTGTAGGAAATAGCAGCTGTTTCACTTGGAATGTATCAATTCCGTATTTGTTTGGAAAACATTTCGAAGCAGAAAAAGTAAACTAATCCTGGAAATAACCAGTGACGTTTTACCCAATTTAAAATGTATTCCTCCATAAACATTGGACATTTCTCTCCTGAAATTGGAAGACAAGAGGTGACAACTTACCGAGGCCTCCTTTCCCACCCTTTCTCTTCTCTTTTCAGCTCTCTTAATTACGGTTTTTTCTTTCTTAGCAGGGATGGAACAACTGGAACATTCCAAGAGCCATTAGGCGTTACCAAAGAACTGCAAATAGCGATGTTGTTCTTACTTCAGCGTTTAACAGCTACTAATTCGTAACATCCACCTATAGAGTTACAGCAGGATAAACGTCCCCGGTCACCCAGATACTTAACCCCGATATAACACCAGGTCTGCCAAGCCCGTGTATGATCTGCTACCACTGTAAAATAACTCTTTGGAGGCACTTAAAATAATCTCGGTTACCGTGAGGTTACACGTCATGTTTCCACTACTGTATCACAGACCTGCTGTAGTTCTGGGTGCCAAAATACTCACATATTTGGAAGAACGTCATGTCAGAATTGCACTTACTACTATGGCTGAAATATTAACCTGTCTCATGAGGCACTTGATAGAGCAAATGACACGTATCGATGGCATAGGATGTGTGTCATGTTTCCTGGGGGGTGTGTGCTGAAATAATATCCATGTCCTCAACTCTCTCCTATTAGTCAGGGATACAGTATCGACAATAACATTATTAAGAGTCAGTCACTGTGATCACAGAATCAATGCAAAGCATAGATATTGTGCTTTTATAGCCCTGAACAGTCAGGAAAGTGCCGGGAAGCCAAATAAAGTATTTCCTTCTAACACTGCCACAAAGAGGATGCCCCAAAGCTTCTGGGTCCATGCTGAGTTTAGTGGTTACATAAACTGGCAAACGGCGCTGAAAAGAACTGGGGACAAATCACGGAGGGCGTTCAAGGGCAAGCCCCAAATCCTACTGTGTCCCGCCTTGCCTGGGGTCGTTAGGACACCAGCTACAGTGCTGACACGCGGGATCTCGTTCCACAAGAGCTGCTGCTCCCTGACAGTCTCCCCTGGCTGCGTGCCTCAATTCTGCTCCCCTGGCCGTGCTGAGACCTCTGTTTTCCCCCGGAATCCCGAAATTCGGGGGATTTGGGAGCCGTGCGTCTCCCAGCGAGCCACTGTCTCCCTCTGGTGGCCGGCTCTGGGCAATGCCGCCCCGGCCTGCCCAACCTCGGGCTTTCTTCCCTCATTCCAGGCCTGGGGGCTCTGGGGTGAGGGCGTTCCTCCCGCCACAGTGCAGTGGCAAAGCACGCTGCGCTGCTGCAGACGCTTGCTCCACAAAGGCAAACCCTGATGTGCTGCACGAGGAGGATGTGGAAGGCTTCTGGAGTGGAGGACAGCTTTGGCCTTGAAGGGGTGCAGCTCTGAGCATGGGAAAGCGGAGGAGAAACACCTACGGCCTTGTTCCAGGCATGGGAAAGTAGAAGAAAGGAGAAAAACAACTGAGAAAAACAAGGGTGAATAACAAGATGTGTTTTGAGTCTTACCAGCATGAGGAGAGAGGTGAACTACCTATCAGAAGATGGTCCAAGACTCATGGACAGAAGGGCTTGGCTAATGGACTGTGACATGTGTATGCGTGGAGAGATAAGAAAAAGTATAGAGAAGCATTCTGATAATAAAGATGCTGCTAGTTGTTAACCCCTTTCCTGCCTTAAACTACTGTGTGTGTGTGAGTGTGTGTGTATGTCTGTGTGTGTCTGTGTGTGTGTGTTTGTGTGTCTGTGTGTGTCTGTGTGTCTATGTGTGTGTGATTTGTCCCTCGGGGCAGGAGGAGATTTAAGTGTGACCATTGGCACATCACATTGCCGGAGCAGCACCTGAGGAGGTGGCCCATTGTGACATGGTGCTCCTGAGTGAGAAAATGCAAGGGAAAAGGAAGGAAAAAGCGAGTGAGACATGGCTGGGAAAACAGCACGAGGGTAAACATGAGGCTGAGAATGAAATGAGAAGCGCAGTGTGGTAGTGGAACTTGGCTGCTGTGTTTTTCTAATGGCCCTCAGTGAGGAGAGAGTCAAAACCTTTGTGATGCTTCAGGTGCCTCCCTTTGAGCTGGAATACATTCTGTAGTGCCTGGGGTGTCCTCTCTCCCTTCCTTGCCAGGGTGCCACGTGTGCCCTAGGGTGACAGGCCCTTGGGAAGAGGTCTCCTGCCTCTGGGAATCTCAGGGAGATTCTCAGGGAGAATCAGGGAGAAGCTGGCTGGGCAACGCACGTGAAAGCATCAGTAAGAGAGGACAGGAGGTGAGGTGACTGTCCCTCCACCAAGACGGCCACACAACTTATATAAACTGCATTACTGTGTGTTGATGATGATGGGAAGTACAGGTGGAACGGGGTTTGTACCCAGGGAACCTGTGTGAAAAGTGCTATATAACTCAGCTTGGCTTGGGGGTTTTAATGACATAAAAATAATTCCAAAAACCAAACAAACCAGAAAACAAAGCTTTGCACACTAGTAGATCTCTAAAAGATGAAAGTTTGAGATAGAAGAAAAAAAATCTTTGTTTCTTTCTCAAAGATTCTGTAAAAGAGTTTCCAGGAGATAGTTTTATTTCATTACAAATATTTACAATATTTATATACTATTGTAGCAGCACAGTAACTAGTATTCATCACCAAATTATATTGCCCTTCTCACAAGTTTTAGAAACCTTGAATGAGAAGATTTCATCTCAGTGTGTTGGGAGCAGGAATTTGTAGTTGGACATTTATTGCCCAAATGATTAATGCAAACTTTCCGAGTTAATAGGACAGTCAGAAAGCTCTTTATATAAGAGAGTCCACTCTTTCCCAGCATGTTTCCTCCTAGTTTTTATGGGAATGGACAGTCTTTCATCACCCCCTCACTGTTCCAGTGGAACGCGTATCCCATGGTTTTGCTGCAGCAGAAGGGGACCCAACCCCAAAATTAAAATCCTGGGGGTTTCGAAAACATTTAGGCAACAATCCCATGCTGAGGTTCCAGACTCACTCCAGGCACAGGTTGGTAATTAGCACTGTCGGCTCAGGAGCCTGAATAAACATAACGCCCTCCTCCTCCTCCCTATATCCCTAATTCCAGGTGTGACACAGGGCTGCTTGTTATCACACAGCCCAGGAAGGTTTTGCCAGCAAGGAGGCCGCTGACACGGGCCAAGCTGGCACTGCCACTGGGATGAAACACATGCTGGAAGCCATGGGGACATAATGAGCAACTCCCTTTGCGTCACTGGGAAGGAATTCCTGTGACACATCACCTGTAATGGAACTATCAGCGTGCTAGATAATGTTCTGTGCCTTGGTCCTGGAAAAATATAGGAACAGCCTGTGGGATTCAGGAAAAGTGGGGCTGGTGCCAGGGTTATGAAGTGTGGGGTCCCTCAGCATTCAATAAAATGGTGTAGCAGAAGTTTGTAATGGTCCAAGTTGATACAAGAATTAAATTAAATGGAGAACTGGAGGGTGGATGTTGTAGGAGAAGTCACTAGAACTGGTTAAGAGCAAAATCCTCCACCTTGAAAAGCATTAGAACAGAGGGGGATACACCAAGGCCTGTCTCCAAACCAGTGGGAATGCTCAGAAGGTAACTCTCCAGTACAGTGGAATTGGATATATTGGTTCCAGTCCCTGTGAGTGGGAAGGAGGAAAAGAAGGAAATCATCAATGCAAAGGAAGATGGTGAAAAGCCCCAGGAATCTCTGATGCAGCCAGAAAAATAAGATAGCTCAGCCTTCCACGTCTTGAGATCTATTTTCAGGTTCTAGGAATATTTATGAATAGAAACACCAAAGAAAAGAGAGATTAGCACACTGTGAAGACAAAGAACTCCCCTACCACATTAAGAGTAAACAAAAAAAAGGGAAAATTTGTAAACTTCCAAAATGTTAACCTTCTCAGCTAAATATATAATAATCAGACAACTTGTGAAAAATAGCTGTTTTCACTCTGGGTGAATCAAAAGTAGTTGGTTGTCAAAAATAGGCCTACTTGTCATGGCTAGTATCATGCAGCTGTAAAAATGGATCAAGTGTTTTTAGGCTAAAAATATTGAAAAAATGAAGGCAACACATCCAGTGAAAAATGTGCATTTCTCTTAAAATTGTTTGGAAGTCCATGCTTCTGCCCTTAACCCAGGAAAAATAGGAAATGCACATAAACAAAGCTGGGCAGGAATGCTGACAGATCCCTGCAGATCTTTTAGTGTGTTTATAAGTTTGGTGGTTTGTAAGCTATGATCTGTATTTCATTTTCAACCCTCCACCCCAGGTTTCTTGGTGATGTAAATGGCTTGCAAACCTCTCATTAAGACCTCATGAAGGGCCAGCCAGGGTGCAGGCAACAATTAGTAGCTAGAAAGAAACATATCAATTAACCTGGTAGCTTAATGTCAACCTCCAGGAAAGGAAAACCAAAACACAGTCACAATTTGTTAGAGTTTCCAGGTAAGTTTCACCTCTTGGCTGTCATGAAACAGCTAAGTTGTGTGTTGATGGGGCAAAAGAACTATTCTCTCTTTTAGCAGCTTTTGTAAGGAAGATGCACATTTTAAAAACGTATCTCTGCATAACACATGGAAAAAGAGACAATCTTTAAAACATCAAAAGTTGAATCCAGTGTCTGACTAAATGCTGTCAAGACTTAGGCAGTTATGGAATTATTTTGCTTTTCTAAGTATATTAGATGCTTCCAATAATTCAACTTGCCTATCAGAGACAACGGATTTTCTATGAATGGCAAACCTTAGAAAACGAGGTCAAATGTACAGAAGAGACCGGTGGTTTGAATAACAGCCATACCTAATATATGGAATAAACTCTGCTGCTTGTTTTCCACACATTTACCTGCGGCCAAAACACTCCCTGGCAATTGTGTAAACCTTAAATAAAACAAGGGCCATCCTTGCAACCCATAATGATACATAAGGAGGCAGGGTGAAAACTTGCTTTTAGCCAAGGAGTGGAACAACAGCTCCAACGGTGCCGTTACACAAGAGAGCTGGGGCAAAGGCACCTTCAGTCTTGGAACCTCCTAAGACCCCAGAATTGTTTGTAGTCGTTTATTTTGTCAAAATTAAGAGATATAAGCAGATGGTTTATAGATTTTTGCCATTATTCCATCCTTGGATGCTTCCTATTATGATGTAAAATAGACTGAGTGGCAGTTCCTTCAAAGGAAAAAAAAGCAAACTAAAGCCAGATTTTCAAAGGTGCTGAGAGCCTGCAGCTCCCGTCAATTCAAGCAGTGCTAATTAGTGTGCTGGTGCTCTAGGATTAATCACCCCCTTGGTGCTGTTTGCCACCATCTCAAGGGGCAAACCTCTAGTCTGATGTCTACGGCTGCTATTCCTCTTCAACAGGACAACTAAAGAGATGCCACGATTCATCTTCCATAATAAAGCAGATCTTTAAAACTGCAGTTATGTCACAATTCATTGAAATTAGCTTAAAAAAATCAGAGTTACATTCAACATCTATTAATTAATGAAAGCGAATCAGCGAGGAGCTGCCATTCAATATTTTTAAGTGTATGTGTGTTTTCAGACAAAGAATTCTAATAAACCACGTTTGGATTATACGCCTCTCAAACTTGGAAGACATTGTCTGACTGGCACCCTGGCAGCAGTTCCCTGCAGGTGATTCCACGGGAGCCTCAGCCACCAAGTCAGCAGGGCTCATTGTCCTAGATGCAAAGTGCTCTCTGATAGCCTGGCACCCACATACCACGTGTCCCTGCTCCAGTGTCACATGCCCTGGCAGAGGCTTCGGTGTCTCTCTCTTGCTTGCAGAGCTTCGCGTCTGCCACAACTGGAACCAAAAAGGTGGATCCAGCCTGTGATCCAGCCTGTCTTTAGACACCTAAACATACCTGACTTAAATTCCTCAGCTTTGAGTTTTGCCTCAGAGAGTAGGTCAAGTGTGGAGAATTTTTACCTAATTGCCTATTGGTTTCAAAGATTCCAAACATTTCCCCTTTCTGTGCCTTCCAAAGCTTCTTTGTCCTTCCTTGTTTCCCAGTGTTCACATTTGCCACTCTCATTTTTTTGCCATTCCACTGGCTGTTTTTTTGTTTGTTTTTTTCCCCCATAAACTCTTTATGGTCTCTTCCAGTCATCCCCATGGTATTATAGTCACAGGAAAATTCAGAAATCCCCCCTGTAAAGAACAGTGTGTGACCAGAGGACAAATTTCAACACTGTTTTAGTACCAAAACTAACTGAAATTCGAGGTATGAGCCATGCCTAAATCCATCATTCCTGGTGTTACTCACTCAAAATTACACTAATTAGGGCTTTTTCCCTGATGGTAAAGCAGTGTTGATACTGTTAGGCATATATGCCTATATCCAAATTTGTCTAATTTTTCCTGGCAATGAAACAACAGCCTGATTTTCCAGTCCTGCTGGACAGCCAACATTTTTAATTGCCTGTAATTTTCTGCAAATTCAATGGGTTTGAAAAACCAGTCCATGTAGGATTCTCTTTCTAGAGAATTCGAACACATGAAATGACACCTATTGTACCAAGGTATCTCTTGGATCAAACATCTATATTTTATACATGCAAACATCCAGCATGCCAATTAAGCACTTGACTAATTTAAAGTGCATGTGACTAAGTCATCCCAGTGGTTGACCCATTTAAAAGCTTAAGAGCTTCTGATTCTAACAACAGAGCAAAGTATTGCTGTGTTTAGCTGGAAATCTTTTCTTGGGCAGAATGAAACTTTAATGGGTGAAATCATGTTTCAAAATAGAGGGTTTAGTAACATCAATTAGACAAATGCTTCAGATAATGCTGCTAATAATACAGACAACAAATGCAGAAAAACATTCATAACCTTATGGGTGCTGA
The DNA here is from genome assembly GCA_035047865.1 of Dendrocincla tyrannina. Classification (NCBI taxonomy): domain Eukaryota; kingdom Metazoa; phylum Chordata; class Aves; order Passeriformes; family Dendrocolaptidae; genus Dendrocincla; species Dendrocincla tyrannina. Next base: position 8,046,158 of record JAWWMP010000165.1, read on the forward strand.
GCTTGAAAGGGAGTCAAGTAAAAGTGGATGAATACATAAAAGAAATTCATATGTATATGATGTAAAATAATTTAAATAATGTATTTTTGAGGAATAGAAACATAAAACTGAGATATTCAGGATGCCAAACATGTTTAAATAACTCCCCACTTGGGAAGTGCTGCATTTCTTATTCTATTCCTTTTCTTCTTTAGGTTATCTCAAGGGCTATATTGCAGCTCTTTCCAGCACTAACTAGGAAACACCACTTCTCGAGGATGAGGATCATGAGTACTGTTTATGAAAATGAATAAATTATCCCACGTTACATTTTATTTTGGGTAAAAAATACAGAAAAATTATTCTCCTCTGGGACTGCTGTATCCACTGGCATTTATGTACCCCACCCAAACCACAGAGGTCGAAGACATCTTCTCCACATTGAAGTCACTCTCGTGTTTTCAGTGTTTCCCACTAGATCTGCTGGCTGAAGGCACACAATGCAGAAGGCTACATGTCATGCAAGCTACTGACTGATAGCCTTATCATCATGATGGCTTAAGCTGCAAGATGTTTGCAGGCCTAGCTCACAGAGAACTCAGAGATGCCCAGTCATTAGTACCTACCTCTTGTCCCATCTCTCCTCCTCACCACAAACTGTGCCCAACATCTCCCACACGGCACCCAGAGGTTGGCTGGCCTTTAACACTGTGAAATTCGTGTCTATGTAATTGCAAGTCTGATCTAAAATTGCTTTGGGTGTGTATTGGCACCTTGGAACCAAGACAGACAATATGTTCTGTCTCCTGTATTACAATGGACATTAATCTGTTGTTGCTATTCTTATTTCTCTGGGTTTTTTTCTAAAATATAATAGCAACCTGCTTCTTCTGCCTGTATTTGCCATACTCAATCCTCTGCCACATGAGTAAACACATAAATATTAGTCCATGTTATTCTTTCAGTGATTTTTCTGGGCCCTGATGTTTACACCAGGTGTGACAGCAGAAGGATGGGTGGAAAAGTCATTTGCAGAGGCTCCAGAGGTACTGTAAATGTCCAAATACTCATTGTAAATAAATGAACAATAAACTGTAAATACCCAAAGGCTGGATATTTATAAAGGCCAATTACTGTTTCAAGTATTTGAGAATAGATTCATTATATTATTCCACAGTTGGAGTATATGCAGTAGCTGCATTGGTCTCATGACTGGAAACATACTCGGTACTATAAATTATATTTCTATTATGTGAGCCTAAACCAGAGTGCTTATGTTTTTCTTTCTGACCTTATTCCTTGTGGCACAGGGAGAAAGCGTATCCAGACCTCGGCTCCAGGTACATAATTTGGGTACACTGGAAGATAAAAGTTGTAACATCATTAGTAGAAGGGTCAAAAATGAAGTTTCCAATCCTGTGATAAGCATTCTCATCAATAATCAATTTAATTAAGATGTGAACACTCTCTGCCTTGTGCTTCTCTTTTCTGACCTTTTAGAATAAAATAAAGCTTTGGGTGCCTGCGAAACTTAACTAGCAAAGCAACAGGTACTTTCTACTCACCAGTTCCAGATCATTCCCTTGGGTGTAAAACACTGAATTATGGGTAAGCTTTATGTGCAGCACAATCCTGTGTGTGTGCATGAGCGACACTGACCTCGTGGTTTGTGTTTAAACTCACTTTAAATACAGAAAACAAAACACAAATACAAAGTAGCGTGACTTTTAATCTCCCGAAATCTTAATTAAGGGTGAAGTGTGGTTTGGATTATGCCTCAGAAAGTCATGCAGCAACACAGAACCAGTCTCCCCAGGTAAATAAAGATGATTAATTTGGAATTGTTAATGGTTTGTTTACTAAATGTATGTATAACAGGAGGCGCACACAGGCAAATAAGAAGCCGCAGGAAACAAATATCAAGATTAGAAGGGGAGAAGAAAGGAAATAAATGAAGATACCCACAGCAAGGTACCCGTGGGATTCAAACCAGTATTCACTGCTTTCTTCGCTGCAAAGGTAGAAAATTAGAGCAGGATGAGGGACAAACGTTGTATTTGCACCAGGCTTAGCTTTGGATGACCTTTCTCAAGAACCAGGGTCACTTGTCTGGGTTGAGCTGAAGTGCAAACACTGTGTGCAGAATGTGCCACTGCTGTTGCCACCTGCTCTCCCCTGGGCTTGGGGTTTGCCTGTTTTCTGAGTCAATATTTAATCTCTTCTTGTTTGTTTTTATGCACATGGACAGGTATGTATATACACATATATCCTTCCCCCTAGCATATAGTGAGAAGGGGTGATGGGAAGGGAAAGAGGAGCAGTTTTTGCAAGTTGTTCTGATTTTGAAACAGGTTTGTGACCAGCAAGTTTATCTGCACACCTTGACCAGCAATGTTAAACTTTAAAGGAAAAGCAAACAATAACTCTTTGCGTTTTCCTCCTGCTGTTGGTTAAGCAAACTGAAATATCAATTATTGATTTTTTAAAAAAATCATGTGTGTGCACTCTAATATTAAATCTAGATGTACTTGTAAGCATAGCCTGATGATGAATATTTTGTATAAAAGTATTAGAAACATAGGTGAACCTTCTTGTTCTTCCTTATGATGTTGGTTATCATGTTAAGGAAAAAAAGACTATGAGACTTGGAGACATGAAAGGAATGTCCCAAATAAGGCTGAAGCAGAAAAAAGGGAGTTTTCTTTCCTTAATTCTGAGGAAAAGGAATACAATTAGTGTAGCAAAGACCTGCATTTGGGAGGTTTAACCCTTGAATTCACAGTATCACACACCGGGTAAAGTGATCGTCTGACTGAAATGATGAGCTTAAACAATTCTTTGAACCTGCTAGGAGAAAAAAAAACATAGACATAACCTCGCAGAAAAGCAGTTTGAGACAGAATATTGGTGTTCTCAAAGGTTTTACCTCAGAAATAGGAAAAATAACCATTTTATCACCTGTGGTACATGAATTAGGCACCAAGCTGGGGGGCCTCCTTGTCCGTGCCTGATCAGAGAGCAGTATTTACCTCAGAATTTGTAAATATTGCCACATTATTAATTCGGAGAGCAGCATTTACCTCAGAATTTGTCAGTAT
>JAWWMP010000165.1:8049334-8135025 GCA_035047865.1 Dendrocincla tyrannina
AGCCTCATTATTAATTCGGAGAGCAGCATTTACCTCAGAATTTGTCAGTATAGCCTCATTATTAATTCGGAGAGCAGCATTTACCTCAGAATTTGTCAGTATAGCCTCATTATTAATTCGGAGAGCAGTATTTACTTCAGAATTTGTAAATATAGCCACATTATTAATTCGGAGTGCAGCATTTACCTCAGAATTTGTAAATATAGGCTCATTATTAATTCGGAGAGCAGTATTTACCTCAGAATTTGGCAATATAACCACATTATTAATTCAGAACGGTTTTTTTTTTAAGATTGCAAGTTCAGGGCTCTAAACGATATCGGGAGCATATGATTATGACCCATGTTAATGTACAACCTGTACCTCATCTAAGGTACAACACAAGAACGAGCACTTACATCGTTATGGAGTTATACAGTTACACTTGCTCACCTCGATTTTGCAGTTTAAAAACACCTTTTCCCTACCAAAACCAACTCCTCTGAAATGCGTGCAGTTTTCACAGCGCCTTGAGCCGCCGGGCAGCGGCAGGGAGCTCCGGCATCTCAGAAGTGGGATTAAGAGACAGAAAGTAAGACATTTTGGCAGGGCGTTGTGAGTTAATTACAGCGGGATAACAAGGGACACGGAGGGGACACGGAGGGGACACGCAGGGCACAGGCACTCCCTCAGGGCGAGGCGGTGGGCGGGACCTCGCCGCGCCTGATTGACGTGACTTCCGACCAATCAGATTGCGCACTGGCGGGCGGGCCGGCCGCCCATTGGCTGAGCGGGTAGCGGGGGCGGGCGCAGCGCCGGGCGGCGCGGGGTGCCTCCCGCTAGCCGGCGGTGCTGCGGGTCCCCTCACGGCCGGACGGCCACGGCGCGGCCATAAATTGGCGGTAAATCCGCGATAAATCGGCGACAAGTCGGCGATAAAGCAGCCATAAGGCGACCTTCGCGGCGCTGCCTCCTCGCCGGGAACGACCACAGCCCCTCTCGCTCCTTCCTTCCTTCCTTCCTTCCCGCCCCGGGGGTCGCCCGCGGCCGCAAAATGGCGGACGGGCGGGACGAGGCGGCGGACCAGCTGAAGCGGTGGAAGAGCCACCGCGGGGCGCAGGTACCCCCGCCGGGACGGGACGGGAAGGGACGGGGCACCCCGCTCCCCGCGGCCCTGGGGGCACCGGGGGGGGATCCCGAGGGAGCGGAGCCCCGGGGGGAGCGGGGCGTGCGGGCTCGGTGTGCCCCGGGTGGCCTTCACCCCCCTGTGTGGGGCCGTGCCCGGGACAGCGAGGCTCGGGGGGCTCGGTTGGGGTTCTGCTCGGGGGGCTCGTGTGGGGCCGTGGCGGGGACGGCGAGGCTCGGGGGGCGCGTGTGGGGCCGTGGCGGGGACGGCGAGGCTCGGGGGGCGCGGTCGGTGCCAGCTGGCCCCGAGAGATGAGCGCGGTCAGCGCTGCCTTCCCGCCGGGGCTGCTCCGATAAGTCCCCTGGGCAGGGATAACATGGGTTTGTCTCGCCTCAGAGCGGTGGAACGCAGTGGAAATGTAGCTCAGGGAGTGATGTGAGAGGTAAAGCGTGCCCAGCAGTGTGTGGGGACTCGCTGGCCGGGCTGAAGTGAGTTTTTTAGGAAAACAACCCTTCCCTGTGAGGGTGGGCAGGGAGGCTGTGGCTGCCCCTGGATCCCGGGGTGGAACTCAACGGACCTCAAGGTCCCTTCCAACCCAAACCATCCTGTGATTCTGGCAAGTGGATGATTGAAACCATAAGAGCACGTAACCAACAGCGTAGCACTCAGATATCTGAGGGTATGGGATATTTCCAAAATGTTTGGGTAAATGTATAAACACTGCAAGAGCCGATTTCACTTCTTCATCAAATTACTGTGGCAGTTTCTGTATGTGTTTTCTGACAGAAACGTATTTGGCACTAAATGCTCTTCCTGCTGGTTTTACTAAGCAGCAACCTTACAAGATGTGAGTGGATGCCTCAATTCCCACTGTCTGTATTTGTTAGGTCATCTTAATTTTATTTTCTTCTTCTCTGTGAGAGCTGTTTGATGAATTGTGACTTCATCATATCCTAGCGTGTGTCATAATAATTCCCTTTTTATCCATGAGTAATATTTTTGTAGGGATGTCGGCTTTTCTGTAACAAAGCAGCATTTGAAAACGGGCCAAGGTTAATTGGAAGATTGGGAGGCAACCCAAAGTCTGTGTTGCATAAGGAGTCATGAGACTTTAAGATAGAAAGTAGGGAGGACTTATTAGAATTTTAAAGTGAGTTGTGTGAGGTACAAAGTATCAGTAATGCCTGGAAGTGTGTACTTTGATGTTGTGGTGTTTACTACAGCTGTGACTAAAATTCCCCTGGCTTTGTTTCCCTTCTTTTTGTCATGGCAGGTCGGTGCTGGAATGAAATACAAATTCAGTAGTTCTTATCTTTTAAGGTGTGGACTGTATGCAGCTCCCAACCGTATGAAAATAGAGGCATCAAACAAGCTCAAGCCCAAAAGTAGCATGACAATCCTTTTACAGCTACTCTGTGGTTTTTTCCCTCTCCCTTCACACTGATAGAACTTACTTTGTGTGCCCCACCTGTTATCCTGAAACTGAAGTGTCCTGCCATTAAAAAATATTTTTTTATTCTAAAGAGAATGGTAGAGAGAACTTAAGTCTGCCTGCACAAAAGAGACTGTGAAGCCACAAAGCTGTTAATTTTTTATAGCCTTAGTTTCAACAAGCTGTGGTTTTAGCAACTACTTCTGCCAGTCCTAAATGGCAGCATTATGGATGAAGTGGGTTTTTGACAGGTAGATGTTGCCTGTTGGGTTGAGAAGGGCTGTGTTATCTCTGCAAACCTTTGCTCTTTGTTGCAGAGCTTCCAGCTGACATGCAAGGGTTTCCTCTGTCCTTGAGGAAGTCACAGCACAGGTATAGTGCAGGCATAGGTGACTCAAAAAGTCTCCTTAGGACTAAGGATACTCTTTTCCCCCCCTTCTGTCTTGCAAAGGTTGTAGGTGTAGGTATGTGCATTATAGTTCCACCTCTGTGAGTTTAAACCTACTGGGCTGCTTAGAATTTTTAAAGAACTCCAGGATAATCAGGGCCCTAATTCCACATAATTCTGTGTTTCTCAGTGGGCTGAGTGAAATTTGGTGGGTGTTTCAAGATGAAATGGTATTAATGGCTTTAAAAAGTCACTGTATGAACTGGAGGGGTCTTAGGTGTTACGTGTCATGTTGAAACAGGGTTACCAGAACCCAATCTCCAAATTTTCTATTCTTAGACTTGTATCAGTCTGAATTCATAAGGGTGAAGGGAAGTCTCTGTACGTAGAACAAGTGGGAAGGGTGGAAATGGCTAATGGATAGTAACACAAGGAGGTGGGAGAGGAAAATTCACACTGAGGCTGACATTGGTAGCAGCTGTTCTTTTTTGTCACACTCCAGCAACCTCTCCTGTCTTAAATGAGCATGTCAGAGTCATCAATACAAAAAAAAAAAAAAAAAACAAAACAACAAACCAACAATGAATCCATGATGAGAAAAACTAACCTATTGGGTTTTATCTGTGAGAAGCTGGGAGCTTTTAATCACCAAAACTAAGGAGTTCCTGGAACATGCTGGTGTCCTTCCCCTTTAATATGTGAAATTAAATTCTAATTCACAAAGTCCAGTCAGAAGTTGTAGTTGCCATTACAAATGAAGATGATAGCTAAAGCTTAATAAAGCATACATATTTAAGGTTGCTAAGTTGTACCCTGTAGGACATAATTTTAAGAAGTTGAGCTCTCAGACTGATTTTGAGATGGAAGAACTTCCTGTGCAGTCTATATAGATGATTTCTCAAAGTGAGCAGTGCAGTTGTTTTCTGTGGTTCATTTAAATTTGAGCAAAATACAAGGTAGGAGGTGTGTGATAAATAAGCAGTGAAAAACCCATGGAGAACAGTTTCTGCTCTTGCATATTTCTACTGACAAACCGTAGATAATGTTTTGATTTAAGCAGATGTTCCTTTGGCTCAAAATACTTTCAATAAAGCTAAAATGGTAACTTGCCTGTAAGTTGCTGAGCATCATGCCCCTGTTTGTTATGCGTTGCCTTTTTAAACGTTTGTACACATTTCAGTGTCGGTGAGGTTTCCAGGCAAGCTGAAGGAACTGAATTTATGCTTTTGGCTTTATGCTAACGAAGTGGTGAGCTAAGAATAAAGAGCCTGGGTATTTTGGGAAGGAAGCCAGCCAAAGCAGTGTGTGCATATTAGTAAGAACACAGTGGAAACGCAGTTATCCTGTGAACTGTCTTTTATGTGGTTATTGCTGCACCTGAGTTAAACACAGTGTCTGCAACTCCCCGTATTCTCTGCCTCATCCGGAGCTCTGGGTGTAGATGTGAGCAATTGTTCTTCCCCTGCCCTTGTGGGTTGCCTCTTGGGGAAAAGCAAAAAACCAAAGTCTTCCATCAGATGAGAATTTTGTGTGTTTACAGTAATTAACCCCCTTAAAGCAAAACTTAGGCTGTCAGTGTGAAAATTGGAACCCCTGAAGTCACTGATGGAAAAGTGAAGGCCTTCCTCAGCAAGAGTTGCTTTTTCCTTCTTTTCACCATCCCTTTTCATTTGCAGAACTTAAAAAGCAGGAGAATTGGTCAGGAGGGGCTGAGTCTGTGCTGGTGTGCCTCCTGTGCTTCAGCTAGGTTGGTATGGATGGAGAGCCCATGTGGAGCAGTGCCAGTTTAGTCCAGCATGTGACCGGGTTTAGGGTTAACTGGTCATGATCTTGAGTATTTGAACTCACCCTGTTGCAAACTTTCTTTTCCTTTGTCCTGACTTCTGTTCTTCTGAGTCCTTTTATATGCATTGCCCTGACTCCTGACAGTAAATGTACTCCAGGAAAAAACTGGCACTTGTGACCATCAGGTCTCTGGGGCTGATGTACTTTCCTTGCTACATTTTCTACAGTACCAGTAAAATAGGAATGTTGCCTTAGAGGAGAGTGTGACCCCCTGTGTGAGGCAGATAAAGTCCTTTCTATTGGGATTTTTTTTGAGAAAATAGGAACACACTCAATTATAGTGCTACAGGGTTCCAACTGGTGTTTCTTGAAGTTGTCCTGGAGATTTTTTCAGTTACAGGGTCATTCCTACAGTACAAGGTGCTGCAGCTCTAGGTAACCTCCAAGAGTGATTAACATAAACTCTGAAGGTGTGGAAGGGAGGGGAGAAGGATGAATATGGGCTATCTTAGACAATTTTTTTTATAGACAATAACAATGTTAGTAAAAAAAAGAAAAGTTGTGGCTGCTGTCATTTTGTCAGGACCTTTGCTGGCAGTAGGGCTTCTTGGAGCTTGTGTTAATCTTGGTCCCTCCATGGTTCAGGAGTCTGAATGATGGTTCCTCGGGTGCTTCTGTTACTTGCCACAGCTCTGGCAGCCCAGCAGTGATGATGGATGCCCCCTTTTAATCTTTATGCTGGGTGCCTGTAGCTCTGTCCTTGTGCCTCTCTCCCTGTACTGACATTTCTCCTTCTTCCTCTCCTTTCTCCCTTTTTCCTTTCCAGCAGCTACTCCTCTTTTAGCTCTCTCTTCCCAATTTTTCTTGAAGCAAGATTGATAGTCTCAAGAAATATCATTTCTGAACCATGGAAAACATTCTTGGATTACACATGACTTGAACTCGTGTTCTTAGATAGCCCCAGACACAGCACTGTGATGTAGTTGACATTGATATTTGCTGTATGTGACATGTAATGGTTGAACAGTCTTGCCTGTTATGTGACTTCAATATAGAGGGCTTTTAATTTGTGGTGTTGATTGTCTGTCCCCTGCTTTCAGAAGCCAGATGTCTTGACCACTGGTGCTGGGAACCCCATAGGGGATAAACTGAATATTCTGACAGTGGGGCCACGTGGACCTCTTCTCGTCCAAGATGTTGTTTTCACGGATGAGATGGCTCATTTTGACAGAGAGAGGATTCCTGAAAGAGTTGTGCATGCTAAAGGGGCAGGTATGTTTAAACCCACATACTGTCTTTGTGTAGAATTAGACTTAAAAAGCTTTTGAGTGAATATGTAGCTTGTGACAGATAAATTACTCTGTTATCTATAATTCAGTGTTATCAGTTATAATAAGTTTATATAAACAGCAGTGGTAGGGCCAGAACTTGAAGCACTGAAAAATTGTTTGAAAATGTTACTGTGAGCAAATGTAGTTTTATAGTCCTTTGATTTTTGCTCTATTTGCTGTAATCTCTGCTTCCTCTGCCTGTTCCTCCATAGTGCCCCATTCCTCCAGGAGGGAAGACTTACCATCTCTATCTTAATGTTTGTTTGCAAGTTATTTAATAGAGAATCTAGATTGTGTCTTCTGATGTGTCTGTCTACCAAAACAAGCTGATGGTCTAATATTTACATTTAAAAAACCTAACCAATTTATAACTCATTAGTAATCTTAGGAGGGGAGAACTGTTACCTCTGATTTTTGTTATGTGTTGCCTTAGAAGGAGCAAGTACAGGGCTGAATTTATAATGGGAATGTGCATGGGAAAAGTTGCTCTGTGGGGGTGGGAAGAAGTTTGTTGCCTCATCCAGCTTGCAGGTGAACCAAAAATTCTGCAACACGGAGCAGGATTAGAGGAGTAATAAAGATAAATACACAGATCCTGGCAGAAGGGCATCTTCTGTACTGCTGCTGGGAGCTGTGGACAATCAGTTAAGGAGCAGAGGGGGAGCACTGTGCAGATATAGTTTGTGAGAAATTAGTTTCATTTTGTGGCAGTAATTGGAGTGTTTAGTACCTGGATACAAGCTGTGTTTAAACTGGTGTATTCCCATGTTTGCTTCTGAGTTTAAGCTGTCTGTGGGCCCACAGCAGAATAACAGGGGGGTGGAAGGCAGGTACCTAGGGCTGATCTCTTGCAATTGCTGTTCCTCAGGAGCCTTTGGCTACTTTGAAGTCACTCACGATATCACCCAGTACTGCAAGGCGAAAGTGTTTGAGCACATTGGCAAGAGAACTCCCCTGGCTATTCGGTTCTCCACTGTTGGTGAGAGTGCAGAGTTCCTCTGTATCCCCTTCCATGTGTGTCTTGCTTACCCTGGTACCTGTGCGGTGCTTTGGGTAGTTTCAAATACTTTCTGCCAGCCAGTTCCTCCTCTGTGAATGCCATTTAAATGTAAGACCTTGAGCAGCGTCTGCCTCTTTCTGTCAGAGCTCTCTGGAGACGCTTTCCTGTCTGAAATGTGAGAGGGAGGGTGGCCTGAGCTGTATTTGTTTCCAACAAAAAGCTTCTTTGTTTCTGGTTGGATTATAATCAGCACTTACACACTGCAGCTTAACACTTGGAAGTGAAATACATATAATCTCTTATGCCCTGGGAATGTTTGGGGGATGAATGCTGTAACCTAAATACTGGGCAAAGGGAAAAAAACCAATCTTCCATAAATGAAGTCTGATTTCTTAAAGAGCTAATTACATAAACTAGCAAAATCTTAAATGCCACGAGCTAAAACATGCACTGTGATCAGTATCTTGTCTGACTGAAAAATTGTAATTCGTAATGTGTTTGTTACTTCTTTACCTGTGTTTGAAAGAATCCTAACGAGGAGTCTGTTGTGCAAGTTCTGGAGAGCAAAAGGAAGCCAAGAAGGCTATGTCACCCAAGTGTGAGGGGTCCTGCTAGAGAGCCAAGCCACGGGGCTGGTTTGATGTGGGGTTGTTGCTGCAGGAGTTGTTGCCTCGGTCCCTTCCCTCTCCCTGCTCTGTTGGAACACGTTTCCTCCTCGCTGTTCTGAGCAACACCGGGTTTTTAATGAGAGCATGAGCGTCCTACTTATTTCATCAGGGTGTTCTGAGCACTTCTGGGACATTTTTGCTCAAGTGGTGTGTTGGCACCTTAGCTCTGGTAGAAGTTACCCATTGAAAATTCCATGCTGGATGAAGCAGGAGGAATTTAAAGGATTACAGCGCTGCCATAATAAGTTGCCTTTTATTAGGCACGCTGTTTCGATTGCTACCTTCTGCATGGGAGCTTTCACACTGGGATTTGAGGCACAGAAACAAATGTGGGTTTAGGTGATTCAGCCTTATAATCTGATGATGTCTCTGTTAGTGATAATGCACATTCCCCTCTTAATTGGTTCATGTGGATATACTTGTTTTTTCTTTCTTTTAACTTTAATAATCTGGGTGAGTTTCTTGCTCACACTTTGAAGTACTATTGAAAATGCGCCTGAAATTCCTTGGCGTAGAAAAGACCTCAGTAGGCCCTGCCCTTTTAGGATATTCTGGCTTATATTCAAGTTCTATGGGGTTTTGCTTACAATCTGTATGCGTTTCCTATCCTAAGACTTGTGTATGTTCATGTGTTTCTTCAAGCTGGAGAGTCTGGCTCAGCTGACACGGTTCGTGACCCTCGAGGCTTTGCCATGAAGTTCTATACAGAGGATGGGAATTGGGATCTTGTGGGCAATAACACCCCCATCTTCTTCATCCGGGATGCAATGCTGGTGAGTAAGCACCAGGGCTGAGGCTGCTTGCTCCAAGGCCCAGAGGTCCTTCCTGGCCTCTGCTTGCCTCACTGAGAAGCAAAAGCTGTTAGTTTGACACACTTAAACTTTGTTGTTAGATGGTCTGAACATTTTTGACTTGAAAAGATGTTACTAAAAAAAGTACATTTGAGAACCAATGCCTGATTACTTTGGTGTTCTCATACTTTTCACTTGAACCTTTCACTTCAGAAGCTTCTTGCAGATTGTTTTTATTAAATCTGACTTTTTTGGTCTTTTATTAGTTTTAGCAGCACTGTGTAAGCAGAGGGGCTTTGCTCGAGTAGATTAGTATTTTACAGTATCTCTGTATTCACTGATCTATCAGATACTCAGCAAAGTTCACATACACAAATTTGAAAAGCTTTACCTCTGACCTGACAGATCCCAAAATGAGTGTGTTACCTGTGAAGAGCCTGTGTATCCTAATTGTAGATGTTTGCCTTTACCCTCGTTTTATTGGTCTGTGAGTGTGTTTGGCTGCAGGAGGGGTATGACAGGAGCAGATTTTTCAGTGATCTCACAGCCTTGTCTCAGTTCCCAGCGTGCTGTTCCTGTCATGGTGACACAGATTGAGAAATTGTCTTGTTTTGTACCACGAGTTGGTTAGTTTACCTCATGTAATTTCTTGTTTGTTTGTTTGTTCTCTACTTCTGGACAAATTAGTTTCCATCCTTCATCCATAGCCAAAAGAGGAACCCCCAGACTCATTTGAAGGATCCAGACATGGTGTGGGACTTCTGGAGTCTTCGCCCGGAGTCTTTGCATCAAGTAAAAGCTTCTCCTTTGACTTTATTTTGGATGATTAAGGAAATCATGTTATGACAGCATCTTTTTAACCTCCTCTTTTCCGTGTTTGATCTAGCAGTCTGTAGTCTTACTTATATTTGTAATTTAAATTATCCATACTTACCTGTTCTGTGCTTATGGGGGAAATCAGAACATTCTCCCGAGGCTGATGTCTGTTTCTTGTGGGCATAAAACTTCACATAGGTTTAATTCACACTTGTTCTTTGTGCAAACCCCAGGCAGTTTCTTCATGAACACACTTAAAACTTGAACTAGAAGTTCCTGAAGGAATGTCTAATACCAATATAGCTTCCAGTGATGCAGCTTAGTGCAATAAACAAACTCAACTGATCACTTATCTTTGATCTGATGAGCCCATTAATATTGTTTGATCCTTCCCTTTAGGTGTCTTTCCTGTTCAGTGACCGTGGAATTCCGGATGGTTTTCGCCACATGAATGGATATGGATCACATACCTTTAAACTGGTCAATGCTGAGGGAAAAGCAGTTTATTGCAAATTCCATGCTAAGGTATTGATCCTTTTTCCCAGTTACGGATTGGAGCTATACATCATGTTGGCTAAAAGCCTTTCCAGGTTAAATTCAGAGGAGACTTGTTAGTGCGCAGACTCAGCAGGTGTGTGGTGTCCTTATTCAATACCAGTTGCATGCCTTTAACCAGTATGAGAGGGGTCATTGTTCTTGCTGACACAGCAGCCATTTAATAGACTGTAAAGGGCTCTTTGGACAACTCTCTCTTTTTATTGGAGCCCTATCAGGGAACTGATTTTTACCTGGAAGACAGCTGTTGAATGTACTATAAATCTGAACTCAAATTATTGGAGGTTGGAACATGGGCAATCTCATTCTTTGGTGACAAATCTTGTTAAAATTCATTCTGATTATCGATTTCTGTAATCCTTGCTGCACTTTGTAACTGGTGCTACTGCTTTGATTGCTTCTAGACTGACCAGGGCATCAAAAACCTTCCTGTAGAAGAAGCAGGAAGACTGGCTTCTACTGATCCTGACTATGCCATACGTGATCTTTACAATGCCATTGCCAAGGGGGACTATCCCTCCTGGTCCTTCTACATTCAAGTCATGACCTTTGAAGAAGCTGAGAAGTTTCCATTTAATCCCTTTGATGTAACTAAGGTATCTCAGATGCTGTTGGGAATATTCCATTTCAGCTGGTTTAAGAAGGGTCAGGAGATAATGTGGCAACTGCCAGAACTGAGCTTATCTATAAAAAAGGTGTCAGAGTTGCCATGGAGTAGCACTGTTCTCTTACCAGTTCCTTAAATAAAATTAGTCTGTCCTTTTTATTCTTCCCTTCTAGTTTTCAAATGTGCCCTTTATTATGTAGCCATGATGGGTCGAATTCTGGAGATGAAATTGTAGTGATGTTGTGTCTGCTGTTACTCTCCCTCAGTGAAATATGGATGGGGCTTGATTCCAGAACTGGGTGGCACTTGAGAATTGTGATCCCAAATCAGACAGTCACACCCTGAGCTCTCTTGGTCTAATTTTGTCAGACTTCCAATATCTTTTCCTAGGAATGGCTTGTTGGAAAATCCTGACATAAACTTGGATTGTTCTTTTTCCCCCTTCTAATATTGCTCTCCCCAAATGGCCAAAGACTTTTTGAACTTGAGAATAGTGGCTCAGATGACAAAGACAAGGCCAGTTAAGCATTTTGAAGTAGCTGAAAACAATTGTGCCACCAGCTCCACCTACGAGGTGCATTCCTAGGCAGTTTTTCAAGCCCCCAAGGGTATTTGATTTAAGTGCTCAAGTGCTGAGATTATCCCGGGATGATGAAATAAGTTGCATTAACACTCTGCATTAGTTGCAAAAGACTTCTTAAAATAAGACATTTCTCAATGTTTGTTAGCAAAAAAGAAATTCAGTAATGTATTTTCTCAATCAAGATTTAAATGGGGCAAATGCTGCTGGGCAATCGAGGTGGATGATACCACAATAATGTGGGGTTTAATGTGTGTCTGCTGTGTCTTACAGGTCTGGCCACATGGGGACTACCCTCTCGTGCCTGTGGGAAAGCTGGTCTTGAACAGGAATCCTGTCAACTACTTTGCAGAGGTGGAGCAGATGGCATTTGATCCGAGCAACATGCCACCTGGCATTGAGCCCAGCCCTGACAAAATGCTGCAGGTAAGGGGCAGTGCGCAGAAGGTTTGACCTGAGGGGCAGGGCTGGCTTTGCTGGTTGAGAAGACATTCCTGTCCCTGTGTGGCAACAGTAAACCTGAGGGATAGAAGCAACTGAGTTATTCATTGTTTTGTGGTGCTGGTTTAATGATCACTGTTTGCCGTGCTTATGCAAAATTGAAATATAAAGAGAATGAGGCAGAACTAAAGGAAGAGAAGCTCTGGAATTCGGAGATGTTTGCAGCAGTTAGCAAAGCTGTCAGTCTGGGATGGATGCAGCCTTAGCAGCAATGCATATTTGTTCATGTTCTTACAGCATATTTTAGGATTATAAACTCTTAGGAGTGAGAGGTGAACTTCAGTACACTAAAATACAGATGGACCTAATTCCTGGTACAAACCACAAGCCTATTCTTTCGGAGGAGTGTTGGATCTCTTACAGCTCAAATTGAGAAGGCTCCTTGCAGTCTTGGATATTTGCATGTTATGATTTTCCAGATTCAATCCAAGTTGTTGTTTCAAATTATATCCCTGAAAACGAGACGGTATTTTGCCAGTTTTAACTGGATAACCCCTTGAACCATCATCTCTTTTTCTGCCTCTCTTCGTGGCCAGTCTGTTGTCTTGGCATTTGTGTCCCCAGAAGTGCTGAAGGTTAGGTTCAGTCGGTAACACATTTAAAACCCAGTGAGATAAGGCTCGGTGCAGTAGATAACACTTAAAACCCAGTGAGATAAGGCTCAGTGCAGTAGATAACACTTAAACCTCAGCGCGATAAGGCTCAGTGCTTTGCAGTGCTGTCTGTGCAAGCAGCAGCTGACGCCGGTGCCGTTCCAGGGCCGCCTCTTCTCCTACCCCGACACGCACAGACACCGCCTGGGCCCCAACTACCTGCAGATCCCCGTGAACTGCCCCTTCCGCGCCCGCCTGGCCAACTACCAGAGGGACGGCCCCATGACTGTCACTGACAACCAAGGTACGGGGCAGGGGCGGGGCACAGCTGGCTGCTGTTCAGTCCCTCAGCTTCAGCCTTCCAGCCTTCAGCTCTCACTTGCATAGCCACTCTCTCTCGTCAGTCTTGCACAGGTTGGAAGGGTCAGACATTCCTCTAAGACAAAAGGTTGCTTCTGTGGGTTACAGAATACATTATATACCTCTTTTATTTTTTAAGGAAGCTCGTGGGGGTTCCTTATACAACTTCAGGCTTGTTTAAAATAGTCCATACTCTTAAATGTAGATGGTTTTCAATTCAATGCGTGTAAAAAGACTAAATTTTTAATTTTGTAAGCAATGCAGGGGAAAAAAAGGAAGCTTTTGCTACCTGAAAATTAGGATGTTTGTTATCTTTACAGACTTGTTTAGGATGGGAGTATTTCTCTTCTGCTAATCCAGGAAAGGAGGCTTTGGATGTTTGGGTACAGGATGGAGAGCTTGTTTAAAAGGGAAGCTTAAGATACATTTAAAAGTGTAACTAATAGGCCTTTAAGAGAAAGAGGGTTTGCAGGAGAACACCTGCAGTCAGATCAATTCAGTGTTGTTTCTGTCTAGTTTATGTTCTTTTAAAGACTTCTAGGAACATCCTTGTTAAGGGCGAGTTCACTGAAAATTTTCTAAAACACTGAAGTTATCTGAAAGGAGGAAAGTGTTCATAGAAATGTTTTCACGGAAGTGAACCTCTTTGTTTCTCCTTCTAGGCAAAAATCTATTCTAAAGATGATAGATACAGCCCAAATGTCTCTGAGAAGGCTCTATTTGCATCTTTTAAATTTAAAGACTGACTTTCCTAAGCTCAGTGCCCTTCATTAAACTGCTTTGCTTTTCTGATTTCCAAGAGATTGCGAAAGGCAAGAGTGAAAATGAAATGCAACTTCACCCCCACTGAGCAGCTCGTGCTCTGTCAGTGTTTGCCCAATAGTGACTGTTTTACACCTGAGAGTAAACAAGGATATACTTTAAGCTCCAGCTCATGCCAAAATGTGTATGCCCTTGGGCTAGGAGTTGTGATAGCTGCAGAGGGAGGAGAAGGAAATATTGGAAAAGAAGAACTGTTGTCTAAGAACAGATAATAAGTTTATTTTTATGCAGTTCTGGAAGTTGATTACATGTTTAAAATACAACCCCCACACAGGGAAGCTTACATTCTTCTGAGCAAAGAACATTGTCTTCAGACTTAGCCTGAGAGTGCTGGCATCTGATTGTGGGGGGTTTTTGGTTTGTCTGTGTTCAGGTGGTGCCCCAAACTATTACCCCAACAGCTTTACTGGTCCAGAAGATCAGCCCCAGCTCAAGGAGAGCCGCTCGTTTGTCTCGGGGGACGTGCAGCGCTTCAACAGTGCCAATGAGGACAACGTGACCCAGGTGTGGGGCAGGGAGAGGAGGAGGGGCTCGGGGGGCGCTTCAGGGAGTGTTATGGGGTCTCATGCAAACATGGGCTGAGCTGAAGGTCTCCCTTCAGCACAATTTCACAAATAACTCAACTTTCGCTGCCAGGACAATGAGCGAGTTCTCACAGGGCTTTGCATCAATATATCAGAGGCTGTGCCTTGACTTCTTGTCACATTAGTGTCTGCAGATGTGCAGGCTAGAGGATGTCATGTCATGAGCAGCAATTCCTGAGTTAGACCCCAACAGCAGTGTCTGTGTTCGTTAATTCTGTAAGCAGCACTTAGTTCAAGTTAGAACCAGAAGGAATTGGGAGCAGGTTTGCCAAAGGAAAATTTCCTCACAGGTTGGCTGCCTTTTGAGTTGAAGTATTTTGAGTGTTTTGTGACTCCTTGCTTTTGGGAATTTGAAAAAACCCCTTTTTTTCCACTGGCAAGGTCCGGGAATTCTACCTGAAGGTGCTGAACGAGGCCGAGCGGCAGAGGCTGTGCAGGAACATCGCTGAGCACCTGAAGGATGCCCAGCTCTTCATCCAGAAACGAGCTGTAAGTGGCCCCCTGGGGGGGCAGCCTCTGCTCTTCAGCACAGCTTGTGTCCCAGCCTGGGAACTTGGTCAAAATGCCCACGTGTTTATGGAAAGGAAGCTCAGCAGGCTTTTTTCTTACACAGGAATTCTCAATACATACGTGCCTACCTACGTAATATAACATAAATAACATATAGCATGTTGAAATAACTCTCCTGGTGGGAAGAACGGGATAGATGTTGAACATCAAGGATGGCATTATGTGTTTAGCTTGGTGCTTTAGAAATCACATTGCTGCCAGTGTCATGTTTTGCTCTAAACAAGGAAAAGGCACTGAGGGCCAGGGAGGGATTGGATCTTCATCCTTCTCAGGGCAGCTTGGTTTGAAATGGGGAATGAGCTTTGTGGGAGATAGCAGAAATAGTGTTTGAAGGTGCTCATATCTCATTTCTGGCTGGTCAGAATTAAACTTGTAGAAAAGAGTTTTCATCTTCCTTTTCCTTCTTATACAAGTACTGCTTGTAAACCACAGAGCAGAAACGTGGTAAAGGTGGTGTTTGAAATGGAGCTTTTCTGTTCTGTCCTGTTCAGGTGAAAAACTTCACTGATGTTCATCCTAACTATGGTGCCTGTATCCAGGCTTTGCTGGACAAATACAATGCTGACAGTGGGAAAAAGGTATGGGCATGATTTTTGTAGCTGCTTTTTTTCTGCCTGTTAGTTATTTGTAATTTCTCTTGGAAATCCAATGAAGTGAGACATGGGTCTTGAGTCCCATTTGATTTAAAGGGCAGAAGTCAGTGCATGTAGAATTGCAAAAGAAGGAAACATCACTAATAACACTTCATTAAAGTTGATTCACCAATGATGTACAATTACTTTGTGTCAGTTGGGGTTTGTAAAGCTTCTGGAAATAACTGTATGTGATCTGTGATGTGTTCAGATTAGTTACCCGCTCTTTGTAATGGTAATGAAGCACTTCCATAAGCCCTTCCTGGGCTCAGTGCTTGCTCCAGAGAGCAGCAACATTGTTGATTCAAGCACTCATTTCCCCCCTGGAGCTGTCTAATGGTAATGGAGCTGTGGTGTTATTTTTAGGATGTAATTAGGACGTACACGCAGTCCACCTCTCGGATGTCTGTCAAAGAAAGATCCAACCTGTGAAAGGTCCTGCAGAGGTTTGCTCTATGAATTTCACGTCCCTGCAGCTGCACCGGAACCTGTTGAACACGTCCACGAATGTAGCAGATCTTGGCCCAAACACAGGAGTGCTTTACAGCTGGGACTTACTGACCTTCCAAGTGCTTTTGTCTTTATTGGAAACCAGGTAACACAAGCTAATCGTCCTCTAAGGGTGCCTTTCAGCACTAGTGCTTTACTGCTTGATACAGTGTTTTAAAGGCAATTCGTAGTGACATTCTCTGCTAATCAAAACCCTGCTCAATTTTGGTGCTGTGTCAAACTTTCCTGGTGAAATCACACAATAGGAGTTCTGTAACAGCACTGTGATTATCCTTAGGGATAAACCTGCAGTGTGCAAAAATTAGTGTTGCTCAGTATTTCTTACATGTATTTGTAAATGCATCCTTTAAATTTCAGTTGTGTCCCTTCAGAAGTAAAATGTTATGCAGCAGTTTGAGGAAAGTACTGGTATGTCTCGTTCCTTATGGTAGAAATGAAGTTAACTACCAATTAATCTGAATATAGGTCAGGTTTACTCCCAGTATGTATTTTAAAATAATCTTTGCATGTTACTGCTGCGTTGGGATATAAATGATAAAAGGGACATAGGAAAGGATATTTTCTTATTCCATGCACTGCCCAACTCATTTGATTACATCTTACAGTCCTTTCAGGGCTACAGGGTTAAATTGTTCAAATCTGTAAGAATTTAAGGAGAAAAACATTATTATACCAAGTGTCTGACAAATTAACCTCCATACGCACAAATATGTTTATCTTGGCCAAATTCAAGGCCAAGGACTTTGCAAATTATTCCAAATGGTTCCTGAAATTCTCTTCTTTTACTGCAGTAATCTGCTGTTGCTATTTGTGAATCAAGCCAGAGGTAGTTTTCAGAGTTAGGCTTTCATGGCACGTTCTTATGAAGGTAGGCATCTGGAAAATATGTATCCAGCCTGATTTTAGCCATGTTGTAACGCTGCCTAATGCCTTCAGGGCAACAGATTTGGGAGCCCAGTTAGGGGATAATCAGTGCCCATGCTAAGAGCAAAGCATTTCAGAGCACAGCTCCTAGCTCTTAGCTCAGGCAGGTGTGATGGAGGTGTCAAATCATGGCAGTGTGGGGGGATTTTTCAGTGTTCAGTGCACTTCTGGGCCTGTCCTGTTGTGTTTTGAAGAGGATTGCTTCCTGCTTGGGCAGTTGAGTGGGAATTCCAAGAAGTGATGGCAGACAGATAGAGAAGAGTAGGTACCAAGTGCTGTTGCAGTAAGTGAGAAAGCTGCTTGCTAAAGGAAAAAGCTACTCATTAAAATTAAATAGAAAGCTGCTTGTTCTGCAATTCATTTACCTACTAGCCTATTATGAAAAATGAGCTGGGATAGAGGTGCAGTAAAATAATATGAACTGATAGCCTTCTGTATTGTGGAATTCCATTGGATTGTTACCTGATCAGGCAGGAGGGAGCTGAAGGAAATGCATGACTGTGTGTGGGTATTTCTTGCTGGCACATTGAATCCTAATGACTTTTGGGAAAGAGTAAACAAGGCCTAATCTTAATTTTGGTTGTGTCTGCTAAGTGAATTCTATCGTTGTCTTCTTTTATGTCTGAAATAAACTGAATTTAAAAATCTCTTGGCAACATGTTTTCTGTGCGAATGTTTACAAATAGTGTGTTTTAATGTCGGGAGGTCATACCTTCTCCTGTTTGGTTTGGAGATGGTGCAGAAGCTCTTGAAGTTCTGGGTAACTGGGATCAGTTTCCAAATGTAAATATTTTGTCAGCACCACTTTATTCTTAAATCTCTGCTTTTTGTTTCCCAGGTGAGGAACTGTGTGCCTTGTTGTACGTTGTGAGGTATCAGGCCATGCCCATAAATTGCCATCATTACTCTAAATTACAGTAGGATTTGCTAGTTTAGAGTGGAGATTTGGCTAAATTTGTATGGTGTCGTTAGTAAAGGAAACCAAGCAGTGGGGAATGAGGAAGGGAAAGAAAACAGCTTGTGCCGTGATGAGGAGACGTGGAATGGGCTGGGTGGGTTGTGTGTGGCTTTTGCAGCTGTCTTTGTTCTGAAAACTCCCATTTCAGCTACACAGTTGTGCTAAAATGGCCTGTGTTGTGCTGCTAACCTGACCCTGACAGTGTTCCACGGAAGACTTGGCTTTTTCAGAAGGTGCTGAGAGGGTTGGGCAACACTGGAAGAACAGTAATGCCATTTGTTCAAATAAATAAGGCAATAAATCCATTTACAGCTACTTACTGTGAGAATGAAGACTGTTGATGTGGTGACATAACCTCACTTCTGGTTTGACTTCGTGTTCAGTTAAAATCCAACCTTCCTCTGACAGATTGTTTTATTACAATTTTCAGTCATCTGTAAAGGAGAATTGCTCAATGTTTTCCTGTTACTGTCTGGTTTTAGATGCACATCTGTAACAGTGAAATTGGGAATGAATTTGAAACTCATGGTTTGGAAATTGCACCTTCTCCAGGAGTCCCTCTCCTTCTGGGCCTTTGTTCCCAGTTGTTTTCCTTTTTCCAGAGTGGACACTTGAGTATCCAGAAACCTGAGCACATTCCCCAGTCACATTTGTTGGAGTGGGCTGTGCCAGGACATGAGGGAGTTCATGGGATTGCTGGATGTTATCCAGGGGAAAAGGGTGTGGTAGGTGTGGATCAGACTGTTCCTGCCTGAAATATGTTGGGAAAAGCCCTGTTTCCCTTTCTTGGCCCCAGCTGGCTGTTGCCTGGTGGAAATTACCTCCTAAGCAGAGTGTGGGTACCTGTAACTGCAGCATCCACTAAACCAATCACGTTGATCTGCCAAATAATGTTCCTCCTCTTGCAGGACAAGGCTGTTTGTTCTCTGTTTGGAGATGTGACACTTGAGTTCTCACACAGGCAGCTCTGTGAGTCACTGGTTGTTTCCCTGGGAGGGTGGGCAGGCCCTGGCACAGGTGGCCCAGAGGATCTGTGGATAACCCATCCCTGGAGGTGTGCGAGGCTCTCTGTCCCTGTTCACTGGAGAGATGACCCCGCTCTGACTCTTTTCTGCACTTTGAGTTTGGGGTCTCAGACCAGCCTGACACAAGTGAATCAATGCAGTGATACCTTGCGTGTTCCCATCTCCTGCTGAGAGGACATGACATGAAGAGCTGCAGGGCAAAGCTTGACCTTTCCCCCAGGCAATGTTGCAGAACTTAATCTGAACCGTGTTTGGACTCAGAGTTGTGTGGGCATGACACACAAAGGTGATCTTGAGCATAGCCTTGGCTCTGTTGGCATCGAGGGTGCAACCTAAGCAGCTGCCTGAGGCCACCTGGGACAGAACTGGAAGAGGACTAAGGCTCTCTCTTGATTGTTTCATATGAAATTAGGGCAGTTTTGCCAGATTTGTGGTTTGTGTTGCAGGATTTTCACTTAGCTCTTGAATCCCATCTAAGGACTAAAGACTTTAGTCTGTGCTGTACCATCATCTCACAACTTGCTCTCTGAGCTCCCAGCAAATCCATCCCATTCCTGCTTGTTTCTGTGCCACATGAATGCACTTCTCTCTCACATGAGGAGTCCTGGGATTTTCTTGTTCCGGATCATTTCAGTCGTGGGGTTGGATCAGTCAGAGTGAGGAATACTCCTGAAAAAGCCCTGAGTTTGCAAAGGGGTGCACAGTTACACAGCCTGGGAAAGCCAGTCAAGGCTGAGCAGTGAGGCAGTGGTGTAAAAATCCCAGTTAAATACCCTGCTAGTTCCCAGTTAATGATGACACTTGTGCAGCCTGCACTGCTGAGCAGAGCCTGTGTGCTTTGGGGGTGTGGTGAAACCTTGGCCTTTGTTGTGATGGACTTCCACCCAAAGCCAAACTCCGACCCCAGAGCAGCTGCAAACCTCTCAGGAGCTGGGCTGAAGCTTCTTTTCAGCTCTCCTACCTTGGTAAATTGTGAGTTGTACCTTTTAATGACAGGAATAATTTCCATCTTGCCTCCCAGAGCAAAGCAGCTGGATCAAGTTGGTCAAGGAACACAATGGCTTCATGACTTCTTACAAACCTCGGAAATTCACCTTGATCTCGGTCCATTTCATTGAAATCTTTACAGGATTGTAAAAGGCTTTTTGCTTAGTTGGATCCAGTGATTCAAATACTGTCAATCTCTAATGGACCGTGTCAGAAAAAACCCTTCACTTCCCATTTCATAGCACGGGATAAACCACGGAAATGCTTTATATAGATTTGCTGTGTCAGTAAATGTCAATGTTTATTCTTTGCTCGTTTCTCTCAGGTTTCCCCATTTTACAGCTTTGACCAGTAGTGGGAACTGTTATTATTTTGTTTGTTTTTTTTCCCCTAGTGCAATAATCCTTGTCTCTGTTGCTGTTGCTCCAGGATTGACACACCAATGGATATGCATTTCTACAAGCAAAGATCTGTGAACCCAAACTATCCTCTGATCCTACTTTGCACACTTAGGTGCTGGGAATCTGTGACCTTGTGCGTGTATGTTGTAAGACTATTGAGAGGAGAGTCTGTTTTCAGACCAAGTTGCAGTTGCAACACTCCCAAAGAGCCTGAGAAGACCCAAAGCCTTAAGGCAGCCTTGGCTGGGGCGGGAGCTGGGCGAGGGGGCAGCTTCAAGCCTGGCTTACACCTGCAGGTGCTGCTGCCTGGCACTGGGAATGTGCAGCTGAGCTCTTGGGGATCTCTCTTATCTGCATCTGAGCTGTTTGTGGAGGGTCTGCAGGACATGGCAACCACCAGAAGATCTGAACCCAAGTACTCTCTGCCCTGTTCCCCTTTAACTTGCTTCATTGCATCCCCTGCAGTCACTTCACCCTCACTGGCCACCCCCAGTCTTCCTTTTGCTTGCTCCTCTCTTCTACAAAGCTCAGTTAAACGTGTCTCTTCACCTTGGCATTGTCCTGATAGAACAAATCAAAGGCAAACATCAGAATAAATTGCCTGTTTGGCCGGACATCGTCTTTTGTTGGGTGCTGGAGGGAAGGTCTGACCCTGCCTGAGCCAAGGGCTGCACGACCTGCTCAAGCCCTTAAATTGCACAATGCCAGCTTTGCCTGAAGGGGGAATCTTTAACAGACATTTAATGGGTTTTGCCTCACTTTGCACTTTCCCTTTTAACCTTTCTGCTGTACCCAGGGAAATCAGGCACTGAGTCTGGTGGCAGTTTTTGTGTAGCTCCAGTGAGGGGGAACATCAGTATAGATGTGATAGGTAGCTCTGCTTAATCACTGTATTGTCTCCAAGGTCTGCATGCTCTGGGTTTTGTGGAGGGGAGTTGGAGAAGCAAGGATGGAGGGATCTGCTCATTTCCCCTGCTTTACCTACTGCATGTGTGCAGAGTCCAAGGTGCTTCAGACACTCTGCCTAAGTGCTCCTCTTTCTTTAGAGTTAAATAAGTGTCAAGCTTTTTTTAGTGCAGCTCCTCATCTGACAGGTGTGGATGTACGTGTTTGTGAGGGCTGCAGGATGAGGAATAGTTTCAGCACTTCCATGAAATGAACCCTGTGATTATACTATAAAAATCGTGGCTAAGATCTGTCAACATTTAACCAGACACAGCTTCTTGGTTAGCATTTTTGGTGTGCTTATCTATGTGCTTATGTCCTTTATTTATTATCTAGCTGTTAACATGAAGTGCCGTGTATGACATTTGTGAGGCACGTTTTTATTTCTTAGACCCTTTTGCAGAGAGATTTTATTGGAAAAAATACTTCACTTTAAACTCAAAATGTCACTGTTGTTTGCAGTGGAAACTTGTCTTTCCTGAACCTCTGATTCCAAGATGTGACCACTGGAAAAGAACAGAATTTGCCTTTCAGAGTTTCAAGAATCAAGGGTGTATTTTAGAATAAGTCAGTTAATATTTTATATTATTTTTATCCTTCTGAACATTTAGAGGAGATACTAGTGATGGTATCTCCTGGTGACGATGGTGATACTGATGTTCCTTTCTCTGTTTTCATGTCCTGTAATTTCTTTACATGAGAGGGGTTTTTTGATTATTTTTTTTGGTTGGTTTATGCTTTTCTGTTGGGTTGTATGACTAATTGGTGTATGTGTTCCCTTCTGTGGCCCTCTCAGTGATAGCTTTGTGCAATCTCACCCAGCTATCAAGTTTATTATATATTCCCCTGAGGGAATGCAGCCAGCCTTTCATGTGGAGCTCTTTCTGATAAGATTGGTCAAAGATAGCCAGATTTAACTTGGCAGCTCCTCCTGTTTGCTCTGGCATTGATCCATGTTGCTTCAGCTTTATTCCATATTTTTCCACAGCCCATCTCCTCTGTTTTGCTCACCTTTCTTGCACACCTTTCCTCTTTTGTGCTGAAAACATTTACACCTCTCTATTTTTAATTGCATTTTGACTTGCAGGGTCCTGACTGCAAGTTGCACCAGCAGCCCAGTGATGTCAAAGGTCTGAAAATCAAACTGGGGTCTACAAAATCAGGCCTTTCATCTACCCAGTAACTCATTTTTAAAGACTACTTAAGGTAATTTTAAAAGACTTCTAATGTAGTGGAAACGAGTTTGTAACTGATCCTGTTGTGAGTCCTGCTTTGCACAGAGTTTTTGGGAATTGCTTCTTTTAGCTCCCATGGGTCAGGATCTGGACTTTGTGCTGTTAACCTCCAAGCATAATTGCACATTTTCCAAGGCAGAAGAGGGTTTAATAGCAAATCTTGTACATGTTCTGGCTGCCTGTGCAGGGGTTAAAGGTTTTTAAGTTAAAGCCCCTGCTGAGCGCAGCACATGCAATTCACCATTGCACAAACAACACAAAGTCCATTCCTTGCATCATCAGAGACTTCTTTATATCTTACTTTTTACCTTCTGAGAGTTCTAGTTATTAACTTGGTATTGTGGTAAGAAGTGGTTGGAACTGCCGATACTCAGAGTTTGTTGTTCCCACAGTCCCCTTTCCAAAAGCTGGTCTTTTATTTCAGGGTCTGAGTACTGTGGAGCTCAGTTCAGACAAAACCCAGACTCTTGCTAATTAATGGAACGATGCTGCCTCCTCTCAGGGGTGATTCAAAGTGCCTGCATCAGCCTCTTCCCCTGACGCACCTTCTGCCTGGCCCAGCCAGAGTCTGAGTCCACTCAGGTAATTCCCTTTACCCTTGAACTCTCAGAACTGCTTGAAGCAGCTTAATAAGCTGTGACACACAAAAATCCACGTCTCCCTTAAAGCCTTGAGGCTGGGTCCTGTATTTCTGTTCCCTTATGCTTTATGGCCCTTTCCTGAGTCCAGCTGAGAGGCTGCTTTAAAGAGTAGCCAGGATCTAGTCTTGGATTAAGGCCAGCTTTGCATCATGACCAGCTCATGTGGCTGCTGTTCCTGCAAACCAGACTTGCATAAGCAACTGTGGAACTCTCCCTTTCCCCTGCTTTCTTGTCCCACCTTCCTCACCTGGTTTTATTTGTAATCCAGACTCAGCTGGGAAGGGAAGCTCTCTGGCCCCCACAATGTCCTAGGATGCTTAGAAACACAATGTGACTTTCTGGGTTGAAATATAAACTTCCCTCTGGGGATCAAAGTTTAAGTAAAAAAAAATGCATTTTACTTTATTTAGTAAAAAAACCCAATCCTCAAGTCCATTTTTTTTAATGTGTGGGGGTTATGTTTACACACACAGAGAGAAGGAACACTGTGAAGGGCAGCTAAGCAGAGCCTGCATGCCGGAGAAATGTTCCTCAGCTGCAGGAATTCTGAAGCTGGTTCCATCAGTTACAACAGCAGTGTAGTCATTATAATGGGTTATTGTATGGTTGAATTACATGAATTCTGTTGGAGCCAAATTTCTATTGTGTTTGCAAAGCCTCAAAGCTGAGGCTTCTCAGGCTTGCTCAGTCTACTCTTTTACCTGCAGCTTTTTATTTGGGTTCGCTGCAACAGCACCTTCTTTATATTTGACCACATGTCTATAGCTAATTTATTGTACTTCTGCTTTATCCTTCTATAGAATGATCACAGTCTTATATAGATAGCAGTGCCAAGCAGTAAAATAAGAAATAGCTGTCTCTCAATATATAGAAATATGGAATTGCTATAATAGTAGCAGCTTTGAGAAGTGAAGGCAGGGAATGTGGCTTGAAGGACTACAGGAAAAAAGTGTTTGAGAACAGTAATGGGAACACATTTACATTTATTTATTTGTTTGTTCATTATTTTTATGTTGCTTCATTAAATTTATTCAACTGCATAGTGCACTTGCTACATTCTAAGGGGCATTTTTAGTTTATTATAATTTATTATGATTCAAGCACATTGCTGGAACAAATTCAAATTGCAAATTTCAAATGACTTCAAGTAAGCAAATGCTGTATTAAACTTTAAAGCCTCCCCATGATGAGGAGCACCTAAAAGCCATGGTGAGGGGACTGTGACATGAAGCTGAGTGTGTGCAGCTGCACCAGTCCATAACCTGCCCCGAGCCCCTGCTCAGGCTCAGAACTGCTCAGACACATTTAGCAAAGAGCCTCTCCCTGTCCCACCAATTCACCCTCTGTTTGCCCTCCCCACTCTCAACAGCTCGGAACCAAAACCCCAGGAAAGACCAGAAGTAAAGTGCAGGTGGCTTCATCCCGACTGGAATGGTGTCCTTCAGCTCTGACTGATTTTCTTCTGCCACAGAGTCCCATGTGGTCCCTGCTCCTCAGCTCTGCTGGGAATGCAGACGTGGCAGGCTCTGAATGGCACCACCAAGCCTTGGCTTCCTATTTGTGCAGGTAGGCATCGAGCCAGAGCTCTCCTGAGCTCTTCAGGGAGCTGGGAGAGGGAGAGAGAGGACACATGGCTTAGGGCTGTTGCTGAGTCCCTCCCCCTGCAATCCTTTTGCTTTTGCTGTACTCACTGCACGATGTCTGCAAAGGCCGTGAGCAGGGGCTTGCACTGGTACTCAATGCCATGCTTGGCACACAGGGACTTCACCAGAGGGGCCACCTTCCAGTAGTTGTGCCTCGGCATGGTGGGGAACAGGCTGTGAACAGGAGACAGGCAGGGTCTCTTCAGTGCCCCGTGAGCAATCCTGCCTTTGCCACGCTCACAGTGATTAGTCCTGGTCTCAGGAATCGCCCAGCTCGCCCTGAGCAGTGTCTGTAGCTGCTCCCAGCTCTTGTGGCTTTCAGCACATGTAACTTATATGACTTTTCTAATTTTCCCCTTTTTTCCCCCCACAGTTTAGCACCTTCAAAGAAACATTTCTCCAAATTAAGGAAGAAACTGCTTTGCCCCTCCAGGAGTAACCATCCTGTGGAGATGAGCCCATCCTTCTCAGTCTCTAGAGTGACAGCATAAGCACTCAGCATAGGAAGGCTTGAACTACTGCGGCAGACCATAAACAGGTGATTTAACATGGGTGTTTTCACTGATCCTGCCAAGCTGCTGCTTGGGACACACCACATGGTTGCACGGGTCCTGCCCAGGGTCCATTCTCACTTGTCACCCTGTGGATCCACTGAAGGGTTTGAATTACATCAGGAGTCTCTTGAGGGCTTTCAGTCTTTTTAAAGACAAACACAGCGGTGCCCCACAGTTATTTGTAGAATTCAGAGCAAAGAAGAATGGGGGGGGGTGGGGGAAGAGAAAATTGTTTTTAAACAAAAGGAGGGAAGAAAATGCTCTCTGGGTGTGTGCACTCACTGGTGTTCAATCTGGAAGTTCAGGTGCCCAGTGAACCAGTCGTTGAACAGCGACTGCTCCACGTTGCAGGTTGCCTGGAGCTGGAGGAGAGCAAAGCAGAGCAAAGTCAGTCCAGGCTAGGGACTGCAGCCTTTCTCACCTCTCCCTGGGCTGAGCTACCTCCAGCCAGGCATCACAGTCCTCCTGCAGCTTTTGGGCCAGCTGCTGAGCAGAGCCTGGCTAAACTGGGCCATGGTGAAGCCAGGAGCTGGCTCTTGCAGTGAGTGAGGAGGTGGGTGTGTTTAGGAGCTGGAGCTGGGGCCTGGATTTGGGTTGAGATTGCCCATGAGTGTGTCATTGCTGTCCTCCTTTCCAACAGGCTTCACCTTTAATGCAGTAAAAGCCTTGCTTATCTTAGGGTTAGAATTTGTACCTGTATGGCAGCAATTCTTAGGAATGGAGAACAGTTTACCTGAGTAGATGCCCAGTCCAAGTTCCTGTCGTAGTAAATGTCCATGGGGATGTGGTTCATCTGTGACACCCAGACAAACCAGCTGCTCTCCAGCATCCTGTGCAACCAGAGCAGAGGCCAGAAGCCACATGTCAGTGATGAGGCACTGAACTAACAGCACAGCCACACTCACACAGACATGGCTGATCACCAGCCCTGCTAATCCAGCACCTGCAAGAACTTCCACAACCTGGAAGTTCCATTCTTCCTCGTGAAACTCATGATTATTTAATATGTTTTAACACTGGCATAGCTTGTGTGCAGCTTGTTTTATCTGTAGCCAAGGACCAAAGTGATTAAAATGAGTGGCATTATTTGTCCATTCAAGCCTGGGCGTTTGCAAGCCCAGACAAAGCTGTTTTGGTTAAATGTTCCCTTTACCCAGTAGCAGACCCAACACCCAAAGCACTGAGCGTTATTTAAGGTAAGTATTTCTCAATTGGGTCAGCATCCAGTGGAGTCTCTTTGCTGCCACAGCACCATAAAACTTGCCCTGGCAATTGAGCAGGTGAGTGTTGGTTTAACTACATGGAATTAAAACACTAAGCAAAAAAGAAGGTGGTAAAGGATTCTGTGGAAAGATGAACAAAGGCAGGCAGGTACCGATGGAAAGAACGTGTAGAGGAAGGCTAAAGAGACATCACCTGAATATAAAATAATATGCCAGGACACTCTTTATTTCTAATAATGATCCATAAGTATAAAAGAATCTGATATAGAAGGTCATCATCCAGGCCAAGTCCTAGCAAAAACAGAGACAACAAGAAAAGAAAGAAAAAGTGAATTACATTTGCTTCAATCTTTTTCTAAGCTTCATGTTATAGGTACAGGAGAATAATTTACACTGGGCTTTTCTAGCTTTTTTCTGAATGGAATAATCAGGACCCATTCAAGTTACCATAAGGGAATGATACTTTTTCACAGCTTGTGAAATAGGTGAATCTGAGTTTTCACACCCAGTAAGGAGGTTTCTATAGGCACAGGCTGTGCACGGAGCTGAACGGAGCTCAGAAGGGAGGCTGCAGAGCCCCAGAGACCCCCTTTGGTCACCCGAGGAGCAGTACTTACCCCCCAATACCTTTTGGTGTAAGCAATGTAGAACGTGTGGTAGTGGAAGTAGGTGGGAAACAGGAATGGAGGGAGAGCTGTAAGGGAAAACCATTATCACTGGGAATGTCAGGGACTGACTGGCGGGGTCTGTGCCTTCATCTGGTAGTTCTGACAAACCTCAGGCCTCCTTTTAGGCTTTTCACTGAGGAACAGCCACAACTGGGCATTTTGAGAAGCAGCTTCCACAGCCCAAAGCATACCTGGCCTATTCCTGTTCAGTTCAACGCAGGGGAACAATGGGAACGCATATCCCTCCCCTGCCTGGGATTTTGGGTTGGACAACTCAAATCCACTCTTCCAAACAGACATCTCACTTGCAGAAAAACCCCCACAAAATCCCCCCCAGATTGTTTAAATTTGAATATTACTGGAAGATGTGGTAACCCAGAGCTGATGTGGGAGATCTGGGCCAGGATCACCTTCCTCAGCCAGGCATCTTGGAGTTGTGTATCTGGGAGGTGCTCTCTTTGTGTACTTTATTAACCATCACTGTACAGCCCCCAAACAGCCCTGCAGCCTCATCTCAACTTTCCTGGTTAGGGAGTTAAGAGACTTTCTTCTTTCCTCTGCCCAAATAGATGCACACTTACTTTGCAAAGCCATACAATTTTAAGATGACCTGGTATAAGTGTACCCCACTACTTTTTTGACTCTGGAACAAGCTAGAACCATTTGGCTAAAATTTCTCAAGTCAAATGAATGTTTTTCAAGTCAAAAAGGACACAGAAATCTAATCTCACACAGATAGGATAATTCAGCCTGGAAAGAACCTGGGGATTTTGGAGCAGCACCAGCTCTGAGGTCAGACCAGTTACTTGGGTTTTTATCCACTCAGGTTTTCAACTCTTCCAAAAATTAGGTTATTATTATGTTGTTTTATTGTGTTCTTTGGCACAGGTACCTTTGTTCTGCTCAACTTCTACAGGTCCCAAGTGGAATCTCCCAAGCCCCATTAATGCCCCCCATGGTATTGCAGGAGAATGGGGATACTCACTGATGAAGAAGTACTTGTGTTGGTGATTGTAGGGCATGTACTTCTTCTTTTTGATTCCAAGCTGTGGGAGAACAAACAAACACAAAAATACTGAGTGGAAGCTAAGAAATTTGGACAGGGGAAACTCCCCTTTTACATCATTTTTTGCCCAGAGGCGCCTTCTTGCACACCTCCCACAAACCTCATTGCTTCTGTCTCCCTCCTATTAGTTTACAAACATAATATTTTCTATAAACCCTCATTGCATTAATGTAGGGCTTTGTGCCTTTCAGCCATTAAAAGATGATGTGATCTCTTAAGTTATGGTAAAAATAATACTGACCATGGACAGAGATGAATTTTAACTGCTGGGTTTCCTTGGTTTTATGTCTTGCCACACTCATAATTCACTTTGTGAAAAATGAGATATTCCAAGGCTAAACTGTATTATCAGTCAAAACTAGTTATGTGTATTTTCTTCCATTCCTCCCTACTTTCTTCTCTGATTTTGTGCACTTAAATAACAGTTTTATGATGATAAAAGTCTTCCAGGGAGAAAAATATTTCCCTGCTGTGATAGGGATTCCAGAACTGAGGCTGTAGAGCCCAAGGGCTTCAGCAGGTCATGGAGTTTCTATAACCAGTAGCAGTGGGGGATTTTCCACCCTCTACACACACATGACGCACACACATCATGTCTATTTTATTTACAACTTGTCAGCTGTTTAAAAAATTCTTCAAGGCATTGAATGTGAACTGTGAAGGAAGCAGACCCAGCTGAAAGCAATCTTTTTGCAGAAATTGCCATCACAGCTCCCTTTTAGGTCTTTCTGGTCCAGCATGGTTTTGCTGCCTGGGCTGTTCTTCCCACACACACACACTGACCTCCACGGAGAGTTTCTTCCCCAGGGTGAAGAGGAAAGGGTGCATGTCGATGTCAGGGTCTTTGTGGAAGCAGTTGGGTTTGGAGTGGTGCTGGGAGTGCAGGAGGGTCCACCACTTGGCTGATGCCCCCTTTGGAAATGAAGAGCAAAGTGTGAAAAGTGTGATGCTTTCTGAGCTGGATTCTCCTCAGTCCCCCTCCTTCTCCCAGTGCTGAGCAGTGCTTTCAGACCCTGGTTCTCTGCAGTTCCCCTCCTTCCCTCAGGGCTGGACAGAATCCCTCCCCAAGTCTTCAAAACACACATTTTTACAGGAAAACCATCAAATCCCAGCGGGTTTCCAGGGTCAGGTACTTACAATCAAATGGCACATCACAAACTTGTGCAGCAAGTGGTTCCACTTGGTCTTCTTGAATACTGAAAGGTGTCCTAAATCATGTTGTAACCATGAAGCCTGGACCTGCAAGAGGAAAAAGAAAACTTTGGGAGGGGATTAAAACAGGAATTGAGACCAGGATGGTGCCACACTCATCCTTTGCTTTGAAATATCCAGATTTATGTCTCCAAAATCACCATGAGAAAGGGACTGTGAAGCCCTGATGCCCTCCAGGCTTCCCCCAGAATATGTATTGCTGAAAGAATCCCAGACTAGGTTTGGGGGGAGCTCCCCACGTGCAGAATTCCTTCTTTACATCCATTTAGTTGTTTTCTTCCTGTGACACAGGACTGTGCCAAGTGAGGAAATGGAGGACTAGGGAATGCAACAGTGTGTGGAAGTTGAGAGGAAGTCCCCGTGGATGTGCTGTGGGCTCCACTGCTTACCTGGGAGATGGTCAGCACCAGCAGGGAGGCAGCAAAGGGCAGGAGGGATGTGCCAAAGTAGAAGAGAATGAGCCAGGCAGCAGAGTCCAGCAGGAGGATGTGAGCCAGGTGCAGGAAGAAGAAAAGCTGATTTGGCTCCAGCAGGCCCATTTTCTCCACAGTGTCACGCAGTTCCCTGAAGTCCCTCACCAGCATTTCCTGTGGGAAGCACAGGGGGACACATTCTCTGGTTTACAGGGTAGCACTGCAGACTCCTAACCCAAGAAACACTTTAGTGGGGGAAAAGGAAGAGCAAAGGATGAGGCTAAAAGGGCCAGAGCTGGGCTTGCACATCAGTCACTGGTCTCTGCCAGCTGCTCTGTGTCCTTGATAAGGTGCACAGAGCAGAGGAGCCATCAGTCTGTGTGTCAGCTAAGACTAATCCTTGGTGCTTCTTCCATCGTCTCCTTGGCAGGGGGGCACTTGCAGAGGGCTCAGGTGCAGATTCTGTCTGGTGGAGGCTGTACTTCCTGTGCATGAGCTTCACATGCCACCTTGTGGTAGGTCCTTGGATGAAATTGTTCCTCTCATTATATATCTTCACTTTACCCTTCCCAGGATCAGCAGGGAGGGCTTAAATGCTCGTGTTAAAAACCTGCACCTCCAGCCCAGCTGGCCCCAGCTAAATGAGTAACAGTGATAAGAACAAAATAATCTTCAGGAATCTCATTCTCAATCACACAATGTGGCTGTAGATGAATAATCATCTCTTGTGTCTAAGTGGCAGCACAGAAATTGGGGAGATCCAGGAGAACCAGGTCTAATCTCAGAATGTCATTTTAATCTGCCTTTGATCTGATCTGTGAGGACAGACTTACATTTTTAGTGGGCTCAACGCTGGGTTGATCTGGTGCCAGCTCCCCAATCTGCAGGGGCTTCAAGTACTTGCTCACCAGCTCCTTGTCCACATGGAATGCCACAAAGGCATCCTGCAAATGCACAAGAGGAAAGGAAGGGGTAAGAAACCCAAATTGCAGGTCAGTGATCTCAGTCTGCACGGCAAGGCTTTCCCTGTGCAGGAACCACAACAGGAAAGGTCATTCACCTTTCTAACTCCTCAAGCCTTTGCTGCCTTTGCCTTCATGTGTTTGTCTAATGCTGCCACATGAAATCTTATCTCAGGAGAGGGCTGATGTCCAGCACTGCAGTTGCTGCAGGTGTCCAAGCTCTGTAATACACAGTTACCTGAACCTCCACCAAATGCCTCAGTCAGCCCTGTGCAGTGTCACCCTGACTGATACTGTGGCATTAATGACACTCATTTCTCCATCCCCTACTGAGAGCCTTCGGTGTTTGTCATCCTCGCCCGAGTTACCACCTTTCTTGGCTTTATGCTCTTGGTTAAGACAATTCCTTAATTTCTCAAGAGACTCAAACATCCCTTATATGTGGAAGATCAGGAACTATTGTCTTAGGGGTTTTTTTCCTTTCCAAATATGCAGCAAGGAAGCAATCACATTTGCCATGTCTTTGTCTAGATGTTAATTTACCACTATTTTCTAGTCCCCCTGCACATTCTAAAAGGCAAGAACTCCAAGGAATTTCCTGAACAGTTTTATGTGTGTTTCCCAGGAGTTTCCATGGCATTAAACTGACAGTCAGACAAGGAAACCTGATGAGCAGAAGTCTTTTCACCCCCGACTCCACAGTCTTTGGAGGTGTTAATTCTTTCCACTTTGTTCATCCCAAAGGTCAGAAGGACCACAAGCAATAACTGCAGAAACTTTGCCAGATGCCAGCTTGGAACACCATGCTGTGTTTGCTTTCCCTCCAAGCTTTGCTGGGGGGCATTTAGGAAGGATACCTTTCCTAAAGCAGCTGCTCTTGCTGCCATGGGGCTGATGCCCTACCTGTGGCAGCTTCCCCGCCTTCCCCTGGCTGTGAGCAGTCAGTGCAGCTCTCAGTAGCTGCACAGGCAAGATCAGGGGATAAGAGCAAGCCAAAGGCAGTACAGAACTAGACAAAACTGCACCAGGTCGCTCAGAGTCCCATCCAACCTGGCCTTGGCTATTTCCAGGGGTGGGGCATCCACACCTTCTCTGGGCAGCCTGTGCCAGGGCCTGCCCGCCCTCACTGTAAAAAGATCTTATATCTAATTTGAATCAACTCTCTTTTAGTTTAAAGCCATCCCCTGTGTCCTGTCCCTCCAGGCCTTGTCCCCAGTCCCTCTCCAGCTCTCCGGGAGCCCCTTTAGGCACTGGGAGGGGCTCTCAGGTGTCCCTGGATGCTTACCTTCTCCAGGTGAATCCCCCAGCTCTCCCAGCCTGTGTCCATGGCAGAGGAGCTCCAGCCCTGGAGCATCTCCGTGTCCTGCTCTGGACTTGCTCCAGCTGTTCATCTGATTTAGCTGGATGCACAGAAGGCTCTTGGGAAGACCAGAGAACCCATTCCAGTACCTCAGGAGGCTCCAAGAGAGCTGGAGAAGGACTTTGGACAAGGGATGGAGGGACAGGACACACAGGAATGGCTTTAAACTAAACGCAGGTCGATTTAGATGGATCCCTTCCGCACGGGCTGAGTCCCCTCGTTTCCCCGTGTCCACAGCAGAGGCTGGGGGGTTCTCAGGACGGACCCTGCTCCATCCTCTGAGCCCTCCCAATTCCCGCAGTGTCATTCTCTCCCCAATCCCCCCTCCTCCCGCATCCCGGGGCGCTCCATCCCAGCCGCTCACCGTGGCGTCCTGCCCGCCGTGGCTGGCGAGGAGCCGGGAGCCCCCCGGGTGCCTCCGGCAGAAGTGGCTGATGTCGTACACCTTCCTGTGGATCACCAGCCAGCGCTCCTGCGGGGCCGGCCCCCGCCCGTTCCGCTGCCCGATCTCCTCCCACGTGAAGCGCCGCAACCCCGCGGGGTCCCCAGCCCTATCCCCAGCCTTGCCCCCACCCCTATCCCCATGCTTGTCCCCGTCCCTGTCCCCATCCTTAAACCCATCCCTATCCCCATTCCTATCCTTGTCCCCATCCCGTACCTCCCCGCCACCCTCAAACCTTGCCATCCTTCCTCCCTCCTTCTCTCCCCTCCTCCCTCCGTCCCTCCAGCCCAGCATCCCGCTCGCCGTGGCATTTAAGGTGGGGCCCGCCCCGGCCCCTCCGCACCGCCAGCCCCCGCCCTCGCCCTGCCCCAGCTCCGCCTGCTCTGAATTTTGCCCCCCCAGAACTGCCCCTTCCCTGCTCCGGTCCTGCACCCCCCGAGCAGCCCCAGCACGCAAAGCCCCGCAGTAGCTGCAAAAGAGGGTGCCCGAGCACTCAGGGAGGTTCTGGGACAGCTCATTCTCTTCCCTGGACATGCTCAGGCAGGGAGAACTTCCCTGAAAATACCCCTGATCAACCAGAAATACAGTATCGCTCTGCAGTTTAGCTGGTGGTGATCCAGTCCCTGAACCCCTTGGACGAAACACGGATGAAGCACATTCTTAAACCCAGTTAAAAAAATCCCCAGCAACCAAACCACCCCAATCTCCAGGGAAGTCAGTATTATATTTATAGCACCTAGGAAACCCTGTATTTGGCTATTTTCAGTTCCCCAGCACTCACAGCAAGAAGGGAACAGGAGGCTTCCCTTGGCAGGGAGCTCTGCACTGGATGGTTCTGTCACCTGGGATAAACTTGGGGTGGCACACAAGGAATGTTGTACCAGGTTCTGATGGCAGATTGTGAAATCGCTTCCCCCCTCCCTTACCCCTTTCTTGTTTGTAAAATTAGTAAGTAAACCATTGACTTGGCTACTCCAGGAAATGAGTATTAGGTGCAAAACAGTGCTTGGTCCCACTTTTCCTATCTTCCTAAACACAGTATCCACATAATCTTCTCTTTCTAAAACAGACCACAGTCTTGAAAATATAAATCTGTGATTGAGTTGGTGATTTCTTTAGTCCATTAAAACCCACATCAGCAGCAACCCAGATGGAGGAGCCCACAGTTGGGACAGGGTTTTCAAAGCATGTGATCGAAGCTGGGATTAATTTCTCTGAGTTACTGTCTTGGATGATTAATTTGAATTAATTCCTTTACACTTATAACATTTCTCACACATCTACTTGCCTTTTTTTCCCCTCAGTGCTCATTTGCTCTGGGCTGACAGCTCTGACTCGATAATGATTCTGCAGTTTCTGCTGGATATTGGGGAGGAATCCTTCCCTGGGAGGGTGGGCAGGCCCTGGCCCAGGGTGCCCAGAGGAGCTGTGGCTGCCCCTGGAGCCCTGGGAGTGTCCAAGGCCAGGCTGGACGGGGCTTGGAGCACCCTGGAAGTGGAAGTGTTAGGCAGCACTGAGAACCTGGGGATTTCAGCAGACAGGCAAGGGCTTAGCTGGAGCTTTAGATTTTAAGAACTGCTCAAGCACCTAAAATAGCAGCAAATTATGATGACCTTTCATTGATTATGTTCAAACCCTTTGCTAACTGGAGCCTTCAGTACTTCAGGATGAGCCACACAACATGCTGAGAGCAGGAACTGTTACAAGGCTTGCAGGACACTCCTGACACTATTACTGTATCAGCCTATTTTCTGATAGAAATGCTGATAACAGCAACAACTCCTGTTGTATCAGCAGGTGCTTACAAAGGAACAGTACATCTGGTAACAAACCCTTCATTAATCTATTAAGAGCACCACAGCTCTTGCACCAAGGTCCCACTTTTCTACTGGAACCCCACATTAACCTAAATTTGAGCATTTCCAGTCTTGCAGCACTGGTGTTTTGCAATCTGTCTTTTCACAATAAAGATCTCAGCTGCTAAAAAGATAAACATCAAATTCTGACCTGACATCTGCCTGATATCCACTTGTTTTCTCACACATCCCACAGTTTCATGCTCTGTAATCCCTCCTTCCTTTGCCTGCAGCAGTGGGCCAAACCTGCATGATGGTCCCTTCTGGAGCTCTTGTGTTACATAAATTTGTCATCAAGCCTAAATTAAAAAAATGAAATATTTGGAGCAAGGATAAGCAGACCTTTTGTGCAGGTTAAAATCTGATTTTTCCAAACTGAGCTGGGGCACCTCCTAAGGGATCAATAGATTTGCTGGCTCCCAAAGGAACAGCAGAGAAACATGAGCTGCATGAGTGACACCAAAGACATGGGCAGGTCAAGCACCTTTATTTGTGTACAAGTAGGAACATTCTCTATCCTGGTGGCAGAATAGAATTAGGAATGGAATGGAATGGAATGGAATGGAATGGAATGGAATATTTGGGTGGATTTGAGGTGGAAGGGATTTACATAATTTAGTCATTTAGAACACTACAACCAGTATTTAGTCCAACTGCCTGCTGACTTTGTCCAAATGTTTCTTAAGCACTGACAGGCCTGGAGCATCACCCTCCTCCTGAGGAAGGCTGTCCCAGTGTTTGAGCACTCTCTCAGTAAAGAAATGCTTCCTGACATCCATTCTAAACCTCCCCTGGCTCAGCTTGGCACCATTCCCACATGTCCTGTCCCTGGATCCCAGGGAGAAGAGCTCAGCACCTCCTTCTCCTCTCACTCTCCTCAGGAAACTTTGAGAGCAATGAAGTCCCCCCTCAGCCTCTTTTCTCCATGTCTCTAGACCAACCCAGAGTCCTAAATCCCTCCTTCCAGCCCTTTCAGCAGCTTTTTATCCTCCTCTCGATGCATTCAGGTTAAATTTCATGCCATCAACAGTTCCCCAAGGCTCCAATCCATTTATATCCCACTGCAAGGCCTCTTATCCCTCCAGAGGGTCACCAGCACCTCCCAGTTTGGTATCATCAGCAAACTTGCTGATTTTGCATTCCAGTGCTGCATCCAGATGAACTCCTGTGAACTGAGCCCTGAGGAGCACCACTGGTGGCCAGCCCCCAGCCACCACCTGCTGGGCCCTGTCCATGTGGGGTCACCAGTAACTGTAGGAGCCTTTGAACTCAAAGATTTTTAATGCTCTTGCCTCCTGAGTGGCTCCTGCCCATCCCTCAGGATGGTCCCAAAGGAGCTGTGCTGCAGCTGCTGTGTTTGCACAAGATCCCCGAGCTGGAGCACCAT
Source organism: Dendrocincla tyrannina (assembly GCA_035047865.1). NCBI lineage: Eukaryota > Metazoa > Chordata > Aves > Passeriformes > Dendrocolaptidae > Dendrocincla > Dendrocincla tyrannina. The sequence goes on from JAWWMP010000165.1 coordinate 8,084,867, forward strand.
GGCAGGGCTTACAGTGTGAGCAGAAGGGTGGCACTGGCACAGCTGCATCCCTGCAGCTCCACGGGCTGTAAGGTATTCTTTCTCAAGAGCAGATCTTATCCACACTCCCCTGAAAAGCATCAACATGTGACTCAAGGTTTGCAGCACAGACTTAGCTGAGTGGAAAGTGATATAATCTGATTGTTGTGTTACACCCTTTTTGGCCAGTAGAGCTGATTCTGCCCTGTTTTGGTGATAACTGCACCCACAGTCGTGGGCTGGATGCCTTAACCCCTTGAAGAAATTATGAAAGCATTCTCCCACTGATTTTCCTCACTTTCTACAATTTAAACTCTAAGGAAAACTCGCATTATTCCTATTTCCTTCCTTCCAGCCTGCTTCTCAAGGCACAAGACAGCCATACTCCCCTCTCAGTCAAACCAGGTGTCCTCTGTCACAAATGCAGGGCTGAGGAGACACCAAATACGCAGCTCTGCATGTCTGGACAAGGCAGGTGGGAATGTCAGCATGGAGAAGCAGCTTCCCTGGAAACTCAAAACATATTTTGAGCCAAGCTATGAATATTGTGTCACAAGAAGGGGGAAGAGAAGAACCAAAGCTGCCAAGAATGTGGCTTCCTGGGTGGTGTTAGCATGGAATAACTCCGAGTTAATGGGATAAATGGCAAATGAGCTGGAAAGGTGCTGGGCACAGCAGTTACGGTGTGTCTGTGCTCACATGCTCCAAGTCGCTGCAGAATGGATTCTGTAACCTTAGTGGGGCAGTGGTTTCCTCATTGGCCTTGTTTCCCACCCCTCAAACTTCACCAGGCAGGGCAGCAATTACCTCGCTCCTACAGCAGAGGACAGAAAGGGAAGGCCTAGGACAGAATCACATCCCAGCTCTGCAGCAAAGGGGCACCTGATCCCTTCCTGCCACAGGCAGTAAATGCAGCCGCTGAGAGCTTTGTCAGGCCACACAGCTTTCCCTGGTGTTATCCTGATCCACGTAGGGAGCAGCTGCCCTACAAACACCAGAAAATCAGTGAAAGCATCTCACAACCAAAGGATTTTGAATTTGGTCCCATGGAGAACTGAAAACAGAGATAAGGTTATGCCCAGTCTATCTGAATGATGTCCAAATCTACCAGTCCCTCTCCCCCTGCAAACACAGACACTCCTCCTTTATTTTAGAATTGTGGTGAAGCGGATTCATCCTGGTTTGGGGTTTTTGCCCCTTTGATTTTCCCTACAAGGCCAAATATTTAGGTTTAGACTCCTCACACCTAATTTTAAGGGTCAAACTTCAGTTCACTGCTTGCACTCAGAGACCAATTAGACTCTCCTTGGCCAGTGCAATGAGATAAACACCTTGAGAGGATGATTTGTAGGTTTAGATTGGATATGGGGGTTTAGATGGGATTTCCACTTTACACTGCCAGTCTGTGGGGGAGGGAGGGATCAATATTGCATAATTCTTAATTTCTTAGTCTTATATATCATAACCATAATTACTTCCCTTCCTAATCTGCTCTGCTGAAGAGAGTATTTGGAGACTCTAAATATGTTGGAATTGTGAAGGAAAAGGAACAAAATCAGTGTCAAATTTTATGGTATAGAATTATGAAAGGAAAGGACCAAAACCAATCTCCAATTACCTGGCACAGAAGGTGAAATATGGGTCTCATTCGTGGTGGAAACTCAGTAGAGAGATTTCATAAGGCTTATGTTGCCATCACACCACTGGCAAGGATGGGGAAAGGCAGGAAAACCTGGAATCGTGAAATTATTTGGGTTGGAAAAGACTTTTGCACTCAAAAGCAAATCTATAGAGAAACTTGTGCCAGTGTTTCCAGTAATTGCACATTTTCTCCTGGAAAGGAAGACAGAGAGGCACATTCCTTATTTTTGTACCACTGCACCCCTTCTTTTTCTTATAAAGGAGAGAATCTGTGAATTCCAAGAGCTGAAGGAGCACCAGGAGATGAAGAAGTGCAAGGAGCCAGCAAGGCTTTCCTGCACATGATAGCTGTGTGCACACTCAGACTCACAGACACCTCGTCTGGGGGTGTGTGTGGAGCAGACTGGATCCTCCAAGCTGCAGAGCCACCCAGGTGTGTCAGCAGGCACAGACAAGCCACAGCAGCAGAGGGGAAAACACATTGCACAACAGCCCAGTGAGCTCCCTGAGGAGCCTCTTCTTTCCCATATGGACAGAACATGTGCTGCCCTCACTGGGGTCACAAGAAGAGCTTCCTCTCTATGGCCTTGCACTTACAGGCTCCTACAGGGCACAGCTGAAAATCCTCACATTCTCCTCCAGGAATTAAATATATGCATAGGAATTGCAGTTGTGTCGGTTGCTGACTTTTCACTCGGACAAAAACACTGCAAACATCACCTGGGCATTTGCTTGGGTCTTGCATCTTCTGCCATATGACCACCACAGCATTTCTCTCAGCCCTCCCTCTCCTCTTTTGCATTAATCACGCTGTGTAAAAAGCAACTTTGCACAACCATCTCTGCGAGGTTTCCCCAGCCTTGGGCAAGACCACGACATTTTCCCTTTCAATCTGATCCTTCCTTGACTGCTGTTTGTTTCTGTCCTTTCCAGAGGGGCCCCAAAGCTCTGCTTTGCAGACGTTTTCTCTCCTTGCTGAAGTGTCCAAGGCCAGGTTGGACAGGGCTTGGAGCTCCCTGCTCCAGTGGAAGGTGTCCCTGAGATAATATTTAAGGTCTCTTCCAGTCCAAACCATTCCATGGTTCTGTGATTCAGGCACTGGAAGCCGAGTTTTCCTGGGCTGATGAAGTCCACATGGCAGCACTGCAAATATATGTGTTTTTTAAAAGGTGTATCAAGGAATCACACTAAAAATATATGGGATACTGAATGTGCAGCCTTGTAAAAAAATACTTTAAATTTTAGCATCTTCCTTTTCTGTCTGTGACTAATACGGAACCAGAATGACCTGAAAATGAGGGATGGAGAAATGAGGCTGTCTAAAAATAAAAGACTTAAAAAAGTAATTGGTAAACATAAATATTTTTAACTCCTGTTCATTTCACTGCATTGCAAGTAGATGATTTCCTTTACCAAACTAACCTCTTACCAAGTTCAGGGATTATGCTCTATGGTGGCACACATATAAAAGTGCTCCATGGCATTGCTCTGTCTCCAAGCAGGATGATGTGAACATCCTGTAAATTAAATCCTGTAAATTAATTAATTAATCCCCTTAGCTTGAGCTGTCTGAAAATGCCCCATCTCAGTGATTTATGCATTCTTCCTCTGTAATCACATAAGAAAATGGACAGCATAAGTTACATCTGGAGATGATTACCTCACTCCACTGACTAGAAAACTTAGGCCCTGTCTTGGGCTCGATGCTTGACTTTATAAAGCTGGGCAAGGCGAGTCCAGTTGAATGAGTCCTTCAGGTCTTGGGCTGATAAGGTTTTATTTTATAAAAGGGCACTGCTGGAGGCAGCACAAGTTTGAGATTTAAGGAAAACTGAGGTACTTGAGATCTGATCTTTGTTTTCCTTTGTGTTCCTTCCATTTATTATGGGCAGTGACCAGCTTACTGCTTCCTCTTCTCTTCCACAAGTGAAATAACAGAGTTCTTCAAGGAACTGTGCTTTAGCAAAAGTCTGAAGAAACAATTGGAATAGAAAATGAAACAATCAAAACCACCTTTTGCAGAATTCCTCCCTTACAATGAACTTCTGCAATCTCCTCACCTTTAGGAAGGAGTCTAAGTGATTGTCCTTGATTCTCCCCAAGGGAGACAGAAACTGAAACGAAGTTCTTCAGCCAGTCTCGACTGAGAATTGGTGTTTTCCACCCTCAGAATTGTCTTACAAAACCCCAGACACCCACTCTCTCTGTGAAAACAATTTACTCATTTTTCTTTGAGGGAAAGGAGGGGGAGCAAAGCAGAGGAGTGTCATTCATCCTGTCACTTCAGAGCCATTATCAAGATGAAAAGGGAGGAACTAGGTTTTGTAGCTGGACCAGTTCCTTGCTCAACCTGCACCCAGCACCAGCTGGGTTACCCAATGCCCTGGTTTCTCCTGGAGCCACATTTCATCCCAACTCATCCTTTCTTTTGGGCTCTTCTGCCTTCTCCCTGCCAAGGGGAAAGGAGCAGGAATGGGAAATTAATGCTAAGCGAACACCCACATCATTCTTGCTTGTCAAAGGGAATTTGTCTAAAATAACCTATAAACTGTCTAATTTATTTATCTTTTGGCGTGCAGTTGCCCGTGGAAACATAAGTTTGTTTGGGTGGCAGCACGTATTGGATACACACCAACGTAATTCACATCCCCAGGTCCACAAGTGCAGCTCCCTCTGGAAACTGCAGGGGTTGATTTATCAACTTCCACCTCAGGGTTGTGAAACAAAGGCCACAAATCAACCAGTCAGCGGCACATCAGTCACAGAGGACTCACCTTCTCCTGGGCCTTTGCATATGTGCAATAAGAATCAATATCTGTTGAAAGCTTCTTACACCTTGATAAGGAACCAGAAAAATAATTATCTAATTAGAATTCCAACCTACAAAGGGCAGATAACGTAATTCAATTAGCCAATATCAGTGCTGTTAAGTGGTTAAGCACTAAGAGAGTGTTGCACTGCAGTAACTCCTTTTTATTTTGTTATAAACACCTTTTTCATCATTTTATGCTATAAACATCTTTATCTAAGGGCAGAAGATGGTCATATGTCATTGTTCCTGCTCAGGGACAAACCCATTGTTCAATTAAGTTCAAATTTTTCTTTACCCTACTCTACTTATAATCAAAGTTTCTTATTTTCAGACAGAACTTTCAATTATCTTCTCCAAACCCAATTTTTAAAGAATCAATGAGGTTAAAATTAATAATTCTATCTACAAATGTAATTGAAAGTAGTAAAACTCTTTTCTGCATCTCTTTTTTTCGCTCATTTCAGCCCAGGACAGGAGATTTAATATTTACTCATCTAGCGCAACCTTCATCCCTTTGTCCCTTAGGATTCTTTTATGCTCTTCATTGAAACCTGACCTGTATATTGAGGGAGAAATTGGTAAAAGTACATTTGAACTGTTCCCAGTTGATTTTAACCCCAGCTTTTTCTAATTATGGGTCAGCAAAGGGTAACAAAGAGTGAATGTTCACAGGAGTTTATTCAGAGTATGCACAATTTAAAACTATCAAAGTGAAACAGAGGGTGAAAAGCTTTTTGGGGAGAAAGCATCTTTAAATTGTAAACTGAGGCAGGTGAAGCAGCTACAAGCAAAGACCCCAAATATATAATTGGGAAATTGGAATGCCTGGTAGGAATAAAGAGCAGGGAAGGAATGTGGCCTTGGGGTGAAGTTTCTTGTGCAGCCCATCTCCTTTGAGTGCTACTGATGGACTGAGAGCAGTCCTTTCCTGAGCCACGTCCATCCCAGATCTTTATTTGGATGCAGGGATCACTGTTCCACAGGTTAGCTGGATGAAATGCTCTGTTCTTCTAGAGTGGTGTTTGCCTAAGCTGTTCTGTGCTCCACCTGGAGGGCTTTCTTGGAGTTGAAATGGATTGCATTATGAAGTCACATTTCCTAAGTTTTTGCACCAGCCCAGCACGATGGATATTAGTGGATATCGTGCAGCTATTGCATTTGACCTCTCCTAATTGCTCCTAGTCCCCGATTAGACAAGCAGAGCCTCGGTCTATGCCTGGGGGATACTTTTGGAGGTCCAAGGGAAGTACTAATCGCTTAATCTTAGCCCTGGGCAGCTCCTGGTTTCTGCCAGACCGTCAGCCTAAGAGGGTGGTGATGCCAGGCACCAAGCACACATTCCAAGGGCTGTCTTTTGGGCATGGACCATCAGGCTTGACTGGGATTGTCCTGGGGCATCTGGATCCTAAAATATCACTGAGCAGGACCTCCCAGTGTCCTGGGCCAACAGGTGAAGGAATGGATTTACAGCTAAAGGGATCATATCAGGGATATAATGCAGCTCCATTTCCAGTTAGAAGAGGCATACAAGGGCTCTGGGAGCTGCAGATGGAGCAAAGGCAGGAGTTTAAGCAGCCCAGGCTGCTGGAGTCAGCCCCAGCCACTGCTCGTGTGGCACAGGGAACAAGCAGGGGGACACAAGCCCGTGGCACCACAGCCCAGGCCACTCTCTGTCAGAGGGGTTGGGAGCAAAGGCTCCTTGGCTGAGAGTGCTGCTTCCCTTGGAGAAGAGCGACCCCCGGCCCAGGAGCGGCCCCTTCCCCGTGCAATGGCGGGACGGGGCCACGGGGGGGCGCGCCGGCACCATTGCCCGTGCTCCTTCCCGGCCTGCCCCGGGGAGAGCCCAGACACCCAAACTGGGGGAATTGCGGCTAAAACGCCTCCTGGGCGGGGCACGCCGGGACCTCCCACCATTCCAGCCCCTCAGCAGGTGAGGGGTCAGGGCACCGAGTGTGCCAGAGCTCAGGGAGCCTCTGGTTCCGCAGTCAGGTTGAGTTTCAGGTGGTCCTACAAGGAGCACGGGGTTGGCTCGGTCATCCCATGGGGCCCTCCCAGCTCCAGAGGTTCTGTGCTTTGCGGTGGAACGGGCAGGACACAAGGCAGGTCCAGGCCTGGAAATGCCCTGGGAAGCTCCTGGGGCTGCTCCCAGGCCGAGCGGGGGGACACTCCAGGTGGGGGTGCTGGCCAAGGGGGCAGCTGAGGGGGGTTGGCCTGCAGAAAAAGAGGCTCAAGGGGGACCTCTTTGCTCTCTGCAGCTCCCTGACAGGAGGGGCAGCTGGGGGTTCCCTCCTAGGGCACGGGGACAGGACAAGGGGCAACAGCCTCGAGTTGCACCAGGGGACGTCTAGGTTGGGTATTAGGGAAGGATTCCTCACAGAAAAGCTTGTCGAGCCCTGGGCAGGGGGGGAGTCCCCATCTCCAGAGGGGTTTAAAAGCCCTGGGCATGTGGCACTTGGGGACATGGTTTTTTGGGGATCTAACGCAAAGGTCCTGGTGAGGGTGTCGGTAAAAGCTCTACCACAGAGGAGAGAAGGAGGCTTCAAAGCACCAAAATTCATCCTCTTCATGTATTATTTGTGGTAATGAAATTGTTACTGCAATATATTCGGGTTAAATGGTGTGCATAGTCCTTTTCCACCCCTCCAGCCTCTGATCAAGTTCTCGAGGCTCTCTAGCCTTCCTCTCATTAATTGCCCCAATATCAATAAATTATAAAGGTGGATGTTTCTCCCTGGGGGCCAAAGAAAGACAATAATTTTCTCCTTTGAAAACACGTGGTAAACAAAATTTAAAAAAGAAAAGCTTTGATTCGACTTCAGGCCCCAGAAGGAACTGCTGACTCCCGAACTGAGGCAAAATACACCCACTACCCAAGGGCTGAACTGTGAAACGAGGTGATTTCACATTGTGGGGTTAGAAAACACAAAGCAGAACGCCTGGCGTGCATTTTGTGTGCATTTGTGTGCTTTGGCCACCAGGGCGAGCACAGTGCCGGGGCTGGACCGGCCCTGGAGCGGGCTGGGGCTGGGAATGATGCTCAAGGCACGGAGCAGTGACCTAAGGGACGAGTTCAGCTCGAAGCTGAGCTCAGCAGGCCGTGAGTCTGCCCTCCTGGAGAATCTGAATGGTCTTACCACCTTCTGTGAGTCTGCCCTCCTGGAGAATCTGAATGGTCTTACCACCTTCTGTGAGTGTGACCTTGCAAACATTAAGATAAACGAAGACTCATTTTTGGTCTCACTGGGCTTACCAGGTGCCAACTCAGCAGTTAGCACCGAGCTCATCTGCCTTTTCACCAGCAGGAACAGCGCAGTGGAGTGTTGTGAAAGGGTGTTGGGATGCACACACAGAGAGCAGGTGACACAAGTGCCACTTGGCAGAGGCACCGGACAGACCAAAGCCTGTAGTCTGGGCACAAAAATGAACAAAACTCTTCTGGGTGCACTGGCACAGATTGCCCAGGAAAGCTGTGGCTGCCTCATCCCTGCAAACACAGACACTCCTATTTTATTCTAGAATTGCAGTAAAAGCCATAGGGCTTACAGGGCCTGTGGGCCTGTGTAACCTGCAGAGCCCGTCATTTGGGCTGGTTTTCAGTTTGTCCCCTTGATTTTCCCCACAAGGCCAAGTATTTGTATTTAGCCTCCTCACACCTAACTCTCAAACTCCAGTTTACTGCCTGCTTTAGGAGGCCACTTAGACTCTCCCTGGCCAGTGCAATGAGACAGACACTTTGAGAGGATGATTTGTAGTTTAGGTTGGATATGGGGGTTTATACTGGATACTGGGAAGGAATTGCTGGCTGTGAGGGTGGGCAGGCCCTGGCACAGGGTGCCCAGAGAAGCTGGGGCTGCCCCTGGATCCCTGGGGGTGTCCAAGGCCAGGTTGGAGCACCCTGGGCTGGTGGAAGGTGTCCCTGCCCCTGGCAGGGGGTGGCACTGGATGATTTTTATGTCCCTTCCAACCCAAACCATTCTATGATCAGAGACAACCCCAGCTGCCTTCCCACAGCCTTTGCTGAAAATCTACCCAACCTTGCCCTGTCCCCAGGGAAGCTCCATCACTGGGAAACATGTCAAGAGGGTTTCTTTGCAGAGACAAGAGGGATTATATTCTGTCAGCAGATTCAGACGTGACAGCAAGCACAACCCCAGGCACACCCTGCTTCGTGCAACTGAGTGGTGACAACACACTCACAGAAGGCAATAAAACAGTCTCTGATGCCTCAACCTTGCTTTTCATAGCTGAGATCACATTTAAGAGCTTGCTGGTGAAGGCAATTCCTTTTCCAGGAATCTTCTGCTCCACAACGGTTGCAGCTCTGAGGAAGAAGCAGCAAAGGGAATTCTATTCCGTAGATTTTTGTATGCAAAGTCAGTCTTTCATGAAGAGAAAAATCGAAGGCACTTTTTTATTGCCATGGCCCAGCCACACTGACACTGGGCAGCAGGACCAAGTACACTCCAGGCTGGGCTGGGCATGTCCTTGGACAAGGGGGAAGGTTTTACACTGTCAGAGGGCAGGATTGGGTGGGATGTTGGGAAGGAATCCTTCCCTGTAGGTTGGGCAGGCCCTGGCACAGGGTGTCCAGAGAAGCTGTTGCTGCCCCTGGATCCCTGGGAGTGTCCAAGGCCAGGCTGGATGGGGCTTGGAGCACCCTGGCATAGTGGAAGGTGCCCCTGCCCAGGGCAGGGGTGGGATGGATGAGCTTTAAGGTGCCTTCCTTAATAGGAATGTTCAGATTTTGAACTGGTGAGTGCAGCAGGAATGTATATTAACAGCCCTTAGAGGAAAAAGGGGGATGTTGGTAGTAAAAATTACAAGTAGCAAAAATGAGGAACTCATGGCCATGATACAGAGAACTAAAAGGATTAAAGGGACAAAAGAGGGTTGAGATTTGTCAGGAAACACAGGTCCCTTGGTTCATTTCAGAAAGATGGTCAAAGTGTAAATCATGATTCCAAGAACATCTTGTGTGAGTCAGGGAAAGGTTCCCTCAGTCCTTTCTCTACTACATCATTAGGCACTGCTGGACTTACCTCCTTCGAGAAAGCAGGATGTGCAACCAGCTGGCTGCCCTAGCATCCTCTAAGTAATATTTCATTTTCTTTCATACAGCTACAATAGGGCACAATTAATTCAGCAGAATGAACGTGAATTCTGCAAGTTTAAACCTGCCAGCAGGTGAAAAGTGTGGCCAATCCATAGTGTTACAAAAACCACCCAGTTAAAAGGTACCCTGAAAATTTGTCTTTCATTTTCACACCCCCACAGCCTGCAGCCTCATTCCTGGGATTAAAAACTTACATCAGCACCCCTTACATTGAGCAAATTTGGGATGCTGCAATATCCAACCTTTAGCTCGTGTCCCACAGCTGATATTTCAAGGTATTACAAAGAGCATTTTGCTCCTTGCCGTGCAGGGCTGATGAACAGCAGCCTTCCTGAGTCAGCAGGTTGGGGCTTTATGAGGGGGTGTTGAAACAGGGCAGCAGAAACCCCAGCAGGCCCTGGCAGAAAGCAGAGAGAACATTCCAAAATGGATTGACTCCTCTAACAGAAAGAATACAGGGAACCTTAGTCTGAAATAAGGGTTTCCTATGGCATAGGCTTTTAAATATACGTTATTTAGGTGGGGGTTGCTTTTGCTTTGGTGTTGGGTTTTTTTCCTCATGGTGTGTGGGTCTAACACCCACTTCAACAAATATTTAAAAATAATCATTTTGCAGCTGCACAGTCTGATAAATTCACTGTCATTACAACAGGTCGAAGTGGTTTAGGCTGTTTCATTATTCCAGAGGAGCAGAAGCCTAGATGAATACTTAGGACACTTGGCATGAGGATGCAATTCCCCAGTAAATCAGTGGGAGTGGGGTGAGCAGTTCCTGAGAAGAGCCACCCTTTAAATCACTGGCTCAGTGGACAGTTCCCACTGGACTTCCCACTGAATCACTGCGTGTTCAGTCCTTATGTGATAATAAAATAGACATTGCAATTAATCTTTATTGAATCTGGGGTTATATCCTTCTTCAGGCATCCCCTTTTGGATATTGGGCTGGCTGGAATGTCAGTGATGGTGTGTTATACCCTCTCGTGTCTATTTGTTGTTTCAGGTCCCCCCCAGGCCAGGAACTGAAGCTTTCACCAGTGTGACACTGAGCCAAGAGGTTGTAAAGAGGCAGAAGTGCCCAGGTAAGCAAAGGCCAGTTCCACAGGACGGGGATCCAGCTGCTCACAGCAGTGGGAGTCTGACTCAGTGAAAATGAAGGTCACGCACATTTCGGTGTGCAGCAATTCTTACAGAACACACAGGCCCCGTTTGCATAATGAGCTTGTTCTTGCTCAATGCCCCCGGTGTGGGGCTGGGATAAAGCTGTGTGCATCAGCACAGCACTTTTCCTTGGCACCAGGACTGGGCAGGGATAAAGAGGCAGTTCTGAAATACACATGTGATAGGAGAGAAACCAAGGCAGAGTGAAGCTGCTGTGCTCAGGAGACACTTCTCACGTGCTTTTAAACCCATTTTTGGTGCTGTTATGGTCCTGTCAGGTTGGAAATGGACCAGAAAACAGGTGAAAGAACCCCAAAATGAGCAGTCACCATCCAGGCCTCACTTCCATAGAAAATGAGTCTTATAAAGTAAATTTAATATTAATTCTCACTGGAGTCTGATGCTGGAGATTCTAGATCTTCTATTAGATTTCTTGGGTATTATATGCCATTAAAACCCCCAAAAGGCAAGGAACAGTGCTTTAAAAATCACCCTAATTTTTATTTCACTAACACATGTAGGCTGAGTCTCCTCTAATCCATCACAGGCCAGAAAAACAGCCCCACTGGGCAGCCTTGTGTCAATACCTTCAATGAGGAAACTTGATTCCCTGGCACAGAAAGGTAGTGTGGGTCACTGAGAATGGTCCCAGTAGAATGGAAACCCCAAAAGCTCCAATAGGAGCATATTTGTTTCTAAGAATAACCCCCCTGCTGATAAAATATACTGGTAGTGTCAGCATGATATGAGAAATACATTTCAGGATAGGGCAGACAATAGGGAGGGATCTGGATCTCCCAGGAAACTAAACCATCCCAGAAGATGTATTTTCACATTATGTGTGTGTTTCTGCAATTGTTAATTGCTACTTCCCAGAAGGACTGCAGGTCCTTTAGGGAAGAAGGAATTTTTTCAGACCATATGTCACTAGATTCAGTTTAGTGACCAGTCAGATCAATGCAGATTATTTCACTTAATTCTCATTTTAACTTGTATATCCTCAACCAGAAGAGAATATGAGGAAGATGTTTATATATATATATATATATGTATATATATTTATATCTTTCTGAGAAGATAAAACCAGTCCCTCATGGAGTTTCAGCAGGGACAGCAGGGAGGTTTCATTACAGAGGGTGGAAATTGCCCTGGCAATTATCAGTGGCCATTGAACCTGAGGTGTAAAAATCCTCTAAAATGGGGATTGAGTGTCTGGCTGAGCATCTCCTTCTGGATATACCTTAGAGATATACAATGTATGGATAGATTCTACACATACATGGCACATGTGTGTCATTAGATATATTATTGGACATATATATACTACTATATATATACATATCTATTATTAGACATATATTAGATACACAGTAATGTGTATATATTATATATAAATGTGTATATAATGTGTATTTATGTATATATACAATGCATATATTATATATAAATATGTATTATACAATGTGTGTATATTAGATAAATTTATATATAATGTGTATATATGCTTATATACAATGCATATTTATATATATAATGCATATATTGTGTATAAATGTATATATAATGTGTATATGTATATACACATTGTGTATATATTTTATATAAATACATAATACACAATAGAATAATATATTCTCTCACATGTATTTATATACATATATAATATGTATGTGTTACTCAGTATACATTTATAGATACATACCCATCATATGCAGTGTGCCCGTGCAAAGGTTTCCATCTGTGTTACCAATCTGTCCATATAAACCCACCTGCTGCCTGAGGTGCCACCTGAGGCACCTTCTCCAGGCCCAGCCCTCACCGTGGGGCCCGAGAGAGGACGCCGAGCAGAGCCACACGAGGACACTGAGCAGCCTGCCCAGCCCTGAGACACAGGGACAGTTGCATTGAAAACATGTCACCAAAGGCAGGCTCCATAAATAGTGGCACTCAGCGTTCCAATTACACAGCCAATAAGCAGTTTGATTCAGGAGGCTGACACCAGAGAGAACCATTTGGCACCAGCCTTTTGCTGGTTGCAGTGGCTCTCAGGATCTGAGGAGCACCTTCCAAGTCTCACTGGGTAAAAGGAAGGAGGAATCCTTAATATTTGTATTTAAAACTGTCTTTGTGTACTACCAACGAGAGCATGCAATGAAATCCCTGCAGTCATGGTGAGACAGCATTGTCCCTTCAATACTTATAAAATGTTTCTGCTGTTGCAAATAGTTGTGGGTATCACCATTCTAGCCAGCCTTGGGTTTGGGAACACAGAATTGCTGTAGGCACCACTTAGCAGAGGTGTCCAGATTACATTTTAAACAGGTGTTTTAGTAACTGCTCTTCCAAGCAGGTTCTTTTCAAAGGCACCTGTCAGCTGTTTATTATGAAACAACCAGAACAGCCTTAGTAGTACCTGCACCTGCACACAAAAACATCAGTAACAGGCAGAAGTGGAGGTGTTTTGAACAAAATCAAAGGCAAAAGCAAAAAGCCCAAACTCCTGCTTTGTGTGTAGGGCCTGATGTTGTTGCCTGAAGAGGCTCTTGGTGTCTGCAGCTTGTAATGGGTGTGGGTTGCTGCTCAGCTGCTCGTGGTGGGATCGCACTTTCAGATCTTCCACATCTTCCTCCTGTGGGTGCTCTGTCCCCTGAAAGCTCTGGGTGTGAATGGCAGAGGAGAAGAACCACATGGTCTTTGGTTTTATGGGCAAATGGTCTGTGTATCTGTCTCCTAATGGAAAATCTCTGCTCTACACAGTGCTGGGAAATATCCTTGAATCAGAATTCCTTTGCAAAGTCAGCAAGATTCATCAGAGCTCACACACTCCTCCTAAAGTAGGGATCGATTTCGATCTAAAAATCAGGAAGAACTTTATTCATAGTTACCTTATCACTATCATTTCTTACAATTTCTCTTTTTTCCTATGTTTAGCTTTTCTATTCCAGCTTTTCCAAACAACCAGCTTATCACCACTCAGCTTTTTCCCCCTGCTGTTAGTTGATAACCACACATCTCCTTGTTCTTTCAGACACCCTCTATTTCTTTTGCCTGCTGTTCCACATTCATCTCTCCTCCGTGACACTGCACCTCTCCCATGGAATTCCAAGCACTCAGTGAAAATATCCAACCCACAGGCCCACTTTTTCCTTTCACTGGCTCTCTCAAAACCCAGTAGTGTTCTTGGAGAGCCTCTATACAGGTGGGCAGTGTTACCCTTTCCACCAGCAGAGCTGTCCTTGGCCATAACCACAGGTCCTTGGAATCACCGAGAAATAAAGAAATAACCATTTAGCTAATATTTAATACACACAGAACTCAATAAAAGCAAGAGCGCCCTAAACACCCTTGAAACGTGGACCGACTCCTCAGTGCTTAGGCTTATTCCCAGTCTTATTCAAGGCTGACCTACATCAGAGAGCCAATCAGACAGCACAGTCAGCACTCAATTAAGATATGTACATGTATTTGTGCCTATAAACAACACATGCTATACAAACTGGACTCAAAGCAGCTACTACAGGTGTCAACCAGCACCTAGTCATCTGCAACTATGCAATCCAGAAACAGAATGAGTTATCATAACACTAAGTAGTCAGAGCAAGTAGTTTACACAACATCAGCAGTGGTGGGGACATAGCCCAGGCCCTTGTTCTTTGCATCTTTATTTTATTGATTCAAAAATAACCCCTAAAGATTCCCTCTGTCCCAATGTCTCCTCACTGGCTTTGTACTATCCCATTTCCATGGATCCAAAAACACCAAGGAGACCTTAATACTGAAAGAGGCTTCTAAGGGAGATGGGGAGGGAGTTTTAGCCAGGACTTGTAGTGCCAAGACAGGGGACAAGGGTTTAAGCTGCCAGAGGGCGGGTTTGCATTGGGTATTAGGAAGGAGTTCTTTACTGTGAGGCCCTGGCACAGGGTGCCCAGAGAAGCTGTGGCTGCCCCATCCCTGGAAGTGTCCAAGGCCAGGCTGGATGGGGCTTGGAGCAGCCTGGGATAGTGGCAGGAGGTCTTTAAGGTGAGGATGATCTCTAAGGTGCCTTCCAATCCAAACCATTCCATGGTTCTCTCACAAACTTCTTCCAGAAGCAAAGAGCTGGCACCTCCAGTGAAGTTAAACTCAAGCTGATCCAAAATCTCCCAGTTTTAAAGCCCATCTCTAAATTCTGAGTCCGAGAGCAGGAAAAATAGATGTTCATGGTTGAGATCAAGGCAAAAAAGAAGTGTCTTTAAGCCACTTTCCCAGTTGATTCTCACTGCAGTTAACTTTGCCCAGCTCCTGAGTTTCTGTGCCAGCAGACACACACGTGGATGGTCTGTGCTGAGTCCTGGCAGCAGGTGTTGGTGAAGGGGTGCCCTTGGAGAGTGTCAGCCTAGCCATGCAGATATGCCTCAAGCCAGTGCTCCCCAGAGTCCTTCAGGGAGCTGCAGGAACAGAAGGGAAAACATCCCGTGTCAGGAGACAGCATTTGACTCTGTGGGAAGCAAGCTGGAGTTAAAGGAATAAATGGAAAAAGGAGATTTGAAAGTGCATGGGCATCTCATGGCAAAGTCTGACTATTGGGAATGAGCTGAGAGGATGTAAGGAAGAGAAAAAAAATCTTTTGACACTTTAAAACTCAAAGTGCCTTTAGGAAAACCTAAATGAACTCTCTCCATGGACACAGATTTTAAATGGTTGCCTGTGTGAAACCATCTTGTTCACTGATACTTACTGCAAAATATCTACAAAGGCTGTCAGTAAAGTCTTGCTTTTATACTCAAGGCCATGCTTGTCACAGAGGCTTTTCACCAGAGGAGCCACTTTCCAGTAGTTGTGTCGAGGCATTGTGGGGAACAGGCTGCAGGATGGGGGGAGGCAGAGTTACTGTGGGACTTGCCTTGCACCACTCTCTGTCCCCCCTGCTCAAAATAATCCCCTACCCTCCCCCAGGAGGAGATCAGGAGATCTCCTGAGATGGTTTGCTCAGGGTGGGTGGAACAACATGATCTTTAAGGCCCCTTCCAGCCCACCCCATTCAATGATTCCACGATTCCAAGTGCCCAGGTTATTCCCACTCCTGTACCCAAAATGGCACTCACTGGTGTTCAATCTGGAAGTTCAGGTGCCCAGTGAACCAGTCGTTGAACAGGGATTGGTTCACATTGCAGGTTGCGTGGAGCTGGCAGGGGAAAAGAGCCCAAAAATACATGATTTAGAGTATATTTTCCTGCAGGGCTGGTGCTTGAAACCCAGCAATCATTTCCCACCCTCAGCTGGCATGGTTGCCCTGAGGAATTAAATAAAGTTTAGACTAGGCAGGCTGAGCCTTCTTCCCTTAATAAAGGGGGAAATGCTTAGAACACACTACATGGGGTTATATGCTGGAGGCATTAAATATGTGAGTAAAGTTGTATTGACATATTTCTTTTCATCAGATTTTATCAAATGTTGTCAGATTTGTCTTATCTGCGATAAACCTGCACCCTGTGGGGTAAAAATAAAGGTATTTGCCTCCCTTTAGCTGGCCTAAAAGGGAGATTGACTGTTACACCATCAGTGCTTTCCTATAATAGGGAGATGTGCTGTAAAAAATGTGGCCACACCACTCAGTGAAAACCCAGGATTTTTTAAATCTAGAAGTCCTGTTTTCCAACTAAAGCTTGAAATGCTTTGCTTGTTACAGAAATGGCATTGCCTTTGTCCTGTAACTCAGGAGGGCAGAGCCGGAATTGCAGCAGGAGGGAGTTTCTCACCTGAGTAGACACCCAGTCTTTGTTCTTGTCGTAGTCAATGTCCATTGGGATGTGATTCATCTGTGACACCCAGATAAACCAGGTGCTCTCCAAGTACCTGGGCACACAGACACAACCTCGAATGCCATCCCAAGTTACCATCCAAACACTTTGCTGAGTCTCAGTCTCAGCTAAAAGAGCACTTGCATGTAATTCAGGGGTTTCTCTTCCCAGGTTTTGGAGTTTAAGAGCCACTCAACTTGTAGTTGCAATGTCCCTGAGCAGCCACCACCACCCTGAGGTTAAACTGTCCCTTAGTTATTTAGTACTGCGAAAATCATAGTGAGTGGGACTGATTTTCATCTATTGCCACTAAAGGTCAATATTTATTCCAAATATTGGTCACGGGGACTCCAGATGTGCTGTGTGTTACCTGGAGAGCCAGTAGTATATCATGAAGTTCTTAAATCCCATTAAAGGGACATACATGAGGCACACTCGGATGTTGAAAAACACAATCAGTATCAGGTCCTGTGGAAAAAAAAAACCCCAACAGATGAAAATCAGCCTTTGTTGGTGAAATCCCTCCACTCCATCCCCCCCCACTTCCTTGAACTGCGGCTAAAAACTGTCCTGATGTATGGATTTCTGACTGATTTATCAGGAGGAAGCTCCACAGCACCATTCTGCTTGACTGTGTCCCTGAAATATTCCCCCAGCACTCACCCAACCAGCAGCAGCTGCAGACATCACGCTCTGCCTGGCTCTGAGTTCTCTGCCAACCTGTATTTATCTGCTAAAAGGCTAAAAGCCTCTTGCTCTCCCTTGCTGCAGCAAGCCCAGCCCAGCCCTTCCTCTCTTGAAGCCCCCAGACAGAGGTGACTGCTGATGTAGTGACACTTTGGGGTGTCCCACACCCTGGGGCTGTGCTTACCAACCACTTTTTCCTCTTGATTGAGAAGTAGAATATCGTCAGCTGGAAGAAGGGCACGAGTGCCAGAGGGGCCAGCACTGAAGGGAAGAATGCAAAGAGAGAGACACTTCTCATTTCACTGCATCAAAACTCTTACAGAAGAGTCTTCTGGGAGAACAATAGTTCTTCTTTCCAGTGAGAGAAAAATGCTATTTTCCATTTACACCTATTTCCATGCACCCACATAATCTCTTCCTCTTTTTTTCTCAGCACTTCTTCATTTCTTTCCCATCTCTTTCTTCCCTCTATTTGATACCCCCACATCTAACACTTTATATCATATAACCCTTACAGAGACATAGGGACAATTCCTCTTCATGTGGACTTTCTTGGACACAAAGGAAGCTTTCTGAAGCTGTCACTTCAATGGGAATATCTTTAAACCCCTTATTCTGGGGAGGAGATGCACTCCTCATTTAAGGGATACTCACAGATGAAATACTTATGCTGGTAATTGTAAGGCATGAACTTCTTCTTCTTCTTTCCAAGCTGAAAAATGAAAATATATTGTAATGGGGCAGTGGGAGGCCTGAGACCCTTCGTAAGGTGTTTCTTATTCCTGTCTAATGAACACATCAAGAGCTACATCTTAGTCTCTCTAATTGGACCCCTCTTCTTGCAAAGCACTGGAGAGAAACACATCCCATTTGAGCTTCTCTATCCAGACATCATCATTATGCTGTGGCCAGAACAGAGCCAGCTGTTCTGGAGAGTTCCAAAGCTCATGGCAGAAAACAAAAGGGCTCAAAAATCACAAAAAGTTGCTTCCAAGCAATTTGAATTTTGTAGGAGAATGAAAGCCCAGTGTAATCAATTCACCAGGGAGGCTGTTGGTGCTCAGAGGGAACAGGTTGTTACTGGGTTCCAGCGCTGTGGGTTGGAAACAGATGATCCTTAAGGTCCCTTCTATCCCAAACCATTCTAGGATTCTGTGAGTGCAGGATGTGTTTGCTGTGGAAGCTACACCTGAACTCCTGTCTCCCAGATTTTTGAGTCCTGGAGAAGGTGGTGGTCAGAAATGACATCATTTGGAAGCTGTCCTATACAGTCTGCCCTATCATTTCTGCAAGATCAAGGTGCTGCACACTCGGTAAAGAAATCTGCCTTGCTTTGTCAAATACTTCACCTTCCATTACAGAAATATTGACAGTTTATTTCTTCCCCGTGTATTCTTTCACTGTTTGCACAAAAGGATTCTTAGCATCATCTGAAATTTTTGTGCTTTTAATTCTTCAAAAGGCAAAATAATAGGGAGGTAAAGCAAATTACTTCCAGAGCTCCCCCATGAATGAGACCAAACCTGAGCACCTCGGGGATGTCTTCCCTGGATCGAAACTGAAGCAGCAAATGACCTGGAGAAACAAAACCCCTGAAACCCATTTTGCCTGTCCGGGGTGTGTGGTGTTTTGTAATTCTCATTACAGGAGCCTTTCTGAGACAGCAGGGCCGGAATTTTCCATGTGCCTTGGAGAGCTGGAGGTTCTTTGCTTGTTCCCAGCTAAGGGAGAGAGCAGCTTTATTTTAGGAGGCTGTTTAGCTTGCAAAGAGGCCATTCCATCACCCCGTGAGTAAAGAGAATCACTAGGGAAAAGAAAAGGCCTTCATGGTATCAGAAATCATAATGGTGCAGGGAGGAGGATCTATTCCTAGTTCTTCTTTTTATGAAAGCCATAAAATTTAGGATTAAGAAATCTTGTCTGCTGCTGTGCTTGCATTTGGTATATGGCAGCAATACTGATGCTGAAGGATTGAGGTGCCGACCAGCCAGAAGGAGCCAGAGGGAACATCTGACTCACTAATAACTAACTAATAGCATGTAATGCAAGGGCACTGACTCACCCTCCGGGCTGCCTTCAAGGGCACTGATTGCAAGACCTTCCTTCTCAGGAGTTTGTGCCTCAGCAGTGCAATAACCAGGCTCTCAGGCCTTGGAGCACTTTGGGAATTGTCACAGAATCCTGAATGGCTGGGTTGGAAGGGACCTTAAAGAGCACCGAGTTGCAAGGCACAGGCTGGGTGATTATGATGATGATGATTATTATCCCTCCCTCCCTCTGTAGCCTCCTGCTCTCCCAGGCATCCCCTGCTCACCTCCGTGGAGAGGGTCCTGCCCAGGCTGAAGAGGAGGGGGTGCATGTTGAGGTCGGGGTCCTTGCGGAAGCAGTTGGGTTTGGCGTGGTGCTGGTTGTGCAGGTGGTTCCACCAGCTGGCAGGCAGGCCCTGGCCAAGGGAGAGGCCAGGGATTCAGATTCCAGAGCCCTGTCAGTGCTCACATCTCTCTTTATCCCCCTGGTATTGACATCCCCTGCAATGCCCCCCAGCTGGCAGTGCCTGGCTGCAGCGCCGCCCCCACCCGTTGCTTAGTGCCCGAGAGCCCCAGGGAGCAGTCCCACCTTCAGAACATTTATCACCACGATCTGCAGGAGCCTATTCCACCTGGGCTTCCTGAAGACTGAGCAGTGCCCCAGATCGTGCTGGAACCAGCCCATCTGGATCTGGAAGACAAAGGGATCGGTGAAGAAACAGTCACAGCAGCAATAATTTGCCTGGAGAGACCCTGTGATGTCCCAGTGGGATGCATCTTCCTCCTGCTTTGGGATAAAGCCACTCGCTGATGTCCTGCATGCTCAGTGCTGAAAACTTTCACCCAGGCCAAAGCTGCTCAATTCCAGCTGTGGATTTTATCTGGAATATGGGGAAAGCAGCAAGGCACCGTTACCATTACCTTGACTGCTGCAGCATGGAAGTCTGATTCTCCCACTACAAAGAGTGGGTTTCCAGGTCACCAGCTAGCCAGTGCAAGAATTCCCAAGCCCACAGCTTTGCTGCATTCCCTATGCCCATGGGAATCCAAGAGGAATACCCACCCTTAGCAGATATTAGGCAAATAGAACAGATCATTTAAATGAGTTCATTTGCATTTGCCCCATGGAGCAAACTTAAGGTTTGGGCACTGCTAAGAAAATCTCGCTTTCTTCTTCCCTTCACCCTCCAATTTATCCCACCTAAGGGCCACAAAGTCCTATTCCCTCTTTCCCTACATGGATCCTGCCCTTCCCTGCATGGATCCTGCCCTTCTGTGGCTGAAATTACTAATCCAGCAGAAAGCCATTCAGGGCTGGTGAGGACAACTGGCTCATAAAGGATCAAACAAACATCAGCCAGAAGGAACAGGGAGCCCAAAGTGCAGCTGAGAATGAAATATTCCCTCCTTTGTGATTAGATCAGCTCATCCCATCTTGTGAAACAGCCAGTCCCACCCCACCCCATCGATCCGAGGGAGCAGCTCGTCAGCAAAACCAGATTTGCTGGAGGCACCGAGAAATCGTGACGTAGAACGTGCTTGTCATTGTCAGGGGGGCAAAAGGACCTGAGGAGAGGCAGCAAAGCAGTGCCTGGGGTGGGCACATTCCAGGGATCCTCTTCCTGTGGAGGAACCAAACACGGCTGGGGCGCTGAGCGGCTCTCAGCACTTTACCTGAGCGACGGTGAAGAACGCCATGCCAGCCACGAAGGGCACGAGGGAGATGCCAAAGTACCAGACCACGAGCCAGGAGGCAGCATCCAGCACCAGGAGGTGAAGGAAAATCAGGAAGAAAAAGGAGTAGTTGGGCCTCAGGAGTCCCATCTGCTCCACAGAGCAGCGCAGCTCACGAAAGTCCTCCAGGAGGGATTTCTGTGGGCAGAGTTAAAATCAAGGCACTGTTTGCCCTGGAAATGTGACATGGCAGACCCAGGAAGTCAGGGGAAATGCTCTCTCAGGGGGGCTCTGTGCCAAACTGAGTGTGAGGGGAACACATGCTGCTTTAGCTTTGCTCCTGAGACATCACAGTGGGGAGACCTGCGCAGAATGTGGGGCTCAGGAGCTCACTCCTGGCACCCAGGGCTGCATGTGGTGCTCCTGGGTTGGTCGTGTCTCCATGCAGGGCTGCCTCCCCACCGCCCAGCCCGTGGCACGGCGTCGGGTGTGCTCCTTCACAGAGGATTCCTGCTCCCTCTCTTGTTTTGCTTCCCCTCCCGGGCTGAAGCCCAAGCCATTCCCAGCGCTGGAATCTGGGACACTCACCTTTTTATTGGGCTCAAAGCTGGGCTGATCTGGTGCCAGCTCCCCGATCAGCAGAGATCTCAAGTACTTCTTCACCACAGACTTATCGTTGTGAAACGCTGCAAAGGCGTCCTGACAAACACAAAGGGAGGGAGGGAGTGGGACAGGGCACATGAGCAAAGCCCAGATGCTGAGCCTCTCCTTTCCTCAGGCCTTTGATACAACACATCATCCTGTTCCCCTGGCCCACTTTTATCCCTTGGGCCTCCTCCTGCTGCTCTGTGCCACCGGCTGGAGCTCGGCCCGAGGACGCTGGAGAAGTTTCAAGAAACTCGATTTCACAAAGTCCCTGGGCGAGGCTGGTAATGAACATGAAAGGGGTTGATGAAAAACTCTCGGCAGAGGGAAATGTTCTTTCATCTGCTTGTTTCAGCACAGCCTGTCCCTCGAAGGCTTCAGCCAGCAGCCCTTCCCTGTGGAGGGGACCCAGGAGCAGGAGAACACGCCAGGGAACGGGGTGTGTCCTTGCCATGCTTGGGATGAAGCTTCTCAAATGCTGTTTGCATCACACTAGGGCCATGCAGGGAATATGTGCTGAAGGAATACAGGTCCCTGCGGCTTTTCAGGCTGGTGGATGGTTTGTGGGAAGTGGGTAACACCAGTGACACAAATGGATCCTTCCAGGAGCCATTTGAAGTCCTGGTTTCAACATCAAATGCAAGCAATGGAATAAATTCCAGATAAATCAGAACTCCTTTTTAGCTCGGTGAATTTTCCAGAAGAAAGGTAAAGGGCCTGGCCATTCTCTTTTTAGTCCCAGAAAGAGGAGATACAGCAAAATCCTCAGTGTCTGTGCAGCCAGGTACTCACTGATTTTGGATGTGAGAAACAATGTGGGTGATCATGACCCCCATGAAATTGTGCATGTGCCTGGTCAGGATTAAGTCCCTGGAGGAGGAAGGAGGACTTCCCCACAGCCTGAATTCCTCGGGAGCCTCTTGGCTAGAGGCAGTCTCTCCCTGAGTGCTTTAGTCTAGAAATAGTCAGAGCAAGGTGATTTTGGGGACATTTGAGCTTTTTACAGACCTCCAGTGACCCTTTGTCACAGTGACAAATGGCAAACTCCATCCAGACCCAGGGGACTGGGGAAACCTTTCCATCCTGAGCCTGTGCCCCTCATCCTACAGCTTTTTATCCATTTTTATGCACCTCCCTCGTGCCAGCAATTCTGATTCAATCCATAAGTATCTATGTTGCAGCCTGGAAACAGGAGGCAGAATCCTTCCAAGCAGGAATCCCTGTCCAGAGGGATAGGCATCTCAGATCCTTATCACTGAAAGCCTCTCAGTCTTGCTTGTCCTTTCTCCTCCCTGCTCTGATAATCCTCTTAAGAGGGATTAACTTTAAGAACCACAACCTGCAACACACACAACTCCCAACATTTGGCATCAATGCAAAGTCCTGGTCTATCTTTTCAAATTAATCCACTCAGAGGAAGAAAATCCTCATGACAGATACACAACTCTGAGCTCTAGAGTAGTCAGGAGTCCTTGGGAAAAAATCCTGGATCCTGGTTTTAGGTAAAGTCCTGCACCAGTAATTTTTTGAGACACCTTCCAGTGCTGCTTTTCTGAAAAAGTGTGCTTTTCTTTACAATATCTGAATGGAGCAGCATTTTAAAAGCAAAAAGAGGGACTCAGAGTAGCAGCTTACAAACAGAGAGCAAGAGAGAAGGATGTTGTTATGATGCAACACAAATCCACAGTGTACCCACAGTTTTGGCTGCTGCTTGTGGTCCTGCTCAAAGGGATATAGGGTGGAAAAGGCCTTTAAGATCAGGTAACAACAGACTGTAATTGCTGTAATAATAGAAACAAGTAAGATCAAAGGTCATCCTTTAAACATATTCACCCCAGACAAATTGGCCGTGGTTAAAAAGCCCCTGGGTGTCTATGAATAAAACCATCTAAATGCAGTCCCTTACACTGCAGGAGCTGGGAGGACATTGCTTGGGGCCAAGTAATTCCAGGCGTTCTGTATTCCTTGGATCCTTTTGTAAAAGTCCAGGACCAGAAGCTGCAGGAGGTGGCATGGCTGGTCTGTGTCCTTAGGTCACTGAGGTAGAGGAGAAACCCAGAGAGTCTCAAATCCCTTCTTTTCCTTCCTCTGAGAACACCGGGGATTTTTCTGCCCCAAAATAATTGATTCATTTTGGGCCTGGAGTTCGGGAGCATTATCCCACTTCAGAGTGAAACCTGAGCGATTAGACAGGCTAAGCAACTTCCTTCAAGTCAAAAAGGTCTTGTCATGACAAGAATTAAATCTCCCTCACCACAAGTTTATGCCCTAAACCTGGCCATGATTTACTGCTCCTGTTTCTGACTATTCAGAAATTCAGTCTCTGCTTCCAGCAGAGAGATCTGCTTAGAATCTGTTCTTTCTGTCCCACAAGTGACAGGATTATTTCCGAGAAGTGCTCTAAATCAATGAGATTTTGCAGGACATCTCTTTTCAGCTGTCCCTGTGGAGGTTTTCCTTGTGCTCTGCAGCCAGAGCTCAGCACAGTGCCAACCACACATCCTGCTGCCCTGGCCCTGGCCCCGGCCCCACCTCTGGGCTCTTACCGTGGCATCTTGCCCAGCGTAGTGGCCGATGACCCTGCTGCCCCCGGGGTGCTGCCTGGAGAAGCTGCTGACATCGTAGACCTTCCTGTCGATGACCAGCCACTGCTCCCTGCCCTGGCCCTGGCCGTCGTGCCTCCCGATGTCTTCCCAGGTGAAGAGCCGGGGGAGGGCCGTGGGGGGACGCGTGTCCTTCTCGCTGGGGCCGGTCTGGGGAGCCATGGGAGCACCAGGGCTGGGACCCACCAGCACAGGCCTTGCCCCGTGGCCAGGCTGAGGGTGAGTGGGGCCCATCCCAGCCTGCCCGTTATACAGCCCCACGCGCAGCCACTCCCCGCGCTCCCAGGCCTGGGTGGCTCTCCTTGCCCAACACACCCTGCCCTCCTTCCCTCCCCTTCCATGTCCACACCAGGCACTGGGGCACACCCATCAAGGAAAGCCCTGTGGTGCTTTCGGAGCTGCCTTTGGAAGGTCTGGTGAGAGCTCAGTCTGCTCCATTGAGCACAAACCTGAATGACAGACCCATTTAGGAAGGTTCTCTGTTGCCTCCTAAAGGTCTCGTCACCATCCGAAACTTTCAGGTTGTCCCTCATCTTTGAAATTTCCTGTGTTGACTCCTGTGTCTTCCTTAACTAAAATGATGGCTGATCAAAATGCCTCCAGAGAGAGCTCCCATTAAGAAAACCTTCCTTATTCCCAGTTAATTTGGCTTGTACCTGGACAATGCTTTGCATACAGATCTTTTTACAGAGGCTCTTGCGTATTCCTGAGCCATTCAATCATCTAATTGTTCAAGTAATTCATTCATAAGTCTGTAACATTAGAATATTTTGGAATTAATAGTGGTAGTAATAATAATAATAGTAATAGTAATACCACCACTGATGAGCCCTGAGTGCTCAGATATGGCAGTCTCTTCCCACAATTCCCATTCTATCCCTTTATAATGCAATACTGAGTTAAATCCCAAACCACAAGCTTTCTATTTATGTTTCTGAATGCTCTTTTATGTCCGTAGCCCCAAATATTGCCTACAAGCCCTGCCTGAAGCCTGCCCAGTTCCAGTCCTAAGCGAGGACTGATGAGAGCAGAGATGATCTGATACCCCTCTGCAGCAGGGGAAAGGTCCCATTTGATTCACATCAAATACCTTTATTTCGAAGCGTTTGTCCCTCAGGGACTCTGGAGTGGAGCTCACAGGCTATTTGTGCTCTAAGCACTGCTGAAGTCTCTCAGCTTACACTTATTTTCACTCTGTGCCAGCCTCAGACTGCAAACACAGGAGCAAAAATGAAGGTTTGTTTTCTGTGTTCCCCAGAGAATTAATAAGAGCCCAAAAGCAGTTGGACAGGGACAGCTGGAATCCCAGGGAGCACCTCGCCTTGCCCTCAGCCCTGCCTGGAGTGGGCTGACACAGAACCCTAAATGATGCAATTCTAGTTCTTGAAATCATGTAGCATCTTGCAAATTAATCAGTCAAGCCCAAAACAGCTGCTTCAAAGTTCCTGACGTGTGGCAATGGTTGAACCACCCAAGGCAGAGGAGAAACGGGGCTGTGGGTACTCATCAGGAGGCAGTGATAAAACGATAAGAGGAATCATTTCTGCCCTGCTGTCACATTGTGTTTTGTAACTCTTTATCTTGCTCCAAATAGAAGGTGAGAGTGTCCACGCCAATGAGGCGTTCATGTTCCATGTGTATGTGTGGAGTCTCACCTCAATCACGTGCAGGACTTGAGGTGCTGCTAATAAAATATGCAAGAGTTTGCGCAATTTTCCACTTACGAGGTTTTTTTAGACATGTGAAAATAGCAAGTTACTCCATAGCTGGCTGAAGGCACAAAAAAACCCTTCCCATGGCCCTTGAATCCGGGCCTGTAAATGGAGCAGCTGCCTGAAAAGGAGGAGAGAGAAATGAGGGGTTTGGGTTTGGTCTACAAGGAGATGGGAACAAAGGTGGGATGTCTCTGTCTACACACACAGTGAGCTGTGATTTCACTGCAACACACACTGGGGGTGCCAGGACTCACCACCCTGTTGCTAATGAGATGAATTAAGTTTGGGAACTCTGAGCTAATTCTCCTCTGTACAGACAGTGTGCGTAACATTTAATGTCTGAATGTCTTTACCACCAGCTCCTGTCCAGAGGGTCCTGCAGTGCCCGTGGATGCTCCATCACGTTCAGAGCCCTCGCAGTGTGAAAGCAGCAGCTCTGTCTGTACCGCCCAGGCCACCAAGCAGACCTCACTGCTGCATGGAGAAGTGCAGGGAGTGAAAGCCCCAGCCGTGCTCAGCCGGAGCAGCTCTGGAGAAACGTGCCCAAGTGTCTTTGCAGCGTCCTGGCTGTTCTGCAGGAGCTGCCCACACAGCTGCCACAGCCCGTGGCGTGTGCTCCGGGGAGCTGGGCCACGTGCTCGGGGCTCCTCTGGCCACTCAGAGGATCCCTGCACAGGCACCTCACAGCATTCCCCAGTGTCCCAGAAAGACAGGACGTGGCTGCTCAGCTGGGAGTCGGTGCACCAACACTACTTCATCCCTTGTAAGTGTTTGCAGCTTAGTGCACTGGAGACACGTGGCCCAGAAACACACCTGGCACTGAGACACCCCAAAGCACCTTGAGAGTGGTCCTGTGATCCCGTGAGGTGGTGGGACCTGGTGATCCTAGAGGTCTCTGTCAGCCTTAAGGACACTCTGGTCTCATTTCTAAGGAAATCTCCTTTTCCAGAGAATTCTGTCCCAAGGGATGGCAATTTTTTCCCAGGGGTTTTGTGTCCACCTTTTCTACAGAAAGAAGGTTTTTCACGGGGCCTGTCACAAGTGTTGTGAGAGCACCTTCCAAGTGAGGCTCCTGGGCAAGGCTGGATGGAGATCATCTACCCGGTGAGCTGTACAGCCTCACCCAGGTTGTTAGACATGACACAGACAGTTATTTGGAAAGGTCTCCTCAATGTTTTCAAGAGACAAAAACTTTTGAGGTTGGAAAAAATTTTGGGAAGAAAAAGAGATAAATCCAGTAATTGCTTGGTAAGAACATTAAAAAACACTGTGTCAGTCAGGAGGAGAAAAGGACAGGTTGTCCTTCCTTTAGCATATTCTGGATTAAGAGACAAAACCCTGTATCTCAGATGGGGCTACTTCTCAGGAGCATCATGGAATTCCTGAAGTGGGAAGAGAAACCCCAAGGTTTTTTATGGATGGAGTCATGTTTGCAACAGGAACCTTCTCTTCCCTGCCTTGAGAGGTTTGGTGTGCTCAGGTATTTGAAGTCTTTACTCATTTTGTTCATTCCTTAATCCAGGGGTCAGTAGTAAGTTAACACGTGGGTTTTTCCCCTCTATGAAATCAATCTTTACAACCTTTGCAAAAGAGAAAAAAACCCACCTGTGAAATCCCCCACTTCCCCCCCAGCTTTGGGCTACATTTTATGGGTAAATAATAAACCCCCCAAATGAGTGCCTTGTTAATTACAATGAGGCCTAAATTAGGTTCTGTAATAAGCCTTCTCACCTAAAGCTCCCCAGAGAGCAATGAATTGCATTAAGACATCTCTTATATAGTGTTTTATACTTCTCAGTTGGTGCAGCCCCTGCCCAGGAGATGCTGCAGAGCTGCCCAGTGGGCTTTACAACCCTGCAGATCTGATGGGACCTTCTCACACACACCAGCTGGAATTACACCCCCCAAATTCTTTTCAAACAGGGCTGATATTAATCCCATCATCAATCACCAGCTGCTTTTCTGGTTTCTGGATCTTATTTAAGCTGCAAGCCCAAGGAAATATGAAATATTCTCTTTGCAGCATTCAGCTTGATGGAAGCCAGAACTCCGTGGGCTCTTCTATGGCTTTAAGGTCTAAATGCAGCTGATTTAAAATTATATATTCTAAATATAACAGCTGATAAAAAGTCCCTCTCTCACGTGCACCAGTAGCATTACATATTATCAAAAAGAAAACCAAGACACAGCATAATCAAAGATCAGCTTGTCAAATGCCTGCAGCAAACCCATTTTGTTCTGCCTCTGTTGTACAGTTGGATGGCATTTTTGGGGCGTTTTTGTAGCCTTTTTAGCATTTCTATTTTGCAGCATTTCCTGTGTTCAGTGCAGAGCTCCCACCACCTGCAGACACACTGCTGAATGCTCTGCCCAGCCCCAAGAGGCAAACTCTCCAAAAGGCCACCCTGCTTGAAGGTTTCTTTCCATTCTTGCCTTGTGCAACACTAATTAGGAACAAAGTGGCATCAGCAAGGATTAAAACACCCCACTGGTTCCACAGCCACAGGGACATTGGCCCTATTTGTCATCCACGTGGCTGAGGAACCTTTTGCTACTTGCTTAGATTTCTTTGGCTCGTTAATGTTTCTTTGACACTTTTGCAACTCCTCCTTGCGCTTCCACGACCTTTTCACTCTTCTTTATATTCCCAGTGCCCCTCACAGATTGATCCTCATCAATCCAAGGTGCTCTCCTGGGTTTGTTCCCCCCGTCCTTGCTAGGGAGGGAAGTCCCACAAAGTTTATACACTGCTTATATACAGTTTATATAAGAATCCTCACAGGTCTGCAGCACCGATGTGGCTCATTTGCAGGGACAAAGGATATGCCAGAGCTGCACAGGAGTGTGTGGTTGATAAAGCAAAACACTCAAGCAGCAGGCAAACACCTACAATGCTTGTAAGCATCTTTGTAAGTCCATCCTGGAGTTAGTCCATGGGAGTTACACCCCATTCCTGTGCTACTGGAGCCTGGGAAGAGCTGAGGGTGGGCAGGCCCCGGCACAGGTGCCCAGGGAACCTGTGGCTGCCCCTGGATCCCTGCAAGGGGTCGAGGCTCCAAAGTGCCTGGAGCAACCTGGGCTGGTGGAAGGTGTCTTGGAACACATGGTCTACAAGGTCCCTTCCAAGCCAAACCATTCCAGGATTCCATGATTATTGGGCAGACGTTGCCTGGGCAATGCAGTGACCATTATCCAGTTATATTTATTCCTTTAGTTTGGTAATTTGGAATATTTGCTCAGGAATAGTTCTAGATTTCTAGTTTGCAATAAAGTCACAAGTTCCAGATCCTCCTCATGGATGAGGGGAGAAGAGGGAACAGAACAAAGAGAAATGTCAAAATGACTAAGACACAGCCTGAGCTCATTGGCAGCATCTTCATTCACCTCTTACTTCACTTGGACAACATCCAGCCTTTCTTACTTCACCGTTTCTTTTTCACAACTGATTGTGAGATGATCCTGAAAAGGAATTCAGACTCACTTGTTAGAACACTGGCACCTCTCCTTGCCAGGAGAAGTCATCACTCTATCTGGTCTGCAGCAGAATGGCTGTTCTGGAGGCACCCACTGCAGCCCCAAAGGCCCAGTAGGCAGGAGTGCCCTAATTAGGATAATTCTGCCCACAGCACTGTCCTCATCTCTTTCCGAGTCAAGGCAAACAACAGCTGCACTTGATAAGGAGTCATCTGCTATAAAATGAAATTATTCTTGAATTTTGATATTTCCCTTAGTGAATAATCTATCCCTGCTGCTGCTATACTGAACATTGGGCTAATTAACCTTGGCAGGAGGACTTGGCACCTCCTGTACAGCTTCAACTGGTATTGATTCACACTTGAGCTGCCATTTCTTTATCACTGACAGACTGAAGTGCTGTCTGCTATAAAATTGTCTCATTTTATGACCAAGCACCTGCCTCTTTTGTTACTGGGCTCAGGGAGGTCCAGCAATTTGATTCTCTCACATCAAGGATATTTCCTAAAGCTTCAGTTTTTCCTGCATCTTTTCCTTGTATCCCCATAGCAGACACATCTATACACAATATTTTTGAGGTATTTATAGCTTTGAAGAAATTCAGCCTAACCTAGGCATAGAATAACTGCAAATATTCCCACCTCCCCTCTCCAAAGCCTTAATAGAAGGGGGAGAGAAGGTGGAAAAAAAGGACAGGCTTGGCAGGAGAGATGAAGCAGCATAAAAAAACAGGCCAGAAAGGCATTACAAAATGAAAGGAGCGTCACAAAAATATTCTGTCAAAAAGCCTCCTGTTTTAACAGGGGAAGCATCAAAGTCTGCACTGTGCTTGGCCATCAAGTAGGTTTTAGAGCATTGGACAGGTTACAAATCAACTTAGAGCAATTTTCCCTCTGTTTCTAATGGCACAAACCCCGCACCCTGCTTTTGTGCAGTAGGAGCAGTAAGTCACCACTGAAGGCATGGTGGCCACAGCTCAGAAGTGCAGAGATCCTGTCCCTTGGGCTGGGCAAAAAACCAGCCAGGGGAGGCCTTGTGGCCAAATGCAGGCAGACAGCTACGGACCAGTGAGACCTGGGGGAACTCTGCCTGCAGGACACCATCCAAAGCAGCAGGTATCTAAGCTGTCATCAGGGGATTGTCTTCAGGGCTGTTTCAAAACCTTCTTTGTGGGAATTCTGAATACAATACACTCTGGGGAAGATGCAAATCACGCAGATACCAAATTCATGCCAGTGAGCTCCCTTCCAGCGCCATGTAAATCCTTTTTCTCCCACCCATGGGTACTGTTCCATTACTGCATTAGTCTTCTCCAGCTCTTAAGAAATCTCTTGCTGTTCCTTATAGAAGAACTATCCCGGGAAGCAACAAATCCTCCTGTTCCTGAGGGGCTGCATCATATCTGTCCTGCATGGATCTACAACCACCTCCAATTCTGCTGCTTTTCTAAAGGTGGAGAGAACTCCACTCACCTCTTCAGGAATTTGGGATAATGGAAAGATACCCACACACAGAAGCTGGGCAAGGATTGCAAATCCACACCACTGACAAGTCAAAATGAGCGGGTTTGGGAAGGGAAAACGGCAGCATTTTCTTCTTCCACTCACCCCATCACCCTTAACTCTGTGAACATTTTTATAATTCCAGCTACTCCATTGTTGAAAATGTCCTTTCCTGATCTGAAGAAAGTAATTTATTGTGGGTTTGAGCCCCCTCTTTGTCCCATGACACTGTACTTAACTGGAAAGTCTCCAAAGCGTTATGAGCCTCTGATTGCAGTTTTTAAGACCCCATGCAAGTGCCTGAGGGATTTGTTCTCCTTTGCATGTCTTTGGGGACCCAATCCTCTCCCTCTGCCATGGGCAGGGACACCTTCCACCAGCCCAGGTAGCTCAAACCTGGCCTTGGACACTCCCAGGGTTCCAGGGGCAGCCCCAGCTTCTCTGGGCACCCTGTGCCAGGGCCTGCCCACCCTCCCAGGGAAGGATTCCTCCCCAGTATCCCTCTGGCAGTGGGAAGCCATTCCCTGTGTTGTCACTCCAGGCGCTTGCCAAAAGTCTCCCTCATCACCTGATCCTTCCCTTCTGATCCCTTGGGATGTCCTCCTTCCCTTCTGATGCCCGACTGCCACCCTGTGGCTGCTCCACAGCCTTCAGGTTCCATTCCTCAGGCTGAACTGCAAAGCCAAAGAGTTCCCACCAAATGCCACATTTGAGGCTGCCAGAGAACCCCAAAGGGGCTTTGAACTTGAATAGTGCTGCAAGATTTCAGTATCAGTAGTTCTAGGGCAATCTGTGGGCTGTAAAGACCCTGCAGTGCTCACAGGAGAGGAAGCTGTCACAGATTTCTCCTCTTGAGCTGGAGAACTCTCCTGGAGAGCTTCCAGCAAACTCAGCACATTCACTTCTGCTTATGTTGATTCAGGTCCCCTTTCGGTCTTACCCTTTAGGACTCTTAATCTGTCCATCTGTGGTGTTCTTCCTGGTTATCCAGGCATTTGGTTTACTGTTTGGTGGATGTTTCCTCTTTACTGGGGCAGAGAAAACACAGGAGTCTCCACAGTCACAGGCAGTACAGCAGAACTTGAGAGACATCACTCTCTTCAGAACTGGTAACTCCCACATCACCCCAGCCCAGGGAGCAGCTCAAATCTATTTGTAGTTTGAAAATTAAACATCCAGGTAATGAATGTTGTGATTTTGGGTAATTAAAAAAAAAAATAAAAGCAAGCACCTCAATATTGGTGAACACTCCTGGCCCTCTTTGACCAACAAGTGGAGTTTCTCCTACTTACCTCTTTTGCCAAAATCTGTCTGGTAAGTGCTTTCAGAGCTTCATGGACTGAGCTGAAGTCCAGCTTAGTCCACCCTGATACCCACTCTAAAACCACCTTCTGTTAGTTTGAACCATCCCCTGTGTCCTGTCCCTCCAGGCCTTGTCCCCAGTCCCTCCCCAGCTCTCCTGGAGCCCCTTTAGGCACTGGGAGGGGCTCTCAGGTGTCCCTGGAGCCTTCTCTTCTCCAGGTGAATCCCCCAGCTCTCCCAGCCTGTGTCTGTGGCAGAGGAGCTCCAGCCCTCGGACACAGAGTCATGCAGCTTCCCGAAACCAGGGCAGATTTGTTCCTCCTTTTCTCCTCCTTTTGGACAAAGAGGTTGATGACAGCTCTCTCTCATTTGTTCCATGCCTTAGAGAGTGCAGGCTGTTGTGCAGACATATTTTACTCTGGTGACAGCAGTAACTGGTAGGATAAGGAATTTTATTATTAGACTTTCCTCTGTCAACAGTTCTAATAAAAGGGAAAGAAACGGAGTAGGAAAGAACCCGAGGTAAAACAATAACTAAGGCCTGCTTTCTTTATGGTCTTAACAGGTATTTAATGATTATTTTATTATTTCCATTACAATTTTATCCTGTACTTAACAACACACTTGGCCTGGGGAGACGCATTTCTTCCATTCCTTCACAAGTCATTCTCATTGCGGGTGTGGATTGGAAACAGCACTCCATGTTCCTCCAAATCCACCCATCCCTTCTGGATATCGATCCCTGGGCTTACAGGGGATGGAGCACCTTCACTAGTGCTGTGGCAGGGCTCCATCCTGGCTGGGATCTGTCCTGTTGGTGTGGCAAAGGAAAAAGACCCCAGGAAAGGCACTAAGGCTATTCCAAAAAGTCCCACAGCACACTGTCCCCTTTTTTGGGGTGTGTTTTGAAGGCACATCATCCAAGAGAGCAAGAGCAGCAATGTTTTGGCTGATGTGAGCCTGTGGACATGCAGCTGGTTGGAAAGTCAAACACATTGAAACAGTAGCCTGACCCTTAATACTTTTAGAACTTCCTTAGATTTGTCTGCAGCTCGGGCAGGAACACCTCATGCTGCCTGGGCCACGAGTCAGGAGTTGTCTCCCCTTAAGGGATCACTCAGAGGTTCAAAAAAACCCAAAACTTCAGGGGATCACAGGCTGATTATGATCACCCTTTTCACAGAATAATCACAGACTGGTTTGGGTTGGAAGGGACCTTAAAGCCCATCCAGTGCCACCCCCTGCCCTGGGCAGGGACACCTTCCACCAGCCCAGGGTGCTCCAAGCCCCGTCCAACCTGGCCTTGGACACTTTTGCTTCCTTAGTCACCCCTGTAGGAACCCAAGTGTGGCTGTGACATATTTCTGTCTGTTCTGACTTTCACTAATGCATTCATAACACTCCAAAGCCTGGCACTGTGGAAACCACGTGCAGATTCCCCCTGGGATGTTCCCAGTGGACAAATAACCCAGAGGCTTCCAGAGAGATGTGGAGGGCAGCATTCCCCCAGAACGTGGCATAACCTCTTCTTTCCTGTTTCTTTACCTCAGCTGGGTCTTACTCCTAAAGAACTGCTGCCTGCACCTTCTCCACCTCACCCACATCGAGACAGACTGGTTTGGGGTCTCCCTAATTACACTGGGGTCTCCCTAATTACACTGGAGAATACTGGACCCGCCCAATTCCCCAGAGCTTCCACAGTTCCCTAACTCCCACATGCCTTGGTTTCACACTGTCTCAGCTTCCTCACTACACTCACGACAGCCACCCCAAAGCGTCTGGGTTAGATACGAAACCTCCCTCCCAAAGACTCAGCAAATGAAGTCTCAGCAGATGGAAAGGAATCTGTTCCCAGTCTCCAAGCTGCCCCCAGCTCTGTGGAACACAACCCTTCTCCATCCAGCTTTCCCCCTTAACTCAGCACCAAAGAAGAATGAAAGAAGCACAAGAAGAATTAAGAGCACATCTTTAAAAAAAAGGAAAATCATCATATTAATTACATTCATCAGTGGAATTAACTGGTGTCACCTCTCCCCACCTCTGGCTTAGCCAGCTGGGCCTCCTCTGTGCAGGATCTTCCTGGTGACCCAAGAGGAGGCAGCAAGGCTGGGGAACTCCTCTGCAAGGATCCACTGCTGCTTATTTGTGGAGGTAGGCATCGAGCCAGAGCTGCCCTGAGTCCTTCAAAGAGCTGCCAAGAGAGAACCACACTTCCTTAGAGCCAAGAAAATGGAATACAACACCACGGGGGGAAGAATTTCCACCTAGAGATGAAGCAGAGAGGATCCAGCATGGTTTGGATTGGGAGGGACCTCTAGAGGTCATTTAGTCCAACCCTCCTGCCATGAGCAGGGACATCTTCGCCTCACTGAGGTCGCTCAGAGACCTTCAGAGGCAAGGAGAGGTTGGCTACAGACCCTTGGAAAGAGGGAGAAGCAGCAAACCACGGGGGCTACGCCAGACTAAGACTGGAAGGCTGGAGCAAGCAATGTTAGTACTTAGTTAGGATGAAAATAAAAAGGAGCAAGGGTGAATTTTCAATGGAGTAACAAATACCTGGGGGCAAAGAGATGAGGAAAGGAATAAAAACCAAAGAATGGATGACAGCTGAAGCTCATCTTTATGACAGCACCTCTTTTCCCTGGAGACAGAGGTGCCAGACCTACTGACCTCTGATTCTTCAGAGCTCCACTGGCTCCTTCCCACTGGCACCTTCTGTCTGCTGTGACAGACACCAGGGCACAGTCTTCCCAGCCCTTTCACAGTCACCTATACCCTCTGCAGCTCCTCTGTGAGCCAGGCTGAGCCCTGTCCCTCCCTTTTCACTGCACAGTACTGCCAAGCTCTTCCCTTGGGAAGGGAGGGGATGGATACTCACTGCACGATGTCTGCAAAGGCCGTGAGCAGGGGCTTGCACTGGTACTCAATGCCATGCTTGGCACACAGGGACTTCACCAGAGGGGCCACCTTCCAGTAGTTGTGCCTTGGCATTGTAGGAAAAAGGCTGTGGGAAGAGAAGGTGGGGATCCAATGGCATCTCTCATCAGCCCACAGAATTCCTGCCCTTCTCCTTCTCCAACCTCCCTTTGTGTCTCAGCCATTAGGGCTCTGCAGTGGTCCCTCTCGTGTCACTTCAGGGGGTGGTAATTCCCCTGTGCCTTGCAAGTCTGATCTGAAGGGATGTTGGTGCTCACTGGTGCTCCAAAACCTTCCTGACCCACCACTCGTGTTCCCATTCCATCCCCACACAAAGAGCACAGGATTTACCCACGTTATCTTTTGTATCAGCTGATAGACAGAGAGGGAACTTGGAGGCTCTTCAGCCCTAGTGTAACCAGCACTCCTGGAAACTCCCTGGCATCCCCAACCCACGATTCAACTCACTGGTGCTCAATTTGGAAGTTCAGATGTCCACTGAACCAGTCATTGAAAAAGGACTGATGAACATTGCAGGTCGCCTGGAGCTGCGAGGGAAAAGAATAGTCACATTTCAAGTGTTGGTTTAGGAATGCCCCTTCTCAAACACAACTGCAGGCAGGTCCAGGCTCCTCCTCAGCATGGGAATTCTGGCTGAACACAGCAGCTCCAAGAGATGGCCAAGCTGAGATATGTGACTGTGAGGAGCTTAAGAGCACAGACTTGGGTTAAGGCACAACCACCACGACTTTCACCTTTGTCCCCTGAAAAAACGTGTAGTGACTTCAGAACTAAAAACACAGCACAGGAGAGATCTGGCTCATCCATGCACTATCTGAAGGGCATTGCAGCATCTCTAATTATGCCCCTCGAGGCTTCTGTGCTCAGCATTTGAAGAGTCAGTGCCACTTCTGCCCCTCCTTCTTGGCACTGATCACCCCACACAGGCAGGATGAGCTGCCTGTGTTCCCACCACTCCTGGGAGCAGCTCCCTTGGACTCTACACACCCACAAAGGGAACTTCTGCCCTCAGAGCCACAGATCTCCCTGAGAAAGGTCTTACCTGGGTAGAGAACCAGTCCACATTCTTATCATAATCGATGTGCATCGGGATGTGATTCATTTGTGTAACCCAGACAAACCAGTTGCTCTCTATAAACCTGTGCAAACACACACAGAGCCATTACAGATCTCCCACCCAAGCCAAGCCAAGCTAAGTCACAAAGCCCTTGTACACACACAACCTGGTTTTTTGGGTGACAAAATGAACTCCAGCAACGCCAAACATCTGATCAGATCAGACCTACACACACCTTCCACCTCCTAAAGGCACAACAGACAAAACCACCTCTGGCTGGCTGAAAGGAGGGAGGAGAACAGGCAGCCATGAGGGATAATGAGGAGGGTGAAGAAAACCTGCCAAAGACTGGGTAAAGAACATGTTGGAATTAGGAGTTGAACAATACCTGACTAACAGGTGGAGCCCCAGGGTACCCTTCACCCCCAGGAAGGGCAAGTAGGTGAGAAAGAATCGGATGTAGAAGGACAACATCCAGGCCAGGTCCTGTAATCCAGGGAACAGAGAAAATGTCATTAAAAGGAAGACTTCCTGGCTTCTGAATTTACCATCACTCCCTTTAAAAGCTCCTCCTGTGAACTGACTCTCCTCCCTGGCCCCATCACAGAGCAGCCTGACCCCAGCCATTGCTCTGCTGGGGAATGATGGGGGTTTATGAGCCCAACACGGGCACACACCAGCCAGGACATGCCCTAAAGCCTCCCCTTTTCCTCAGGATCTAAAGACAAACCAAGCGGTGAGCAAGGCAAAACCCCAGCCGATTAAAAGCATAACGAGCTCTGGTTTTCCTCCATCTCGTCCCTCTTTGTTCCACCTCACGTTCCTTCCAGTCTCTTCTTTCCCTCATACTCAGTTTCTCCTGGGTGTCCCACCTCCCAGGCAGGGATGAAACAGCAGGATGCCTTCTCTCTAACCCCATCTCAGAGAACAAACTTCTTGTTTTCCTGGGTTTTTTCCCCAAAGTCTGTAAAAACCATCTGAAACCTGTTCCTCAAAGTCTGAGATTTCCCCCGATAAACTATCTTCCTAAAACCTCTGAAAATCTGCTCCCCATCCCCTGTTTCACTCCACACTGAGCTGTGAGAATTCCATTTCTGAAAGGTGCTTGATTTTTAACAGCTCATTTTACAAACCAGAGGCTCTCTGAGTCCCCCTCCAAACCCCCTTTGTTATCCAGTGAATTTTTCCCAGGGAAAGGCTGCGTGGAAGGCACCCTCTCTCCCCCAGCAAACAGTGTTTCCCAAGTCATATTTCCACAGAGATACACAGCTCAGAATTCCTCCCAGGAATTCCTGGCACTGCCATTTATCCAAAAATCAAGGAGGATTCCCCCCTGGACCCCCAGAGCTCACTTACCACCCACTGCTTCCTCTGCACGGCGAAGTAGAAGATGTACCACTGGAAGTAAAGAGGCACCAGGGCTGGGGGACCAACTGGAGTGGACAAACACATTTCAGAGGTGTTACTGAGCCCAGGGAGATGGGCTGCAGAGGGAGGGGGCTGAGTGACTGCTACCCAGGCAGCTGCAGAGGGCTGCCTTACTCACTGATGAAGAAGTACTTGTGCTGGTGGTTGTAAGGCATGAATTTCTTCTTCTGCACACCAAGCTGTTAAAAGAAGCAAATTACTCAGTGTGGGAGTGCCATGAGGAGTTTTCATCCTGCCTTGGGTGCACCAGAGGCTGGGCAGTCCCCTGCACACAGGCAGGGACCTGCAGAGGAAGCTCCATCCCTGCAGAGGGCACAAGCTGCCTGGAAATGCTTAAATCAAAACTTGCTCGAGGCACTGAGAACAGTTTGCTGCCAAAGAGAGCTTCAGGGAAAAAAACACCTCCAAAACACAACCTCTGATACTACTAATAAACAAGACAGTGTGTGGAGCTCCCACCTACTTGCCATTAGTCTCCAAAGAGATAAATGAGCATCTAAACATTAAACTGTGTCCATGGCAATGAGAGTGAATAGATTATCCTCCCTCTGGGGCTGCTAATTTTTCAATGTGTGCTGTGTAAACATAATAGATCACATCACTGACTTCCTCAGGAATGCCATTCTATCCCTGTGCATGTTCAAACCAATTCCCAATAGCCCATCCCTTAATTTCAATGCAAATCAGAGCATTCCAAGGGACACTGTGAACTTCCACAGCTATTTTTTTAAAGAACCAGCAAATGCCAAAAACCATTCAATTATCTTCTGAGCTGCACCAGAAATAGAGCTGGACTCCAGATGGGAGCCACTCTGACACCCCCTGTCAGGCTGAGACCACCAAAATAGCTTCTTTGATCAGTGATTGTAAAAGTTCCAGACAGCCCTGACTTGTCATCTGCTGCTTCATTCCCCAGATCACCACAATTAGTCACACCGAGCCCGGAAAAGGGAGAACAACTTGTAATTTTATACAAGTGCAAGTGTCTCAGCAGGGAAATACAGACTTGTAATCGTGGCAGACGCTTCATTCTCATTTTCAAACACAGCAAAAATAACTTGTAGTGAAATGTTACGGCTATGAAGAGCTCAGAAGCACTGAAATGTCGAGGTATTACTAAGGACTATGAGTGGAAGGCAAAATAGCCCTGGGTCAAACTTGCTCTGCAGCCTCCAGGCTCTGTGCAGCTTCCCAACTAGGAATCCTCCTGCTGTAACCTCCCCGTCCTTAGGAGGCCTCACCTCTACAGAGAGTGTCTTGCCCAAAGCAAAGAACAGGGGGTGCATGTTGACGTCGGGGTCCTTCCGGAAGCAGTTGGGCTTAGCGTGGTGTTGGAAGTGGAGGTGATTCCACCAGCTGGCCGGGGCTCCCTGTGGGAGGGAACACACCAGAGGAGAGGGTCCTAAGGGAGATGTGTCCCTCAGCCTTTAGTCCTCCCCCTCCAGCAGCTCCTGGCTTTGCTTTGCCCTCCTGCTGCCCCTGCAGCCCCTCCCAGTGCCCACCTTCAGGTGGCCGATCACGAACTTGTGCACCCAGTGGTTCCACCTGGACTTGCTGAACACTGAGAGGTGTCCGAAATCGTGCTGGAGCCAGCCAGCCTGGGCCTGGAATTGAGACAAATAAACACAGCAGTGCTGCTGGGGGGAAAACCAAGTGTCAGGAGGCTCTGCATCTGAGAAGGGCTTTCTTCTCCCACTCCCATGCCCTGCACAACAAGAGTGCTCCCACCCCCAGGACTCCTCTCTCACTACAAACCAGCACACTCCAGACTTGGCCTCATGACTTTTGGTCCTGCATAGTTGTTTTCACGAGGAAGCAAAGAAATCCTGGGAGAAAAACCAGCCACAGGAGCTCAGAGACAGCATTTATTCCCTCACAAGACCGCACTGAGACGGGCAACAAAGTCTCCTTTAAGGAGCAGCTTGCTGCTGCCTCCTCCGAGTACTTGTAATTCCAAGGGGATCAGCCGGCCACAGGAGGAATAGCTGGGGCTTTGAGAGCCGCTCTGGCCTCTCCTCTGACTCCCTGCGAGTTCCCATGGGAACACCGTGGCTTGGCCCCCGCACACAGCCTTGGAGCTCTGGCACTGCGATGCTCCAGAGCCAAGCACGGCTTTCCCAGGGGCAGGGGGACTGCAAGAAGAAGGGCTTTCATGGAACAGGGGAAGGGGAAAGCAGGGCAAAGCCTGCTCGGAGCCAGCAGCACGTCGTGGCTCCGTGGTCTTGCCCCTTTGATGGCAAACCAGGGAGAAGCAGCATTTGGGGGAGTGCCCAGTGGGATTCCTCCTAAGGTGCAGATTTGAGGTTTGGGGCTTATTTTCCACGGCTCCTTACCTGGACAGTGCCCAGAAGCACGGCAGAGAAGAGGAAAGGCACGGTGGATGCTCCAAAATACCAGATGGTGAGCCAAGCTGCCACATCCAACACCAGGATGTGGCAGAGGTACAGCATGAAAAAGGTGTGGTTGGGCTTGAGGAGCCCCATTTTCTCGACGGTGGCACGGAGCTCACGGAAATCTTCCACCAGCTTTCTCTGGGGGGAGACACAAAAGGGTCTGCTGGTCAGGAAATGCCTCGGGAACCCCAAGAGCAGCTCAGTTCCCCTTCTGAAGGATGAAAAGGGGAAAAGCTGAGGGTCACCTGGAGATAAATCTTCACAAAAAGTACTAATAATGGCATGGAAAGAAGGGGAAACTTCAACCAACACAGTGATTCCAGGAGACGCTGCCATTTTATGTACAGGGAATTCTGGCTGCCACGAAGAGTTGTTAAACAGCACAATTTCCCCCAAATCCCAAGGGTCTAAGACACTCACGTTCTTGCTGGGCTCAAAGCTGGGTTGATCTGGTGCCAGTTCCCCAATCAGCAGTGGGCTCATGTACTTTCTTACCAGTGTCTTGTCAAGATGAAAAGCGATGAAAGGATCCTGAAACAGACCCAGGAACAGGAGGGAGAAAACCAATCATTCAGGAGGCAGCAAAAGAAATGGATTTCATGGTGGGCTGGACTCAGCAGAAAGAACCCAGCTAAGGGAGATGGCTCAAGCAGGTTCTACTGCCGCACATCTTAGTGCTTTCTCCCCACCAGAAATGAGCACGGAGCAACCTGGGCTAGTGGGAGGTGCCCCTGCCTGTGGAGTGGGGTTGGAACTGGATGGTCTCGAAGGTCCCTTCTAATCCAAACCAGTCTGTGACTCTGGGACTTGAAACTCAGTTCTTTGTCTCATGTTCAGGCCTTTTTCCAGCCTTACCATTCCAAAGATCCCTGGTAGGGAAATCAATGACTTTTAGAATTCAAATGTAATGTCCATCCCCATGGCAACCAGGTAAAAACAAAAGACTGTTATCACTATAAACTCTGGCCCTATATTTAAATTACAAATCCTCTGAGCACACAGGGCAGTTTGACATCTAATTCCTACTGAAGATGTCCCATTTATCTCCTTTCTCATATGTCTCTCCCAGCATCTATTTACAATCTCCCTCAGCCTGAGGAAGTTGGTTTTTCCTTTTCTGAGCCAATATTTGCCTGCTGTGCATCACTTTGTAACCTTCCTGAACCGTGCATTGTTTATTACTATAATTACTAGGCCATCACTGCGTGCTTTTAAAATAAATTACGCTTTTAAAAGATCTCCAGTCAGGAATAGGGTTAAAAAACTGGCTGATGTTGCCAGCTCTGGGTCAGCTGTAGCATCCTCCCTGCTCAGAGTTACTGAATAAAGGAGGGAAGGAGAGAGGGGAGCCAACATTTGCATTTTCTCTTTGGAAAAGGGGAGGAAGAAT
The DNA here is from genome assembly GCA_035047865.1 of Dendrocincla tyrannina. Classification (NCBI taxonomy): domain Eukaryota; kingdom Metazoa; phylum Chordata; class Aves; order Passeriformes; family Dendrocolaptidae; genus Dendrocincla; species Dendrocincla tyrannina. The sequence continues at coordinate 8,126,223 of JAWWMP010000165.1, forward strand.
AGGGAGGAGTATGTGGGCAGAGCAGAGGAGGATGGTACCACACATTTAAACCAATCCTTTCCAGGGAGGCTGTAAAACCTGGCAGTGCTGACTGCACCTCCCGGAACTCACAGCACTCCAGTGGCACCCGGCAAACCCAAAGTGTCCTTTCTTCCCTTGCCAGTTTTTCCTGGGTTTGAGGAGCCTCATTCTTTTCACTCCCGGGACAAAACTGTTGGAAACCCAAACTTGGCAGGGGTTCCTGAGTGGTCAGCAGTCCTGCCGTACCCGGCAGTGACACTGATGGTATCGCCGAAGGAATGCAGCTGGCTGCAAGCCCACCGTGCTCACACCACATGCCGGCCCCGTTCTGAGCACAGCACCACGGAAGGGCTGGTGGGAAGGGCCCGTGAAAGCTCATCTCATCCCCCCTGCCGGGGACAGGGACACCTTCCAGTGTCCCAGGCTGCTCCAAGCCGCATCCAGCCCGGCCTCGGGCACTTCCAGGGCTGGGGCATCTACCGCCTCTGTGGGCAACCTGTGCCAGTGAGGGGGCTTTGAAAACGCTCATGTGCACCCTGACCTCACGACAGGTGTGCAAATGCACATGTTACATTCGGCTTTAAATGATCTTTGTGTGGTGGGATCTCCACCCGCAGATCTCAACTTCTGTCCTTTCTGCTTAGGGACACAACTGAAACACCGCCCACCCACCAAACCCACTTGAGAGGCAGATTCACGCCCCATACTCACCCCTGGCTCCAAAGAGGTACATTTGGAAACATTAATTTTCTTCTGTGAAAACCACAGGCAGACAAAGAAAGGGAACACAGGACGGAGTCACCCCACACCCCACCCGGACAGCCTCGCAGCAGTCGCTGGCGTTCAGGCACGAGTGATTAATTTCTTTTGGTGAGTGAAATCCGCCTTTCAGTAAGCCTCCTCTCCGGTGCCATCCCTTGGACACACGCTGCTGGGCTCCTTAGAGTCCCAGGAGGCCGAGAGCGTGTCCGTGCCCCCGCAAACAACAGCCCTGCGTGCGCCCACGCCGCGAAACTCACGCGTGAAACCCCCATATTCCCATTGACTCTGCCTGCAGAAAGCAGTGAGGCTTCCCCCCCCCTCCCCGGCCCAGGGCAATGCCCCATTTGCTCGGGTTTTAATTCCCTCAGAAACGCCGTACAAACCACGCGGGGTGTGTATATTCCTCTGCATCTATCTATATATTATAACGAGGTCCGTGGGTGTGTGTGTGGAACGGGATACCCCGAGCATCCCTACCGCATCCCGGGGGTGCTGCGATGGTCCCCCCGCATCCCGGGGGTGCTGCGATGGTCCCCCCGCATCCCGGGGGTGCCGCGATGGTCCCCCCGCATCCCGGGGATACCGTGATGGTCCCCCCGCATCCCGGGAGTGCCGCGATGGTCCCCCCGCATCCCGGGGATACCGTGATGGTCCCCCCGCCCCAGCCCGCTCACCGTGGCATCCTGCCCGGCGTAGTGGCTGATGACCCGGGAGCCCCCCGGGTGCCTCCGGCAGAAGTGGCTGATGTCGTACACCTTCCTGTGGATCACCAGCCAGCGCTCCTGCGGGGCCGGCCCCCGCCCGTTCCGCTGCCCGATCTCCTCCCAGGTGAAGCGCCGCATCCCCGCGGGGTCGGGCTCGGAGCCCTCCATGGCCGGGGTTTGGGGTGGGCTCCCGGTGGGTTTGGCTCGGCCGGGCTCGGCTGGGCTCGGCCCGGCTCCTCCTCCGCCAGTCCCCCACGCCCAGTGGGCTGCGCTCGCCGTGCGCCCGCCCCCGTGGCCGGGGGGACCGGGGCATGCTGCGGGATGCGGGGATGGGCAGGCGGGACACGGCGGGATTTGGGGCGTGCTCGGCTGTCCCGCCTGGAATGGCTCACGGAGTCGTTCAGCTCGGAAAAGTGCGCCCAGAGCGTTCCTCCCCCAGCACTGCCCACCCCTAGCCCGTGTTACTAAATCACGGAGTTTTTAGGGTTGAAGAGACCTCTGGAGATCATCCAGGCCAACCCTCCTGCCAAGGCAGGGTCACCTGGAGCAGGTGACACACAGGAAGGCATCCAGGTGAGATTTGAGTCCTTCAGGCAGTGAAATTCCACAACCTCCTTGGGCGGAGCCCGTTCCTCTGCTCTGCCGCCTCCGTGGACAGTTAGTCCTCCGGCTGAGGTGAAACTCCCTGGGGTTTAGTTTATGGCCATGGCTCCTCATCCTGTCGCTGGGCACCACCAAAAAGATGTCCGCAAGTGCCACATCCCCATGGCTATAGATCCCCCCCGGTTACTCTGCCACTGCCCTGGGCAGCCTGTGCCAGGGCTTGAGAACCCTGAACAATTTCCCCTCATATCCAGCTTAAACCTCCTCTGGCACAACCTGAGGCCATTTCCTTTGTCCTGTGCTGTCACCTGGGAGAAGAGACCGCTCCCCACCTGGCTACAACCTCCAGCCAGGGAGTTCCCCTTTCCCACACTCAAGTTGCTTCTTTTGAACCGCTTTCACAACCTATTTCTCCTTATTTCTAAGCTGAGGGTGCCTCATCTTCCCTGCCCTTGGTTTTGTCTCCTCTCCCTCCCTTCCAGCTGCCACAGCCTCTTCCTGTGGCTCCACGTGGCTGCTCCTGCGTGGATGTGCAGCCAGAGGGAGGAAAGGACTTGCCACAGGTATATATCACATAATAACCTGCAGCTGGTTCTCCACACAGCACACTGTTGAATAGGGCTGGAAGGTGAGTGATGCTAAACCAGACAGATCATCTGTGTGAGGCTTCGTGCATACGAATTACACATTAAAATGCCTCTCCCCACATTCCCCTCCCTCCTCCCTCTCCAGAGCAGCACCAGTCTTCTCCCTCATCTCTCATTATTGATTCCCAGTTGCTTTGTTTTCACTCACACCTTCCAATCTGACCTAGTTACAGCAATTCCAATTGAGTGTAACCATAGAAACAAAGAACCACCAGGCTGCATCCCCTCTGTTCTGAGCATCACCTGATGGCTACATCACATCTTGGAATTCTGTCTCTGCAAAACGCTGGATCAAACACACTTATTTCCCTGCCTTTAGCACTGCCAATGCAGTGAGGCATCCCTGCTTCTAAATATTTGCACTGCAGTCCATGAAAGAAAAGGTTCTCTCCTATCTCAGCAAAAATTAAGTTGCTTTTTCTGTTGACTCTCAACTGTCTCACAAACATAACCAGGAAACACATTTATTGAGTTTTAGCCTCTTTTAAAATGTAGCAATCATCATTTAGAACTGTGCAGTAGTTTTTTCTGATTATCTGTTGATTTTCTGATTATCTATTATTCTGATATCTATGAGTTTTCCTCATAAATATAGGAAGGAACACACACACACACAGAGGTCAGTTTTATTTTTCCTATACAACACATTAAAGGAAAATAAATGCTATCTTCCTAGACAAGTTAAACCTTTGGAAACTTGTTTTAAGGGATCTTAACAGGCAAAAAGCACCACTGAGCTGGATAAATTTCTCTCTTGCTGCCCTTATATTTCAGCCTCCTCTGATTTCAGCTATAAGGGGTGTTACCACCTTATGAACACATTTTCCCAGACAAATCATACAACAATCCTTGGAATTCTCTTCAAAGCTTCTTCTGACATGAAATCTCTGCCTGGGGTTGTTTCCCCCCAGCAGATGAGTCAGGGAAGACACTGGGGGGGTTCCTGGGACCATCCAACCCTAAGCAGTGCAGGTTTTGGTGTCCTGCTATGAGCTGCCAGCTGCCTCAAGTGGTTGTTTCTCCTGCACTCGCCACACTCAGGATCTCAGTGGGTGTCTCAGAGACAAGAATGGGATCTTTGTGACGGGGACAGCAAGGGCAAACCAGCTGCTGTTGTGCTGTGACCAGCATGCTGCATCCAGCTGGGACTCTTGGCACCACCAGCAGTCTCTGCTGGAGACGATGAACTGGGTACAACGAGACCTTCAGTGTCCTCAGGCCCTGCTTCACCTCCACTACCCCATCTCCGTGTCTTCTGTCATCACCCAGCTGTGGCCCAGCTCCCCGAGATCACCCAACACCCAAGGGGAGATAACAGAGGGCTTTGACTCACACTTCTCATCTGGCTGCAAGTCATTTCTAACATCTCAGACCACTGGGGGCTGGAGGAAACAGATTGAAATTCCTGATGCCACTCCCATGATTTGGCTGTAACATACTGCAAAACACCCAAGTGACCTGGGTGATGAGGGATCACTAAAGGTCTGGGCATGTGGTGATCAAACCAGTATCCAGGGAAGGGGAGATGGATGGAAAGGTGGCAGCCTTTCTTTTACCATTGGGGAAAATGAGTTAGGATAGTGGATAGTGAGGTCTGAAACCACAAGAACATTTAAAGGAAAACTAAGAAAGGCTGAAATACAGCTTAAAAGAGCAAAGTTAAAAAGAAGAGCCAGTTCTTGGCTTTGGTTCAGCCCAGGGAAAGCTGGAGATGCCAGGCCCATGGGAATTGTGGTGGTGTCATTTACAAGCTGCTGTCACCAGAGCAATTACAACAGCCACACTGATGAAGCAAATGCAGGAGGAAGCCACTGATTTTGCCATTTTACTACTACCAGGGAGGAGCTTGGAGCTCTTGACAGTGACACCACTCCTGCACCAGGCTCAGGATCCACAGGGATTGGTGTAACACCAGAAAAAAGGGGGGGAAACTTGAAATATTCCCTCTGATCTTGTTTTGTTATTGGGAGTGAGCTGTGATAGCTGAACAGTTTGGGCTCAGGGAGTTAGTGTTGCACCTAGAACTCTTTGTTTAGGTTGCTAACACTTTATACTGACAATGAATTCGTGATTTTGAATATCTTCAGCCCATTTAAACTTTATGAAGTATTTGCTCGATTCTCTGCCCTCAAAGCTCATTGTTAAAGTTTAGATGCAAAAAGTAAACATGACAAAGAGAAAGAACAAATATATTATAATGTGGATTACAAGAGGAGGAAGACTGGGGTTTGGGAGGAGTTTACATCTTGCCACAGAAAGCGACCAGGAACACGTAGGGGATGAGATAAAAATAACCTTATTTTTTGTCCTTCAGAAGAAATAAATTCAGATTAGTAACTGAGGGAGTGAGGCAGTAGTTGTTTAGACTTGTATACATTTGAAAGCAAAATCTGAGCGAGATAAAAAAGGGAAAGAATCTGACGATGACAGGAGAACAGCAGCAGGATGGACTTCTCATCAGAAACTATTACAACTGAGATTCTCCTGAGAAGGCAGCACCAAAAGAGCATTTCCCCCTTCTTCCTGTGCAGTGCCTGCTGCCCTGCGTGGCCCAGCAGTGTGATCCTGGCAGGCAGAGCAGCTTGTGCCCTGACCCTGATAATCCCCCTGCCAGCCCGGGAGCCCCTGGGAATGTGGAGTCCCTGCCAGGCCGGGCACAATGGCCATTTCTGTTCCTGCTCTGCTTGTTTCCCTTGTAAAGTCCCCCAGCTCTCAGCCACCCTCCCGGGACTGCAGGAAGTGTCGCCAGCTCAAGATGCTGCAGTATATCAGAGTCTAAAGTACATCTTTGAGAGCCTTTTGGCTTTGTTTTAAATGTGCCAGACGCTGCAGCATCTCCACCTGACTGCAGGGTCCCCTCACCTCAGCATCCCATTGCCCAGCCACTCAGGATGTCATTTTGCTGGTTCCCACTGAGTTTGGGTTTATTATTCCCCCAGTTCAGAGCTCCTCAGCCTTTCCTTCTAGTGAAAGTCAGGGAAAACCTGGGGTCCTTTCTCCTCTTATGTGTGTTTTTCCTTGGCAGAGTAGCTAAAGGTATCTAAAAGCCTAAAGATGCAGCTAACTCTGATTTCCACTCTGTTCTTCTCCCCATATCCTCAGATCCCACTTTCTGCCTTAGCCCATCCCATTTTGCCCCTTCCCATATGTGCTCCATGTCTTTTCCCTGCTCCCCTTGCTCACTGTTCCCTCCCGCTGCCTCCTTTTCCCACCCCTTCCCTGGATCTCTCCATACCAACTGCTGGATCTCATACTTTAAACTGGGGGGAAAGGAGGATTTTCCGGCATCCTGCACAGCCACAGGGCATTGCCAGGTGCTGGGGCCAGTCTCCTTGCTGCTGTCAAAGTCAGCCTCCAGCTAGGAATGGAGTCCTTTCTAAAAATCAAATTAAAAGACACTTCTCTGGTCTTACCAACTTCCACATAAAACTCTACAAAGGGATGAGACAACAAACACAGGAAAAGTCATTTTTGACTACATTTTTAAACTGCTTTCCTCAGGGTTTCACCTTCTTTTACATTAAACCAGTGCATGACACCTGAACTACCAATTTCCCCTGCTTTTCTTCCCAGCAGGATCTTCTTGACTTACTCATTCCCTTATGCATTTCTGCATCACCCTGAGGAGCAGACATGCCCCTTCTGCGTGTGCATCCTTCAAGCAGGAATTCTCCCTCCACCTCACACTCCTCTACATCCCCTCTTCCACACTTTCTTTCCTTTCATGTCTCTCACCGGTTTTTTCGCCCCCCTCTCGTGACTATTTGGTGAAACTCAGGGGTTTTATGTCCTTCACACAAGCCCTTTGTGCCTGTAAAGCTACACCGTGCAGCCACTGCAGCCTTTCACCTACTTGGCCATAGAGCAGAGTCTGTTCTCCTCTCATTGCCGGGGCTGGTTTGTGCCCCAGGAGCCAAAGAAAGCTGGGAACAAGGGCTGCCTGAAGCCTGACAGCCTCACTGGGGGGTGAGAGCAGCAGGCACTGCTTTACAGGCATCTTTCAAGGGCTTGTCATTAAGTCATTGGGCAACTATTTAGGGGAAATACCCAGATGAGGAGTTCTGGGTGCTGGCTTTGCTTCTGTGTTCACCTGCAGGTAAAAGAGTCATGTCCAAAGTGTACCAGCCTTCTTATCAGCTCATTTCTCATCTCATAGAATCACCTCATTCCAGCCCCTCTGCCATAGGCAGGGACACCTTTCACTAGAGCAGGTTGCTCAACCTGGCCTTGAACACTTCCAGGGATGACATATCCACAGTTTCTCTGGAAAACCAGGGCGTCACCACCCTCCCAGGGAAGAATTTCTTCCCAACATCCCACCAGAACCAGCTCTCTGCCAGTTTAAACCATTCTTTTCACTGTGTTGCCCACTGGGTCTCTCCCTCCTCTTAGGCATCTCCCTGTTCCTCAGCTTTGCAACCTTCTTCCGTAAGGAATTATAACATCACGTGGTTTGCAAATGTCTTCTGAGGGCTAAAGCACAACCTCCTGGCTCAGGGCAGAGCTGTGGTCCCTCTCAGCACAGTCACACCAACTAGAGAACCAGATTTTCAACTGCTCTTAAGAGGAGAATCACTGAGATTCACCAACTGTACATACCCAGGATTAAAATCCCCAAACTCCAAGAACTCAGTGAGTGTCACCAGAACTTTTCCCACATCACATGCATCGGGTCTCCGGTCCACCTTAATGCAGTGTCTCCCTGTAATTTACTATGATCCTTGGCAGAGGGCTATTTTGAACCAAACTAAATAAAACTAGCACGTCTTAGGAAAACATTCCTTCCATTTCTGACTTTCCTCACCCTTCACCACGGGAAAAGGCTCTTTAGGAGGCTGAAGTCCTCCTGCAGCATTAGCACCAGGCAGAAAGAGAGGAAGGCTATAGCACGGTTTGGCATAAAGGCAGCACAGAGCGGTTCTCTCTGCTGGAAAAGCTTTTGTTCTCTCACTGTGCTCTCCATTCCTGTTGCCTGAGTAAGGAGCAGGACTGGAAAAATGGAGAGGAGCAAGTAATTTTTAGCTCTTCAGCATTGTCAGCTCCTCCAGGCTGATGGCAGCAGGGAGAAAGAGAACATCCCTTGCCTGTGCCTGCTCCAAACCGTGGCTGGGGCTGGACAGCAGCACCGAGACTGGAGGAGGAGGCCTCTCACCCTGTGCTATCCCTCAGCATCGAGGTGTGGGAGTTGGTTAAAAAGCAAATTCCATTGTGAATTCAAATACTTGATGTGAATGAAAACATTTGCCAGGCCAAGGGGAATGGTTTGAACTAAAGAGGAGTGATTTAGATTGGATACCAGGGAGAAATGCTTCCCTGGGAGGGTGGGCAGGCCCTGGCACAGGGTGCCCAGAGAAGCTGGGGCTGCCCCAACCCTGGAGGTGCTCAAGGACAGGCTGGATAGAGCTGTGACCAACCTGGAATAGTGGAAGGTGTTCCTGCCCATGGCAGGGGTTGGAACCAGATGATTTTGAAGTCCCAACCCTTCTGTGATTCTGTGGTTAAGATTCCTTCCCCTGCTCTGCCCCAGTGCCTCTACAGCAAGGATTAATAATCCTTCCACTTATTCGTGGAAAATAATCCAGAAAAGGTCCCTGTCTCCAGGAAAGCTGGGGATCACACCTGCCTGGCCCTGGAAAGTGGCCACAGATACTCTCAGATGTGAAAAAAAAGCAGCAGGGAAAGTGCTCTGGGTTGTTTCTGCCCTTGCCCCACAACACCTTGGGTAACCTCGGCCAGGCACTGGAGATGATAAAGTGCTGTGGGAAAAGATGGCATTGTCCCACCTGCTCATAAAATCATGGCCCTGGGCAGCAAAAGTCTGGCTGAGGGCAGCCGGCTCTCCCTGTGACACCAGAGAGCTGTGAGGGCTGGCAGCCACCCGTGGCAGAATGGCAAAAACACAGCGAAACAAAGGCAACCTCGGGCGGAATTGCAGCAGCTCCTTTGCGAGGCTCCCGGTGAGAGGGGAGGTGAGGAGTGTGGGCGGGGAAAAGGGACACAGGGAAAACAAAGGGGATAAAAAAGGCATGAAAAGGGGGGGGAAGGTCAAAAAGGGCCAAAATGTTG
>JAWWMP010000165.1:8135125-8149884 GCA_035047865.1 Dendrocincla tyrannina
GAAAAGGGGGGGGAAGGTCAAAAAGGGTCAAAATGTTGAAAAAAGTAACAAAGGGTAAAAAGGGGGGAAGAGGGGAAAGTGAGGGGAGGAAGAGAGAAAAGGGAGGGAAAAGGGGAAAGGGGGAAAAGTGAAGGAAGGGGAAAAGGGAGGAAGGGAGGAAAAAAGGAGGGAAAGGGGACAAAAGGGGGGAATATGGGGAAGAGGGGGAGAAGAGAGAACGGGGCAAGAGGGAAAACTGGGAAAAGGGGAAGAGGGAAAAGGGGGTGAAGGGGGAGAATGGGAGGGAAGGAGGGGGAAATAGGGGGGAAAGGTGAGAAAAGTGGAAAAAGATGGGGAAAAGGGGAGGGAAAGAGGGGAAAGGAGAGGGAATGGGGAAGGGGGAAAGGAGGGAAAAGGAAGAAAAAGAGATTAAGGAGAAAAAGGGGGAGGACGGAGAGGGAGAAAAGGGGGGAAGGGGGAGAAGAAGGGGAAAGGCAAATGAAAATACAGAAAAGAAAACGGGGAAAACATCAAAAAAAGAAATAAAGGGGGGAAGAAAAATAAGGGGGTGGGGAAGGGAAAGCGGGGGCAGCTCTTTAAACCAGGATTAAAGATCTCGAGGACATGAAACCGAGAGCGAGGAGGAGGAGGAGGAGGAGGACCCGCGGCCGGTCCGCGTTCGAAAGATCGGTGCGGGCCAATGGGCGGGAGCGGCGGGGCGGCGGGGCCGCCGGGATTGGCGCGGGGGCTCGGCTGATGGCCGGGAGCACCGGCGGCACCGCGCCGCGGGATGCCGGGCGTGGGAGGAGGACGGGCAGGGCGCGGCGTGCCCGGGAGGGGCGTGCGGGGGAGGCGGAGGGGGCCGAGCCTCCCACGGAACGGGGCGATGTGCGAGGAGAGAGTGCACCAGTGCGGGCACAGCCAGCCTAGGGGGCACTTCCGAGCAGGCGGAGGGATTGCAAGGGCCGGGAAGCGACACACAAAGAGCAGGGAGGACATGAGCGAGGGCGAAGGGAGAGAGCAGGGCATCAGCTGAGTGAAATCCCGCAAGGAAAGCTCTTCCCCTCCGGCACATCCCTGAAAAGCGCAGGGACAGGTCCCCCCTCCGCTCCTTCCCCCGTTTGGGCAAGGAGACAAAGAGCCGAGCGGCCCCATGGGGAAAGGGGGCGAGCAAGGCGGGGAGTCGGGCGAGCCGGCGGCGCAGATCCGCTTCTACACCTGGGACGAGATCCAGAAGCACAACCTGAGGACGGACAAGTGGCTGGTGATAGAGCGGAAGGTTTATAATGTCACCAAGTGGGCGAGCAGGCACCCGGGGGGCCAGCGAGTGATCAGCCACTGCGCCGGCGAGGATGCCACGGTAAGGACCACCCGAGCTGCGAGCCCCTTCCCTCTCCCTGCCCCAAGAACATCCTCCGGCAGCCCCTTCCCTCTGCCTCCCTGGGAACATCCTCCGGCAGCCCCTTCCCTCTGCCTCCCTGGGAACATCCTCCGGCAGCCCCTGCCCTCTGCCTCCCTGGGAACATCCTCCGGCAGCCCCTGCCCTCTCCCTGCCTGGGAACATCCTCCGGCAGCCCCTGCCCTCTGCCCATCTCCCCCCACCCGCCGGCCCCCGGCTCAGCCCTTTGGCTGCTCGGAGCTCCGGGGCAGTGGCTGGGGCTCCCCCGCTGCTCAAAGCCCTCGGCTCTGCCTCTGTGCCTCGGCGGGATGCGGGACGCGGGATGCGGGACGCGGGATGCGGGACGCGGGACGCGGGATCGAAGCGTCCCCGGTGTGCCCCTTGCCGGCGTGTGTGCCAGGCAGTCACGGAGCACGGGCGGGGAGGGAGAGGCCAGGCTGCCCCTCCAGGTCCCTTCTGTGAGTACGGGGAGCTTTGAAACAAGGCGCTTTTTAGCTCTTTGCCCCGGCCCCAGGAGAGAATTCTCGAGGGGATTTAGTTACAGGTTGCTCCAGAAAAGGGAGGGGCTGAAAAATAAAGCAGACCTTTGGCTGCTGCTCCAGCTGTTGCTGCGCTGGGCTCAGCCGCCTCTCGGCTTTCAGAGATTGCAAAAATGAACAAGCCCAACCAAACCAAACAACAGAAAACCCCAGCCAGCCTTGGAAAAGGAACAAATTAGAAATAAAGGGCTTGTTTTCTGGGGTTTCCCCTCAAACCCACCTTCCTCAGAAGTGCATCCAGAGAGAGCGTGTTCGCTCCTCAGGGCACGTTAATAAAATTCAATGGGCCTCGGAGCTGTTCCCAAAACGTGCAGAGAGCAAGCAGTGGCATGAACTCTTGGTGTCCCAGAGCCTCTGACACCTTGGCAAGGAGGAGGTTCCATGTGTGATAAAATGGTTTGGCAGAACCACCAACCTCCCCTGGCCATGAGTCCCCGTTTCCCTGCGTTCTGTGGTTCTGTTCCATTCTTTTCCCTTGAAACACTGAGCCACATCTTGGCATTCCTGTCCCTCTCCAGTAAATCCTCTTGAATGAATCGCTTTGTCCCTCAAAAAGAAGGGCCAGGTTTTACTTTCAACTGCTTAAAAGCACAGAGCTGGTGAAATCGGAGGGATTTGACTCCTATGCCTAAGAATTTCACTCCAATTTCCCCATTAGAAACCAAAAAGCATCAGCCATTGCGTTTGCCTGGATTCCTTAAAAGGGAGGCTGGAACACAGGCTGGTGATCCCAGGATTGCTGGTCCTCCTCCCACCTCCCCACCCACTTCGTGCCATGAAGTCACGGTCTTAAAAAGGCTCTGAAATTGTTAAATCACCACTCTGAGCTCTAAAAACAGGATTGGCATCAGTTTTTTGTGGTGAGTAACAGTTTGCTGCCAAAAACCCCTCTCATTCAGGGTGAGAAAGGCTTGCCCTTGACCCTGTGGAGGCTTAGCTGACAAGTTCTGTTCTGTGCTGCAAGGTGTCCCAGCTGGAAGAGTTCAGGAGAAGGGAAAGGCCGTGATGAAAATGTGCACATCCCTATTTTATACACGGCTTCCATCTTCCTCAGCTTCTCCTTGGCAACAAGTGTCGCTGGCATGGAGTGCCAGGGCCAGGGGGAATGGCTTCCCGGGGGCAGAGCGTGGGTTTAGGTGGCATTTGGGAAGAAATGCCTCCCTGTGAGGATGATGAGGGCCTGGAATGGATTTCCCAGGGAAGCTGTGGCTGCCCCATCCCTGGAAGTGTGAAAGGCTGGGTTGGACAGGGCTTGGAGCAGCCTGGGCTAGTGAAAGGTGGCCCTTGGGGGGCTGGAATGAGGGGATTTTTAAGGTCCCTTCCAACCCAAACCATTCCGTGATTTTTAAGCCACACTGTAACACAACATCACAACACTGAGACACCCTGTTGTGGTGTCACCTCATGCACAGAACAGCAAGGCAGGGACACCCTGCATCTCTGTGTGTCAGAGGTGTTCAAGGATGTGAAAGAACATCCCTGGGCTGACTGCTCTGCACATGTTCAGGTACAGTTCATGTCTCAATTATACAAAGCTTTTCTTCACCAAAAGGAGCTGCAGTAAATCCCACTTGCCCATATCCTGTAAGGCACTTAAGCCTTTTTGGTCAGTAGATCACAAAGCTGGGAGGTCAAGTGCCAAAATCACACAGCAATGCCCAGAGACTGCCTTTTGCTTTTTGTCTCCTCAAGTACAGAACTGAGGACAATCCCAAAATTCAGCTACTCTCTTGTATTCAGGACCTATTAATAAGGGAGATGCATGACATATAGCTAATAAAAACATCTCTTGTTGAGTAACAACCGTGTTTTGACAGCCATATTTGCATCTCTGACCAGTTCCACCCCTTTCATCCCACCCAGGAAGAATTGAACAGTTCAGTTCAGGGGCAGAAGAAGGAAAAGGCCCTGGAAAAGGCATGACAGAGCATTTATAGGCATGTTTAGAAAACAGACTACTATCAGGGAAGCTTCAGGTACACAAGAATACCTTTGAGGCATATGAATACACCTAAATTAATACAACACAAGCAGCATCTCCAGCACAGTGACAGGCAGCACCCAGTCAGACCTCCAAAGACTATTTTTTCCCACTGGTTTAAATAATATTGGGTCAACATTCTTCTTACGTGTTCACCCTCTCCCTCTTTCCCTTTTTTCCCCCCCAAAATTACAAAGGTACAGTCAGCTCTTTGCTTTCCCACTCATTCTGCTCTTCCTTCCCCTTTCACCCCACCTGCAAACTGGCCCAGAGAAGGAAACCAGCAACCAGAGTGAACATTTCAGGGACGTATTTGTGGGGCCAAGAGCTGAAAGTGCTACAATAAGTGTTTACACACATGTGTATATATGCAAATACACACCTATATGACCTCCCACAGCAAAACTTCTGTGGTCAGAGGATTCTTTCAAAGCCCAGTCCAAAGCCTTGGAATCAGGGGAAAGTTTCTGTTGGTTTTGGTGGACTCTGAGACCCAGGTCTTTGGATGTAGGTCAGCTCCCAGAAGGGTCAGCTGGACACAGGGAGCACTTTCCAGTCTGTCCTTGCTGTTGAGAGCCAGGAGGGAGATTTAGCTGGTCCCCACAATTGTTAGGCAATGGGACAAAGGTGGGAAGGCTGCAACATGGTACCCCTGACTCCTGTCTTTAACTCTCTTTTTCCATCCTGCTCTTAGCATTCCATGGAACTAACCTCTCCAGCTGTCCTAGGTGAATTCCAAGAGTTAAATCTGGGCAGAAAGAAACGGGCAAGGACAGGGGAAGGGTTTCTGACCTCGGTCAACTTGCTGTCCCTATCACTGCCTTTGGGGTCAAAAATTAAGCCTTGGCATGTGAAAGGAGGGCTGGGCAAGATGTCACTCCTCACATCAAATGTCTGTTCCCATCAGGGACCTGCAGGATACAGGTACAGAAAAACATGTGGGAAGGGCAAGGAGCAGAGAAAAGGAAGAGCTGGGTAAGCTCATGAGTGACAGGATCAAAGCAACTCTACAAACAAGGCATTATCCTTTCACACTAGAAGTAGTCTTGAAAATATACAAGAAAAATCATGTTCCAGCTGGTTTCCTGTTTTCCAGCGTCAGGAGTGTATAGGAGAGGACTTATGTCACAAGTTTCACCAACATTAAGTTTCATCCCTCAATTAGATTCTGTTGCTGCAGCTTAACAGACTATTTCTGTCTGTTCCCAAGCCTTACAGAGTTAGTGAAAGGCACCCAACATTCCAGGCATGTCCTGAACAGAAAACACGCAGGAGAAATGACAGGAATCATAACACGTATTGATGTCTGTAATCTGAAGATTTCCAACCTGCTCAGCATCGTTGGGTTCCTCTCTAAGACTTGCAGGGAGACAGAACAGCCAATATATCTAGAATGTGGTTCTGAAATAAAGAAGAGTGAAGGGAGCACTCAGTTACTCATCTTCCAGCCCCAAAGGAGAAAGGCAGGCTCCAAAATGAAAAGTCACCACTTTCCCTCAGCTGTTTAATGCTGGCATCTACACCCACTGATATATTTTGTATTTTTGGGCTGGGGGGGGTTGATATTTTATTATGTGCAGTCATGTCCAGGTCCAGTCACCACAGTCACCCTCTTTCCAGCATCAGACTTTCCAAGGTATTTATAACCTAGCAGGGATTTGCACAAATTCCTCCCTGCCTACCTTCTGAGGGAATTAACAGGGTTTAAGGCTTTAGTTGCTTAGAAAATGTTTCTTGAGGTGCCTTTCACCATATGGCTGGATAATTTCCCAGGTCTCGCCGTTCCCTTGAGAACAGGGAAGCAAATCCTTGAGGCTGTAGTGGAATTAAGGCCCCAAACAGCGATCCCAGAGGTGGATGGGAATGCCATAGGGAAGAGGAAGGAAGCAGCTCCTGAATCTCACAGTTACTCCTGTTCCCGTTCCAGGATGCATTCCAGGCTTTCCATATCAATCCCACCTTGGTGCAGAAGTTTCTCAAGCCGTTGCTCATTGGAGAACTTGCTCCAGGGGAGCCCAGCCAGGACCGAGGTAAAAACGTGAGTATTTGTTTCTGACCCGGGTTCGTGGTGGGTTTTCCCTCTTGGGATGTTCTCCGAGTCAGAGGCAGGTCTCTTCACTCCAGGCAGCTCCAGTTCTCAGGGGCTGAACCTCTCCAGGTAGCAGCATGCACATCCCAGTATGGATTCAAATGTTTGTGCGAGTGGGGTGATGTGTTCAGACTGCCTGTGCAGGGCCACCAACTGCTGATCTCTGGGCTGGCCTGGTCCCATCGTCATGGGAAATGGGAACTGAGACACGTGGAGTGGGAAATGTGCACCAGCTCTGCTGACTGGGGTCCCTTCTGCTGTTCCTTCTCTGGTGACAGGCTCTAAAACATGTCACCCCTTCCCTGTCGTGGGGGAAGGAGAGCAGTAGGCAAGGAAATCTGAACAGGCTTCCAAACAGGCATTCACCACCTCAACAAGACCTGAATCTTTCCCTGTTTGCTCTGCAGCTCCCTTTGGCAGGTCAGTCCCAGGGAAATGCCTCTTTGAGGCTCCTGCCGAGCCCAGTCCCAGCAAAGCTCTGCAGAGCACACACTGTGCCCAGCGTGGCACGGGCAGAGGTGACCCAGCTGTCTCATTCTGGTGGCTGTGCCAAGGACCAGCAACCCACCAGGCACCTTCTGCACCCACTGCCCACCCTCAGGGAGCTGCCTGTGTCCCTGCCAGACCTCTCATCCATTATTCAGGCCCGGAGCTCCTGCCATGAAACCGAATCCTGCCCCGCTGTTTGTGGCTGGCCATGATTATGACATCTCTGTGGCACTCCCAGGAGAGGAGCCAGCAGTGCCCTGGTGACCCAGGGATGCTCCTCATGGATGAGTGCATGGCACATGACCCACAGCATGAAGGGACCACGGTGGGTGGCACCGACACTGGGTGCTGCTCAGCAGAGCTCTGGACTGCTGCACAGCAGCCCTGAACTGTCTCCTCCTCCAGCTTCTCTTGAGCACTTGGGCAGCTCATTCCAAAGACAGGAGTCCTCAGGTGATGTGACTCCTGACAGAGCCACTGCAGGAGGCTTGAATTACTCTGCCAGCTCAAGGTGGGAAAGGTCGGGCTGTGGGCTCAGCCCAGCCAGGATGTTTATTCATGGGGAGTGCTGGGAAAAGCTGGAATCCAGGGTGAGTGTGGAGAAGCAGGCAGGGCCCTTAGCATGGAGCTCAGCCTTCCTTTGACTCCCGAGCTCTCCTTGCCTGTCTCTGGCAGTCACAGCTGGTGGAGGATTTCCGGAGCCTGCGGAAGACAGCGGAGGACATGAACTTGTTCAGGGCGAGTCCCTTGTTCTTCTCTCTGTACCTGGGCCACATCATTGCACTGGAAGTGTTGGCCTGGCTGATGGTTTCCTACTTTGGCACTGGCTGGATCCCAACCCTGCTCCTGGCCTGCATCCTCACCACTTCCCAGGTGAGCACTCCCAGGGTTGGAGCCCACTGGCTGCACAAATCACTCTGTGTGCTGAACTTTCTGTGTGACATGGATTAGCAGTGCAAAACAGCCACACTAGGGAAAAATATTCACAGCTTCTGCCACTGGAGCCTCCTGGCACTGCTGACTGTGGCTCCTGCATTTTTCTCACCTCTTTCTCTTTTCCTTCCACGCCTTGGTGAATTTGACAGTGTTTGATTTGTGGCTGGATTCGTGATCTTAAGGGTCTTTTCCAACCTGAATGATTCCCTGATTTAATGCTCCCCTCCCCACTTCAGTTAATTCCCTCTCTTCCTCACACTCACGATGTGCCTTCCGTCTCCATTCCTTTTTAATTCTCATTCCAAACAGCTTCCTAACCATTTGATTTCCCTTCATCCCAGGCCCAGGCAGGGTGGCTGCAACACGATTTTGGACACCTGTCTGTCTTTAAGAAATCTTCCTGGAACCACATCCTGCACAAGTTTGTCATTGGACACCTGAAGGTAAAGGGCACTCTGGGGCCAGGGCTCTGTGGAAAGACCCTTTGGCTGTGTCAGGGAAGGAAAGGGCAGCTCTAAACCTTCCCAAAGGCAGCAGATGCACAAAGGAGTTGTGACCATTGCACATGGTGCAGAAGAGATAAGGGATTGTACTCATATTCAATAATCCCACAGGTTCCAGTGGAGCCACTCCAATTTATACCAGCTGAGGACAAAGCTTATTAAACTGCATGGGTTTTTTACATCCACATTTTCACCATGCACTCCAATAGGAATTGTGTCTCTCAAATGTCCCATCCTGCTACATCCCACCCATTCGAGATGCCCTCAGGACTTCTGTCCAGTGCAACCCAGGCAGTTCATCCACGTGCAGCAGGAGCCCCTTTCATCCCACCTGGTGCCTCCCAGGCAGAGCAGGGAAACCAGGACAATGATTGGCAAGGCAGCAAGAGGGTTTAGTGGTGGATTTGGGATTGTTAAACTCAGGGTTGGCTTTAAAGATTTTACAGGACCTAAATGATTCTATCCATCCCTGGAATCGTTCAGGGCCAGGTTGGACAGGGCTTGGAGCAACCTGGTCTAGTGGAAAGTGTCCCTGCCCATGGCAGGGGGTGGAACAAGGTGGGCTTGAAGGTCCCTTCCACCCCAAACCATTCTGGGATTCTGTGTGGGAAGGCACAGTGACATGTAACTCTCTCTGAGAGTATTTATTGCCTGCCTTTCAGTATGGATGGTCCTTAGTGAGGGTGAGCCATCCCTGTGGAAGCAGCAGTCTCATAGCAACCAGCAGCTCAACCACTCCCTGCTTGTTGCTATTTCCAAAGCGAGTAACAGCGTGTCCATAGTCTGAGTTTGGTTTATAGACATTCTTGGGTAATCCCACCTTCAGAGGAGCCGGAGGTTCCTACAGGTGACTCCCCTGTGCCTGTGTCTGCCCAGGGTGCCTCTGCAAACTGGTGGAACCACCGGCACTTCCAGCACCACGCCAAGCCCAACATCTTCCAGAAGGACCCAGATGTGAACATGCTGCATGTTTTTGTCCTTGGAGACACACAGCCTGTTGAGGTAAGGAAAAGTGGGGAAAACATGGAAAACTACTGTCCTCAGAGGGCTCCAGGGAAGGGCTGTGCAAATCCAGGAGCTGGCTCCTACTAGTAGACATGACTTGCACAGTCAGGACTTCCAGGAATGCTGGAAAGGAAATGTTTAATCCAGGGATTTCTTCTGACAGGAGTCTGGCCATCACACCCTCCCCAGCCCTTGGGCTGCAGAGCAGGAGCTCTGACTAATAATTCCCTGTCCTGACCACAGGAGAAAGTGGTTTGGGGGAGGTTGGGGAAAAAAATGCAGATGGGATTGTAAAGAAAGCAGAAAGCCCTTGAAGGGAACTTCATCCTGCTGGCTTGAAGTATCAGCACGAGCAGGAAATGTGGTGTTCTCAGTCCCCCATCAGGAGCATTTCAAAACTCATCTTCCATTCCCAGAGCAAATGTCTTCCAGCATTAGTCAGTCCAGCTGTGCCCAGATGATCTGCACGAGGTCCTCTCCACAGAGGCAGTTGAGGGGATATTACTTGCATAAGAATATTTTCTGATTTTTTTACATTAACTGACATGCTGCACATGAAAGAACAGGCTACATCAAGTGATTTTCATTCAATCGGTCCCTCTGCAGCCATAATATTTACTGTCTACATATAAAAAACCTACACAGAGACTTAAACCATGCAACACTCTTGGTCTTTTTCACAATGCAACTAGGATTTTGAGTTTGCAAATGAAAAAAACCCAAAGAAAACAAAGAATCACCTGCAGCAAAGCCAACACAGGGAAATACAACATCAGGAATGGTTTCCCAGCCAGCTTTTATGCTATTGGTAAAGGAACTCCAGAGATATGTAGGGGACACATACACTCCTATATGAGCGTGCGGAGAGAACTTTCAAGAGGCAGAAAGGTTTTTATGTGTGGTTACAATGAAAACCTTCTGCTGGGGTCTGAAATGAGATGGGAGACACAAATCAGTTAATGCTCTTGTGAGATGCAACCCATGTGCCTGATAGCTGAGTTCAAAGCAGGCTGTGCAAAAGGAAACCCTAAACATTTATGATAACAAGGGAAACTGGATCATCCTCCTCAAAATAGCTGAGGTATTAGGCCAGCATCTGTCTATCCCAATACTCTTCTATATAATCCTTTGCTGGATGGTGCCAAGCACTGAGCCTTCCAGAGCTCAGCCCAGAGGGGAAGGTGTGCCTGATTTATTGGGGCTACAAGCCTTCCCTAGGTGTGTCACTGTGGAGGTGAGCTCTGGGGACCTGGTGCTTCTGTTTTGCATGCAAAACTACCCAAGGATCGTTGCTGTGCACAGACATCCCATGCAGTGACTCCCAGAAGGTCAGGCTGCATACCTATGCCACTCATATTAGTGATGTGGAGGTGACAGCAGCTTTTAGGATGGCCACACGTGTGGCAGAAGGTGGAGAAAAGCATTAAAATTCCATCAGGCTCTCAAGGAAACAGAAATTATCTGAATATCAAGCTTTAAAACATCAGGCTTTAAAAATGAGCTCACACCTAACGCAATGACAAGGTCATGATATTTAATCATCCCAAAACACTTCTGACCAGGTGGTAGGGGTTCAGTCAAAACTCTGCAGCCAATAAAGAAATAAATAAATAAATAAATACTGCAGAGAATCTGCTCTTAACATGTGCCAGAAGCCAAGGCTGAGCTTTCTCCTGTGTCCTGCAGTATGGCAAGAAGAAGCTGAAGTACCTGCCCTACAACCACCAGCACGAGTACTTCTTCCTCAGTGAGTACCTGCCCTCCCCTGCCCTTTCCCTGCAATGGCAGCAGACCCTTCCAGCCCTCTCTGTGGCAGCACACAGCCTCAGCAGCCCCCACCCTTGCTCAGGGCCTCTGTGCAGGTCCCCAGGGCAGCTCAGTGATATCCAAGCAGCTGGAATGTGCCTGCATGGCCATGTAAAGCAAGGGCAACCATGGAGACTGGGAATAACCTCCACGTGAGATGCTCCATGGAATAAAAAAGCCTGTTCCCAGTTCCCTGGGGCCGCTCCCAGCTCCCTGGCTCGCTCATGTCACACGCCTTGCCAGCCCCTCTGATGGCCAAAACATTTCCCTTTGCTTTGCAGTCTTCCCACCTCTGCTCATCCCTGTGTATTTCCAAATGCAAATCATCTCGACCATGATAAAGCGCAGGTTCTGGGCGGTGAGTGAAACGTCCCCTCCATCCTTAGGGGCTCTGGCTGTTCCACAGGAATCACCCCAGAGCAGGGGGGGAGGGATGGATTGCCCAGTGGCCCCAAAATCACCAGCAAGGACACTAATATTAGGGAGGGACAAAGAGGTGCCTGATGCCTTCTGTCTCCCCCAGGACCTGGCCTGGGCCATCAGCTACTACCTGCGCTTCTTCCTCACGTACGTCCCCTTCTACGGCCTCCTGGGGTCCCTGTGCCTCCTCACCTTTGTCAGGTAGGACATGAAGGGATCCCTGCAGCTCTGCCCTCCCTCCAGTGCTCAACACCCCCACTCGGAGCTCTGCTCTGCCCCTTTTTAGGTTCCTTGGCTACTCCCTCTGCTTCACTTCCCTCTCACCATCTCCCAAATCCCCCGGCCCTGCAGCAGAGCTGGGGCTGGGGCTCAGCATCTCCCCCTGCTCTCCTCATTCTCTGCCCTGTCCCAGCATATTTATGCATTTTTTCCACTTTGGTCATGGTCAGACCCTTCCAGGGTGCCTCAGCCCCCCTTTTCCCAGTGTACTGAGGAGGGCATTCTGTAGCTGCTTCCAGTCTGAGATCAGGCTGACAAACTTATCACAACCGACCCATTCTGTCCAAGATTTTTGATCAGGCTCAAAGTGGGGAAAAAAAAGGCAAAATTGCAAATTCAGCTCTTGCAGAAAACAAGCCTGAGGACTTGAACAAGTGAACATCCCAGAACAAGGAGGATTCCAGGCAGCACTTTGCCAGCATACATCTAAATCTCAGCATAAATTAATGGAACTACAATAAATCAGCTCCTTGGGGTAAAGAGAAAAAAGTGCATTTATGCTGTACAGGTGCTAAAAATGCCATTTTATACAACAAGTAATAAAAAACCCCCTTCTAAATAAACAAGCCCAAGGCAGAGTGGAGAGTTTGAGCAGTTTTGAGAGAACAATTTACTCCAATACCTCAGAGAAACACCCTCCTCACAGGCTGTGTCTCCTGCTGCTCCCTGTAAACCCCACTCTAGTCACCTGATGTCCCCAGCTGTGATATAAATTGTCACGATTTCTCCTGGTTTTGAAGGTTTCTGGAGAGCCACTGGTTCGTGTGGGTCACCCAGATGAATCACATTCCCATGGAAATCGATGCTGAGAAGCACAGAGACTGGCTGAGCTCTCAGGTAACTGGGAGGGGGAAAACCCCCCCAAACTTCCCCCAAAATGGAATTCACTCAAAGAAAAAATACCTAATTTTATGGCCATTAATAGCAAGAATAGCTAAGAAATATTACCAGACCACTCAGAGCTTGCACTGAAGGCAAACTGGGAATTCACCAGATGGGGTGGGAAAGCAGGCTTTGTGTCCATGCCCCGTTTTCCACCTTGGTATTCCTGTTAACCATCTGATTTTCATGGGGAGAGGCTCAGATTTTGGAGTCTGGGTTTGGATTGCCACAGCACTTTGCCACCAGTCAAAGCCGTGGAGTTTGCCTGGCCTTAACTTTGGGTTTACTCAGCAGTAAGCTGTGGAGGAGGACCAAAGCTCCCCTTGCTGCAGCCAGCGGTGCCACCACAGCAGTGTCTGTGCTCTCACAGCTCAGGCAGGGGGAGCTTTGGTCTGATTTGGGGGTGAGACATCCCTGGTCCTCAGAGCTGCTCTCCTGCCCCCACAGATGGCAGCCACCTGCAACATCGAGCAGTCCTTCTTCAACGACTGGTTCACGGGGCACCTGAATTTCCAAATCGAGCACCAGTGAGTACAGACCCAGCATGGCTTGGCCCTGCTCCCAAATACTTCAGTTCTCACTCTCACAGTCTCAATTTGGGGTTTAATCAGGAGCTATCCTTATGTACCTACTGGGTGCAAAGGCTGTGGGCTCAAATGCTAAGCAAACCACTTGAGCTTGGGTATCCCTGTGAGAAATCTGCTCTCCCCTAAAGCTTTCCAGTGTGGGGGACTGTGTGAGCTGCTGGGTACAAGGATCCAGAGAAGATCTGAAAACTAGGGCCAGTGACAACATAAAATGGACAAGAGATGGGTTTTAGGGTGAGGCTTTGGAACCCTCCAGTGAACAGCACAGAGCAAGGTGCCCCCAAATCCTTCTTTCCCTGCTTCTCCACCACATGAGCCTCCAGAAGTGGGGAAGGGGCCACTGGGGATAAAGTTTGGCAAGCGGCAATTATTGCCAAAGGAAGTGGGCAGCCCTCTCAGTCACTCAGCCACTCCTGCTGCCCTCACACTGCACTTGGAGCATCCCCTCGGGCATGGACTGACTCCCATCGTGTCCCGAGCGCAGGCACAGCAGGACAGGCAGTTCTCACAACCTCCCTGGGGCAGAGGGCTGTAAACCACGGCTGTGCCCGGGCCCTTCTGCCCTCCTGCTGCTGGTGCAGCCTGGGGAGGAGCAGCACTCCCAATGAGCCCCAGGAGGATGCACACACAGATTTGGGGTTGTCTCAGGGGGTTTGCTCAGGTGTGTTTTCTCTCTCTCTCTCTCTCCATTCAAGCCTGTTTCCAACAATGCCACGGCACAATTTCTGGAAGGTGAAGCCTCTGGTGAAGTCCTTATGTGCCAAGTATGGAGTCCAGTATGAAGAGAAGCCTCTTGGGAAGGCATTTGTAGACATTGTTGGGTAAGGTCCTTCTGGGATCACCTGCAAACCACGGTTAGAGGGACAGCCTGTGTTTTCTAACACAGAGGATTCAGGCCACTGGAGACCCTTCAGAAATGCCATGCCAGTGTGTTGTTGCTGTCCAACTACCCAACGCTTAGATGGGTACTCACCTGATGGTGGCACCTGGGGACATGGTTTAGGGGTGGCTCAGCAGTGCTGGGGGACTCGATGGTCTCAGAGGGCTTTTCCCACCTAAATGATTCTGTGCTTTCTAACAGCCCTGCTGAGGTGCTGCTGTGGCAGCTGGGCATTCTGGTTCCTGGGGGCTGGCAGCAGATCTCCAGGCTGCAGAGGGAGATGAATCAAAGGGGCACGAGTCGGGTTACAGCCCGTGCTGCGTGCCCTGTGAGCCCTGCCAGCAGCAACAGGCTGTTCCCTGCAGGCACAGCTCAAGACCAGTCTAATAGTCCTTGTCAGCAGCCTCTGTGTTAATGTCGCTGGCTCACTTTCTCCAAGGGGAATAATTTATGACAGGGAACATGAGAATGCATTCTGCAGTCCAGGCATCTCCTGCACAGAGCGCTCTAAGCAAAGGCAAATTAAAGTGTGCTGGCCATAATGTGCAGAAAGAGCTGCAAACTGGTTCAAAACCCGCCTTGGTCCTCAAATCCAGCTAGCACAGCACTGAGACACAGTGGGGTGATGGCCAGCACCCCACCACACGGTGCCCACACGACTGCAAATTACACAGAGGGCAGCAGGTGAAGGTCTTGCCCACTCCAGCTCTTCTTGCTGTATCTGTTGTTCTGCAGAAGGACATTTGGTGTCCTGAGGGCCTCAGGACCTCTGCTCTGGGACAGGCTGGGAGACCTGCAGAAGAGAAGGCTCCAGGGAGGACTTAGAGCCCCTTGCAGTGCCTAAAGGGGCTCCTGGAGAGGGACTGGGGACAAGGCATGGAGGGACAGGACACAGGGAATGGCTTCCCACTGCCAGAGGGCAGGGCTAGATGGGATATTGGGAAGGAATTGGTGGCTGGGAGGGTGGGCAGGCCCTGGCACAGGT
>JAWWMP010000165.1:8159209-8176204 GCA_035047865.1 Dendrocincla tyrannina
GGACACTCCCAGGGATCCAGGGGCAGCCACAGCCTCTCTGGGCACCCTGTGCCAGGGCCTGCCCACCCTCCCAGGGAGGAATTTCTTACTAATATCTAATCTATTACCTGAAACATCTAAATCTAAAATCTAACTATCTAAAATAAACCTAATATTAGTCAAAATCCAATATTTATTCTATTCCATCGAGCTTAAGGCCATTCTAAACCCATTTCTCTCCTCACATCCCACAACTAGTCCTGGTCTCATTGTCTCTCTGCTCCCTTTTCCTTCTAATCCACCCCCAAACAAGTTGGAACTTTCTCTCCTTCGGGCTGTGCACCACACACCTTCCATCTCACTATCCAGTTCATGCCCCCCAAACACAGGGAAAATAATCCAGGAATTCCCCCCTGGGGACCTTTTCTGGCAATTCTGGGAGTGTTATATAAAGCAGCACAGAGTCCACCTGCCTGCAGAGCCTGGCTCAAGGGAACCCTCCAGCTCAGCCTAAGGAGCCTGTCCAAACAGGGCAATATTGACAGGACAAACAGCAAACCCCAGCTCTTGGTCCTGGCACCACCCCAGGGCTGCTCCTGTGGGCAGTGTGCTCCCCTGGCACTGCTGCCCAGCCCTCCGTGCCACGGGCACACTCGGAGTGCAGCCACGTTTCACTTCTCCCTGGCAGGGCCTCGCTCCCTGAGTGTCTGGAATTCCCTCCCGGCTGCCCATTCTGCAGCAATCCTCCTTGCTTTGGTACATCCATCCTCCAGGGAGGTTTCCATTGGGAAAGCTTGGAAACATCTCATTTTTGGGGGGTCCAGCTGCTTGGCTTCTCCCTTTTCCTCGAGCAAACAACAAGGATTGTCCCTTGTTTTGGTTCCTGAAACACAGGTCCCTGAGAGCACGTGGGGACAGCCTGACCAGCTGAGCAGAGCCTGATTTACAGCCCTGGGCCAACCTGGAGTGACTGTGCAGGCAGGGCAGGGACAGGACCAGCACACACACAGGTATTTGCCATTCATCCCGATTCCTTATCCTGCTTTCTCTCTCCTTGCCCTTCCAAGTGTCCTAAATTCTCCTCTTAAACATGTATTAACACCTAAATATTTAAAAGCACCTCATTGTGCACAGCACTGACCTCCACCAGAGAGAGAAAATATTCGTTTTCTCTCCCACACTCACCCTTTATGGCAGACAGAAGGGATTTAGGAGGGAGAGGGGAATGAAAACAAACTCCTCACCAATAGTTTTGCTCATTGTCCCTCAAGCAAGTCAAACACACATACCAAAGCATTTCTGTGTTACCATCCTTCCAAAGCTCCTTTTTTTGGCCCTGTGTGGGGCAAATGGGTGCAAGGGAAATTGCTGCTCCTGCAGCAGCAGGCACGGGGGCCCCAGGGGCTCAAGGACATGGGAAGGGTCTGCAAATGGGACATGGTGTATTGGTGAGAGGGAGAACTCTGGTGGAACGGGGGGGGAGGTGGGGATAAAAGATACCGTGTGTTCTCAAACTATAGAAATTCAGGAGCCAGTGTGGTGGTTCAGCTCCTGCCCCAGGACAGTGTGATCCGGCAATGCTGCATTCCCCCAGGGAGGGAGGATGAGGAGGGGCAGCACAGGCCCTGCCTGGGCTGCCTGTGCCCCCTCGTGGCTGCCTGCCTGTGCTGCACTGCCACGCTCTCAATTTAAAACCCAAATTACATCCCTGGCTGGACACAGCTCTCCCTCAGAGCCCGCTGGGGATCTCCACAACCCAGACACGGCACTTGTGGGAAGTGCCAGGCCATGGTGGGAGTGAATGCAGCCAGGAGAACCCTGAGGAAATGCCAGAGCAGCACGAGGGCGCTCAGCCCGGCACAGGGAGGTGATGCCCACAGTTACACAGGAGTGGGAAGGGAAAAGGGTGCCAGGGCACTCTGGGGAGGGAGAACACAGCATCCCAGATCCTGCCTTTGCCCACAGTGGGGATGTTTCTGGCTGGCAGAGCCACCACAGGCGATGGGATCTCAGGGTGCACCCAAACAGGGAGAACCAGCCCAGGACTGACCACCTCTCATGCAAGTTCACAGTGCAGAGCAGCTCCACGTCCCAGAACCTCTGCTCCATGGGGGCTCATCCCACCTTCTGCTCTGGCTGCACCTCAGATTCCTTTCCCAAAGGTCCTGGATCTTATGCTTTGCCTCTCTGCTGCCATCACCAAGAGATGATGAGATCTTCCACATTAATGTCTAGAGCTGAACACAGGGAGAACAAGTAATTTTAGAGAAACCGGACCTAGAACCTCTACCTGATGTTTGGGAAAGCAAAAGGCTGCCCTCCAAGGACAGAGGAAGCAAAATCCTTGTTTTAACCAACTCTCAGGACAGCTGCATATCCCATGAAATGCTCCGAGCCAGCACACTGAAGGAGGCACAACTGAGCAGGAGAAACCTCCCCTTCCCTCAGGAAAACCAGGGATCTGCCCTGTCCCAGGGGACACTTCCCTGTGAGGGCAGAGGTGCTGGAACAGCTTCTCGGAGGATGCCCCAGCTCTGGGAGTGCCCAAGGCCAGGTTGGACAGGGCTTGGAGCAACCTGGGCTAGTGGAAGGTGTCCCTGCCTGTGGCAGGGGTGGCACTGGGTGGGCTTTAAGGGTCCCTTCCAACACAAACCCTCCTGGGATTCTGTGAAGAAACGTTCACCCAACCATGGAAAAAGAGTTTGGTAACAAATCCCACCCCTTCTTCCCCTGGTGATGTCAGGGAGCAGCCAGCTATGGGAGGGGCACACCGAGGGATGAAAGCATCAAACCCCGGTCCCAGGGGACACACAGGGGCCAGAGAAGCTCAGACCTGCAGCCAAACTTCACTTTCTCTTGGCTACCAAGCACCCCAACCAACCCAACCCCCCGAGCTCCAAGCAGACTTTCACAGGTTAATAGCCAATGTTTATTTTCATTATTAAAAGAGCAGGGTGCAACCATCCCGCTGTTAACGGAGTGACTTCATATTCCTGCACAAATCCTTCTCTCTGCTTCACTTCAAATGTAAGACAACCTCACACGAGGTATTTCTCCAAGTTTTCATCTCAAAAGTGCTTTACAATGTGACAACGAGAGGAAAAAAGAATCCCCCAAACCATCTGCTACCTCAAGAGGTCCTCTCATTCCCAGAGCTGCAACACAGCCACATATTGTGCAGTGGAGCAGCCAATGGCACAGGAAGACAAGGAGAGATCAAAGGGCCAGGGGGAGCACATGGCAGGAGAAATTCCAGGGCTGGGATTTACCTCAGCTGAAATCTGCAGCTGGGGAAACCAAAGCTTTTGCCTTCCCTCTCTATTCCCCCTTCAAAATCAGAGCAGCTCAGTTTGTGTCCTTAGTGGAAGAAAACTGAGCTCCTCTTGTGACATCCCTCAGAGAAAGATGCAGATTCTGGAGATGGGGATCTGGTGCTGGGCAGAGTGGTGTGCCAGAGCAGAGATGGAAACCCCAGTGTGGGTGGTGCCTGAGCTGCTCCACAGACACTGAAAAAAAGGCTAAATCTGCTACAAAACACTGTCATGGCTTTAACAAACCTGGGGCCGAGCTCAGGCTGTGGCAGACCTGTGTTCCCACAGCTTTGGTGACATCCCTCCCTCCCTCCCAGCATGTGTTGGGGGATGCAGGAACCACAGCCACATCCCTCATGTGCACACAAAGGTGGCTCAGTTGCCTCCCCAGGGATGGCAGCCCAGGAGAAGCTGCGAGTCCCACTGGAATGGGCATCTCTAGGGATGCTGTAATACCAGGGGGGAAATCGCTGGGCTTCAGGACTGCCCGGACTGGGACAAAAGAACCCAATCTGGGAACATGGATCCTACCCAGGGGGTGGGAACAGGACCACCCAAAGGTCCCTCAGATCAGGAACAGCTCCAGGGCCTGTTTGCAGGTGAGGTTGGTATTCAGGAGCACCATGGGGACTGCTGCACCAAGGACAGTCGCAGGGTGTGGGACAAGGCCTACATCTGCCTGTGACAACTGCAGCACATTTCCCAGTCCAGGAGGAACCACCCTGGACTGACTGCAGCCAGCCAGGAGTTATGGCATTCATTCCCCTGCTCCCTTTCCTCTGCTGAAGGCCCAGGTGCACAGCTCCAGCCACTCCCCCAGCCTGGATAACCCCGTGGCAAACAGCAAGCTACAAAAACAGGAATAAATCCCTCTTTGTGACTCCATTGGCAGAAAGCTTCCCTTGCAGGCTCCTTTAAAAGGAACAAGGAAGTGCTTGGAAACAAAGTGTTCATGGCTCTCCTAAGAATATTGTGCTCTGCTGGCATTTTCTGGGCTGCCATGGGGGTATGGTCAGCAGGACCTCGTGTACAGAGCCCTCCACCCCAAAACACGAGTGGGACACAGGGACAGACAGCCAGCATCTGTCCTGACAGACTGGCTTACAAGGGAAGTCCAGAATTCCTGCCCAGCACACGGCTGGCCTTGGAAAATGCCAAAGCAGACTGCATATAAAACCAGAAGTTTAAAACCAAATGGCTGTAGGCTGCAAATAGGAGACTCCCTAGTGTGTGGGTGGCCACCCCGGAGCAGCCAGGGCCAGCCCAGCCCCGAGGGGACAGCGGGGAGGCTGCACTGCAGTCACAGCGGGAGAAGGCACAGCTGACGGTGGGAGTTGTGCTTCTTGCTCAGCTTCAGGCGGAGGAGGGTGGGGAGGAGAAAGGCCCATGGCAGGGCAGGCACTGCACTCAAAGCCCTTGGTACTGGAGCAGTTTCCTTCCAGGCTCTGGTCTCTGCTCACATCTCGCTGGGGTAAAATCCAAGCTTGGCCAGGGCCATCTCCCTGCGGAGCCGCATGACCTCCCAGAACATCAGCTCCACTGCACAGCAACAGGGCGTGGGGGAGAGAACACAACCAAAAGTCAGTCAGCGAGGCCCAGCTGGACAGCAGCTCCCAGTACAGCCCAGCCAGGCTCCTTCCCAAAGGCTGGGAAGCAGGACATGCCCAGCGGGCCACCCCTTCCCAGCCCCACCCCAGGGCAAAGCTCCCAGGAACTGGTGCTTCTCCTCCACCCCTCACGCCTTTGTTTTGTCATTTAAGTGCTCCTCAGGGACACAGGGAGTGCAGGGAACCCCGAGCTGGCCCCATTCCTGTCCCTGGGAATGGCACCTCTCCACTCCCGCCCGGGAATCAGCCCTTGCACCCCGCTCTTACCATCCTGCCTCACCAGGCCCTGCTGGATGTAGCGGATGTAGGTGAAGAAGTTGCACACTGCTGTGATCTGAGGGGCAGAAGAAAGGAGAGGGGATCGGCTCCAGAACTGCTCTGCCAAAGGCCTGCACAGCACCCAGCAGCAGAGCTCAGAAACAGTCCCACATAGCACCAGAGAGGTGACAGAAAACAAATAAAAATGACATACAGTTTCAAAACCATCCGGGTATCTGCCATCCCACCCCCAGACATTACACCATCCACGAGACCCAACTCCAGTAACGAGAATAACTCCAATCTGCTGCAGACTTGAGACATTGCTCTGGGGCAAGTGACAAACAGGAGGAAAGTCCAGGCACAAAACCCAACTTTTTGGGTCCAAAACAGTCACATGTTCCAGGCTCAGCTCTTGTTATAGGCACTCAGGGAAGAATAGACTTCTAAAATGCTCCATTGAATCAGAGCCCGAGCAGCAAGACTCATAAATTATCCAGCTTTTGCCTTCCCTCCACAGAAAGGACAACTTGTTCTCCCCGCCACCCCAGTCGCGGCTCTGACTGGAACAGTAACAGCATTTAAAGGGCAGAAAATGACTGTGTTTTACAAAGGGGAATTAAATAATAACAAAGGCAAACAAGCAAAGCCCCACAGAGAATGAAAGCATGGGAAGTGAAGCCACTGAAGGCTGTGTGAAAGCACGAGGCAAGGCTGGGTCTGCACCCTCATCATCAGCCAGGAGCCACCCTGACCTCGGGAGCAAACCCAGGTCCCACAGTCTGCCTCAGCTGGAGGGCTGACCCGCAGGAGCTCCTGCATCTCAGGGCATGGGGCAATTCTGGGGCACCAAGGCCCCTGGGAAGGTGAAGGACTCACCCTGGCCCTGCAGGAAGGCGAAATGTAGTAGTAATTCCCAGAGTCCCCCAGCATGATCCGGTGCTTGCAGGTCCTGGGGAGGCCACTCAGAGCACATTTCCTGCAGGGAAAGGCAAGACCACTTCAACAATCCCGTGGGCACAGCAGAGAGCAGCAATTCAACACCCTCAGGACAGGAAAGGGGCAACTCGGAGGCCAAGCAGGGTCATGAATTAAAACCCCCATGGCTGACATGAGCCTTTGCTCCCAGAAAGATTCCCTAAATGGCAAGTCTGGGAGAGCTAAATATCTAAACCCATGGATTATTCCACACCCATATCCACCAAGGCTGCACCCTGCCCCAGTACACAGCCTGAGAGGAAGGCACGGAAAGCAGAGTGCAAGCAGTGCCAGCTGGTCCCTGCACATCAACCCCACCTCCCAGGGAAGGCTCAGGTGGCACCAGCTTTCCTGAGGGGATGCAAACACGCTGGCTGGGCACCAGCCTGGCCTCAAAACAGCTAAACCCAGGATTTGAGCAGGATCTGCTCGTGGTGAGAACTCAAAACAAGCCACACTGCTCAGGATGAGGCTTGGAAACCCTAAGAACAAGGCAATCCCTTCTTGGGCAGCCAGGGAAGAAGCTTGGCTTCATAATTTTAACATTTCACAGTGAAGACCAGAGTCTTTTCCAAACAGTCCTCACCCTCTCTTTTCTCCTGTTCTGGTTCCCTCACCACCACTGTAATTCCACAGCAAAGCAGCATTTTCTGCTGCACAGTTATCACCACACTCCTCAGGGGCTCAGCTCCAGAGGGACATCACTCCCCAGGTGCCCAGACCTGCTCTGGGAGCCATGGCAGGGACAACACAGAGGAGCAGAGGTTTCAGGGGGATCCTGAGCACATCCCTGGGCTTGTTTTTCACTGCTCCAAGGCAATTATTAGCCAAGAGTGGAAGCGCGGGCTCTAAGAGCCAAGATGCAAGGCCAAGCAATCACTGACCAAACATTAACGCAGCCTAAGGAGATTAAATTCTCAGAGGGTGCAGGATGACCAAAACCTTTGTAACCAAGGTATTTTTAACAAGTCACAAATGGGAGCATTGCAGCACACAGGAGAAAAAGAGACTCTTGGTGACTTGGTGTAACCCCAGCTAAACACAAATGCCCCAAAAAGCAGTGATCTGCACCCAGGAAACAAAAGGAAAACAAATTCCTTCGGGATTTTTTCTTCCCAATGGCAACATTCCTCACCAGCCTGCCTGGAAATGACACAGGGTTACAGAGTGAGCTCAGTTCAGCTCAGGCCTCCAAGCTGTTAAACTGCACTGAGTTAGTCACTCGTTAATGGGTGAGGGATCTTTGATCACTGCCCACACCATAAATGCTTCACTTACATTACAATTTGTGACCAGAACCCAATGCAAAGGCAAAAATAACAAATCAAAAGGAAACTCATAAGGAGAAACACACAGGCTGGCTTGTGCTTGCAACAACTTGCCCAGAGGTGACAGCAAATGCAGGACAGTGTAGGAAACCTCCATCTGCCCTCACAGGGACACTTTAGAAGGTGCTCTGCTTGAAGTTGAGGGAGGCAAGGACAGAGAGAGCCCCGACTGAACTGAAATTCTACAGCTATCAAATAAAAAATATAAAATCCCCTCCTTCCTCTGGAATATCTGATCACTCCTGCTAATGCTCCTCTGCCTTGAGGTGGTGCCAAGCTGTCTGTCACCCCAGAGAGAGTCACACGAGCTCTGGAGCAGCCACGGCCCCACTGCTGGTGGCAGGGACAGCATCGGGTGGGGAAGATGCTGTGCACCAAGAAGAGGTCTCCTCTGAGCCAGGCTCAAACCCCGCAAGGCCAGGGTGCAAGGTGAAGCAAGATGCAGGAATGCAGCTCTGGTTTAACCCCTTCACCCCTGGCTAGGCACAAACACACCCTCAGAGAACACGAACAAGTTGCTGCCTCAAGGGGAGGGAAAAACCAGACTCCCAGGTCAAGGACACCACCACCTCACCAGGTTACCCCCAAAAGCAGCCAGCAGCACATCTGCTGAGCTGAGCTAATTCCTCCTCCCATGCTGAGCTGAATTCCAGCTGTTCACACGCCTGGAGAACACGCAGCCGAGCCCTTTGGACTGTTCACCTCAGGCACAAACAGAGCAGCAGCAAGGAGGGGACAACAGAGGGTAAACCATCCTTACTTGGGCCCACCACACTCTTCTGCTGCCACCTTCAGCACAGGGAGGGGCTGGGAAGCCACTGGCTCGATGGTGAGGGTGTTCTGCTCCACAGCCACTCGCACCAGCTCCGACAGCTGTGGCAAACACAAGGGACAGCAGCTATGGATGTGCCACGGTCACACCCCCACAAAGGTGACAGCTGGAGCTCCTTTTCCAGCACTCACCTCCTGCTTGGTGAAGTCCAGACAAGGTCCCACGTCTTCTCGATAAATCCTGTCCAGGAAGGAGCAGGATTTATCCAGGGTTGGAGATTCCTTCCAGGCCTGGAACTCGGCAAATAAAATGGAGTCCACCTGCAGCAAGTGCCCGGGAGGAAAGGGAAGAGGGAGGGTGGGTGGAGGAAGAGGTTCCTTAGCAGCAGGTGTCTGTTGCTGTGCAGGTAGCCTGACTGTGAAACATCTGCTCGGGCATGTAGAGAGGCTCAGGCACCATGGAGGTGTCTGAGGGAAGCTGCCCCGCTCCGAGGATGCCTCATGTCCCACCCACCAGCTCTGTGCCACAGCCACCCTGGGCTCATCGGGCCAGGCACGGGCAGGCACCTCTCAATCCCACCTTCCTCCAGCACCTGTGGTGCAGGAAAAGCCACCACACCCCCACTGGACAGACCAAGTGCCCACTCCACCCACGGCAGGACTGATGAGAGCCGCTGAGTGGCAGAGCACGGTGGCAACGGGGCACTCTGGGACCGGGCATTTCAAGCCCAGATGATCACTAGCCAAACCACCAACCCCACTGACAGGGCATCTCCGAGCCCAGCCAAGTCTGCTAAAGCTGCTGAAAGGAAAAATAAAACTAATGAAACCCTGCTGAGCAACACAAAGAGCAGGAGTGGGCACAGCCTGGATTGCAGCACACTCCCCCTGGGCCATGGAGATTGCTCACCTGGGACCACGAGCAGCTTCAGAGCCACAAGGTGGGAAAACAAATGGAGGGAAACACAACAAAAGAAAAAAAATGGAGGTTAGCATGAAAGGAAGCTGGAACTGAAAGGCTGGAAGCATGAGAGGTAGCTGGGTCCCACCCATCCCCAGAAAGGCTGGTTACCTGCCGTGAGGAGGAGGAGGAGGAGGAGGAAGCATCTGCTCCCAAGGCCTGCCAGCCTGGCTCAGAGGTGATGTGGATGGCCTTCCCAGGGAGGATGCAAAGGAGCAGGGAGAGGAGAGCAGGGAAGCCAGACTTGGAGGGCAGAGGGAGAGACAGACAGCAAAGGAAAAGGTTTAGAGTGAGACAGGCAGGAAGGGAGGTCAGACACCTGAGATAAAACAGGAGACCCAAAGAAAGGCTCAAGAGCTGCCCTCCAGGAACTGAGCACGCTGCTCGAGGCATCCCAGGGCCTCAGGGCACACCTCTGGGCTGCAGCCTGAGGTGCAAAAAGGCAAGACAAAGTGCCATTTTTAGGCTCATTTTAGGATGGGACATGTCTTTTTCAGAGGGCACCAACTCTCTGAATGCCAGGTTCCCTTTTATCACCTCTCACATGGGCCGTTAAGGAATCTGAGAGCCAAAAAAGGCACCCCACTCTTGATAAAGAACATTATTAGTCACTTTGGAAGCTGAGCCCTGAGACTTTAGACCCCAGGACATGTGCACCCTGTGGAAGTTGCCTCCATGAAGAAATGACGGGCCCAGATCTTTAACAAAAAAGGGCCTTTGGGCTCCCTCACCAGTTCTTCATGACAGAGGCTGCAGCTCCCAAAAAGTCACTCGAGACATATTCCCCCACACGTTCTCACTCATTTTGAGTCTTCCTGACCAAGTGCCATAAGCTGCCTCCTTTCTGCTCCCCAGGACAGCTGTGTACAACATCTGTCTGGTGGGAAACTCCCGGAAGGGAAGATCCTGGTGGGGGCCACAGCACGTGGGGATCACCTTAATTAAACAGGGTTTGTTTGGAAGCTATTCACACTGCTCTGCCCAGTCCCTTCCAGTGAGGAAGGAATGAAATATAATTCAATATATACTCTTCTGCACAGAAGAGGGAGAATAGTGCTGTGCCCACGAACACAGGACAAGTGAGAGGATGGAGCTGATGGGGGTGTCCTGGTGTCCAAGGCAAACTGCAGGAAGAAGAAACACCCCCAAATCATGCCAGAACAGGCTGTGGACTCATCTGCCAAGGTGGGAAAACCTCCGGGAGCTGCCCCTGTCCCCAGACATCTCCCAACTGCTGCTGTCCTGACACAGCCTCCAACACGCCTCCCAAAGGGGAAATCTGCACAGAAGGGAACCCTCCAGAGCCTGCCTCAGCAGAAAATTTAGGGAACAAGCCACACGAGTGCCCAGCCAGCCTGATGTCCCCAGGCAGGCCCTGGGGGCTCCGAGGGGCCCTCACGCACCTCTCTGCACTCCCGAGTGCCGGGCTCTGCAGCCAGGCCCTGGCTGGCAGCAGCCACCACGGCACTGCTGGTGCTCTTGTTCCGCCCGTGGCCCTTCCTGAAGCCAGCTCTGGCAGGGCTCTGCAGCTGGGGGTGCAGCTCCCTGTTGGGCGAGGAAGGCGTGGAGGTGATCACCAGCGTCTTCAGGGCCGTCACCTCTGCCTGCAGCATGTCGATCTGAGGAGAGCAGGGCAGTCAGCGGCTGCTGCACCCGGGTCTGCTGCTCCCCAGCACGCCCTGAAGCCACGGGGAACCGGCCACGGGGCCTCCCAGTGCCCACCATCACCCACGATTTAAAACCAACAGCAGCTCTTTGGGAACCCATCTCTCCTCGCCCTCAGCCAGCACATTCTGCCCCAGGCTCTTTTCAGACCCAATAAGCCCAAAGGAGTTTCTCTCTCCTCAGGTTGAGCAATGCTGTGATTCAGCCTTGCCAGGAAATTCCAGCCCCCCAGGTCCCTGCTCTATCCATCCCCACAGCTGGGACAATCCAACAGCTCATCGTGTCTCTGTGGTTCCCCTGGCAAAGAGGGGCTGGCTCAGGAGCAGACTGCAAGGGTTCCTCTCCCCCCTCCCTCCGTGTCTGCTGGAAAGGGATCAGAGCAGATGCAGGCACTTGGCTCTCCTCCAGTCAAGAACCAGCACTGTGGCCAGGCTGGGCAGTGATGCCACCACTTACCCCAAAATTCAAGTCCCAGAGAGCAGTTCTCACCTTGCCCCGGGCCTCCCTCAGCTGTTTCTCTGCCACAGCCTGTTTAGTGTTGGCTTCTCTCACCATCTTGTGGGCTTCCTGCACCAGAGACAATTTTAGTCTGCCTGTTCCACAGAGCCACCAAGGCGGGTCACAGCTCTGCCATATCACGCTCCAGGCAAGCAAGCAAGGGGACAGACATCCCGGCCACATCCAAGGGCTTTTCCTGCCAGCTGTGCAGAGCCTTCCCCCAAAATTTCCCAGGGCAGGCTCCCAGTGCCAGAGCCCAGAGTGCATCCCCTGCTAAGGCGTGCAATTAAACTAAAGCATTTAGCTGGCTAGCCCAAGGTCATCTCTCTCCCTGATAGGGGCTGCTCTGAAGAATGCCAGAAGCAAGGGCCTGCCCTTCCTCGCCCTTGGGAGCTGCTTAAAGCTGAGGCTTTACCAGGAACACCCCCCTGTGCTGCTGTGGGTGCTGTGGCTGGGGTTGTGGGTGCCCCTATTCCAAAACCTCTGCCACTCTGACCTCGCCTCAACTCTGCTTCTGGCTTCAGCTCAGCCACTGCAGCCCTGCTGGCTGATCACTACACCCCCTTCTGCCCCTGACTGCTGCCTGTGGCTCTGATCCTGACCCAGACCTGCTGCTCCACGTCTTGCTGAGCTCACTGCTCCTGCCTGGCTTGCTCCTGCACTTTGCTCCCTCCTGCCCTGTGGAGCAGCCAGTGCTCACTGCTCTGGGCACAGCTGGGACTCAGCAGGAGCTGGAGCCCAGGTGGGGGCCAAATGGTAGAAACTGGCTTAAAAGCTTCTCCCACAGGAAGAAGGGAATGGGATGAATCCCATCTGGGGCCTCCCTGCAGCGCTGTCTGGAAGCAGAGTCTGGCCAAGGCCACCAGAGAGAGGGAACAGCCCTTGGCTTTATTATCTCCAAGATCAGCCTGAGCCCAGGCAGCCCAAATTTCAGGAGGGGCGTTGCTCTCTTGGCCCTCTCATCCCTGTGTTTCAAAGGTACAGATGGGCTCTGGCTTTCCTCACTGCCCAGACAGATCCAGACATTAGAGCTGCTGGTAAATGGGATTTTGCCAGGATAGAGCTTGGCAAGAAGCACATTATGAAAAAAAAACCCCAATCAACCAACAGGCCTTCTGGACAGAGTGTGTGAGGACATCCAGCATGCTCCCACCCCCAGCAAGGGCTGAGACAAGCCAGGGAACCATCTCTATTCCACAGCAGCTGCCCAGAATACAGAGCAGGCACAGGGAGGGAGCTGTGCTTGGCTGCAGCTCCAGGCGTCCCCACATCTGCTTTTGCCACCATAACTACTGTGCTCTTTATGCCACCCCACGGCTGCCAAAAGGGGCAAGAAATACAGGTAAATGCTCCCCAAGAGCTGCCCAGCTCTGCTTCTCCAAGGGGAAAGAACGGGGCAGAGGAGGAAATTGTGGGAGGAGGTGGCTGGAAGTTCAGGGAAAGCCTGTCTTAAAGGGGCTGGATGCAAGCTTAGTGCAAGGAAAGGAAGAGGGTGGTACCTCAAACAGACTGGCTGTTAACTCCTCCAGCTCCTGCTCCAGTTGTTCCCTGACTTTTGACAACCTCTCACATTCTTTGTCCTTCAGCTTCAGCTCCTGTGGAGGAAATGGAGAGGGACACCAGCTCACAGCAGGGCCCAGGAGTGCTGATGCCCTGCCCTGCCAGTCCAAAGCCTTGCCCCCCTCACAGCATGGACCCCTGACCCCAGATTCCTGTCACTCAGTCCCCTGCCACCAAAGCCACCCTCCCTCCCCAAGCTGTAGAAGGATTTTCAGGCTGGAATAGTTCATTTCTCATTAGCAAGGAGGCTCCCAGGGAAGCCCTGCCTCAGGCTGCTCCCTGCAGCAGGTTTCCAGGATTAATTCGGATATGGGCACATCCAGCAACCGCTGTCCTGCTCCAAAGCCCTTCCTGGCCACCTCAACTCAGTCTCTCTCCATTTCCACCCACTCCAGCCTCCTAAATCACATCCAGGGAAAACCCCACTGCATCAACCCGTGCCACCGTGCCCGGGTGTTCCCCCCTCACCTTCTGTGCCTTGTGCAGCTCATCCCTCAGGAACTCCGAGCCCTTCTCCCGGATCTCCACCGAGGAGCTGCGCAGGCGCGACACGTTGAGCTGCTCCGTGCACTGGGCCTCTCCCACGCCCCCAGCATCCTGGCATCCTGGCTCCAGCTCCTCCTTGTTGCCTTTGGATGGCATCAGTGGCTTCCAGTGTCCCACAGCGGGTTGCTTCTGGCTCTCTTCCTCAAAACTGACCTGGCTGTGGGTACAAGCACAGAGAAACTCCTCAGGCAGTGTGTCCCTGGCAGGACACTTGGGACAAAGCAGGAGAACTCAAGACAGCTGCTCCAGGACTCCCAGTCTCCATGCTTTCTGAGAGACACACACTCTGCAGCTGCCTTGTTTAGGACTCTGGTACTCCCCCAGCAGACCTAAGTTCAGACTTTCCTTCCCCAGCTGAAGGAAGGTAGGAAAAAGAAAGGAATACAGCTCTCCCATTCCCAACATACAGCCCCTAATCCCCTCTGCTGCCAACCCAGCCTTCTCCTACACCCTGCTTTGGAGGGAAAGGATCTATTTTTTATCTACTTCCCACCAGAGTCCTCCACAGAGCTGTCTAAACCAGTGCATTTGCACTGGGATGAAGCCCTGTTTTTAAGTTTCAGTGGCTGGCGCGTGGAGATGTACTAGAAAGAAGGCCCCAGAAGAGTCAGCCAGGACACTTCAGCCCTGCAGGGCTCTGTGAACTCCCAGATTAACACCGAGGCTGGACAGGCTGATGGATTTCACAGGCTTTGCATCTGCTGGGGTTTTAGGAGAGGAAAACACCCCGAGTGCCTGCATGACAGGGCACTGCAGTCACCCTGGTGGGTGCAGCTCCCTTTCTTTGGGCAGCAAAGTGTCCTCACATGGTCACCCACCGTTTGGAGACATGCCATGGGACACCATGCAAGCCCTGCACACATGGACGTTGGCTGTCCTGCCCAGCCACCCAGCAGGGCACACACTGCCCTACAGATTAACCTGCTGCTGGTTATCTCTGGGTCACAAGCCCTGGCTGAGCTCTGACCCCTCTTCCCACACTCCTCCCCGCTCCTGCTTCTTGCCCCCTGCCTTCTCCTGCAGACAAGCCACCACCTCCCTTTGGTTCACTTTCTCTTCTTCCCTTTTTCCAGTCCGTTTTCCTCTCCTGAATTTGTCCTATTCCTGCATTCCAGCCTGGCCACACTCTTCCCCTGATCCAGCTCCAGCCCAACACTGCACGACAGAGCACACACTCTGAGGACTTATCTCCTCAGCCACATGCACCTCAAGAAAAGCCTTGCCCTCCTCCCTCAGACACAGAAAACAGTCAAACCAGGAGGCCCAACTATCCTTTCCACCCATCTCCAGAGTGTCCCACCACATTCTCTACTCAAATTTCCCCCCTTCTGTCCCCGCCTAAAGCTGCCCATGAGCAAGAGTCATCTTCCAAAGAGGGAAAGAAGCAGCAGCTACCAGTGAAATCAGCTCAGGTACCACAGGAAGACACGGGGAAAAGCATACCTGGAGAACTCTCTGAACCCCTGGAAGACAAGGAATACAGGATCTGTGAGTTGGGGGTGACAACAGGATCATCCCTGCTGCCACACCGTGCCAACTGGATGGCATTTTGGCTACAGAACTGGGGGAGGACGTGAGGCTGGTATCACAGATTCTGCTGACCTGTCTGCTGAGCAAGAACACGTGAAAGCACCACAAAGGTGATCACAGTGCTGAGAAGGCAGGAAAAAAACAAACTGACTACTGTCCCACTGACTTCACCTGGTTTTACTGGCCATTCCCTTGGGAGGTCTAGAAAGGGAGGCTCATCCTGGTGATTTCCTTCAATGGATTTGCCATGGGAATCATGCCAGACAGGAGGTCTGTCCGGCAGATACACCATTTCTCAGGAGGCACAGTGGAAGCCCTCTCTGCTGGGGACCTTTGGAATGAGACAGGATAAACTGCAGAGAATAAACCTCCACAGGTATTCCAGCCTTAGAGAGGAAACACACCAGAAGGGACCCAGCAAGGCCCAGCACCTCCAGTTTCTGTGAGCAGAGCACGAAAATCAGAGCATGAAAATCAGAGCACAGAGGAAAAAAGCAAGATTCAGAACCAAGCAGCTATAAAAAAATATAATGAAGCAGCAGGGAAAAGGGCCATTTCACCAGTCCACTAAACTACTCAGACCAGCTAACCCACAGGAAGCAAAAAACAATGTTGTTTCTTCATGGCTCTCAAATTCTCACATGAAAGTTGCCTTGGGAGACAGATATTTCAGTGCATTTCCACACGCTACAGAAGAAAACTGGAGGATATGGAGGAATGAAGCAGTCCCACCCACACTCCCTAATGCCAAAAACATACCCTGGCAAACCATCCATGATGGAATAGCTCATTCTCCACGCTGTCCAAACAGACTCCTCACGGGAGCCTTGGCTGTGCTGGATGCTGCCCAGCCAAGCCCCAGTCCCCAGTGCCAAGCAGGGATTTGAAATGCAGCCCCTGGAGAGCAGAGGACCCCCCCACTCACTCTCTCCTGCTGAC
Source organism: Dendrocincla tyrannina (assembly GCA_035047865.1). Classification (NCBI taxonomy): domain Eukaryota; kingdom Metazoa; phylum Chordata; class Aves; order Passeriformes; family Dendrocolaptidae; genus Dendrocincla; species Dendrocincla tyrannina. The sequence continues at coordinate 8,175,141 of JAWWMP010000165.1, forward strand.
TGGCAGCTGTCTTTCCTGGAAGAATGGACCACATCCTCAAAGTGCCACACTGACACAAGAAGTGCAAACACACACACACACAACTTTCTAAAGTTAGTTTCTGTAGAAAAAGCAAAAACAAAAGTGCAGGGTCTGCACTTTTTCCAGCGGGCCCCACATGTTTCCTGCACTGCTGATCCGACAGGGTTATTTATTTCCCATACGAGCAGCCTCTGGCTCTCTCCAGGTTAAACTCCTGCCCGTGGCTTTGGGAGGGGGGCCTGGCTTTTCCATCCCCCGGGGACAGATGCCCGACTGGCACCAATCCAGAGCCCAGGGATGCTCTCAGGGTCGTCCCTCAAGAGCTTTGGCAAAGCACCTGGCTGTGTTTCACGCTGTTACTGTATTAGAGCAGAACCCCCAGCTGGCGTTTCTTGTCTCTGCCCCAGCAATGCAATACGCACCGTGCCCTCAGTCTGGGGTGGCCACAGCACCCTCCTCTCCCCACCCCCTTACCTGGCAGCTCCACTGACAGAGGATGCCCCATCCCTGCCAGTGCCCGAACCCACCCTGGGCACGGCTTGGGGCGCCCACGGCAGGAGGGCTGGACCGAGGCGATCCTTAGAGGACCTTCCCCCTCCCAACCCTCCGCAGGGCTCCGTGAGCTCCGCGGAACACCCGCCGGGCTGCAGGGACTGCCGTGGGGTGAGCAGAGCCCCGCACCTACCCCCGCCACATCGCCGGTGAGGACGGTGAGGATGGTGAGGATGGTCACGGCGGAGGGACCCCCGCAGCCCGCCCCATGCCCGGGCACCGCAGCGGGGCTGGGACCGGGGGAAAGGGACCTGGGGCCGGCGCTGGAAGTGGAGCGGGTCCCGGAGGAAGGAGAGCCGTGCTAGAGGAGCTCAGCCTGGAGCGGGAGCCGCGCCCGGAGCCGAGCTCGGAGAGGCTCCCGGAGCAAGGGGAGCCGGTCCCGGACCCGCTCCCGGAGCAGCCGGAGCTGCGCCCGGAGCCGATCCCAGAGCCGCTCCCGGGGTGAGTGGAGCCGATCCCAGAGCCGCTCCCGGGGTGAGTGGAGCCGATCC
>JAWWMP010000165.1:8183596-8194126 GCA_035047865.1 Dendrocincla tyrannina
TTGCTCACCTTCCCTCTCCTGAGGAGGAGAGGAGCAGAGCTTCCTTCTGCCACTCCTTTGGGGTGCCAGACTTGCTCTGCTGCCCTGCAGGTTTCTACGTGGCCCTGGTGGTGTCCCGCTGGTGGGCTCAGTACGAGAGCATCCCGTGGCCTGACCGGATCATGAACCTGGTGTCCTGCAACGTGGATGGGGAGGACGAGTACGGGCGGCTCCTGCGCCGCACCCTGATGCGCTACAGCAACCTGGTCAGCGTCCTCATCCTGCGCTCCGTCAGCACCGCCGTCTACAAGCGCTTCCCCAGCATGGAGCACGTCGTGAGGGCAGGTCAGTGCTGGTGCCACCCCCTCACTGCTGCTTTGGGGGCAGAGAGCCTCGGGAAGGGCCACCTGGGCCTTCAGGTTGGAGGTGGGATGGTGCCGTGACGTGCTCAGGTGGTGCCCGCAGCAGGCGACAGTTTTCCTCTGGGCAGGTGGAATCGGAGCCTCAGATCTCCAAACTTAACTGCTGGGCTCCCTGAATCCTCTTGGAACGTGGTCCTCAAGGTGCCACATTTCCCAGCCTGCCCAAAGGGTAGAGGTCTGCTCCTGCCCACATTGTCTGGGTTCCCTTGGTGATCCGGAGACACAAACAGGCACTCTGGGACACGTGCTATCCCATTCCCAACAAACATTTACGGACACCAGGCAGCTGCACCCTCAGCAGTGCTTTATCTCCCTGCTGACTGTGATCTGATCAGATGTGCTGCAGACAGCCAAAGGGAAATCCCACAAATCCCACCTTTCACACACCTGTGACTCAGTGTTTTAACAAGGAGGCTTGTCCTTCTGCATGTCTCCCGGAGTTCTGAGTGCCTGAGCCTTTCCCATGGTTTTTAAGGAGAGCTAAGGGCACCACCTGAGACTCAGATGTTTCATTTCAGACCAGAACAATTCCTTTCTGTCCTCTTCCACATAGGCCTCATGACACCAGAAGAGCACAAGAAGTTTGAGAGCCTGAATTCCCCTCACAACAAGTTTTGGATCCCGTGCGTGTGGTTCTCCAATCTGGCTGTGAAGGCAAGGAATGACGGGAGGATCCGGGACAGTGTGCTGCTCCAGGGAATCCTCAATGTGAGTGACAGAGGCAATGGGCAGCCGTGCGAGACCCTGGGCATCCCTGGGGGTGTTCTGTTGACTGTGATGGGAAATGCCCCCCGTGCCACCCTCCAGCTGGTGACAGAACAGAGCCTTCCACGGCCTGCTGACATGGCAGCAGTGTCACATATGTGTAGGAGAAGGCAATGTGACATCTTTCTCAAATGTGGGACTGGGAGAAGCCACTGGACTCACATTCAGGTGTGGGAATGGGAGGTATCCAAGTAGCACGTCCTTGATCAGCCTTCACACACTCCAGGACAGCCAGTGACAGTGGCCAGGGGAGGTCTCCAGGATACAGCTGGAAAGACACAAGGAAGCAGGTATCTGGAAGAGACCAGGAGAGGTCAAAAAAACCCCAACAATGAAGGTCCTATAGAAAACTTGGCTATTGAAAACTTTTGGATAGTGCTGGGCAGCAGGCCATGCTCCAAAGGCAAGACCTGGCAATGATCCCTGCCCAGCTGCACAGAAAAAGGCTCTGGAGCAGCTCATCCTTCTTGGTATTCATGTGCAAAGAAAGTCATGTGGTTTCTGTTGCCTGGGGTGGGATTCCTCTGCCCAGGGAGAGAGATATCTCCCCTGGGATATTTAACTATAGACAGGAGAGAGAAATGGATGCCCTGGGGCATCCTTTGCCTCACCTGTTGGCTGCTCATTTTGTGAGGAGGTAAACTCTACTGTAAAGTAAGTTAGGAAGGGATCTTGAGCTCAGATGGAGACACCCAGGCAGCAAGGAGTTGCTCCAGGGCAACTTCCAGAGGAGGTGCAAGTGGGAGGGAATGGGCTGGAGCAATGAGGGACAGTGGTGCTGGAGAGGCTCTGTGTCCACAGCAAGGAGTGCAGAGTTATTCTGACAGGCCACCCCTTTTCCCCACGGCAGGAGCTCAACACCCTGCGCAGCCAGTGCGGGAGACTCTACGGGTACGACTGGATCAGCATCCCCCTGGTCTACACCCAGGTGAGAAGGGATCCCCCACATCTCCTGCTCCACCACCTGCCTGGGCACATCGCTGTTTACACACTTACCTGGGATGGTTTGCATTGGAAGGGACCTCCAAGCTCATCTCATTCCACCCCCCTGCCATGGGCACCCTCTGAGTAAAGAATTTCTTCCTAATATCTGATTGAAACCTGCCCTCTGCCAGTTTAAAACCATTGCCCCTTGTCCATATAAAAAGTTTCTCTCCCTCTTTCCTGTAAGCCCCCTTAAGGCAGTGGTAGGTAAGGTGGTGGAAGGCTTATGTCTCTCCAAAACCTTCTCATCCCCAGGCTGTAGAAGAGGGGCTCCATACCCACCCCACACATGGCCCATGCAGGGCAGCCTTGAATCCTCATCCCATCATCCCTCTTCCATTGGTGCCTCAGCAGCACACACCCAGCCCAGCCTCATTTCTCTAACTCAGGCACATCCACCTCTGTCCAGGGGTAACTGACCCCAAAATGTGCCACACAGGGGCCTGGAAAACACAGGGACACATGCCCGCTCCTTGCCCCGCTTTGCGGGGAGCACACCCCAAGCAGCCAGAGCTCCCTGTGTGTCCTCAGCTATTTAACAGCCCAGGCAGACACTTTGGCACCGACTTGCTCCTTTGTGTCCTCCAATCCAGCTGCTCAGATAACACTGATGCCCTCCGCTGTGAAACAGGAGCTGCTGAAGGTTAATGGGGAACACCTTGGGAAAGGATGTTCCTGTTTTGAACCCTTTCACTTGTATCAGAGTTTCAGTTACTTTTAATTTGAAAAGGGGAAGTTTCCAGTCCCGTGGTTACAGAGAAAAGCACAAAGCTCAGCATAGCCTGAGATCCAGACAAGCAAAGCAGGCAAATAGAAAACAGGCTCAGCATGAGGAGCAGGAAAAAAGGAACTAATAGCACTGCCAGGTTCCCTTCCCAGACTTGGAAGCAGCCTGCGAGCCTGGACTGAGCCACAAGATAGCTTTCAGCCCCTCCAGGATGTCACGTGCTTCCTTCTGTCACTGTCCTGTGACACCTACACAGCTCTCATTCCAGGGACAGCATGGAATCACATACAGAAGGGAAAAGATTTCAGGCTTTCTGCTGTGGGAATGCATCCTCCTGCAGAAAAGCAGAGGAGGAGCCTGCCATAAGTGACTCCAAGGCTTTCCAGAGGCTGCAGAGCCAGAATGTGGCTTTGGAGATGAGCAGGGAGGAAGTGAGGAGAAATGCTGGGAACTCACAGTGCCCTGGTGTGCCCCTTGGCATCTTTCCCAGGTGGTGACCGTGGCTGTTTACAGCTTCTTCCTGGCCTGCCTGATCGGGCGGCAGTTCCTGGATCCTGAAAAAGCATATCCTGGCCATGAACTAGATCTCTTCGTGCCTGTCTTCACATTTTTGCAGTTCTTCTTCTATGCTGGCTGGTTAAAGGTAAGCCCAAGAAAATAAGTCTGGAGCTGGAATCTAGCAAAGCCAAGGGTTTTTCCCAGTGTGAGCTCACCAGGAACCCAGCTGTGTGTTCTTTGATCTGTGGGCAACAACAGGAAGCCAAGGGGGAGGCTGAGGGAATTGCCAGGACCTTCTCACTTTCCAAATGTCTCACCCTGCAGACCAGCTCCAGCTTTCCTAAGCTTTGGACCTGACTGGTTTAGGGGAAAGAGAGGCAGGAGGCTGCACTTCACCCGCAGCTGCAGGAGGGCTGTTACTGTGTGTGCCAATGTGTCCCAGCTGCTGGCAAGCCTCCACTTTTAACCCTCCCCTTTTTGGGAGGAGCAGCCTTTCTAGGAACTGGAGGGATATCACAGCTGACCCTGCCCCACAGGCCTTCTCCCTGCAGGGAAAGAGGCAGGTGTGACCACGGTGACCTTTGCTACGTGCTCTCCACATGCAGGTGGCTGAGCAACTCATCAACCCTTTTGGGGAGGACGATGATGACTTCGAAGCCAACTGGCTCATCGACAGGAACCTGCAGGTAAAGGGAACAAAGATCCTCCTGCCCTGTCAGTGCAGTCACCAAATTCTCCTGCAAGACCTCTGCCCCTGCCTGTGAGGGAGTGGAGAGACAATCCCTCCACACCCAGGCTCCAGGAAGTATGTGGGGCAAGACCCATGTCAGGAAGATCCCTCTGCTCCACACCAGGGAATCTGGGGCTTTTGGCCTATTTTTATACACAGAGACCCACTGCAGCTTCAGTCCATGCTCTGGCACGTGGGATGGACCCAGGCTCCTCATTTCAGGCCCTCACTGCCTTTGAATGATACGTCATTCCTGCCTCTCCCTGGCTTTCCTGCCCTGTGTCTATCTAAAACTGCCTGCTCTGCTTTCTTCCTTGCAGCACCACACTTCCAGCCCCTTTTAACACCAAGCCCATCTGTCCTAGTGAGCCTGTTGCCTTCCTGTCTCCTCCAGCATCATTTTCCTTCCAATTAACCAAATCTCCATGTGAAGAACAACCCAAGTGACAGGAAACCACAGCAACCCCAACCACTCGCCTCACTTGTGTGCTCCACTGCTTCCTCCTGCCATGCATTCCTTCATCCACAGATAGCAGGCACAGGTAAGGCTGCTCACCTGAGGTGACACCCCTGCTGTCGCCCGCAGGTCTCCCTCATGGCAGTGGATGAGATGCATCAGGATTTGCCCATCCTGGAGAAGGACCTGTACTGGAATGAGCCTGATCCCCAGCCACCCTACACGGCAGCCACTGCCGAGTACAAGCGCCCGTCGTTCCTTGGCTCCACGTTTGATATCAGGTGAGGGCAGGGAGGTGGAGGCCACTACCCCCCACAGTCACCTGCATCAGGTCTTCAGGAGGAGATGATACCTGGGGAGTAAGAGTGAGCAGTGATACCTTTCTCTGTAGTCTGTGCAGTCTTGCTCCAAGACTCCTTTAGGCTCATCCGAAGGCAAAACCGACATCCTCCGTGGAAAAGGATGACTCTGACCTCCTTCCCCTACTCACCTGTGCTCTGAGCACCCCGGTTTTGGGGGGCTAACACACCCCAATGGCAATGCAGGGAGAGGTTTGCCACTGGCAGCAGTGGCAACAGAAACCCCCTCCCTTTGTGGCCGCCCAACAGCGCCGCTTTGCCTTTCCCAGCATGCAGAAAGAAGAGATGGAGTTCCAGCCCCTGGAGCAGATTAAGGAGAATGAGGAGGCCAACCACTCCACACCATTACTGGGCCACCTGGGCCGCCTCCTCGGGGTCCAGTCACCAACCTTCTCCAGGTCCTCCTCGCGGATGAACCTGCTGCGCCGGCGAGGGGAGCCCGCGTCACCCTTCTCCCACTACACCTACCAAGACATGGGCAAAGCCGGGAGCCCCTGTGGCATCAGCCAGCCAAGGGCAGACTCCCAGGAGCAGTGGGACGGCGAAGATGGGAAGCTGAGGGAGTTGGATGCCTTCATGTCAACCCCCTTCTACGAGAGGCCTGGTTTCTACAGCGCTCCCCAGACACCCATCAGCTCCATCCCCATGATCTTCCCTGCCAGACGCCAGGGCCGCAAGAAGCCGCCTGCTCTGTCCAGCATCGCCGCCTGCTCCACTTCCCTGAGGGATGTCATTGTCAACGCCTCCCCTTCCAGGGCCAGCGATGTCGACAAGAGCCAGAGCTCCCTGGGCTCAGCTGCCAAGGAAACCTTTGTCTGGCCAACGGATCGGAGCAAGGGTCCCGACTCGGCGGCTGTGACAGTGGAAGGGGAAAAGAGCAGCTCCAGGGAAGCTGCCACTACGGGAAGCCCAGGAGCACAGTCCACAGCATCCAGCAGCCCGAAATTCCCCTTCCTGGCAGAGTCCCCCGAGCAGGACAAGCAAGGCAGCTACAAGAGCCTGAAGAGCCTGAAAGCTTCACACCCACCCTGGCTGACCCTGGAGAACACGGCATCAGCTGCTCCCAACTCTGAGCATTCCAGTGCCTTTCACACCCCCAGCAACAAAACCCCCGGGAGCACTGCCTCCCTCTGCTTCTCCGTGACCCCCGTGACCTCTCCTGCCCTGGAGAGGTCCCACAAGGGGACCCTGGGCCCTGACACTCGCAGCCTGAGCTTGGAAGACACAGCCAGCGCTCCAGAGCAGCACCCAGAGGTTTCCAGGGGCACGAGAGACACTGGGAATGGAAGCTCTAATCCACCCTCTACAAAAGAGCCCAGAAGAGCAGAGAGTCCGTCCCCCAACGACTCGGGAATCTCCCTGGCCGAGGGTGACTTCGTGGGGCTGATGGAGGTGATCCTGGAGGCCAGCGAGAGCCCAGGGGACGAGCAGATGGACCAGTACAGCTAGAGGAGACCACGAGGCTCCGTGGGATGCCAGCCTGATCCTCACACCTGGCACTCACCTGGACAGAAGGGCAGTGCTGGACATGCAGCTGGAGCCTGGCCCAGGCTAAAACCAGCACCAAGGACACGCTGCTCTCCTGGTCTCAGCTACCATAGCAGGCAGAACTTGTGCTGCAACAACAGAACCACCAAAAATCCCATTTGTAGCCAAATCCCAAGACTGAGTGTCAAGTATCACTGATACCTCAGCAGGTGCCAGCCTGACCAGCCAGTTTTAGGTGTAGCCTAAAACAGGAGTAGAGTTAATAAGAATACTTAATTCCCCCCTCCTCCCCATAGCAAGGATTAGAACTTGATCTTACAAGTCTCAGGCAGGAGTTGCACTACTAAAAATACTCCAGGGAAAGTAAGGGACTGAAGCAAGTCACGTTTTATAGTGATGCAGACCCACAGTGCTTCTTCCAGTCCTGTCTAGCTGTTTTCCAGTACTGGGAAAGTACTGGAATAAGGCAGGGTAAGTGTCTACACCAGCACAAGCAGCTGCAGTATCTGCCAGCACACTGCTTCCTCCTGACATTCCACATCACCCCTGCCACGTCCCTGACAGTGCTCAGACAGCTGGATGGCAGCAGACACCCATTCAGCTGAGCTTTACTGCCCACCCTCAGAAAATAAAAGCAAGGCTCAAACCCAGGCCCATCGTTTTGTTTCCTCATTTTAGTTCCCATGCAACAGAAATTTGGAGAAACCACAGCAGTCCTCCTACTTCTGCCTTCAGTATCAGCTGCAAGCCTCCCACACCACAGAACAAACTTTCCCTCCCACACCCCTCCACGGCAGCTGCCTCCTCTCCCTCCACACTGAACAGGAACAGCCAGCTGGAACCAAGTCACTTTATTGGCTGGAGGGCAGTACATAAAACACGAGAGAGAAGGGGGGTGATATTTGGTACAGAGAATGGAACTGTTTCTCTAGGTAGCTGAAGCTGCATGCATGGCTGGACAGTACGTAGGAGTCCCAGTGCAACCCACAGCGTGGCCCTTGGGCAGGCTTCAGCTGTTGTCACAGTCCCCGAGGGTGTGCTTGTCGAAGAGGTACTCGGCCATGCCGTACTTTGGTGCCCCCATCTTCCGCAGGTTGGTCACGTGGTCGCCCAGCTCCTTGATGGCTTTCACCTGCTCATCCAGGTAATGAGTCTCAATGAAGTCACACAACTGCAAGGGAGACAAGAGAGGTGAAGTTCAGGCCCTGAAGGGAGAGGGTACACAATGCAAACTGGAAGCTGAGAGGAAGCAGCTGTTAGTTTTGCCTCAGCAGTGCCAGAAGGAGATCAAAGGGAGGCAGGCCTTCCACAGGCACACTCGCTCCAGAACCCTGCAGAGCAACTCAGCTCAGGAAGCCTCTCCTCTTCCTCAATACAGGAGCATTAGCCAAGGCTCTGAACAGACTTAAGACTCCCCCACTGCAGCAAACTCACAACCATGAGAGATTTACCTCATGGTAACCTCATGACAGCCCAGTATTATTTTAAAAAGTCCCTCTAACTTGTGCAGGACTCTCCCAGACTACTTGGATTCACACACACCTCTTCCTGACACTAAGCAGCCTCAATCCAGCCTTGCCAAAAAAATTCCATCTGTGAATAATTCTGTAGTTTTAGACACTATTCTGCACCATCAGAGCTTTTAACATTCAGCCTCCAAAGTTTCATGGCAAAAGCACCTCATTACAAAAAGCCTTAGAAGACAGAACTCAACCACCTCAGAAACCAGCCTCGATAAAGCTTAATACACTTCAGAGGAAATAAAGGAGGTCTCAGCAAGCCAAAAAGTCCTCCTGGAAGGAGGGCAATAACCTCACCAAGGGGCTAAGGCACAGGCTGACCTCTGGAAGGGCTGCACCCCTGAGGTTCCCCTTTGTAAACACCAAGGACAGAGAGCTCAGCCTAAACCCACACCATGAGACACATCCAGGTGCCCTCCCTGCACAGCCACGTCCTGAGGCCCAGCTCAGCCTCCACTTACGTGTGGGTCGTTCTTCTCAGTTGCCAATTTGTGCAGTTCCAGCAGTGATTGGTTCACATTCTTCTCCAGGTGCAGGGCACACTCCATTGCAGTCAGGCCATTCTCCCAGTCATCACGGTCTGGCTTCTGCAAGGGGGAAGCACAGCACATGTTTTCTCCCAGAACAGTAGGGAGCAAAGTCTTTAGATCACTCTCAAAGCCCGTTTAGACCAAGTTCAGGCAACATCGAACCACTGGATGCGCACACTCAGGACAGAACTGAATGCATTGCCCAAGTCCCACTTCTCCAAACAGTGCACAGAGCTGTTCAGTTCAGTGATGATGGACCAGCTGCCTTCTTGTTCTGCCACAGCAAACCAACTGGGGCTTGGCACCCCCTTACACACAAAGTACTTCTTCTTAGTCAATCAGCACTAATTATCAAATTACTACACATCTCAAGTTACTCTGCCAGTCCAGTGTCAGCTGCTGCTCCTTCCCCCACATGGAAATCCATCCCCTCCCAGTGTGGGGACAGCCCCCAGGTGCAGCTCTGGCCAGGAGAGCCCCCTCCTCACCTTGATGTCCTGCAGGAAGATGCGCCCTCCCCTCTGGTTCTGCAGCTTCATCAGCTTCTCCGCGTGCTCCCGCTCCTCGTGGGACTGATGCAGGAAGTACTTGGCAAAGTTTTTCAGAGCCACATCATCCCGGTCAAAATAGTAGGACTGAAAAAAATAAGGATTCAGAGGCTCAAAACCCTGAGACAAATCCAAAGTGTGGCTTTAGATGTGTCTCCTCTCAGCCCTGCCTCAGGACAGCCTGAGGCCAGCAGACAGCAAGGCAGTGTGGAACACCTCTCCCCTTAGGATCTCTGGATTTTTCCAACCAGGCTTAAATTTTAACCTGCATCCCTACCAAGGACACAAATAAAGAGTATTGGTGTCCTTGACTCAGTTCTGAAGATACAAATCAAAAACCCTGACACTCTGCAGATACCTGCTCTGAGCATCATTCCAATGCCTTAAAAAGCCCTTTTGAAGGAGAAATCTCCCCTTTGTTTACCCGAGCTTGTTTACAATGATCAGGAGCCAGGGTTATGACCTGCACCACCAGCTAAGGGTGGCCAAGAACTTTCAGGTGCTTCTGCAATAAAGCTCCCAGGGATTAGACTGAGGAGTACACTAGTACCACATTTTTATTAAAAGACAAAAGCTAAACGTAGCTAACAATACGAATTTACAGTGAATACTTTTCTGAAAGCGAAGACGACCCTTTAACAGCAGTTAGAAGCCCTCACACAGTTTGTTTGTTCCTTGGTCAGGGCCACTAGCAGGATTCGGTGGAAAGTCTGGAGTCAGCTGCCAGTTATTTACCAAACAACCAGCGAACTCCCTGCTCCTTAAACCGGCAGCCTGGAGGGTCACAGCAACACCCTGGTGCTTGTGTTCTGCTACCCCGCACCGACACAGGCGCAAAGCAGGGTGCAGATCTTCACATGAACACAGAAAGAACACGTGAAGGGGGTGCAGGGGTGTCACCCCCGGGTGTCCCGCACGCCCCAAGCACCGCGAGTGGCTGGCAGGGAGGCCAGAGCCGCTCCCCGCGGCCAAACCCGGCCGGGCAAGGCGCGGACTGCTCCCGGCCCGCGGCGGGACGGAACACGTGAAACACGTGCCTGCGATCCGAGCAGGGCCGCGGGAAGGCAGCCAAGCGCTGCGCCGGGCCGATAACGGGGCCCGCAAGGGCGCCGAGATAAAGGGCCTCACCTACCCTCCGAGGACGGCCCACAGGGCCCGCGGGAGGAGGAGGAGGAGGAGGAGGAGGAGCCGCGCCCCCAGGCACCGCCCGGCCGCGGGAGCCCCGCTCGGCGCCCCCCCGCCCGCAGGGCCGCTCGCTCACCATGCTGAGGTACACGTAGGACGCGTAGAGCTCCAGGTTGATCTGGCGGTTCACGGCGGCCTCGCAGTCCTGGTGGTAGTTCTGGCGCACCTGTGAGGGGGGCGCTGCCATGGCTGGGTGCTCGCGTGGGGGCGGCGGTGTGCGCGGAGGGGGTCAAGGGGCGGGGTGGCGCGGCGGGCCCGAGCGCGGCCGGTTCCGTCCAAGCACTGTTGACGCAGGAACCCGCTCCGCTCCGCCGCCGACGCGCTCTGAGCGCCGCCCG
>JAWWMP010000165.1:8207455-8219039 GCA_035047865.1 Dendrocincla tyrannina
AGGTGGTCTTTAAAGTCCCTCCCAACCCAAACAATTCTATAAATATTGTATATATATATATATATATATATATATATATATATATATGTATTATTCTCCACTTAATAAGTTTTATTTGCATTTTTTTTTGGTTTTTTCCTTCCGTCCATCTAGTTCATGTGTGCAGTGGAGGGCACATAAATGTTCATAGCAAGCACTACAGGACTTAGTTTTATTTTGTCTGAATCCAAAACATTCCTCCCAGTCATCTCCATTGAGGTGAGAATGGAATGAGGACAACTTGGCATGGCATGTGATTTGTGTTGGGCACAACACCAGATCTCCAAGGCTCTGGAGGTCAGGGGAACCCTGAAAAATGCACAAGAATTCATCTTGACTGGTTTAAGGCATATATAAGTTACTAATCAAAGTTAATTGGGGTTTTTAGCTGTCACACAGCCTGAAGCTCTGGGCTCCATGGTCACAGCTGACACTGCTGAGGGAAGAGCCCACATATTGACCAAAACAATCCCGTGGGAGAAAGGAAAACACAGAACTGATGTCTGCTTGTCCCATTTCAGCCAGCTGTCTGTGGAGAGATGGACAAGCTCCCTGGAGGATTCTGGTGGCCAGGGATGGGTGTGTTTGGACCTTCCCAGACTCCAGGCAGAGGGTAAACCATGGCACCTAAAGGTATGTGGTGGATGCTCTGGTCTGGGGGGATGGTGGGGGAAAGCTCATGCAGAACAGAGGAAAACCACCATGTCTGGGCTGTTATTCATATCTCTGCTCTGTCATGATATTCCTGTCATGGGTGTCATCACTCAAAGAATTAAAAGTTCCTTCAATTCTAGATGTGTAGAGAAATAATCACTCACGTTCTAGAAGGGTCCAGAGCACAAACACCTCTGTGCAGGCTCCTGGGGACGTTGCCTACCTGAGGTCTGCACAGCACTGTGTGTCTTTTCTGCTCCAACTGCCATTTCAGGGACCAAGCACAAAGCCTGTATCGATCAAGTGTCTGGTATTAATCAGCAATCTCAGAAGACTAGGGTGTTAATTAATAAAAGTACATCTGAATTGTCCAGTGGAGGAGACTGTCAGTGATGTAAACCCTTTAGATGAAATAAGGAGAATATGGACTGGAATTAACTTGCATGTGTTGGTGTTCATGGAATCACAGAATCCCAGAGGGGCTGGCGCTGGAAGGGACCTTAAAGCCCACCCGGGGAGGAGAGGGAGGAGAAAATGACACTGAAACACTGAGTGTAACTTCTGTGCATTCCCAAAGCCTTGGGAATTTTAAAGCCAGAACTGTAGCCCCAGTCTGAATTTCACAGGTGGATAGTTCTTTTTTAGAGGAGAAAAAGGAATCGTTCACAACCTCTTTCATGTGACATATTTTCCTATCTGGCAGCACCACTCAAAAAGAGAGAGGAAAATCATCACACGTTAATATTTGGATTTTGTGTGAGGGAAAAAACCCCTTTGCTCTTTGAAGGCAGATCAAGAGTTTCAGGAATCCTTTGTATTGAGGAACAGATACATGAAAATGTTCCTTTCCACCCTCACTGGTTATATGAGATGAGCCAAATAATAGGTGAAATCTGGTTTTCAGTGACAAAGGCAATGTGTAAATGCACAGAGGGTGATTCGTACAAGGATTTCATAATAACAATTAATGTTTCCTCCCTTTATTTGGACGATGGTGCTGTGTGTAGTTCCACCCCCCAGCTCCATTTCTCAGGATATGAGAAGAGCTCTGTGGTGAGAGACAGGCCCGGGGTATCAATTTCTGAGAGCAGCCCAAAATAGACATTCAGAGAAAGAGTATCAGAAGCTGCACGTGCATACTGTGATCCTTCCCTGTGAGCTTTTCCAGCTCCTGCAAAGAAAGTCACGGCTGTCTGACAGTCTTTCTAGGGTTACAGGCTCTTGGGCACAAGGTTTTGAGGAACACTGAGGGGGGAGAACCTTCCTCCCGAAATGGGGTCCTGGCTGAAGGTCGCAGGATCCTCGAATGGTTTGGGGTGGAAGGGACCTTCAGGGTTGTCTCGGGAACACGTGGCTTTGTTATTCCAACCTTTGCACGCCAGGAGAAGCATCCAAACCCTCACCTCTGCCCATAGATGGGCAATTACACTCGAGTTTGGTAACCTGGAATTCAGATGCCTCTTTTAAAAGGCATCCAGGCTTTGGAATTGCACACAAGCTGATAGCCATCCCTAGGCATCGTTTGGGTTCCATCAGCTCTGGAAAGAGGAGTGTTCTCGCATCATTTAGAGCTCAGAAACAGCCCCCAGTCCCATATTATGGGAAACCAAATGTTATTATCTCTGTGTGGGATTCCGTTCTTCCCTGGCCATTTTAACACTGGGATTTTGCTTGGGTAAAAGGTAAGAGCATGAGATAAAACAGGGGTGAAGGAGAAGACTGGAAAAGAAGATTGGAAAACCTAAGGCTTGCTCCTGAACACGTGAAGAGGCCTGCTGTTAATACACGGTAATTTTCTTTTCTCTGGGTATTAAACCATCTGTTTTGGTCTAAGTGTTTTTCTCCTGAATTTAATGTAATAAATAGTGTTACGAGTAGTGGAAACTAAAGTCAAACTAAAGACTAGGTGGATCCTGAAAATTGAGAAGAATTACACTCAACATGGCTCAAATATCTTATTTGCCATTTTAACCTAAAGAACAACAGCCAGGTGATATTTCAGGTGAAAATTGGGGTCTGGATAACAATGTGATTGGGGTGGTCAGGCATTCCTGCTGCTCAGCACCATCCGGATGAGGACCCTCCAGCCACCCACCAGGAGCATGAATTGTCTTCATCTCCTGAAAAATCTCTCGGGATGGGGTAAGTGACCCCTTGGATAGAGGAAGTCTATCCAAGGTTATCCAAGTCTATCCTTTCCTTAGTGAGCAAAGGCAAGGATAAATGGGAAAGTTTCCAGGGCCAAGTAAGACAGGGAAGGGGAAGAGCAGCCAGAGCCACACACCAGCCTTGTCCTACACCAGCCCTGACTCCACCACACCTCAAGGACTCTGCCTTTCAAAAAACATTCTTCCCATGAGTCAAAATAGGGAAGAGAAGGCAAAAATAAAAGATGTGATTAGTGAAGGCAAACAAATGCGTATGAACTGTAGGTGTAGGGAGAATACAAGATTTCTTAATCCCTGATAGACTGAACATGAGGCCTCATCCCGCAGTAGGTGGGGGCAATAGTCATAGCATGACCCACTGGAAGCCTCATCAGACCCAAACTCCACCAGCTCACTCATTAAATGTATTTCCATCACAAACTACCCTTCCCAAACCAGGGCCTCCCCTGGGAGCAGCCACCCAGGGTCTTCAGCTTAACAAGCCCTTCTGGGCATCCTGAAGAAGCCTCTAATGATCTTGAAACCTTCTTAGGAAGCTCATGTGTTCCTTCATCCTTAGTCTTCCTTCATCCTTCTAACAAGCCCCTGGGGACAACTTCAGAGACACTAAGGAGAAGGAAACTTTCCTCCTTGTTAAAGAAAATGAGAACTTCTACAGCAGTTCACAACTTCTCCATACCCTGAAGTTCATAACTTCTCCCCTTGGGCCAGGGAAAGGGACATCAGCACCTTCTTTCTCTTTGAGAACCTCTTGGCACCTGCCTGAATCACCAGTGGGGTAGTGGGTGGGGGAAGCTCCTCGCTTCCAGCCAAGGAGCACCGAGGGCAACCCAGGGATCCACATCCCGAGGTGGTTCTGGGGAATCACACGGGAGGAGGGGCTGAGCAGTTGAAATCTGATGAAATTAAGAGTATCTCTATATAACTAAATGTCCAGTAGGAAATAAAGAGCCCCAAGTTCTGTACTTGGTCACTGTTTCACATTCTGTGCTGAGCTGAGCAAAGGGGAAAAGCACCTCTGGCTTTTGATAGAATCTAGAGAAGAAAACTTGCAGTAAGGAAAGACTCAGAAAATGGATTTAAACTGCTCATCTAATGTGGGCTTTATATTTTCAGAGCAGTATGTTCAGCTGTGTGTTCACTGTCTGTGCTGGGGGTGGAGGTGGCCAGCAAATGAGTGCAACACTTCATGATCCAGCCTAAAATACTCAGGTGTAAAACAGGAGTTGGCTCAGCATTAGTGAAACTTTTTATTTTATTGTGGGGTTGGAAGTATTTTTCATTTAGTATTGTGTCTTAAAATCCAGGCTCACAAAACATTCTAGAAATGCAGATTGAAGTCAAATTGCCTGCCAAAAATGGAAAATAAGGCAAATAGTTCTGGTTAACCAAAAGGAATGATGGTTCTAAGATGATGCCAGAGGATCTAAAATATCCCAAAGCCGATGGTTCTGGGTAGCTGCCAATATTTTGATGGGAAATGCAGCTGCTGCGTGCTCATTGTGCTGCCATTCAGAGACCTGCAGAGGCTGGAGAAACGGGTCAAGAGGGACCTCATGGGGTTCAGCAAAGTCCTGCACCCTGTGAGGGATAACCACAGGCCCAGCAAAGGCTGGAGTCTGACCTGCTGGGACACAGCCCTTGTGTCAGAGAAGGCCAAGGTCCTCCTGGGCTGCTCGGGGAGAGGCCCTGCCACACCTGGGGTGCTGTGTGCGGGTCTGAGCTCCTCAGGGCAGGAGGGACAGGGACATGCTGGAGCAGCGTCAGTGAGGGGGATTCAGGGACTAGAACAGCTCAGACAAGGAGCAGGGTCAGGTAGTTCAGCTTGGAGAAGGCTCTTTGAGGATAAATACCTGTTGGGGGTGAGGATAAAAGAGCACAGAACCAAACTCTTCTCAGAGGTGCCCAGTGGCTGCCCCAGCCCTGGAAGTGTCCCAGGCCAGGTTGGACAGGGCTTGGGGCAACCTGAGCTGGTGGGAGGTGCCCCTGCCCAGGGCTGGGGGTTGGAACAAGATCAGCTTTAAGATCTCTCCCAACCCAAACCACTGTGTGATTTTATGATGCCACAGCTCCGTTGAAACATAAAAAGCTTTTTTTCATAAAGGCAATCAAGCACTGAAAACCCAGAAAGGTTGTGGGGTCGCCATCCTTAAATTCATTCAGAGTGGACACATGCTTTGGCAGCCTCTCTGGCTGACCTGGCTCTGAGCAGGACGAGGTCATCTCCAGAAGCCCCACTGCCTTTGCACCATCCTGTGATGGTGAGTGAAGATGCAGTCACTGTTCTGGCCCGTGGACACCTCTCACCTTGTTTTGCACAGTGGCTTCATGACCATTACATGGGAGGCAGAGAGTGAGAGCAGAGGTAGAGTGGGTAAGTTTAAACAAGAGCATGCAACTTTGTTAGTGGGCACAGTCTGAGAGCAGCTTAATTCATTTTTCAGCTGTAACACACAGACCAAATGATTTTGGAGGCAACAGCCTCAAAGACCTCACAGAATCACAGAATCACAGACTCACAGAATGTGCTGAGTTGGAAGAAGGATGATCGAGTCCAACTCCTGGTCCAGCACAGAGTCCTCCTGGAGTCCTTACAGAAAGCAGCTTGTCACAACCACCCCTTTGCCCTGATTCCCTTCCAGTTTCAAGCCCCATATCTGTACAAGGAGATTTTTTGGCAGGATAAATGCTTCACAAGTATCATGCTCACAGTTGCAGTCCTGTAACCTTGTTCACACTGACGAATTTCCCTGCATTTCAAACACTGACTTCTTTCTAAAGACCTAAATGCTACAGTTAGTACAAAGTCTCGTCACAAAATGAAAGCGTTTAAAACCCAGAGCCACTTGTAATTAAATAACAGGGAAGGTATTGATTTATTAACGTCTCTTCTCCTGCAGCTCCCGAGGTGGAATACACTCAAGCAGTTTGTCTGCAGCCTGCCTTTTGGCAGTAAATATTGTCACTTTGGGGTCTGTGTTTCTCGGAGGACAGTGATCAGATATTGACACCTGATTAGACATTTCCAACTATCACAACTTAAAACTTCCCCCAGTTCCTCATCCAGCTGATACACATCAGATTCCTCTGCAGTCCTCATCCAGACTTGACACTCCAGACTCTGGTGCCACTTATCTGCCTGAATTCATGTGTACAAGTGTTATTCAGCATGTGTAGTCCTTTTTCTTTTCTTCTCATCATCTTTGCTCATTCTTTATCCCCAAATTCTTGAAAAATCCTTACATTTCCCATCTTACCTCAGAGCTTCTGAAGGTTGGTTTTTGGGTTTTTTTTAATGCCAAAGACAAAAACCAGGCTCCACAGGTCTTCGTGGAGCCAGGATGATGAATAAATGATCACAGCCTCTCCAGGGCCCCTGGCAAACAGGGTGAGACCCCTCCAAGGGCATCCTGAAGGGATTTCTCCTCAAGGTTTTATGTTTGGGGAATCGAGCAAAGCATCAGGAATAGGATGTGAGGAGGATGAGTGATTCTGCTGACTGACTTCACTGTGCAAGAAATGAATAAACACAAGACAAGGCATTTTCTGGAACAATTTGAATGGGAAGAACTTTTCCTCCCTGTGTTTCTGTGGAATAAACTGCAGCAGCTGTTTATTAATGGCAAATCAGTGTTTATTTTTGCAGTGGCCACTTAAGTTAAATATAAACCTTTGGAAGACAAATGTAACAGGATATATATATATTATGAATATGTATATATATGTGTGTATATAGAGATATATAATATATATATATTCCGACCCTGGAACTGTATCAAACTTCCTCCTGCAGCCAAGGAAACCTTCCTTGTTTCTCCACTCCAAAGGGAGTGGAAGATTCCAGCAAACAACATACACCCAACAAGGAGAGAAAGGAGAGAGATCTCAGGGCTAATCCCTAAAACATAACTTTATATTTGGGGTTTCATTTTAAAAGGGATCATGGATTTTTTGCTCCAATTTCTACCTCAGGCAGGGTGGAGACCTCTCGTGGAAGCGCAGACCTTTAGCAGGATAGAACCATCTTGCCACCAAGTTGCTACTTGTAGACCTTGGAGTCATTAAGCCATAAAAGAGCTCAACTCTGGGTGCATTTGAGGCAGCACTGGAATGAAATCATGAATTCCTTGAACTAGGTGGGGGGATGGTTGTGTTGGAAAGGAATTATTATCCCTGAGCTAAGCAGGGGGAAAGTTCAGGGTGCTGACAGAGCATCCAGTCTCCAGGGAAAAAGGAGACCTTGGAGATGCCACTTGATGAAGCCACAGGAACAAATACAATCTGTATACCTTGAATCTTCTACAGTTCTTCTCTAGGGAAGCCTCCCATGGATGAAAATGATGTGTAAGAACACTGGGCTTGATTTCTCCTTCCATTTCTCTGATCTAGGGGGGGTAGGACTGGATCCAGAGCAGGACCACAGGTCACAGCAGGTCCTTCCTCAAATCCAAAAGGAGCAGGAACTGGAGGGGTGCCCTGACTGCCACGTCTGCAGCTGCTGCTCTGCTCCAAGTGAGAGAGCTCTGACAAAACACCCCAGACGGGGTGAAAAGGGCAGTGTGGGAAGGTGGAGCCTCACATTTTTCCTGTCCTGCCTTTTCTTGCTCTGCCTGTTCAGTTCAGATCCAGTGAATTCAGTGAAAAATCTGGGTGTGCAGGTGGCAAAGAGGAAACACTCAGTGCTGGGGCTGGGGGTCCTCATTGCCCCTGAGCAGCCTGTGCTTTTTATGGGGCAGGAAAGATCCCTTGGGTCACCTTGCACACCAGGGAAACCTGTGTTGGGAAAACTGGGTCCCAGTTGTGGGGCTAGCTCAGGACATTGAACCCGTGGGAAGACGGTTACAACGACATGGGTGGACTTCACAACTTCTTGATGCTTGGCTTGGAAATTTAAGTGGGCTTGGGTGGCCTGAATGCATTTCCTTGAGGTGGTGGAATGTATTTAACAATAATACAAATAATGCAACCCCAGAAAATCCAGGATGTATCACCCTGGAGAAAAGTTCTTTGGCCATTACAGTTGACTTTTGAACCCATTGCCAACATGACTGAGAGCTGAGAATGGATGGAGCTTAAATGATTTCCTCTGTTTCAATATTAATAATGCGAATTCGTTACCACTAAGGTATGAGTGTGCACACAACACAGTCATATTTGTTATTTAGCACCAGGCACGAGCCACAGCCCAAGGTCCATGTCACACACTAAGAGTTTATTGGGTACCCCATCACAGGACCTTGGAGCTGAGATGTCACTCGAAGGTGGGACTTGATCATCTTGGAGGTCTGTTCCAACTTCAGTGACTGACAGACACACATTTATAGCCACAGCACTCAGAGGAGACTGCACAGCACTCCCATGTCTCTGCTCATCCATTTCCATCCTTAAATGGTGACCTTGTGATGGCAAAGGAACCTTCTCCCTTCCAGTCTCCCAGAAAGGATGTGCAGGAGCCATATGGTCAAGAAGAGGCACCAGTCCTATAAGCTGCTTTAGGACAGAGGGATATATATCTAGGTGTGCCTATAGGACCGGTTCCCAGCATTCAGGCTCTGAAATATGCATCCAACACTGGTGTGCTCTCACCTAAACCTCCTGTGCGCTCAGAGGAGAAATTCATTCCCAGCTGGAATTGTCTCCTCCTGTGGAAATGACCTAAAGCTGAGCCATCCAGTTGACATTCTGGAGGTGCAGAGTTGTCCCTCCTAACTGCAAAGGAAGTTTGGAGCCCAGAGGAGGGGGTTTAAATGAGGTTTTATTGCAGCACCTGACTTTTAGATGGCCAAAAGCTAGAGAAGGCCAGTTGCCAATGGCAGTTCCTACCCAGCTGCTGAAGCTCCAGACTAATGTCTTGTTAAAGCAGTTCTCACGTGGCTGATCACCCTGCTTAGGGCACGTTTCACCTCTTTGTTCCTCAGGCTGTAGATGACGGGGTTCAGCAGGGGGGTGAGGATGCCATAGAGCATGGAAATGACCCTGTCCCTTCGAGGAGAGTAGGTGGAGGAAGGGCGCACGTAGGTGCAGATGGTGGCCCCGTAGAAAAGGCAGACCACGGTCAGGTGAGAACCACAGGTGGAGAGGGCTTTGTGCCTGCTCTCGGAGGAGTTCATGGACAGGACGGCCAGGAGGATGTAGAGATAAGAGCCCAGAGTGACCACAAAGGCGCCACTGCCCAGCACCCCAGCGCCCACCAGAATGACCAGTTCCCTGCTCCACGTGGGCGAGCAGGAGAGGCCCAGCACAGGGGGGATATCACAGTAATATTGGTCAACTCGGTTAGAGTCACAGAAAAGCAGTGTGAAAATCAGAGAGGTGTGCAAGACGGAATTGAGAAAGCCTGCCAGCCAGGTGCCAATGGCCAGCTGAGCACACAGCCTCGTGCTCATGATGGTCAGGTACTGCAGCGGGTGGCAGACGGCAACGTAGCGGTCGTAGGCCATCACAGCCAGGAGGAAGATCTCTGTGCCCACCACGTCAATGAGGGAAAACAGCTGCAGCAGGCAGCCCGTGAAGGAAATCACCTTGTTCTCAAGCAGCAAGACCCCCAGCATCTTGGGCACGGTGATGGTGGGACATAAGATGTCCAGCAAGGATAAGTTGCCGAGGAAGAAGTACATGGGGCTGTGCAGGTGGGTGTCTGTGCTGATAGCGACGAGCATTGTGATGTTGCCTGCCATGGTGGCCAAATAAATGGTCAAAAACAGCACAAAGAGAAGCAAACGGACCTGGGGAGCATCAGAAAGGCCCACGAGAACAAATTCAGACACCGTGGAGAGGTTGACCCTCGGCATCTTTTCTATCATTGTGGACA
This sequence comes from Dendrocincla tyrannina, assembly GCA_035047865.1. Lineage (NCBI taxonomy): Eukaryota > Metazoa > Chordata > Aves > Passeriformes > Dendrocolaptidae > Dendrocincla > Dendrocincla tyrannina. The sequence continues at coordinate 8,217,128 of JAWWMP010000165.1, forward strand.
GGAGGCAGAGGGTTCCCTGGAAGAGAGAAGTTGTAGCTTAGTCAAATTTGCACCCCCTTCTAAAGAGTGTGAGGGATTTTCTGGGCCTGCTTTGCAGTTCAAAAACATTTCCAAGCTTGCATTGCCACACTCAAAATCTAAATTTGACTCACATATACCTGCTGCAAAAGGCAAAATGGAGGTATCGAGCTTCACAGGGTCTAATCCAAAAAAATTGACTCTTGCAAGTTGTCAGCTCAGCCTGAAGAGGTGAAAATTGATGTTGCCTCCTCTGTGGTGCCCAGCTTGGTTGGACACAGTCCCAGGCAAGGTGACTGGTCTTTGAAGGTTCTCTGAGTAAGGGGAGTAGGGTGCAGATCCCCAGAAATCCTCTCAGCATAAATTTAGTGATAATAATGGCACCAAAGGTGCTTAGATTACAAGCTGAAACTTGTTTTTAAGGAGTGATGCTGTCACAGAATTTAATCCCTGGTAATCAACAGACAGATGTCCCTGCTCGTGGCAGGGGGTTGGAACCAGAGGATCTCTAAGGTCCCTTCCTTCCAGACCATTCTGTGGTTCTGTGATTTTGGGATTTTGAGCTTTATCCAGTGGGTTATCAAAAGAGATATAATCTGGTATGCAATTAAAAACCTCCCACCTCTCTATACATTTTGCCCTATAGACTCCCATAAAAGTATTAGTACTTTTAGGATCTCTCTGGGCATCCCCTTTTCCCAACTCAAAGAAGGCTAAACTGAGCATTAAGGGGTCTTCCCATTTATCCTGCATTGCTACATGGAACGTAGCTCAGTATTTATAGTGTGGATTTAGGTAACAGCCCTATCGTGACATAAAGCAAAGTTCAGTCCAAGTGCCTCTTTTTGGAGATTAGAGCTTGTGTGTGGGGTGGTGTGAATATTGTAGCTCGTTCTCATTTGCAAGAGATACAGATAATAAATGTAATAGGTGAGTGTGATATCCCATCCAAGCCAGGCTCCTCTTGGTCTCACGCCCTCACAGAAGCCTGAGAGGGACCAAAGTCAGAGCTCAAACTGCACAAGGAACATTTCAACCAGGAGAAGTAAAAGGCAAGTTCCTAAAATGGGGAACTCATTCAGGTGAAATACCACAGCACCAACACGGAAATACTCACTGCTGCACAGAATTAGTTACAGGTAACAGACAGTCCTCTGTGTCCCCAGGAAACACAACTACCCTTTTTCTTCCTTCACGGTCTGGTTGGAATGGCCACAGATGGCAGGAAAATGATTTCAGTCTGAAGGAAGAGCCGAGTCCAGGTTCAGCACTGTAGTCCCACCTGTGAGCACTGCACTCTCTTCTTTAATGAGGTTTATAAGCATGGAGGTGTGTCTGGGGACAAGTGTCTCTGAAGTTTCTTGCATGTTGCCTTAATTGCATACATGGGGTTTTTCACAGTGTTGCCAAAGGGGGACTGGAAATGGAAGGAACCAAAAGAGCTAACAGAAATTCCCCTTTGCTTCCAGAAAGCATCCATGTGTGATTTATGGGAGAACCACTTCCCATCTGATGTGCAGGACTAGGAACAGGCCTGTTCCTATTCCAGCAATAGCTGCCTGTAATTTCTGCCCTGCTCATATGGATGACACTGCCTGTCAATCGCTTTTCAAGCCTCTTTGCTGTGGTTGCAGGGTGTGGCTTTCACAATTAAGATTGCAGCGTCTCACATGGGCAGAGAGTGGTAGGACAAAGGGGGAACAGTTTGAAACTAAAAGACAAGGCATTTAAATTAGATATTGGAAAGAAATTCCTCCCTGTGAGGGTGGGCAGGCCCTGGCACAGGGTGCCCAGAGAAGCTGTGGCTGCCCCTGGAACCCTGGAAGTGTCCAAGGCCAGGTTGGACGGGGCTTGGAGCACCCTGGGCTGGTGGAAGGTGTCCCTGCCCATGGCA
>JAWWMP010000165.1:8221554-8235764 GCA_035047865.1 Dendrocincla tyrannina
CTCTTCCGATCTTGATTTTAACAATTTGCCTGTGTGAGAGAATTAGGACTGTGTTCTGAGAGATCAAAAAAATTCGCATCCTTGTATGTCTGAAGAAAATCCTACAAGCAAAACCTGCACCATCTCTGCCTTCACCTGTGAAGGTCAGTGTCACAGCGGGTGAATTTGGGGACACGGAGTGCTTGTGCCTCTGCCCTCTGCTGTCACAGCACGGGAAGAGCACGGCAGAGAGGGAGGAAATGCTCGTCCCGGGCTCCTTCATTTGAAAATTACAGCACCACACAAGTGAAAATGTTTAGAAAGTCTTGGGGTTTCAACATGGATTTTTAATATTAACAGTTTTATATACATATGTATATATATATGTACATAATTCAAAGTGTGTGGGCATCAGTCCCTAAGCCATTAGTCTGCAGGAAGGTGACTCCAGGGGTAGCTCCAGGTGTGACTCCAGGTGTGGTGCCGGTGTCAGAAGGCTCTGCAGCGCTTCCACAGCCTCCACAGGGACTCCTTCACCTCGCTGTTCCTCAGGGTGTAGATGAGGGGGTTCAGCACCGGCGAGAGGACGGTGTAGCTGACACAGACGTACTTGTCGAGGGGGAAGGTGGAGAAGGGCCGCAGGTAGATGAAGATGCAGGGCACGAAGAAGAGGGTGACGACGGCCAGGTGTGCGGCGCAGGTGGAGAGCGCCTTGCGGCGCCCGCGGGGCACACAGCCCCGCACGGAGAGCAGGATGGGCACGTAGGAGGTGAGCAGCAGCAGGAAGCAGCCCAGGGAGATCAGCCCGCTGTTGGAGGCCATGAGCCACTCGGTGGTGTGGGTGTCGGCGCAGGCCAGGCGGATGACGGGCGGCACGTCACAGAAGTAGCTGTCGACGGTGTTGGGGCCGCAGAAGGGCAGCTGGACGGTGAGCAAGGTCTGGGTGATGGAGTGGAGGAACCCCCCTGCCCAGCAGGAGGACACCAGCAGCCAGCAGGTCCAGCGGCTCATGATGGCCGGGTAGTGCAGGGGCTTGCAGATGGCCGTGTAGCGGTCGTAGGCCATCACGGTGAGGAGGAACATCTCCGAGGAGCCAACAAAGTGCAGGAAAAACAGCTGGGCTATGCAGCCTTCAAACACTATGGCCTTCCTCTGGCAGAGCAGGTCCACCAGCATCCTGGGGGCCGTGACAGAGGTGCAGCAGATGTCAAGGAAGGACAGGTTGCAGAGGAGAAAGTACATGGGAGAGGAGAGCTTGGGGTCGGTCCTGACGGCCGCAATGATGAGGAGGTTCCCCAGCAGAACCATGGCGTAGGCCAGGAGGAAGGTGGTGAAGAGGAGGACTTGCAGCTCCCTCTTGTCGGAGAGCCCCAGGAGGATGAATTCAGTCACCCGGGAGGAGGTGTTGGCCCCTGCCATCGCTCCAGCTGGGCTCCCACGGCTCAGGGGTGGCAGGGCACTCATGGGCTGGCCAGCAGGAGAGGGGGATGTGCTACAGCTCCAGGGGTCAGGGTGGTGGCAGCAGGATGCATTTGCTGCTGGTCTTCCTGCTATGAAGGCAAAGTGTCATGTCATAAACCGCAGTGAGCACTGTTTGCAGAGGGCACTGTCACTGTCACCCCCCTCCTCTGCCTTCCTGCTCCCCATTCAGGTTTCTGCCCCCCCACACTGGCCCTCACCCCTGAACTCACTCCGACCACTCTTTTCCTGGTGTGACGAATGTTCTGTCAGGGAGGAGTCACAGAATTGTGGAGTCATTGAGGCTGGAAAAGATCTCTGAGGTCATTGAGTCCAGCCATTCCAGCAGTGCCAAGGCCACCACTAAACCACGTCCCTCATCCACACGTCACTTGAAACCCTTCAGGGCCGGTGATTCCACCACATCCTATTCTCACAGATTAGAGAGCTGGAAAAATGCTACACTGTCCTTTTACCTGGGAATTTGACGTGCCACGATGGAAACGAATCCTGCCCTGCTCAAGCACCGTGTCTACGATACATGGCTCAGCCGTGAGCCGTTCCGTGTTCCCTTCCCAATGACACTCCTCTGAACTGAGGAAAGGGCTCTGCGTTTACCTCATCCACTCTGAAACTGGAAATACATGCACAGAAACCAGGTCTGGGAGGTTCCTCCCCGGAATTCCTCTGCCCTGAGCCTGTTTGGAAGCTTGAGTGCTCCTTTAGTCCCACTGGAATCAGAACGTGCTCCCCCAAAGAAATGGGGTTTCTAAGAAAGCAGAAGCTGCAAATCCCTGCCCACTTTCTCTGCCCCTTTATTTTTTTAAAGGAATTTTTAAAGTTCTCCAGTAGACAAATGCACTCACTGTTTTGTGGAGGTTAAAATGGGACCAGCAGAGGAATGCACATTTCCATTTACAATCCCACCAGGAAATTCCTTGGCTGCTCGTTCCTGCCCAAGAGTTCAGAGCTCAGCAAGCAGGAGGTTACTATGAGGAACCAGAGGCTGCTTTCCTTACATCCCTCCTGCCTTTTGCCAGTACCTGAGCACTTCCCTGCTCTATTTTCTACCCCTTTCTGGTAGATCTTAAGCCCGTCATTCAGAATATGTGTGTGCAAATCACAGCATTAGTTTAGAAATGATCCCTCTTTTCCCACTCTCCCAGAGGCTCAGCAGTTTTCCAGAGGTGCAGGGAGGGTGAACTGCTTACGGCCACCCCTGAGGGTGTGCTAGACAGACACCTCAGAACAGGCACCACACTTTGTGTGTGGCATTTCTCCCTCCCTGTGCATAAATAAGGAGGAATAAACACCTTAAAGGCGTGACTCAGTTTACCTTTGTTTAGGTCATTTCACCACAAGGAAAAGATTTATCCCATAAGAGATACTTCCTCTGCCCTGGAGTGTAAAAGGAGAGCAGATACCTGCCCCAGATGTCTGCCCGTGCCGTCAGCATGAAACTGAGCTGCCTGAAAGGATCCACATGGCCAGATCATCACCGTAGCATTCACAATTTCTGTGCCTTTTCCGGCAGATTACCAAGGATTTCTCTCTGCCTTTCACACAAACAAACACCCCAACACGTGTGCTTTAATACCCCGTGGCTGACACACAGAACATAAGAAAAGGAGGGGAAAAATGGTTACTACTGTACCCAGTTCCTAAATGTTGATACAACATTTCTGAGCTCCACATTTGTCACCTGACAACATTTTAAATCATTCACTCCATGTTTCAGGTTATTCATCCGACGGGTTAGGCAATTGTCTCACTCTTCTTCCTCCTGCTTGTAATTCCCATATCCTTGCTCTTATTGTTCTTGTTGCATAGAAATTTGCTTCAGGAGTTTTTCAAGCAAGTGGGTTTTTTTCTTGCCGGGCAGGTTTTACTGTGATGGCATCGATGCCCTGTTTTCTGTCTGTCATTCTCACCGAGAGATCCAATGAGGGAACGCCTGGCAGGTTCTCAGAACTGACTTCTGCATTTCCATGTCTTCCTTCTCCCTCAAGTCCCTCCATCCCAGCACAGCTTATAAATACTGCTGGAACATACTGGGGACGGGCAAAAGGGAGCTGGACCTCTGAGAAATGTGTCATTAGCAAACTCCGAGCAGGTTCCAGAGGGCCTTATTAAATAGTTTTGCTGGTTGGGTCCCTTGGTTGGGTCCCAGTTCACTCCAGGACCTTCTGTGAGTGGAGTCCTGGGGGGGTGATGAAGAGAGGAGGAAACACCACGCACTTCTAAGCACTCAGAAACCCTTTGTATGAAACAAGCCCTGAAGTTTCTAGTGATAAAACCATAAATTGTGGGTTGTACCACTAATCCCTGCACTGAGATGGTGTCAGGCAACCAGAAATGTTGCTCAGGGTCAGAGAAGCTGCAGGGCCAGGACTGGGAGTTTTGGTTCCTCAGGGACAGACTGGATTGATCCTCACCAGGATGAAATATAAACAGGAACTGATATGAGTGTTCACTCCCCAAGTCAAAGGTGGTGATACATCACTGAGAACTATGGCCCAAGTCCAAAGCAGCTTGGCCTGGTCCTTCTGACCACGGTGTTAATTGATGAGACATCCCCCATCTTTATCTCAGCACACAAGTGTTTTTATTTCAATTTATCCCCATATCCCATTGCGAATGAGTGAGAGAGGGGCTGTGGGGGTGTCCAGCAGCCAGCCAAGCAATCAAGCACGTGGCATGAATTCCAAAGACTGGAATCTAGTCTCTGAGAGCATGGGATCTCTAACAGGAGTGAATGTGAGGGCTGAATGTCATGGCCATTTCTGCTGCATCTCCAGGAGCTGCTTCCTGAAATCCAGCCAGAAAATCCTGTCGACTGCACGCCTGATTTTAGTTTTACACAGTGGAGATAAACCCTTCCTCTTCTGCCTGTCACTGCTACCTCTTTCTCTGCCTGTTCTGATGGAAATACGGAGAAATTATAAAACTACTCTGTCTGTGGAATGATGTTTTACTTCTAATTTTACTGCCATGACAAAGGGACAAGGACTTGCTGCTGTATTTCATCTCCATGTGTCACCAATTACCTTCAGGCAAATGAGTGAGTTGTCAACTCTTTTGAGGATGTGCCATTGCTCTGCTTGCCTTTCCAAACTTCTAGGGCCAAAAGGAGTTTTTTGGAAAATTCATGCCTTGACCACAGCCAGTTGCCCAGAGTTGTGAGATTCTGGGGACATTTCTACTGGAAATGGCTTGTCCTCCTTTTCCTGTCACTCCAGAGCCTTGTCCAAAGCCCTCTTGGAGCCCATTTAGGCACTGGAAGGGGCTCTAAGGTGTCCTTGGAGCTTTTTCTTCTCCAGGCTGAACAGCCCCCACTGCCCCAGCCTGGCTCCAGGGCTCTTTAACCAGGCTCAGAAGGTCACCCATGGAATAAAAGCAAGGGCTCAGAAAGGTGTAAAGACAGAAGAACTCCTTTAAATAAAACAGATCCAAGCAAGAATAGCCATCATTTTATGTTTATAGTACAGCAGTGGGTTTTGGACCCGGGGTATTAGTTCGCATGTCTTACAGGTGTTGGCACTGGACAGCTTAGGTGAGTGTTGGAGGAACCAGGGGCAGGAGGGAGAACAAACCTGAAGGGACAGCACATTCACCAGAAAGCAGCAAACACCTAAAAATGGGATCATTCAGACTTGCTGCTGCAGGAAAGCCTTCAGCCACTACCCCGGTGAGCTCTTGAATCCTATACTGATACTGAGCTCTAAGAATAATAGTCATTTTTCCTGGAAATCACACTGGCAGGGGAAGGATGGAAAATTCCCCTCCTGTATGTGGCATCAGCAGATCACCAAACCTCCACCTAATACCAGGCTTTCTTCCCTCCCCACGAGTCTTAAGCTCACGTCATCCTACAGACACGCACCGTGCCCTTTCATTTGTCCCTCCTCTTCAGGGCCCTGCTCCACAGCCTGCTCATGCCGCTCTTCACGTCTCGGTTTCTCAGGGTGTAGATGAAGGGGTTGAGCATGGGCGCGATGATGGTGTAGAACACAGACACCACCTTGTCGGCCGGCAGGGTGACGGAGGGGCGCAGGTACACGAAAACGCACGGCCCGAAGAACAGCAGCACCACGAGGACGTGGGAGGAGCACGTGTAGAGAGCTTTGAGCCGCCCTTGGGGAGAGTGTGTCCTCAGGGCAGCCAGGATGGCACCGTAGGACACCGCAAGGACAGCGAAACAGCCCAGGGCGACGACACCGCTGCTGATGGCCACGCCGACGGCGACGGTGCGGGTGTCGGCGCAGGCCAGCGCCAGCAGCGGGTGCACATCACAGAAATAGTGGTCCAGCCCGTTACTGGGCCCGCAGAAGGGCAGCTGGAGCACCAGCAGGGTCTGCAGCAGGGAGTGCACGAAGCCCCCCAGCGCCGAGGCCACCACGAGGCAGCGGCAGAGGCGCGGGCTCACCACGCTCGGGTAGTGCAGGGGGCTGCAGATGGCCACGCAGCGGTCGTAGGCCATGGCCATGAGGAGGAAGCTCTCCGTGCACCCAAAGAAGTGGGTCCCGAACAGCTGCGCCATGCAGGCCGCGAAGGAGATGGTCTTCTCCTCCACGACGAGGTCATGGATGAGTTTGGGAGCTGAGACGGTGGAGTAGCTGATGTCTATGAAAGACAGGGAGCTCAGGAAGAAGTACATGGGAGAGTTCAGCTGGTCACTTGTCCTTACAGTGACAATGATGAGCAGGTTTCCTAAAAGTGTAGTGGTGTAGAAGAGAGAAAATAACAAGCAGCACACTTTTGCCACTGTCCTGTCTTGTGTCAGTCCGTGGAGGATGAACTCGGTCACGTTGTTTCTGTGGTCCATGGACACCCCTCAGGCAGGACCTGAGCACGGACAGGAAACACCACAGTGACATTAGACATGGGGCATTACCAGGACACGCACACACTGACATCTGGCATGTTCAAAATCCAGCATAGTGGGTCTTGCTGTATTTTTGGGCCAGTTTCAATTTAAAGTCAGTGCTTTCCTCAAGGGAGAGCAGTGATGTTCAAGTCAGAATGTATTGCTGACGTGTGCAATAATGAGCTCGGGTCATTTAGCTGAGGAGGCTGGTAGAGATAACGCCCTGATGCTGGACTTGGACCTCACAAAATCCCTCACCAGAAACACCACTTTTCAAAGGCAGGATTTCAGTCAGGCCTGAACAAGACAGAGGGACAACCCCAGAGTGCTTACACCGAGAGCTCTCCTGCTGCCACTCCTCTGATGGCCTCCTCAAACCATCACAAGCTCTCAGCTGCAATTTGCTGCTCAGAAGTTGTGAAAGCAAGTCCAAACCTCTGCCAGCTCCGAGCCCTGCAGCGGCTGAAAGGAACAGCCCAACCCTCTGCCTGCTTTCCCCACTCTGCAGAGCACCAACCTCCAGGAGCATCTGCAGGAACAATTATTTCTGCAGCAGAGATAGTTCAGGTAAACCACACGGCAGAGGCACGAGACTTGGGCAGTAATGAGGTCCCAGAGGCAAATGCAGTTTTGTCAGACATCACCAGTGGTCAGGCAGCTAAAATTGTCCTTTGGATAGTTATTAGGGGAGCGCCTGGAGAGAAGGGTTGCAGTAAAGATGTCTTTTACACAGGACATTTATATAAATGTATATCAATTCTGCTTTCTGTCCCAATATTTCTCATCTGCATTCTTATTAACTTGCTCTTATCACTGCCCAAAAGTAAAGCCACCCTTGTGCTAGAGGTGTTACCCCTTAGATGCCCGATGGATGTAAATTTGAAACAAGAAGTAACACAGGAAATTCACTCAAAAGATTCAGAAAGGTTTGTGGTGAGCCCTCCCTGCACCACCAGGTGTTTTTACTGCCACAGTGCAAAGCACAGAAGCAACTTTTGAGCTCAAGTATGAAGGCCTTAGAAGAATTCTTAAAATACTTAAAATGTGGAAGAGCTAATGCTGTTTTAGGGGCACCTTCCATAAGCTAGGAGTGAATATTTACTCAGCAGCACTCAAAAATGAGACCTCAAAAAACCCCATTAGTGTTCACCCTCAAAGCATTTAAAAATACATCTATTTTTAGTATATTTATTTGTGTGTGTGTGTGTGTGTATAAAGTAATCAGCCCTGTCTTGGGCTGGGAACACCTTGTGACCTTCAACCCCTTCTAAGGCAAGGAGTTGTCTTGGCTACTGGAACAGTTCCTAAACAGTTCTGTTTTTTTCTTAATTTTCACGTGAATTTGTGCCTCTAAACCCCTTCTTTGGTGACTCCTTAATTTTGAACAGTCAGTAAAGCACTGCAGAAAGGATTTGTTGAGGTGACAGGGGAAAGGGAGAAGTTTCTTTTCCCATTACCTGCATCAGCCAAGGACCCAACTACCACATAGTATCAGGGGTTTGGGGGGCATTTTTATGGGATGCTCTACCTGGACAACCTTTGCAGTACTTTTGACAATATTTATTTGAACACTGGTGTTCAGCTAATGCTCAGGGGGCACCTGTGCTTGTTGACAAGGAATAGACAGGGAATTCCAGCCCCTCACAGAGCTCACAGTGCCAAAAAATGAACCTCTCGTCCCTTCCTGATTCCAGCAGGAGCTCTCCTTTGAAAGGCAGGTCCTGGGGACTTGTCCCAAAGAAATCATCGTGGCAGATGCTCAATTTTCTCCAGTCCTTTGGAAATGTGACCATGGCCCTACACCCTTCCTTTTCCACTTCCCACTTCCCTGCTCCACAGTTTTCTCATGGCTCTCCTTGTCCCTGAGGCTGTAGGTGAGAGGGTTCAGTGCAACTTTTAAACCAACGAGAACTTTTTGTCCTTCACGGGACTTGAACTGCCGGGCTGTGGGTCTGGAGGCACTTTGGCAGTATCGTGTGACCTTCAGGCCCATCTGTCCCAGCCCCCTGCCACCCTTCTGGCACCGGGCCCATCTGACCCAGGCTTCTGGTTTATGGTTTAAAATGACAGCAAAATCGGAAACTCCCGTGCAGGCAACAAGCTGCCCGAGCATCCACAGGAAATGCTGGAATGGAGAATAGCCCAAGTTGCTCTCAAAGCCACAAAGTGCAGCCCAGAGAGGAAGTTGGGAAAGTCTGGGGCTTCTCCTGTGCTTACAGCTGCACTGGCAGGAGGTAAAACTGCTCAAGGAAAGGGGGACAATTTCTCTGTCTTACCTCTGAAAGTATCTTTCCAGGGGCAGGCTGGAGGTACATGACATACTGCAATCAACTGCAATATGAAATAAGCATAATGCAGACTCTTATCATTCCAAAAAAGGATGAGAAATTGCACCACCTCCTTATTGCAAGTGTTTTGCCCTAAAATCTTGTGTGGTTAATGGGAAACAGAATGAAATAACCTGGTTTGGGGTTATTTAGAACATACAGAACTGGCTCTGTATGTGGTTGTGGCCAAGGAGAGCCAGAGAGGGCTCAGTGAAAATTTCTTTGTGTTTTCACGTTTGCTAAAGAAGAAGAGTGGGGAAAAAGGAGGAAAGAAAAGCAGGAAAAGGAAGGAGAAGAGGAAAGGATCCAGAGAATCTGAAAAACTTACCTCATCTATGTTTGGAGATCTAATTTTTTATGTAAGGGCTGTGACACTTTATAGAGGGGGGAAAGAAGAGGAAAGGAAATCAGAAAAAGGAAGTAGAAGTGGAAAGGAAGGGAAAGGATCCAGAGACCATGGAACACTTACCTCCTCAGTGTTTGGAGATCTAACTTTTCATGTAAGGGCTGTGAGATTTTAGCTCCTCAACACCTGCTCAGGAGGTGCCTTTTATAATCTCAGCTAGTTTAGTTTCTTGCTTTCCTGTATGGCCAGGTGCTTCTTGGTGTCTCCTGCCCACGAGAGCTGGTTTGGAGGCTGCTCGGAGCTGGGTGGGCACTGAAGGATGCACACACAGCCCAAGAAGAAAACTGTTTTAAGTAGCACTTCCCAACCATCTCCAAGGAAATCTCCCACCTCGAGGGCTTAATTCCCTGTTTACGCAGAACTCCTGCACGCTCTCCAAGGAAATCTCTCCTCCCAAGGGCTGCTGGGGCTGGAGGAGGGAGGTGTGAGAGCTCAAAGGAAGGCAGGTGGGAAGGAAGATAAATTAATCTGGTCCTGTCAGGGGAAGTTTAGATGAGACATTAGGAAAAATGTCTTCACTGACAGGGTGCTCCAGCTCTGGAACAGGTTACCCAGGGCAGGGGTGGGTTCTCCATCGCTGGAGGGATTTGACATGTGAGGATGGAGCACCTGGGGACATGGTTTAGTGGTGGCCTTGGCAGTGCGGGGGGAATGGTTGGCCCTGGTGATCTTAGAGGGCTTTTCCAACCTGGATGATTCCATGATTCCTTGAACAGCCAGTGCATGAGCGGAATGTTAAACTGGACAAGTGTGTGATGTGACCTGGTCCAGTTAACCCTTCCCAGAATCCAGCAGCAAACCAGGACTTGTGGTTTTTCCAAGTCTAGAGGCCCATTGCACTTGCTGCTTTGTGTTTGTAGTTTTGGGAGAAACAAAACAGGACTTTTTAATATTTTTTTTACTCCAAAAAGGAAAAAAACTTGAAGCACAAATTGTCATAGAAAAGATTTAAAAATCAGAGATTTCTAGTAGTAAGGAAGGAGTAAGAAGAGAGGCAGAAGGTGGCCTGGGCTATCTCTTCATGACCTTCCAAGCCCCTGTTTTCCATGAAATTTGCTCACTGGCAGCCAAGTGAATAAAACCTCCTGCAAGAACTTGCACATTTCAGCAAAAGTCAGTGAATTACAAAGTAAGGGGGAAAATCTTTCCTTTACAAATTGCGAAATTGAGGGAGGGGAGGAAGTCAGCTCTTGTACATCTGTGGAAATCAGCTGGGTGCAGCTTTGCAACTCCAGGCTTTCCTATGAAAAGGAGTGGGTCACTCCAGGAACTGATTCCCCTGAGCAGTTAAAGGGAATGGTTTAAAGTAAAAAGGGTGAGTTTAGGTGGGCTTTTGGGAAGGAATTCTTCCCTGTGAGGGTGGGGAGCCCTGGGATGGATTTCCCAGAGAAGCTGTGGCTGCCCCAGCCCTGGGAGTGTCCAAGGCCAGGCTGGAACCACCTTGGATAGTGGAAGGTGTCCCTGCCCATGGCAGGGGGTTGAAATTCAATGATCTTTAAGGTCCCTTCCAAGCCAAAACATTCCAGGCTTCAATGAACTTATGAATCACTTAAACTCATCAATGCTTTGAGGTTTACTGTGTATTTTTAATTTTTGACTTATGGGCATCAATGAACAGTTTCATTCACTGCCCATTCCTTTGTTTTGGTAACAGTTGTTGAAGTTTGGAATGGCCCAGTAAAAACCAAGGTGATGTGACCTCCTGACACAGAATCCAGTGACCCATGCAGGGAAAAGAGAAATCCTCAAATTAACGAGGAGGTTAAACTCTGCTCTGGGTGAAAAGAGTCTTTGAATTTAAATATCATTTTCCACTGGAGTCCTGAGCAGGTTAATGAGGGCTACCAGTAACAGCATTGGGTAAGAAAGGAAAAATGCTGTTACGGTCTTTGGGAAAGGAAGAGGAAGATGAACAAATGTGTATCTGACCTGCTAAGCAAATTTGGGCTGGATCTGCCCATTTCTGTACCCACTGGCACACACGGCAGTAATTTGGCTGGTGTCACACTCCTCTCCCTTTGTGTCCCTGCCTGGCTGGACCAGCAGAAGTGATAAATGCACGAGCTGAAATCAAGAGTCGCTGGTGCCTCCTGTTGAGAGAGAGTTCCCTGCAAGGACACACTTGCCACCAGGAAAGGAGGAAGTGTGTTCTCTGTTTCCACTCCACTTCCTTTGGCACGTGGATCTGGACACTGGGGGGGATCCTCGGGGATGTGGAGCGTGCAGGGTGAGAAGAGGAGTGGGGTGTTGTGAGTGGGTGGTGAATTCTGTGTGAGGCAGAGCTGTGAGTTTGACAAGGGGCAGGATGGGTGCCGCTTCGGGGGGAAGTTGTGAAACTGGAAGTGAAAGGCCTGGAGGTTTTCTTGAGGGGTTTTGTGAAATCAGAAGTGCCCAAGGTGAGGTGAAGGACTGTGCTGAGGGACTGACGTGGCAGGAGGAATGTGGAGTTGCCTGGAAGGGCTCCTGACACCAGAGTTAGGCACTGGAGGCAGCACAAGCAGAGGCTGGGAATTTGTAGCTGCTGAGGTGTGAAGTTTAGGCTGGACCCTCCTCTGGGGAAGGCTGGATGAAGCAATAGGCACTAAAAAGGGTGCTGAACTTTGTGGGGTCAGGAGGGGTGTGTCATGGTTGGGCAGGGACAGTGGGGGCTGAGGAGCTGTGCTGGGCAGGTTGTGAAACCATCAGCGAGGGTGTTACGGGAGAGGACCGACAATGTCCCTGGGTGACCCCGAGCAGCAGCAAAGCATCCTCTTCAGGGGCCGTGAACCACAGCATGTGGGGCACAGGCAGGGAGCACCAGCAGGGCAGGGGGCAAGGGATGGGTCTGGATGGACAAAGCGGGCTGAAGAAGGGAGAAGCAGTGAAAGCAAAAAGGTTTCATGCAAAGAGGGAAGGGGGAAGTGGCTCTGTTATCACAGCCCAGCTGTTCCCCCCAAGAGTGATTGGCTGGTGGGTGTCACGCTGGCCTTTAAACAGTGCCCCACTAGCCCAGCACTGCAGTGGTGACACTGCGACCTTGTCTGGACCCCATGCCTCGGATCTCGGGCCGCAATATTGCCCAGCACATCCACACCAGGCAGCTGCTGCAAGGAAGTCACTGAAATTCCAAGGAACCCACAGGGAGGTGAGAAATTCCTGGGTGGATCTTTGCCATGGCTTTCTGTCGGGCTTTGGGGGAGACAGTGAGGGGAAGGGAGGAGAAACAAAGGAGCGAAGGACACCGAAATGTTTTCTTCTCCTGCTGGTTAGAGATTCGCTGTGGATCAGAAATTTTCACAATCATTTTCAAGATAAGAAGAGCTTCGTTCCAAGGACACTTTTCTGTTGACAAGTGCTATGGAATGGCTCTAAATAGACCTCTGTAATATTAAATGTTGTTATTTAGAGACCTGGCATTACAACAGCATAACCTTCTGTCCATAATCCGAGTGCTGCCAGGGTTGTTCAGTCTGGCATTTGGGAGGGTGGTTAATCCCAAAAGAGAAAAAGACCACCTGGACTCAGACTGCTGCTGTTTGAGGGGAAGCTTTCACTGCTTAGCTTTATTAAGGGGGTAGATTCATGTCTTGGATGAGTCCTGGAGAAAAGATTTCAGCCTTTCCAAGGGAATACAATGGCACTCAAATGTTCCTGACCTCTCCAGATGGGCTGGAAACTTGCCTCAGACTTATACAGATTATCTCATGGCAGACAGAGAAGCACCTTGGGTCTTCTAAAGCCCAGGAAACCACTTCAACCACCATGTCTTCCTCTGCCCATGCAGCACAGTTGCTGCACAGTTTGGTGCTGTTTCAGCTCACTTTTGCTGCGAACCAAAATCTGATAGAGCTTGTGGCCACCCCATGAGCAGGTGGTGAGGGGGCACCAGCCACAGGACTGGGACCTAAAGCCTTAAGGTTGACTTGAGGTCCTGTCAGAGCTGAGGATGGGATCATCCACCACGAGGAGTGTAGTGCAGCGCCAGAAGTTCCTGCTCTCGGGAAAGGAAATCATGGAATGGTTTGGGTTGGGAGGAGCCTCAAAGATCACTGAATTCCAGCCTGCTGCCGTGGGCAGGGACACCTTCCACTGGAAGAGGCTGCTCCAAGCCCCATCCAGGCTGGCCTCGAAATTCCCTGTGTCATGCTTTTCTCTTGCCTCTGTCCACGTGGAACTGTGGTCCTTGTGCCTGGAGTGCTGGGATGAGGCAGTGATGACCCAATTGGTCACGTTTTGAGTGGTTTTGGAAGTCTGTCTCCATGTGCTTTACAAAGAGAGAACAGAGGATTCATGCTGGTTAGATGGTTCAGTGATATGGTTCCCAGTACACCCACTTTTGGCTTGTTCCTCTCTTCCTTTTAACCCATCTCTCATGACATTTCTCTGCCTCCCATGTCCAAATTAGCAGCTGACTGAAAGAGAGCAAAAGTACCGCAGTATTTGTTCTTATCAGATAAAAAAAAAGGTGTTAAATGTATTTTTGTACTTCTTTTTTTCCCAAGGTTCTCATTCAAATCTCAGTACATGGGGGAGGAAACAGTGAACTGCCTCAGGGAACGGGGTGAAATAATTATCAGCCCCATAAGTCCAACGTCCTGAGAGGATGAGATGCTTTGTGGTTTCTTACATGTGGTTCTTACAGTTTCTGAGGAAAGGGCAGACTCTGCCAGACCAAAAGGTTTGTTATCTGTACATAGGACCCAGGAGAACAAACCAAGCCAAGCACATTAAATGGCACTTCATTAGAATAGAAATCAGTCATCGATATAAAAAAACCTACCAGCTTTTTATAGAATGAAATATAGAATCACAGAATCACTGCATGGTTTGGGTCAGAAGGGACCTTAAAGCTCATCCAGTACCAACACCCTGCCTTGGGCAGGGACACCTCCTACTAGCCCAGGTCCTTCCTACCACGTTTTCTGGGCGTACACATAGGACAAAACTCCATCAGTTTTCATACTAATTAGATGTGTGTGGTGGTTGCCTGGAACCTTCCCACACTTCTGACAAGATTCTTGTCCCACCTAATCCTATCTCCGTGGGACAATTATCCCCGAGTTGTTAGCACTGAGTCTGTTTGGCTTTAAGCTGATGTCGAGGCGGGTTGGATGGGATATGGGGAAGGAATCCTTCCCTGGGAGGGTGGGCAGGCCCTGGCACAGGGTGCCCAGAGAAGCTGGGGCTGCCCCTG